>ML663567.1:6714157-7309766 GCA_007570785.1 Antilocapra americana
ATATACACAATGGAATATTACTCAGCATTAAAAAAAAATTCATTTGAAGCAATTCTACTCAGATGGACGAAACTGGAGCCCATTATCCAGAGTGAAGTAAGCCAGAAGCAAAAACAACAATACAGTATATTAACGCATATATATGGAATTTAGAAAGACAGTAACGAGAACCCAACATGGGAGACAACAAAAGGAACGCAGATGTATAGAATAGACTCGTGGACTGTGTGGATGAGGGTAAGGGTGGGATGATATGGGAGAAGGGCATTGAAGCATGTTAATTGTCATGTGTCTAATCAATCGCCAGCCCAGGATTGATGCTCGGGACTGGTGCAGCGAGATTTCCCGGGGGGGAGGGAGGAGGGAGGGGGGACCCGGAGGGGAAGCATATGTAAACCCATGGTGATATCATGACAATGTATGGCAAAAACAATAATAAAAAAAAATTAATTAAAAAAAAAAGAATGTAATAGGATACATTCAGGTTGGTGCAAAAGTAACTGTGATTTAGTATTGTTGAAATTTGCCATTTGATATTGGAATACATTCTTAAATAAATGTGATTATATATAAAAAAAAAAAAATAAAGTCCTTACATGCCATGACAACACAGACGAACAGACTATATTTGCTTCAAAATAAAGTCAGGTATAATCTATCAGCTTCTGTTATTTCCTGTTTTGCTTTTTACTGAGGTAACACTGGTTTGGGCTTCCCAGGTGACACTATTGGTAAAGAATCTGCCTGCCAATGCAGGAGACACAAGAAATGCAGGTTCAGTCCCTGGGTTGGGAAGATCTTTAAGCAAGATCAGCCCTGAATATTCACTGGAAGGATTGATGCTGAAGCTGAAGCTCCAGTATTTTGGTCATCTGATGTGAACAGATGACTCACTGGAAAAGTCCCTGATGCTAGGAAAAATCAAGGGCAGAAAGAGATGAGGTCATCAGAGGATGAGATGGCTGGATGGCATCACTGTTGCAATGAACATGAACTTTTGCACACTCTGGGAAATGGTGAGGGATAGGGAGGCCTGGCGTGCTGCAGTCCATGGGGTTGCAAAGGGTCAGACCCAGCTGGATGAATGAACAGTAAAAATAACACTGGTTTGGGCTTCCCAGGGGGTGCTGTTGGTAAAGAATCTGCCTGCCAATGCAGGAGATACAAGGCTGCAGATTCAATCCCTGAGTAGGGAAGATCCCCTGGAGTAGGAAATGGCACCCACTCCAGTATTCTTGCCTGGAAATTCCATAGACAGAGGAGCTTGGTGGGGGCTACAGTCCCCGGAGCCAGGAAGAGTCGAACACAACTTAGCAACTGAACACAACACTGGTTTATGACATCATATAAGTTTCGTGTGTACAGCATTAAAATTTGACTTCTGTAGACACAGCATGCTCATCACCAAAAGTTTAGTTTCCATCTGTCACCATACAGTTGATCCCTTTTACCTATTTCACCTTCCTACTTCCACCTTCACCTCTGGTAACCACTAATCTCTTCTCTGTATCTCTGTGTTTGTTTTGCTTTGTTTCTTAAAATATTTCACACCTAAGTGGAATCATAGTGTTTACCTTTCTCCATCTTACTTATTTCACTTAGCATAATACCCTCAAGATTCATCCATGTTTCCACAATTGGCAAGATTTTATTAGTATCTTTTTGTGGCTGAGGAGTATTACACTGAGTAGTATTGCAGTATTACTCACTGTATATATACAGTGCAATATATATGTATTACATCTTTAACCATTCACCTATTGATGGACAGGTTGTTTTCATATCTTGGCTATTGTGAATAATGCTATGATGAACATAAGGATGCATGTATCTTTTTGAATTCAGTGTTTTCATATTCTTTGGATACGTTTCTGTTAGGTAAAAATATTCTACTTTAATTTTTCATGCCAGCTTCTGCTGGACTCATTTTACAAATCGTTTGACCTTCTGTGAATAACGCAGGATGGCCTAAAGTAGGAGTGTTTGTCAGTGGCTTATTAGTTTTCCTTAGCCTTCTCAACTCCCAGATGCTCAGTGAATTCATGCTGCTCCTAGCCTCTTGACTATACCTCATTTCTAACTAACCCCCTTAACCCCAAAGCCCACACAGAAGATAAAATTAAATGGGGTAGATTAATTAAAAAATCTTAACTGTCTAATATATTTCTCCATCATCCTTACTGGATAACATTTGGTTTGGTTTTCTTTTAATGGTAATAAATAGATCTTTTATCTCAAAAGAGTAGATAGAAATTCACAGGCCCAGTGGTAGAGCAAGATGATGGGTAGGGAAGTTATTGACGTGAGTCATCTTTTTCCATGTTTCAAATATAACATGGATGCCCCATGATATGGGCTTCCCTTGTGGCTCAGCTGGTAAAGAATCAGCCTGCAATCTGGGAGACCTGGGTTCAATACCTGGGAGAAGGGAAAGGCTACTCACTCCAGTATTCTGGCCTAGAGAATTCTATGAACTGTATAGTCCATAGGGTTGCAAAGAGTTGGATATAACTGAGCAATATGCCATGTTCAAACTTTCCATGTAGCTCCTTGTTTTTAGAAAACAAAGATCAACCTCAAGGAAGATACAAACTTTGGTTTACTCCATGTAAATATTTTAATAACCTGCAAACAGCTTACAAACCTTCAGAAGTATTTTACACATCTGCCAAGGTGGGTCCGTCATGCTGCCAAAACTTAACATTGCATAGCATTCATCTCACTGCAATTTTTCAAAAAATAAAACCAAAATTCATTTGAAATTGTTAGAGAAAACCTATATAAATTTTGGCCAAGAATAAAACATAATCTATAAACAATGCTTCTTTTAAATATCTATTTTTATGTTATAAAAGCATGTTTTTACAGTAACAGCATCTACTACAAAGGATACTAGGTTAAGAACCAAAAAATTCAGAGCCTTTGTGTTTAACTTTGTCACTAACTTTGCAACTCTGGACAAAGCATTCATTCTCCACATGCAAGACTGGGATTATAATAAATATTTCTCCTTCCTAAGAATAATAGGAAGATAAATATCTGCAACATTGTTTTGAATTGCAACATAAACCTAAGGTATTAATATTTTAGGAAAGAAAGCCTAGAAATAAATACCATACTGTCCCAATATTTTTATGATTTTAGTTTGTTGAGATTATATGGTTTTTGTGGGACTTTTATTTGGTACTATGCAAGAGATAGGCAAAAAAGAAAAAAAGCCATGTGAAAATGCAGAAATAAGAGGAAATAAATGAGACAACTTTGACTAATGTATTATGCTAAAAATTACAGTAAGAAATGAAAGGGCTATTTTAAAATCAGATAACTACAAGACATGAAATCCCCTTCCTGAGCTATTTCAAGCCAAAGCCCTATGAGAGAGAATGAAGCTAAACAAAGACCATGTGTCATGAGAAAAATGAAGTAACAGAAAGCTCAAATAGCCAAATGGTCTCCACAATTAGAAATAAAGAAAGCATATTAGACAGGAAGAGGAACCCATTGTTGAGAAAGAGCATACAGCTCTCCCCAAGGGTCAGGATCTTCCCCCCTGATTCTTTTCCAAAGTTAAAGGCTAAGCATCAGAAATTTCTGGTCCTTGATCTGAATTTGAAAATCCCTGGGGACTGATTCTGCAGCTATTCACCCTGAGCTTCCCTGATAGCTTAGTTGGTAAAGAATCCGCCTGCAGGAGACCCAGGTTCAATCCCTGGGTTGGGAAGATCCCCTGAAGAAGGGATGGGCTACCCACAGCAGTATTCTCGGGCTTCCCTTGTGGCTCAGCCAGTAAAGAATCTGCCTGCAATGTTGGAGACCTGGGTTCAATCTCTGGGTTGGGAAGATCCCCTGGAGAGGGGAAAGGCTACCCACTCCAGTATTCTGGCCTGGAGAATTCCATGGACTGACTGTATAGTCCATGGGGTCTCAAAGAGTCAGACGCAGCTTTCACTTTACCTGCTGAAAGGCTTCGCTTGGGGCTCAGACTGTAAAGAATCTACCTGCAGTGCAGGAGAAGGGAATGGCTTACCCACTCCATGGGCTACAGTCCATGGGGTTACAAAAGAGACAGATGCAAGTAACACTTTAAATTTTCACTTGAACCACTGAATCTCAACTGCAGTTTCATCTGCTCTTACTGAGGACAACCGTCTCTAAAGGCAACAACATCAATCTTTACATTTCATATCTAGGCAGTGAAAACCCACTTAGCACATTTTAGGGGTATCAGCAGTAGCTATTGTTTATTTTTATGTTTTTAATATTAGAAGACTCAGAACCTTTAGTCTGGAAGAAGTAAATGCCAAAATGACACAAAAGTTAATGAATGGTATGGATAAAATTAACTTTGTCCTTAACTTGATAGGATAAGAGATTCTCTGTTGAAACCAGCAATGTGCACGTAGGGCAAACAAAGAGGATTTCTGCTTTGATCCGTGGGATTCACAGGCAGAAGACACCGTACCTCTTACCACAGAAATACAGTTTTCTGATTGCTTGTCAAAATTATCAGTTTCTTGAGGGCTTGGTCTTAATCACTGTTGTGTCCCTAGCAACTTGGCACAGTGTTCAGGAACAAGGAAGGTGCTTAATAAATCTTGAAAAGTGAAAATGAAAGTGGCTCAGTAATGTCCGACTCTGTTGACCCCATGGAATATTCCTTGGGATTCTCCAGGCCATAATACTGGAGTGGGTTGCCATGCCCTTCTCCAGGGGATCTTCCCAACCCAGGGATCGTACCCAGGTCTCCTGCATTGCAGGTGGATTCTTTACCTGTTGAGCCACCAGGGAATCTTAAATAGCCCTCACTAGGCCTACTTCTCTCTTAAAGAGTCTGTAGTCTGAGATCCAGATACTAAGATTTCTTCTAGCATAGGGAGATTGTCCAGTTACTTTCAAGTTCCAAGGATATCTGGAGGAAAGGAGAGGAACAAGTAAGCAGCACATATTTCAGGCACTTCTGCTGTATTTGTTTTCTGTTTCCATAACAACAATATTCGATCTCTCACTCTTTATGATATAGAGAACCTAGAAAATAGCAGGATGCAATGTGCAATTTTGAGTGGTGCATCAAACATTATTTTCTTAATTTCTGAAGACAATGAAAGTTGGTCATTAGTTAATGTTATTTAGTCAAAATGCTAATTATAAAAACCACTCTTACCCAAAATAATTACCCCAAATAATTTTCGTATTAGAGATGCTGTTTGCAATGTCGACCCAATGGTACAAAATCACAAAGACTTAAATAGTTCGGGGAAAACCTGAGACAGTTTAAAATAACATAAAAAACAGATCTACACCCACAGAAAAGAGCTCAAATATATATTATGCGTAGACACAAATATATATACATGCATACATATATATAAACAATTCACAATCAAAATTGTGTTTAAAATGCCATAGACAGATAAACAAAACCAACTCTAGTAATAGCGATAGTTAATGAATCCTAAGCCAATGATTCTCCAAGAATGGTCACTGGACCAGCAGCATCACCATTACCTGAAAACTTGCTAGAAATGCACATTCGCAGACTCCACCCCAGACCTACTGATTCAAATATTTGTGGGCTGGAACCCAACAATCTGTGCTTTAATAAACCCTCCAATTATCAAATACACACATTGTATGCCTTAAACTTGTACAATATTATATGTCAATTCAGTTCAGTTCAGTTCAGTCGCTCAGTCATGTCCGACTCTTTGCAACCCCATGAATTGCAGTACCCCAGGCCTCCCTGTGCATCACCAACTCCCGGAGTCCACCCAAACCCATGTCAATTATATCTCTATTTAAAAAACAAAAAGTAAGTCCTTCAAGTGATTTCTGATGCACTACAGTTTAGGAAAAACTGCCCTAATCTATACATATTCCTTATGCTTATTTAATCAATGAGGGAACATGGGCTCATGCATAACTCAACTAGTGGAGCCTAGGACATGAAGCTTTTATCTCTGAGTCAGTTGTGCAGTGTTAGAAGAAAATAAATTAACTTAAGAGGCAGAAAAATCTCTGATTCCTAAAATGAATGCTTTTTTAGGTGAGAGAAAAAATTGGTTAAAACTTCTTAAGCTTTCAGGGACTTCATCTGTGATACATCAGTAATAATAATAATAATGTACTAATCTCAAAGAGGTTTTGGTGAGGAATAAATTAGATAATATATGAAACCCTCATTTTAGGAAATAAGAATCATGACATTTGCTCAGCATTATTTTCTACAGCCTTTTGATCTTATGAGGAAAGATATTCTCTGTTGATATTCCACATTTCTATCTATAAGATATACATGAACTTTTAAATATAGGCTACTTATAATTTTGGTTTCTTCTATGATATGTTTTTCCTCCAAGTTATGAAATTACATCAGCTACCACTCTACTCAAGACAAAATTACTATGACCCATATTTTTGTATAAAGAAAAGAGATAGTGCTGTGGAATTATTCTAGGAAAGAATCAGGTGATTGCAATTTTACAAAAAAAAGGACCTTCTCTAAAATTAGACTGATATATATCTTATGTTTTTCAGGTCACAGAAGTAGCTTTCCCTTATAAATTACTGTTCTACATCTATTTTATACAGCTGGCATTTTTGATGTATTACTTGTTACAACCCAAGGGACTTTATATAATAATTTCATAAACTACATATGTGTCCAGTTTTTTAAAATAATTTTAGTTTTGTCATAAGGTATTATAATACCATTATAAGTAACTCTGAAATTAAAAAAACTATATTTAAAAAAAGAAAAAACGTAAAACCTATATTCCTACTAATCAGCAATAGGTGCTTTTATATGCACCAGAATTTTTATGTGCACACAACACACTCACACATATTTTAGCAAACAGGAGAATTTGATTTAAACACTTATAAGTATATTGTGAAATTATTTCCAGGTAATCATTTCTACTTCATCAGTTCACAGAACTCCATTGTATTCCATTTGATGGATGGATTAGATGGATGAATCAGGGATCGACCAATCACTTCCTATTAGACATTTAGATTTCTCTGGTTGTTTCATTTTTATAACCAATTATTCAGTGAACACTGCATACTGATGTAACTATCCTCTCAGAATATATTCTTAGAAGCAGAGTTCCTGGGGTCAAAGAGAAGTACATTTTTAAGGCTTTTGATCCACATCCCAAATGGCCCTCACAGTAATATGATAGTAACTTTTACCCTCACCAGTAGCCTGTGAGTGCCAGCTTTCTAATTTCCTCTGCTTTGAGGAAAATAAAAAAAAATATTTATTCTAATATATCAAAAGTATGTCAAAATAATGTTTCATTGTTATTTTAATTTGCATGTATTTGACTATTAGTGAGACTGATCTCCTTTTCTTACAAGTAGCAGACACTGAGGCCCCCCCACATCTCTCAGGATCCACTTCTACAGCCTCTGGTTGCTTACTCCACTGCTGAGAGTGTTGCTTTGGTTGCATAGCAGTGGAAAGCTATGCAGGGCAAGTGGAAAGTGCCAGAGAATTAATACCCCCAGGAGCAACCTCAACCAACTTGAGGGACAAACACCTCAATTGCATCTCTCAGGTGGGAGAACTCAGGAGAATGGTCCCCATTCCTTCCCAGAGTTCCCCAGTGGGATGGAGCCCCAGTTACCCACAGAAGAAATTGCTTCATAATTCACATTTTGCTGGCTTCCTTCCCTTTCCAGTCTCACTTCTCCTTTTCCTGTCAGTGTTTCCTAGGATCATCTCCTGAATTAACTGCTTGAACTTGAATCTTTACCTCAGGGTCTTCTTCTGGACTGGGGAACCCAGCCTAGACAATATGAGCCTTTTCTTCTCTGACTTAGTCAATGATATGATCATCCATGCATTTTCCCCATTTTGATATTGGAGTTAGAACTGTCTATTCTAAATATTAAGAAGGAGGGGATATTTACAAAAGGCAACCCTGAGAAATCACAAATTAGGAGCTTAATTAATAGTTACAGCTACCACCAGATTATCTTAATAAACATGTTAAGGTTTAAAGCATTACAGATTATTAATAATAACTATTATGTTCAAAGCAATTATCCTGCCTTTATATGGAGCTAAAGATTTTCTTGGTGATATAAGTGAATTAAAACATAGGAAAAGGGAAAAAACTAGCAAACTATGGTAAGCAGAATATTTTAGGCAAGATGAACTAAATATGTTGATTGAGTGGTATAAGAAAAACTACATTCAACAATGTAAATATGCCCAAAATATATCGGCATCATTTTTAGGGAGAGACTAGGATTTACTGAGAAGTCTGCTGAGAAGGTTTAGAATGGAGAAATATTTTGGGTCAAATGACATTTTCTAATATCTAAAATCAATATGTTGTTAATTAAAATACCAATCTCCCAAGAAGATTCTGACAGTAAACAATGTTAAACTCAACTGGATCAGAGCCCAGAATGTCAGCCAGACTAGGAGTGCATACAACTAGATCAAAAACAAAAAAACCAAACCAAACAAAAACCTTTAAAAACAACTAACCATTTGGAATGGGGAAGGGCTAGAGAAAACAAAAGAAAATGGCCAGTTTTTGCATCCTGCTCTGGGGCCAAGACTGCAAGGAGATCCAATCAGTCCATCCCAAAGGAAATCAGTCCTGAATATTCATTGGAAGGACTGATGCTGAAGCTGAAACTCCAATAATTTGGCCACCTGATGGAAAGAATTGACTCACTTGAAAAGACTCTGATGCAGGGAAAGGTTGAAGGTGGGAAGAAAAGAGGATGACAGAGGATGAGATGGTTGGATGGCATCACCGACATGATGGACATGAGTTTGAGTAGGAGTTGATGATGGACAGGGAAGCCTGGCATGCTGCAGTCCATGGGGTCGCAAAGAGTCGGACATGACTGAGCAACTGAACTGAACTGAACTGGGGACAAGAATCAGAATCACTACAGCAGAATCTATTTAGAGGCCATTCTTTTAAATACACAACTTAAGTGTTTGAAAAGGTAAAACCAGGACTCTCTAGACAACCTAACTTGCCTTATATGGACAATGAAAGTTTTTATAGAGGACACATAGAATACAAATCCACTGTACAAATGTATATGCCTCTTCAGAACTGTGACTACCTCTGTATTTCATGCTACCTTCAGTGGAGTTAAATTTTAAAATGTGTGACTCAGTCATTTTAATGTATTTTATTGGGACAAATTGTAATGTTTTTCTGAACTTATAAAATACATTAAGGTTATACATCTACATAATAGCAAAGACCCAGAAGAAATGTAGAAAATTCTATTTAGATTAAAGTCAGTGCAAATGAGGTTCGTATTTGAATGCTTGAAATACAGTAAAAAATAAATGCTACAAAAAAAGAAAAAAGATAAAATGCTTGGGAATTCCCTCTTGGTCCAAGGGTTAGAGGTAGGAGTCAGCACTTTTATTGCCATGGGCCCAGGTTTGATTCTTGGTAGGGGAAATGAGATTCTCCAAGCTGTTGCATTGTATGGCCAAAAACAAAAAACAAAAAAAAGATAAATGCTCAATAATTCATCACCTCTATACCAGTGAGATTTAAAGAGCTGAGGAAAATCCCCTGAATATTTCTATCTCAAACTAAAGATTTATTTACTTAACTATATTTATTAGGTGCTCATTCGAACCATTATCACAAAATAAAGACAACTTACTACATTGCCAGCCTCAGTATGTGTTTAAATCTCTAACGCAGTCAGCAGCTGTCAACTAAGTAAACAAGCACAGAGGTGGCCTTGGGCAAACTCTGTTCCAGCACAACATAGCTTCAAATTAGTCAGAATTAGTCAGAACAGATTTGTTTTCTCTGTGATAACAAACCACCCCCAAATCTCAGTGGATTAACCCAACACAAGTTTATTTCTTGCTCATACCTCATGCTCCATATGAATCAGAGACTCTGCTCCACATAGTCCCTGAAGGACTTGAGCAGATGAAAACTCCACCAGCTTATCGCTGCACTATCTGAAACGTGGCCAGAAAGAAGTGGAGGAAGAAGTGGGAGAGACTGAAGAATCCTACATATGTTATTGACACTTCTGCTCTATTTCATTAGCCAGAATTAATTCCACGGCTCCTTCCAACCACAAGGAACTTGAGAAATGCTGTGTCAGTTGTGCCTGGGATAGAAAGACTAATTTTTACCCCACACCTCAATGATTTGAAATTTGGGTGATTTCCTTGCACAAGGTAAGGACCGAAATAACATGGAAAGGCAAAGCTAAGGACACATAACAAAAGGCATAAGTCATGGCTCAGAGATCTTAAGCCAAAGTCAAGAGTCAGCAAGGTAGGAGATTCAGAGCTATAAGGAAAGGAGGGAGCAAACATCAAAATCCTGAGAATGTCAAGTGGCAAAGGCCAACCTGTCTGAAATCTATTTTAGTTGATTTTGTTTTGACACAAAGTAATGTTTTTCCCAGGGTATCTTAAATATGTCACTTGATATCTAACATCACCCCATCTACATTTCTCAGAGTATGGTCCTTGGATCATCAGTTCAGTTCGGTTCAGTTCAGTTGCTCAGTCATGTCCGACTCTGCGATCCCATGAACTGCAGCACGCCAGTCCTCCCTGTCCATCACCAACTCTCGGAGCCCACCCAAACTCATGTCCATTGAGTTGGTAATGCCATCCAACCATCTTATCCTCTGTTGTCCCCTTCTCCTCCTGTCCTCAATCTTACCCAGCATCAGGGTCTTTTCCAATGAGTCAGCTCTTTGCATGAGGTGGCCAAAGTATTGGAGTTTCAGCTTCAACATCAGTCCTTCCAATGAACACCCAGGACTGATCTCCTTTAGGATGGACTGGTTGGATCTCCTTGCAGTCCAAGGGACTCTCAAGAGTCTTTTCCAACACCACAGTTCAAAAGCATCAATTCTTTGGCAATCAGCTTTCTTCACAGTCCAATTCTCACATCCATACATGACTGCTGGAAAAACCATAGCCTTGGTCCACCAACCTAGACGGACCTTTGTTGGCAAAGTAATGTCTCTGCTTTTCAATATGCTATCTAGGTTGGTCATAACTTTCCTTCCAAGGATCAAGTGTCTTTTAATTTCATGGCTGCAATCACCATCAGCAGTAATTTTGGAGCCCCCAAAAATAAAAGTCTGTCACTGTTTCTACTGTTTCCCCATCTATTTGCCGTGAAGGGATGGGACCAGATGCTATGATCTTAGTTTTCTGAATGTTGAGCTTTAAGCCGACTTTTTCACTCTCCTCTTTCACTTTCAGCAAGAGGCTTTTTAAAGTTCCTCTTCACTTTCTGCCATAAGGGTGGTGTCATCTGCATATCTGAGGTTATTGATAATTCTCCTGTCAACCTTGAGTCCAGCTTGTGCTTCCTCCAGCCCAGCATTTCTCATGATGTACTCTACATATAAGTTAAATAAAGAGGGTGACAATATACAGCCTTAACATACTCCTTTTCCTATTTGGAAACAATCTATTGTTCCATGTCCAGTTCTAACTGTTGTTTCTTGACCTGCATACAGGTTTTTCAAGAGGCAGGTCAGGTGGTCTGGTATGCCCATCTCTTTTTACCCACAGTTTGTTGTGATCCACACAGTCAAAGGCTTTGGCATAGTCAATAGAGCAGAAGTAGATGTTTTTCTGGAACTCTCTTGCTTTCTCAATGATCCAGCGGATATTGGCAATTTGATCTCTAGTTCCTCTGGCGTTTCTAAGTCCAGCTTGAACATCTGCAAGTTCATGGTTCACGTATTGCTGAAGCCTGGCTTGGAGAACTTTGAGCATTACTTTACTAGCATGTGAAAGAAGTGCAGTTGTGCAGTAGTTTGAGCATTCTTTGACATTGCCCTTCTTTGGGATTGGAATGAAGACTGACCTTTTCCAGTCCTGTGGCCACTGCTGAGTTTTCCAAATTTGCTGACATATTGAGTGAAGCACTTTCACAGCATCATGTTTTAGGATTTGAAATAGCTCAACTGGAATTCCATCACCTCCACTAGCTTTGTTAGTAGTGATGCTCCTTAGGCCCGCTTGACTTCACATTCCAGGATGTCTGGCTCTAGGTGAGTGATCACACCATCGTGATTAACTGGGTCGTGAAGATCTTTTTTGTACCGTTCTGTGTATTCTTGCCACCTCTTCTTAATATCTTCTGCTTCTGTCAGGTCCATACCATTTCTGTCCTTTACTGAGCCCATCTTTGCATGAAATATTCCCTTGGTATCTCTAACTTTCTTGAAGAGATCGCTAGTCTTTCTCATTTTATTGTTTTCTTCTATCTCTTTGCACTGATCACTGAGGAAGGCTTTTTTATCTCTCCTTGCTCTTCTTTGGAACTCTGCATTCAGATGGGAATATCTTTCCCTTTTCCCCTTTGCTTTTCACTTCTCTTCTTTTCACAGCTATTTATTTGTAAGGCCTCCTCAGACAGCCATTTTGCTTTTTTGCATTTCTTTTTCTTGGGGATGGTCTTGATCCCTGTCTCCTGTACAATGTCACAAACCTCCGTCCATAGTTCATCAGGCCATAGTTCATCAGGCACTCTATCATATCTAGTCCCTTAAATCTATTTGTAACCTCCACTGTATAATCATAAGGGATTTGATTTAGGTCATACCTGAATGGTTTAGTGGTTTTCCCCACTTTCTTCAATTTCAGTATGATTTTGGCAATAAGGAGTTCATGATCTGAACCACAGTCAGTTCCTGGTCTTGTTTTTGCTGACTGTATAGAGCTTCTCCATCTTTGGCTGCAAAGAATATAATCAGTCTGATTTTGATGTTGGCTATCTGGTGATGTCCATGTATAGAGTCTTCTCTTATGTTGTTGGAAGAGGGTGTTTGCTATGACCAGTGCATTCTCTTGGCAAAACTCTTGGATCATCAAGAATAGTTAAATCTGAAGGGCATCATAGAAATATAGATTCCTAGGGCCTACCCATAACCTTATGCATTAAAATTCCAAAGCTATTAGATTCAGGAATTTGCTTTAAACAAGTATCCACTGGGTAATTCTAATGCATTCTAAACTTTGGGAAATCTCTGTTTTAGACTTTTGCCAATCCAAGGCAACTCTGAGATTTGGGTTAGGTTTGAGCCCTGGGAGAATGCCTCTTCTTGTCGAAGTTACTCTAATTACTCTACTAGGGTGGAGTCTGCTCTAGAACCGGAAGGTTTTTGGTAAAGTCAAGACTGTGCATTCAAGCTAAATGGCAACTTTCATGGGTGAGGAAAATTGAGGAGCATGGAAAATAAATTGATTTTGAGTTGCTGATTAATTTGGTTTGAGAAAGACTGGTTCAACACAGGGAAGTTTCAAGAACAAAAGAATTTGTAGGTAGGTTTGCCAACAGATTGATGGTGGGAATGGTGAAGAAGCTAGAGATTCTGTAGTTAAGGTTTTGTAATGGTAGGTGAAACAGATGACAGCCTTGGGATTTCCAGCCACACACTACAAGACCTGTTCCTTAAACAGCCTGTGCTGAACAGGCAGCAGAGAACTGATGAATCCTGAACCCTCTTTGCTGAGAATGGAGGAGTGGATGCAAGATGCTGTTATAGTTATTAGAAACTGTGAGATGATAGGGGGAAATATATGTATATATATATATATATATATATATATAGGTCTCTGCTCCTGATTACTGACACAGGAACCTAAAACTCTGGTAATTTCCTAAGTGACAAAAGCACTAGGAGTCTCTTTTGTTCAAATATTTGATCTATGACCCTGGTTCCTGACACAAAGTTCCTATATCCCTTGAAATTTCCTAGTCGACAGCAGTGTCTTTTCTTCTAAAAAGGCAACTCTTGGCAGGCTCCTGGATAGAGACCAATCACCAGAAAGATGAAGCCATGATTAGAAGCTTTGAATTTTCAACTCAACTCCGCATTCACAAGAAAGGGGAGAGGGACAGAAAATGGAGTTAATGATCCATCATGCCTATATGAAGAAAGCTTCATAAAAATCCCTCAAGTACAGGGTTTGGACAGCTTATAGGCTGGTGAACACATGAAGATGCTGGAAGAATGGTGTACCTGGCGTGAGCATCAAAGCTCCAAGACACTTCTTGCTCACCTTTCCCTATGCATTTCTTACTTATGGGTGTCCATCTATATCCTTTATCAAATACTTTTCTAATAAACTGGTTTAATTGTTTTCCTGAATTCTATGAGCCTCTGTAGCAAATCAGTTGAACCCAATGAAGAGGTTGTGGGAATCTCCAATTTAAAGCCAATTGGTTAGAAGCACAAGTAACAACCAAAACAAATTGGCATTTCAGGTGTAGGGAAAGTGTTAGTTGCTCAGTGGTGTCTGACTCTTTGAGACCCCATGAACTGTGGCCCACCAGGCTCCTCTGTCCATGGGAATTCTCAGGTAAGAATACTGGAGTGGGCTGCCATTTCCTTCTGGGGGCAGTTAAGGACTGAACCCTGAACCAGTAGGATCTGATGCTATCTTCATGTAGATAGTGTTAAAATTGAGTTCAGTTGTAGGACACCTAGCTGATTTGGTGCTTTGTGTTAATTGTTTGGTGTTGGGGAGAAAACTCCGCACAACTGGTGTCAGAAGTGGTGTGAGTATGGTTAGCAGTGTGAGAGTAAAGGAGAAGCACAGAAGGACTGAGTTTTTCCTAACACAGAAGCTTTCCCTAAAGAGAAAAATCCACACCTGGTAATTATAAAATAGAGCTACTTACACACTTCATGAGAGGGATAAGTGCAGCCAAACGAACATACTGGAAAGCTTCAAAACTTCCACAACCTGAAATTAATGGTAAATCATGGAGTTAAAATTCACTGCTCTGAAGTACTAGAGAGGAAATTCTAGTATCCAAGAGCACAGTAGCTCTTGGTAAATAAGAGAATGGTGTACCAAATGCCAACATACAATGTTCCTCAAGGTAATCAATATTAGAAGCTAATGATATGCACCTCTCCCAAGTCTCAGTGGCTTAATAATAAAATTTTCTGGTTTTTTTTTTCAATTCTAATATTATCTACCTAAACATAGTGTCAGATCATACTGGTTCAGGGCTCAGTCCTCAACTGCCCCCAGAAGGGAATGTACTTTGATTGAAGTACAATTGACAAAATTGTAAGATATTTAAAATGTACATCATGGTGATCTGATGTACAATCCTTCACATTTTGAAAGGATTCCCACAATCTATAATAGTTAAAAAATTTCTTTCTTACATCCCTGCCCAGTATAATACAGATTGGGCAGCTTTCCTTGGAGGGACTCAAAACCTAGGATACTTCTGCATTTTGGCTCTGCTATTTCCTAGTGCCTCCGTGGACTCTTCTGCTGGACCATCTACTCAACCATTAAGTAAAGAGAGAAAGCAAGGAGAGTCAACCAGGATGTTTTAAAGATAAATCTGGAAGAACTGTATATTTACTTCCCTTCACATTCCATTGGCCAGGACCTAGTCAAATAAAACCAACTCAACTGCAAGCAGAACTGGGACATAAGTCTTCTTATTTATCCAGAAAGGGGAAAGGAGGTTGGTGAGCATCCAGCCAATTTCTGCCACTCAGTGACTACTAATCCAGAATCTGCCTCTATCTTAATTAAAATCATACAACTTCCTAAAGTTTTTAAAGCATGTCTTACAGTGTAGTTCCTAAGATATTTTATTTAAAACCACAGTAAATATTTGAATGTTCTTATTGGAATCCCTAAGATTCTCAGCAAAACTTTTTGAAATGCAGGGCTCTCTGATAGCGTGTGAATTAAAAAATAAATATTCAAAGTTCAGGTTGGCTAAGTTAACCATTTGACCCTAGAGTTTGGAGGGTAACTAAGCCCTCATTCTTATGATATGACTTGTGTGAGTCTATTTTTGAAAAAGCTATATGATAGAGAATAATATGAAGGATGTTTGGTCTTTAAATTCCAAATATTATTTATGAACTTCTGATGCTAGATTTATAATCCCAAGTCCATTCTAATACTGTGTCTCTGCACATTTATGGCAGACCCAGTAGAAAATCTATTAACAGCTGGTTTTGAACATTTCTGAGGTACCCCCTCTATATACTTATACATTCTCATTGTACTTTTTATTCCCATTCTAATTTTCAACTCAAGAATCATTTGCATCTTGTTTAGCTGCCAACATTTCGTATGAATATTCCAGAGCAAGAAATTGCAACCCAAGATTCACCATTAACTTTTGTGAGTTGTGAATGTTTCAAAACTTTCTGGGAAATCCATTTTGTTTTCAAATCTCTCCCTCCCTTTTTCTCCTCCCTCCTATAGACAGTGTAACAGCCCTGTTATATAATTACCCAGCATGTAATTTTCTCTTTATTAAAAAAATTTTTCCAATAGTTATGACAGCATTTTAAAGATTATATTACAGGAGGCAATCTAAATATGAAACAGATGAATAAGTGTATCTTGGGCAAAATAACTTACAGATATGAGAAAGAAAATTAGAGGATGCATATGTTTGTGGTTGAGAACGCATGTCTGTCCAAATGTATGGGAGAGGTTGGTATGAAGAAAGAACAGCTATATAGAAGGGTTTTGTCTGGTTGTTACATAAGCAACTGAGAATTCTGGGATGACCCTCAACCTCTTTGGCTGACAAAGTATCCCCAACTAGATGATTGGAACTGGAAACAATTGATGCCAGGTGGGTGAAAGAGAAAGTTGATTTCATTTATTTTATCACCTCATTTATTTAGGGCAGGAGTCAAGAGAGACCAAAAAAAAAAAAGGATCAGCATCAAATGAACATCGTTTTTCATTTGTTTGCAAAGCTGTCTGTGGATATTGTCATTGAAAACATCTCAAAATCTAAGTGCGAGCAGCCTTGACACAGAAAATTAATGTTAACCACGGATTAGAACCACTGTAGAATGCATTCATATTGCTATATTTCAAATAACAAGCAGAAAGAACAACTACATGTAGAAAAAAATGGTTATGGAGGACCCCAATCACAAGGTCTTATATTACAGTGAAAAACAGTTGTTAATTATAAAGCTGCAACAGTCTTTCATATAACATAACAGACTTTCATATAAAGCATCTTTTCTTTCCCTCTGGTTTTTCATTTTACATTTTCATCTAACCCATTGTATTAAAAATTATTTAAGATCAGATTTTTCTCCTAAAATTGGCTCCCTTTATGCATCATCTTTATGCAGTGGCAGAGCCTTCCAAGCTGGAAGGGCTGCCGACAAGTCATAATGTGGACCTTGACATCTGACCACTTTTGGAGGGTAACCAAGTCAAGACAGAAAATCTAATCTTACCAAAGACCACATAGGAATTTCTTGGCAAAGTCAGATGAGAAAACAGGGTTCATGAACTCCAAGGGCTGACATTTTTAACCACTGTCTTTACTTCTTGTTTTGGGAACCTCTTTTGAATTAAAAAAGAAATGTAGAAAATTCTGGAATTTTTCTTGATTTTTCCATGATCAATGTAATGGAGTGGTGAAAACAGCTCTGTACTAGAATCACAGACTCAAGACTCTCAAAAAACGAAGACTTTATATAATGGGACATTTACATGAATCCTTTTACCCAGTCACTCAGCTTCAAGAATCTTTAAATCATAACCTATTTCAACTACATCCTACTGAATTCCTTCCTTGCATATAATTTTGAAGCAAATTCCAGACACACCGTTTCATCTATAAATATTTCAATGTGTAAAAGATGTGTCTTTTAAAAAAACATAACTGAAATAACATTATCACACCTAACACATGCATGCATGCTCACTTAGTCATGTCCAATTCCTTGCGACCGTATGGACTGTAGCCCGCCAAGCTCCTCTGTCCTAGGGATTCTCCAGGCAAGAATACTGGAGTAGTTGCCATTTCCTTCTCTAATACCTGGAAAATTTGATAATAATTATTTAATACTATCAAATGTACAGTGTTCAACATTCCAACTGCCTCATAATAATTTTCAATAGTTTGTTTAAATCAAGATCCAAATAGATTTCACTCATTATAATTCAGTACATGTTTCTTAGGTCTTTTAAATTTTTTTCTAGGCTTTCCCTCTGTCTCTTTTTTCTCCCTTTGGTTTATAGTTTATTTGTTGAAGAAACCCAGTCATTTGTCCTGTAGACACAGATTGAATTTTGTTTATTGTAACACTATGGTGTTGTTTAACATGTTCTTCTATTCTCTGTTTATAAATTGATAGTTGAGTCTAAGAGGTTTAAAAATTATTCAGATTAGATTGCCTTTGGCAAGGAGTTTTGATGAATGGGATGTGTTTCCATTAGGAGACACTAACGTCTGTTTCTCTCTTGTTTTACCACGCGAGTAGATATTGGCGATCAATATATAGATCATTAAGGATTGCATAATGATGATATTATAATCCTATTGGTCCTTCATTTATTAGCCAGAGTTAAAAAGTTTCCCTAATTTATTATATAGATTCCTAAAAGTACAGTTCATAAAGCAGAGGCAGGACAAATGCTTAATTCTTTCTTTCTATTACTAGTTTTTAAAATAATGAATTGGTTGCTAGTATTAGTTGTCATAGGGGCTTGCCAGGTGGTTCTAGTGGTAAAGAGCCTGCCTGCTAATGCAGGAGACTTAAGAGCTCAGAAAAACCTTGTCTGTTTGGATAGATAAATTTAAGATTCACCAGCATATATACCACTGAAGTCCTGCTGGTAGGATGAGGTAACTGAAGAAGGGTAGAATAAGAGGAGAAGTGGCACTAAGATGAATCTACCACAGTATTCCTGCAAAGGAAGTGAAATCTACAAAGGACACTGAGAAGGAACAGAGAAGTATGAAATACCATGGAACCAGCTGGTGAGAGAGTTGCTGAATACACAGAGAGGTCTAGGAAAGTATCAACTAAAAAATAGCCAACCCCCCCAACCCCGCCTCCAAGTTGTCCCAGAGCACCAGCTTTGGGTGCCCTGCTTCATGCATTGAACTTGAACTGGTCATCTGTTTTATATTTGGTAATGTATGTGTGTCAGCGCTATTCTCTCAAATCATTTCACCCTCGCCTTCTCCCACTGAGTCCAAAAGTCTGCTCTTTACACCTGTATCTCCTTTGCTGCCCTGCATGTAGGATCTTCAGTACTGTCTTTATAAATTCCATATGCATAAATATACAGTATTTGTCTCTCTTTCTAACTTACTTCATTCTGTGTAATAGGCTCCAGGTTCATCCATCTCATTAGAACTGACTCAGATGCATTCTTTTTTTTATAGCTGAGTAATATTCCATCGTGTATATGTACCACAACTTACTTATCCATTCATCTGCCAATGGATATCTAGGTTACTTCCATGTCCTAGCTACTGTAAATAGTGCTGCAATGAATATTGGGAGTACATGCATCTCCCAATGGTTCTGGTTTCCTTGGGGTATATGCCCACCAATGGGATTGCTGAGTCATATGGCAGTTCTATTCCCAGTTTTTTAAGGAATCTCCACACTGTTCTCCATAGTACCTGTACGAGTTTGCATTTCCACCAACAATGTAAGAGGGTTCCCTTTTCTGCACATCTGCTCCAGCATGTATTGTTTGTAGACTTTTTGATGATGGTCATTCTGATTGGTATAAGATGATACCTCATTGTGGTTTTGATTTGCATTTCTAATAATGAGTGATGTTGAGCATCTTTTCATGTGTTTTTTAGCCATCTGTATGCCTTCTTTGGAGAAATGTCTGTTTAGGTCTTTTGCCCATTTTTTGAATGGGTTGTTCACTTTTCTAGTGTTGAGCTGCATGAGCTGCTTGTGTATCTTGAAGAATAATTCTTTCTAGTTGTTTCATTTGCAATTATTTTCTCCCATTGTGAAGGACTGTCTTTTCACCTTGCTTACACAGGTGTATCTGTGGCCAATTCATGTTGATGTATGGCAAAAACCATCACAATATTGTAAACTAATTATCCTCCAATTAAAATTAATTAATTTTTTAAAAAGTAGCCACTGGGATTTTCAACTAGGTAGTCACTAGGGATCTTACCAAAGTCCGTTTCAGTGGATTGGTGAGGATAGGAACTACCTCTCAGTGGATGTAGAGTGCATAACAGGTGTGAAAATTGAGACAGGAAGAAAACTACTCTTTTCAAAAAGTTTACTAAGGTCTGAAAGCATGAAAACTTATTATAATAAATTATGTCTCGTATGTAACATAAAATTAACCAACCACTAAGTATTAATTGTGAACTTATTATGTGTATACCATTGCGCCAAAGTACTACTAGGGTGAAAAAGACATATGTGACATAGTCCTTGCTTTGCAGGATACGACTGCCAAGAAGAAAGTATGCAAATTTATAAAAGCATGTTTAAAAAGCAAACTTTTCAGAAACACTAAGAAATCAGATTAAGTAAGAGTTTAAAAAATATATTGGCCTTTGTTGCCCCTTTAAAATTGTACAGAGAACCCTCATGCATGATTCTAAAAAACAAGAAAGATATATGTTGTTAAAATACATATAAAATACATCTGATGCATGAAACAAAAACAATTCTCTGAGTCCATATACTTAGATTTCCTTTGACTGGAAATGCAGCACAAGATTCTTGTATCTATTCATTAAAAGATCAGGTTCAGTTCCCTTGAATATAGAAAAGATAATCACATTATCTTACCTGCCACAAGCAGGCTAATACATGTGTATGAATTCAGTACAGCATCTGTGAAGTATTATAATAAGCGAATTCCTTATTAGCAGTCAAACAAAATTAGCAGTGGCTGTCGTCATTACAACTGTCAATGAGGAGACCGCCTCCTCGGCCTTTTTTCCCCTTCCACTGACCTTCAATGAAGACTTTCCACATTTAACAAAAGTACTCTTGTAGTTCCAGAAGTGGTTTTTCACCATCC
This sequence comes from Antilocapra americana, assembly GCA_007570785.1. NCBI lineage: Eukaryota > Metazoa > Chordata > Mammalia > Artiodactyla > Antilocapridae > Antilocapra > Antilocapra americana. The sequence continues at coordinate 6,734,982 of ML663567.1, forward strand.
TGCTTTTGATCAGCTTTCTAATCAGAGCTTACTTCAGATTCAAGTGGAGAAAAAAACTGAACTGACCATGAAAAAGATCATGACTTTAACATTCACCAGCCAAGAGACCTAAACATTTTTGAACCTCACCTTGCTCATCAGGAAATTATAGACCTTATAATATAATAGCAAGAGGAAGAAAACAAGTAAAGGCAAATTTCTCTCCTGCTCACATGGCATTAGCTGTTTTCCAACACTAAGACCTAAGGAAAGGAGGGTAAATCCATACTTTTTTGTTAAATGTGTTAACAAAAGTCAAACCATACACATATCTAATGATATATATGGAATTTATATAATGGCAAAAGAAAGTCCGGTTAAAAAATGGGCCTAGGACCTGAGTGGACACTTTTTTAGATTCCATGCAAATGGCCAACAGGTACAAGAAAAAGTGCTCAGCATCACTAATCATGAGGGAAATGAAAATTAAAACCATAATGAAATATCACCTCATATCTGTCAGAATGGCTATTGTCAAAAAGACAAAGAGATAACAAATACTGAAGAGAATGTGGACAAAAGACAATCCTGGTGCATGCAGGGATGCAAATTGGTGCCACCACTATGGAAAACAGCATGAAAGTTCCTAAAAAAATTAAGAATAGAAATACCAGGCCTTCCTCGTTAGTATAGTGGTGAGTATCCCCGCCTGTCACGCGGGAGACCGGGGTTCGATTCCCCGACGGGGAGGCTGTAATGCTTCGTTGGGACTTCCCTGGTGGCTCAGTGGCTAAAACTCTGCACTCCCAGTGCAGAGGGGTCTGGGTTCAGTCCCTGGTCAGGGAACTAGAACTATGTGACCCAACTAAGACTCAGGGCAGCCAATTAAATAAATAAATAATAAACATTTAAAAAAAAAGAAAAAAAAAAAGAAATACCATTTGATTCAACACTCTTTCTTTTGGGTGTATGTCCAAATAAGATGAAATTATTATCTCAAAGAGATACCTACGCTCATGTGTTGATTGCAACAGTATTTACAACAACCAAGACATGAAAACAACCTATGTGATGGATGAATGGATAAAGAAAATGTGATCTGTATAGACAATGGGATATTGTGCTTAGTCACTCAGTCGTGTCAGACTCTTTGTGACCCCATGGACTGTGGCCCACCAACTCTGCTGTCCATGGGGATTCTCCAGGCAAGAAAACTGGAGTGGGTTGCCATTTCCTTCTCCAGTGGGATATTATTCAGCTATATAAAAGAAGACAATCCTGCCGTTTGCAACAACACAGATCAACCTTGAGGGCAGTATGCAACCTGAAACAAGTCAGAGAAAGACAGGTACTGTATGATTTCACTTATACGTGGATTCAGAACGCATCGAACTCAAAAACAGAGTAGAATGGTGGTTGCCCGGGGCTGACAGTTGGGGAAAATAGGGAAATGTTCATCAAAGGGTGAAATTTCATGTTTGAATAATTTCCAGGGATATAATGTATAGAATAATGACTATAGTTAAAAATATGTACCATATATTTAAAACTGCTTTGAGAGTAGAACTTGGATGTTTTCACCATAGTTCTTATAGTTCTATATATAGAACGCTACAGTTCTGTATAGTTCTCACATATAAAACTATATAGTTCTATATAGTTCTCACTATAGAACTATAGTTCTCACTATAGCAACAGCAAAAATGTTTGTGAGGTAAAGAATGCATGAACTAACCTTACAGTGATAAACATTTCCCAATATATATGTGTATCAACTCATCACTTTAAGCTAATACAATGTTATAGGTCAATTATATCTCAATAAGGCTAGAGAAAAAACAAACAACAAAGTTCTAGATAATGGCCCATTCTCTGCATTTGATCTTTCACGTGCATTTCAATGGCTAGCATGCTATAATAGTGTATTATATAAAATAATATATGTCAATCATATGGCACAATGCCTAGCAAATGTTATGCACTCAATGCAGGGTATTAGTTGCAACGATTATACATTATTTAGTGTTGCTCAGGGAAGCAGATGGAATGGAGGTTTTTTGCTTGGAGAGGAACTGTAAATTGTGTTTGGACCCTAAATAGTTGGTATTACGTGGAACACTCTTCCATGGAGTCCAAACCACTTCATGTATGTAATGAGTAATACATATATACTGGCCATGCGGCATGTGGAATCTTAGTTCTCCGACCAAGGATAGAGCCCATGCCCCATGCAGTGGAAGCTCAGAGTCTTAACCACTGGACCACCAGGGAAGGCCACATAATTATTAATATTATAAGTCAATCAGGCAATCAGCATGTATGTGTGCAGCATTGCCATGGAAGAGGACATCTTAAGCCTCAAAAATTGTATAACTCAGTGAAGAGGAAGGGAAAGATGAGCCTTGCCAGCCAAGGGATGTACCAGGCTGATCAACTCATTGAATTTTCGTTTGACATTTGTTTCCTCCATGTTACCCACTCCATTTTTCAGAGATGAACTAGGCAGCATTTGGAGAATTCAGAGAAATAGTATCTACAGGTTTATTTGACATATCAGCTCCATTTATACTGTGTTTCTGCAGAAGGGGAATTGATTTAACCAAGAAAAAGAAATATTCTGATGCTCTTACTTGTCAAATAAACTGATTTTATGCCAAATGAGTGTGCTCATGAGCCAAGGGTCAGCATTACAATCAGGAACTCAGCAAAGGACAAAACAACACCAGGCTTATTTTATAGGCTTTGTGTTTGATTAATAGCACTGTCAGAGATTTAAAGAATTTTAAAAATTGGATTAAAATGATGTCATCTACTTACAGAAAAAAGTATACTATAATATAGCTGGAGTAATATCAAGGTTACAGGTGACAAAAGAGATATTCCAACCTAAAAAAGAAAATTCATTGTATTAATCTTTCATAATTACCTTACTTTTGTGATCAAAGTTTGAAGCTATTCTATTTCGTGTTTGTGACATTTTTCTGCAACTGATTATAATTGCCTACAACTTCATTTGAGGCAGATCAAACTTTAAAATGAAACTGTGACTTTTGGATACTTTCCTGGTGGTCTAGTGATTAAGAATCTGCCTTCCAATGCAGGAGACAAAGATTTGATCCCTGGTCAGGGAACTAGGATCCCATAGGCCATGGAGCGCTGCAAAATAGAGAAGCCTGTATGCCACAAGGATGACCCAGCAGAGCCAAAAAAGAAAAAAAAGTAACTTTACTGTGTTCATTAATTCATTTAACAAATATTGATTGCAAGCCTACTGTGAGCTGCACTATGTTATGAAGAGTAATATAAGGTCTCTGCCCTCACAGACTTCCCAATCCAGTAGGGGGAAAGGGACAATAAATGAGTCAAAAACCTAATAAAAACAGAGATTATTAATGAAGTACAGCAAAGAAAGTACTTATGGACTGTGAGAGGGAATAATGGGGGGACCTTCTGCAGGTGGGGGAATTGAGGAAGTACCTTTTGAAAATGTAACACCTGAACTGAAACCCAAGGGATGAACAGCAAGTTTCATTGAAAGCCAGGAAAAGATTTGTGCAGAGAGAACTACACACGCAAAGATCCTAATGCTGAATAAAGCTCTAATAATTGACAGAAGGGCAGATGAATAGCATGAAGACGTAAGGGAGACGGCAGCATGAGAATTGAGGAATGGTTGAGGTATGTCACTTTTAGAGCTGTTGGCCGTGGAAAGCATGTGAATTTTTTTTCTGATGACAGATGAGAGGTGTTTAGCAGAAGATGACACTTTCTGAGGTATGTTTATTGTGTGCATTCATGTACTTGATTTCGTATTTTTTAAGAAAAAAATATTTATATTTTTGACTGTGTCTAGTCTCAGTTGCAGCATAAGGGATCTTGTTCCCTGACCAGGGATCAAACCCAGGCCCCCTGCATTGGGAGCTAAGAGTCTTAGCCACCAGACCACCAGGGAAGTCCCATTGATTCCATCTTTTACTAATAAAAATCTATGTTTCCTACAATAAGTGTAAAATATCAGAGCATTATCAACGTTAGTATGAATCATATGTAAATAGGATTTCTTTCTTCGCTTGATTTAATCCTTAACAACATGTGGAATCCCAAAGTCAGGCAGATGCTGCGCTACTAAAGGAGAATAGAGATGTAGCAGAGACACTTCCACTAGACTGATCTAGGAAAAAGGCATTTGGACCCAGGTCTTTTCCAGACTTCCCTGGAAATGAACATTTAGACTGAGGTGACATCATTAAAGCATGTTGCCATATCGGAAAGCCATGTCATGGCTCCAAACCTTATGAAGTCACTCTTCCAAAGACTGCCATAGAAGGCTGTAGAGTCACAGAAACATATTATCTCAGAGTTAGAAAGAAACCTAGAACAGTGTTTTTCTTTTTTTTTTTAATTTTTTTTTTACTTTATTGTGTTGGTTTTGCCATACATTGACATGAATCCGCCATGGGTATACATATGCTCCCCCTCCAGAATCCCCCTCCATAATCCCCCTCTCTCCTCCCTCCCGATTCCCTCCCCCTGGGTCATCTCGGTGCACCAGCCCCGAGCATCAAACCTGGGCTGGCGATTGATTTCACGTATGATAATTAACATGTTTCAATGCTATTCTCCCATATCATCCCACCCTTGCCCTCATCCACAGAGTCCACGAGACTGTCCTATACATCTGAGTTTCTTTTGCTGTCTCGCATGCAGGGTTCTCATTACCATCTTTCTAAATTCCATATATATGCGCTAGTATACTGTATTTTTGTTTTTCCTTCTGACTTACTTCACTCTGGATAATAGGCTCCAGTTCCGTCCACCTGAGTAGAACTGATTCAAATGAATTTTTTTTTTAATGCTGAGTAATATTCCATTGTGTATATGTACCACAGCTTTCTTATCCATTCGTCAGTTGATGGGCATCTAGGTTGCTTCCATGTCCTGGCTATTGTAAACAATGTGACAATGAACATTGGGGTACACGTGGCTCTTAGAACAGTGTTTTTCAAACAAAGATCACCCTGAGATCTTGTTAAAAATGAAGATTTTGGTTAAAGTGGGGCATGAAAGTTTGCATTTCCAATAAGCCCTCAAATGGACCCTTACACTCTGAGTAGAGAATCAAGTTATTGTGTTCAGCTTCTCTTTATACCATCCCCTTTTTCGTCCAACCTGGAGTCCTCTAAGTTAAGCTGTATCTCCTTGGGAATCTCACCAGGGAATATTCCACTGTATCAAACAGATATTGAGCATGCAGCAGGTGCTTAATATGTTTTTTGATGAGTAGGTCAATGAACAGGTGAGAGGATTATGAACATGTATTAAGAAACATTATATCAGCCTCTGATGAAAACCTTCCAATCTCAGGATTATCAACCAACAGAGCATTTTTTTGGACAGTTTTGACCATTAGAAATTCCTTATCTATATGGAATCAGCATCTATCACTCTATGATTGAGATTATCAGTCCTAGATTTGGCCCCTGGGGAAACACAGAGCAGCCTTATTTTTTTGATACACTTGGGACTGGTAGTTGCATAGTTAACAACAAAAAAGTCATTTGGGGATTTCCCTGGTGGTCCAGTGGTTAAGACTGGATTCAGGTTCAATCTCTAATTGGGGAACTAAGATTCAACATGTTGTACAGCATGACCAAAAAAATCAATGAAAAAAGTCACTTGAAGCAAGAGGTCAAGTTTTGGAAAGCTACATACAGTAAGCATTTTATTAACTTAAAACATATGCATTAACATTTATCAACCAATCTTCTGAGCAAATGCAAGGCTGGGGTCATGGATCCTTTGATGATCTTTACCAGTATATGTTGTCTGTCAGCATAAACCACACCTATAATAACACACCATAGACATACACATACACAAAAAGTGCTGGAATGAGAGGAAAGTACATTGAGGGGGAGAAATAAAAAACTGGCTTGGACTAGTCTGCAATGACATGGCTAACTCCTAAGAGTGATATTGTTTTGCATGAGGTAGAGCAAAAGCTGCAGAGAGCAAAAAACACCTGGAAGAGTGGCCACCCAGTCCTGGGGTAGAGCTCTCTTTTTACATATATTAAGTCAAGATGATTTGTTGCCTGCATTGCTGAGGAGAGCCTTGACAGTGTTCAGACTGTCCTACCCAAATCATAAGTACTAAATAATCAAAATATAAACATAATGACAAAGCTTCTAAATTCAGATATGGTTTTCACTTTTCCTTTCAACTAATAAGACATTTCAAGATGTACCAATTCAAGGAATGCTCAGACACTTCTTGATTTCCATTTTCAGACTCAAGATTCTTTATATTCTCTAATAAATTAATCTGTCCTAAGATGCCTCTTTTCCTTGAATTTTTGATTATGCTGTCCTTTTTTTTTTTTCATTTTTTCATTTGAGTATAATTGCTTTACAATGTTACGTTAGTTTCTGCTGTACAATGAAGTGAATCAGCTGTATGTATACATATACGTCCTCCCTCTGGGACACTGCCCGCCCCCATTTTCCTTTTACAATTCTTCAAAAAGAGGTCACCTATCTAAACACTCAACCTAAAATTTAAAGACTGAAAAAACATTTTCGAGTATGTATTTGTTTTTTTAAATACAGTGATATATTTTATTTAACAGGCAGCACCTACCCCAAAATAATCATCTTCACATGAAGAGTTTAATGATGGCTTATATTTGCACAGTACGGTGTGCTGCACATTCATTAGTTTGCTTAAGTCTCAGAGCAACTGTGGGAGGTTGGTGGTATCATTTCTGCTTTGAAAAAACAAACTGAAACTCAGAGGTGGTCAGTGTGTTGTAATACATATATAGGGCACCCAGTGGGAAAGCAGCAGAACTAGGGCTGGCAGAAACCTAGTCTTTTGAGTCTTTGGGCCTTCTTTTAAATCTCCCAGTTGAATCAACCAAGACCAAAAAGCAATAAACAGGGCTCCTGCCCTTTCACCCCATGGCTCTGTGATGCCCAAATTTTTTTACAAGTTCAAATAGTGTTATTATAATATTTACTTGAGTAAATACTCTCTTGGGACTTCCCTGGTGGTCCAGTGGTTAAGAATCTGCCTGCCAGTGCAGGGAACATGGGTTCAATTCCTGGTCCAGGAACTAAGATCCCACACGTGAGGGTCATCTCAGGTCATGCGTCACAACTATTGAAGCCCTCTAGCTCTAGAGCTCACACCCTGCACAAGAGAAGCCACTGCAATGAGAAGTCTGCGCAACACAGCTAAAGAAGAGCCCCCACTCAAAGCAGCTGGAGAAAGCCCACACGCAGCAATGAAGATCCAGCGCAACCAAAAAAAGGTTTTTTTAAGTGTGTTAAAGAGCTCCAAGATGAAAGTAAAGTTGAATTACTTGAGAAGTCTTTTTTTGTTTGTTTTAGAATTTTAAAACATATCTGGAAGTAGTTCTAGGTAATATTCACAGTGTTTTGAACTAGGATGGAAGAACTCTGATGTTGATTTAGCTTTGGGGATTGGCATCATTGAAGCATGCCATCATTATGGGTTTATGGTAAATAATCTTCTCTTCGTTTTGTTATAGCAGAATATACACTGAATTTAAAAGGAGAGTTTAAAAGTCAACAATACTATACATCTTACTTAGATCAATGAATAAATAAGGACCACAAACAAAGAAAAAATTATTTTCAGCAACCGTGAATCATACTCTGATTTGGATAAGACTTCAGTAACAACTTTAATGATCTTTCTTAACACTCACACAGGAAAATTCAAAATTTGGAAGGGAAAATGTAAGAGCATTCCAATGACTCATTTAGTGTAAGTTTGGTTTACATTTATTCCACCCAAAGGAAATTTCATTATTAATATGGTCAAAAGAGCTGGTCCTAGCTTCAGGCTTTTTCTGTTTATAAGTAACCTTCCTCATATTTTTAGTTATAAGAAAACTATAACCTCTAATTGTATATATAATCCCTGGAGAGATAATTTAACCATCAATATCTTCTTTGAACTCCAAATAAAGAGTGAGATAAGAAAGGCCTGAGAAATTCATATTTCACCAGAAGCTTTTAGATTTCTCTCTCAGTTACTATGAGGCTTCCCAGGTGGTGCTAATGGTAAAGGGCCCTCCTGCCAATATAGGAGACATAAGAGACACAAGTTTAATCCCTGAGTTGGGAAGATCCCTGGAGGAGGGCATGGCAACCCTCTCCAGTATTCTTGCCTAGAGAATCCCAAGGACAGAAAAGCCTGGTGGGCTGCAGTTCATCGTGTCCCACAGAGTCGGACATGACTGAAGTGACTTAGCAGCAGCAGCAGCAGTTCAGTTACTGTACATGTCATTTTCTCTGTAATGTGGACATACTTGTTGAATTTTTCATGACTCATATGACTGTCTTCTTGGTCAAGATGACCTTCTGACCCTGCAGCCCCCAAAACAATAAGCATAAAGTCATATGCTCTTAAATCTTTTTCTTTAAAGAACACATGTTTATGTTTGCCGTAAGGTCTAGATTTACCATCATTTTCATGTGGTTTTTTAAATTTGTCATACACACTCAGGGCTGTCTTTCTTTTTTTTACTTAAAATGTTACAGGTCGACTCCCACCCTGACTCACACCCCTCACTCTACCAGTGGTTTCTATCCCCTGGGGATTAATGCTTAGTTTGTTTAAAAGGTTAATGCCCTTGAAGCATGTTAATTGTCATGTGTCTAATCAATCGCCAGCCCAGGATTGATGCTCGGGACTGGTGCAGCGAGATTTCCCGGGGGGAGGGAGGAGGGAGGGGGGACCCGGAGGGGAAGCATATGTAAACCCATGGTGATATCATAACAATGTATGGCTAAAACAATAATTTAAAAAAAATAAAATAAAATAAAAAAGAAAAAAAATAAAAAAAAAAAAAAAAGAAAAAAAAAAAAAAAGGTTAATGCCCTGCAAAACATATCTATACATGACTTCTCACCAAACCCCACAATAAAAAACTAAGATGAATGGGCAAGCTATAATTAAACCTACTTCAGTGTTCCAAGATCACTGGTTTTCCTGTGATCCTACCTAAACAAAATGAGACTATATGCCCATTTCCAAGTCTAAGTAAGAGTACAAGGAAAAAGATGATGTAGATGTTGGTGGTACATCTTTCAGAACTCTATGGTTAAAAATTGGGAAGGAGGCAGGCTCTCTCTGACCTCAGACATCAGGTGTTCAGTGATATAGTGCTGAATGATGGCTTTCCAGCATACCACACTATTGGGTGAGTGGAAAATGGAAAGAAGAAAACCCCAAGAGTGAGAATGAAGTCCCCAGTTAGAATACTCATCTTTTGTTCCAGTAGAGATGACTTTGTTTAGAGTTGTAGTGCTCATGGTGATGATGGTGGTGGAGATAGAAAAGAGTGGAAGAATTTGAGATGGATTTTGGAGAAGAACTCATAAAATGTACTGAAGAATTGGATTTAGGGATTGAGGAAAAGGAGGATTCAAGGACACTCTTCAGGTTATTTGCCTGACCTGCTGAGTAGATGGTGATAGTGGGTAGCATTTATTAAGAGGAAAATAATAGGATTTGAGTATTAGAGGGGTGAAAATTATGAGCTCTATTTCAGACATGACATATTCAAGATACCTATTTGCCTTCCAACTGGAGATTAGAGTTGGAATTTGGGCCTGGGGAGTCAGATATTCTCAGCATGTAGTCCTCTCAGCACCACTCAATGCTTTTGACATAAGAGGTACCAATGGGAAGATGGCTCTAGCAGAGGTGAGCTATCAGATAGGAGAGAACATTTTCTCATACATGAGTGCTTGAGTATAGACACCACAGTTGATATTTCCCTTTGCTGGCTGAGCCAACATGCCTTTAAATCATACAACCCTTTTAACACTTGGCTTGGAATTCTGAGGGTGGATCAGCTCCATTTCAGAGGGTGGAGAAGGCAACCAGATGAGTCATTTGTGTGTGCATGGGGTGCTTGCTCAGTCACTCAGACTCTGTTGTGACCCCCTGGACTATAGCCCACCAGGCTCCTCTGTCCATGAAATTTTTCAGGCAAGAATACTGGAGTTGGTTGCTATTTCCTACTCCGGGATCAAACCCTCGTCTCTTTTGTCTCCTACACTGGCCATCTGGGAAGCCCCTGATGGATCATTCAGCTCTCTCTGATTAAACTCTGAAACTCTCAGTGTAAACAGCCTTGGAGGATTTGGATTTTCCATGTCAAATCTCTTTGAACTATCATGGCATTTCTCTTCCTCTGGAGAAAGGTGAAGAGAGCTGCCAGACCTGTCTCACTGCCCATGTTTGATTTATGACAATGTAAATGACTGGAATTCACACATCAGCTAGCAACTTCTCCAAGATCGTCTCTAATGAGTCTCACCTCCTTGAATTTACATCTTTGGGTAGCTTCCTCCCACGCTGAATCAGGGCTGAGGGCTGATCCACGTTACCAGTAGGCAAAGATGAGTGATTTCTAAAGCTAGGTCATGATGGCATTGAAGCCTTGTTCTCTTGGGTTGCTCACTTTGCGGGAGCCAGCTCTCATACTCTGAGAACACTTAAGGGACCCTGGAGAGTTTACTGGGAAAGGAAATGAAGTCTCCCACCAACAACAAGCACCACCTTACCAGCCATTTGGAAGTAGGTCCTGCATCCTCAGTCAAGCCTTCTCAAGACTTCAGCTGACATCCCACTAAAACCTCTTGAGAGATACTGCAGGCCAGAACCCCCGGCCAAACTATTTAAGAATCCCTGACCTAGAGAAACTGTGAAAGACAATACACAACTATTGTTTTAAGTTTCGGAGTGACTTGTTATGCAGTAATAGATAACATCCATTTTGTCCTTTAAAAAGATAGAGTTGTTATTGTTGTTATGAGCACCCTTATGACTAGAACTTCCTATTTTGTGATGTTAAAAACATGGAAAATTAATTCACTTGTAACTTTTCCAGAAGAGAAACAATCAACTCACAAACTCTTAAATTCCAAGCTCCACACTAAGAACCAATACAAAGAGAGTTGTGATTGTTGGTGGATAAAGAATAACCTAAATTTGTTTAATTGTGGTGTTTTAGGAACTCAGCCTGCATGACACAACAAAGCTCAAAAATATTTTGGATCTTTTGTTTTTATGTCACAAACAGTTCCAAAGTTAAGAGGAAGGAACTTTGGTGTTTCCTTTAGACCAAAGCAAACTAAGCTGTGCTGTTTTATTTATCTGAGAATAGGAAGTTATCCAATTTTGAATTCTGAATATCAATCAGAATTATTCACAGCAAATACCTTCTAGGATGTCCCTTCTAATTAAAACCTGCCAGAAAGTGGTTTTGCTTTCTTTTTTCCTGGACACTTGTCCAGCTTTAACAGAAATATGAACTAACAGAATTTATTAAATCATAAATTCATTTTCTGTGCAAACATACCCCCAACTTAAAATGTTACACTCTGCTGTACTACCCTGGCTCTGCTGTTAATAGCTGGTTTCTTACCCACAACATAGTGTTTAAATGGCTAAACACTGACACTCCTGTACCATTTTAGTCAGTTTCTAGTTTCTTTTGCATCCATTATCTTATCTGAATCTTAAAACCACTAAGTTTTAAGTGGGCAGCTTATTGCATTTAACAGATAAGAAAACTTAGGCCCACAGAGGTTATTTACTAGCTCATTTCCTTGAACTATTTACCGAATTACTTTACCTCTCTGAGAAATGAGTGGGTCGGACTGCTTTCTGAAGTCTCTTCCAGTTCTAAAATTACTTTATCCCAGCACCTTTGGCATGGCCAAGTCAGTTACTGCCATGTGAGATACAGAAAGCACAGACATGGAGTTAGATGATCTGGATTTGTGTTCTATGATTTGCTGGCCTTGAATACTTGCAGGAATCATTTAAACTTTCTGAATCTCAGTGGCCTTGTACGTGATCTGAGTGGGGCCCTGGGGGGCCCCCGGGCATGGTGACACCTTTTGTCAGATGACACCACCATGACACCTTGCCATTTCTTGTAGGCAAGACTCTGGCCCCCATGATCTTCCCTGAGTTCCAAAGAGCGGATTGGAACAGTCGCTAATCAAGTTCTTCTTCACTTTCTGCCATTGGAGTGGTATCATCTGCATATCTGATATTTCTCCCAGCAATCTTGATTCCAGCTTCTGCTTCATCCCTCCCAGCATTTCACATAATGTACTCTTCACAGAAGTTAAATAAACTGAGTAACAATATACAGCCTTGTTGTACTCCTTTCCCAAGTTGGAATTAGTCCTTTGCTCCATGTCTGGTTCTAACTGTTGCTTCTTGACCTGCATACAGACTTCGCAGGAGGCAGGTAAGGTGGTTTGGTATTCCCATCACTTCAAGAATTTTCTAATTTTTGTGATCCACAGAGTCAAAGGCTTTAGCATAGTCAGTGAAGCAGAACTAGATGTTTTTCTGGAATTCCCTTGCTTTCTCTATGATCCAATGAATATTGGCAATTTGATCTCTGGTTCCTCTGCCTTTTCTAAATCCAGCTTGTACATCTGGAAGTTCTTGGTTCATCTGGAACCTTATAAACAGCATAAGGCTTGACTACATATCCTCTCCCTATTCCCCAGGGGTGGGCTTCCCAGGTGGCCCAGTAGTAAAGATATCACCTGCAGTGTAAGAGACATGGACTTGATCCCTGGGTTGGGAAGAGCCCCTGGAAGAGGAAACGGCAGCCCACTCCAGTATTCTTGCCTGGAGAACCCTATGGACAGAGGAGCCTGGTGAGCTAGAGTCCATGGGGTCGCAAAGAGTCAGAGGCAACTGAGAGTGTGCATGGGTGCGTGCACATGCGCGCACACACACAGACACACACTCCCCAGGGGTGGGGCAGGGGGCATAGTTTCTGAGGTTCTAGCCTACTGTGTTCCCCCTTTGCCTGGCAAAGAAATAAAGTCAGTCTTTCCTTCTCCTCCATAACTCTGTCTCCATATTTTTGTTCGGCATTGATGCACAGAGAGCCAGCAAAAGGAGGTTAACAAGATATACCTGATAGAATTATTTTGCAGGCCAAATAAAATGTCAGTTACTCACTGGGCTTTTTTTGGCTCAGACGGTAAAGACTGCCTATAATACAGGAGATGGGAGTTCTATATCTGAGTCAGGAAGATCCCCTGGAGAAGGAAATGGAAACCCATTCCAGTATTCTTGCTGGAACTCAACCAGCAAGATACTGGAATTCAACTCACTCAGTATCCATGGAGAATTCCATGGTCAGCTGAGACTGGTGGGCTACAGTCCATGGTGTCACGAAAAGTTGAACACGACTGAGCCACTAACACAGCAAGTTACTCATTGGCTCTGAGAACTTGATCTTGTTATGCTCCCAGTGTCCCAGATTCCCATGCATAAAATATGGAGAAGGGGCAGGAAGCAGGTTCATTTTGGTAAAATACAGTGGAAGCCCTGATGATTCCCCAAGCCCCACTTCAGGGCTGCAGCACTCATTCTCCAGCCGCCTGGGGCTCATTGGCTAACAGTTCTCATCTTTGTCCCTCTAGAGAATTGCTTGTAGCTAAAAGCAGCTGCCCTACCCAAGGTCACATCCTCTTCCCAGGAAGCAGCTCATATGCAATGACTATAATTTCAGGACTGTAAAGGACAGGCCCTCTTGCCTCAATTTGGTAAAAATATGAAGTGCTATCCCAACTCCAGAGCTCTGTGTGAGACTGGCCAAGCCCTCTGTTCCACGCGTCACAGTCCAACCTCTTTATCTGCCCAGTTTTGTTTCCTTCAGTCCCCTGCCGATGCTGTTCCTGAGAGCCCTCACCCCCAGAAACTTGCTGCATGTAAATTTCTGTCTCAGAGTCTGTTTTCTGGGAACCCAACCATCCTGTTGTAACAGGATGGTAATGAGATGACAGATAAGAAAATGCTTTGAAAAAACTGTATAGTTATCAGCAATGTTGGATAACATTTACCATAGCATAATGAGGATTATCTAGAACATGCTGAACTGATGTGTATTTTTTTTTTATTCCTCCCATAAATTGTGTTCCTTTGCAGCCATTCCATCATTGTGGCCCCAGGGAAGAGAAAGGGCAAAGGTCACCTTGCACAGAAGTAAGACATGATGTAGAGCAGAGCCCTCCAGTCCAAAAGGGAAGTTTAGGGAAAGCTTCAGTTTAGGGAGGGGAGATGAAAGGAGGGATTAGGAGAAGGAAGTTGGATGCAGGTGCCCACACTCTACCCCTTTTGGGGTGAAGTCTGTGTGAGGAGGTGATAAAAACATCCAGATAGATTCAGGCTAGACAGTGGGGTTTGTGGCTGCCTCCTCTGGGAATAGGCAGCGAGAAGTGTAAGACTTAAGAGAAAACTAAGGTGGAACTCCATTAGTTTTGTATGGCTTAGAAGCATTAGCAGAAAGAGCCCTGTCCCTCAAGGCCTGCCTGTGGCTGGTGGTAAACAGGCAACAGAGAAGCCCAAGCATGCCGCCCCACCCGCCACCGCTTCATCCATAGGAGGACAAGCCCCTGAGGATAGAAACAGACTAGCAGAAGCCCTGAGTTGGGCAGAGGGAGAAGGAACTCGAGAGCCTGCTAAATGTTTCTTAAGGAGAAATCTTTTTTTGCTTGTTTTCTTCATTTTAAACAAGAAGCTTATTTAAACAAGACACTTGACTTGAATGGAAAACTATCTAGGATTCATTTCATGTAGAGTAATTTAAGTGAAAGTTGCTCAGCCGTGTCCAACTGTTTGCAACCCCAGGGACTATATAGTCCGTGGAATTCTCCAGGCCAGAACACTGGAGAGGAGATCCTATCCCTTCTCCAAGGGATCTTCCCAACCCAGGAATCGAAACCAGGTCTCTTGCATTGCAGGTGGATTCTTTACCAGCCTAGTCACAAGGGAAGCCATTTATCCCTACTTAAAGATAGATCAGCCTATATGTAACAGCTATGTACAAAAAGTACAAAAAAGTAACAGCTACATACAAGAAAGTTATAAAAATTGTCCTTGGTTTTACAATGATTAATAAAAAACATTAAAATTCATCAATCGAACAAGATATGCAAGAATTTTTATGTCGTTCTTTTTTTGTTAAACAGTGAGAGCAAAATAACTTACTGGAATATAAAGATAAGAGCTGATGAGCATGCCACTAATAGAGAAAAGAGGGTATTTTCACAGAATCAGTAATTTTCCCCATCCCATCTCCATTTGATGTCAATCAAAACATACCACTGGCAATTTAGTTTTTTAAAAAATGCAATATGCTTGTGCACATACACCAGTTATTTTATGTACAGTAAAGGAATGGGGAAGAGGAAAATGAAAGAACAGAGAAACTATACTGTAGTAGTCAGTATGTGGTGGAACCAAATTGTAGTTTTCTATTTGAGAATGTCTTCTTGGTCTGGAGGAACAGAGTTCTGGAGTAAAGTGGCTGGTTCCCTTTTTAGTGACACCTCCTGTCTGCTGCTGGAATACATCAATTCTATCTTCATCTTCCTTCTCCGACTGTGCGGGTGTATGTGTCTCCTTGATTGGCTGCCCATCAAATCGGAATCTGAGCTGTCTCATTGACAAACCCTGGCTTTCAGAATAGGCCTTCATTAGTTTACTGAGAGGTGTATACCTCTTAAACTGCACTACAGAACCATCCTGCCCCACCACCTTCAGATTAATACGATCGTTGTTCTCAGTCTTGACTCCTTCCCTTTCGTCCGCCACGGCGAGTTTCCTCAGCAGCCTCTTCACAAAGGCGGGTACCAGGTCCGCAGGGAACTAACACCCAAGCCGCGCCCGGAGCGGCGGGAGGAGGCGGCCTCAAGGAGAAATCTTGATGTGATAATGCCAGTCCCGAAAAGGGTTTGAAGATTACACGGTATTCAGGGAGGCAGAAAAAAAGACTCACTGCCTGACACAGTGTAGAAATAAACGTTTTCTTTATGAAAATAATTACCAAAACATAGATTTATAAATAAATGCAAAATGACATATTTTGATTTGTGATCTGCTTATGTTTTATATCTTAGAGACGTTTGTTTCACATCCTATTCTCTTTTTAATAGCATTAATGCTTTGGCCTTGCTGTGTTCCAGTATATAATGCATTACTTATTTATAGCTCTGATAGCTTTAGTTTTCTGGAAACTGTCTGTTGTATATTGCCATCTGTTGTATTTGATGGGAAACAGTATAATAGAACCCAACATTGGTGATATCTAAGCTATGACTTGTTGACACTTCCATTGTAAACTCTAATTTTGAATTGTTTCTTTCTGCATAATTATGGTTAACCTGACATTGGGCTGAAAGATGGTAGAATTTCAGGTGGCCTTTGTGAATGCTGTCTTAGATTCATTATGTACATCAGAACTCTGTTTCTAAGAGCAGGGGAAAAATTTTAATCTGCTTTTGTGACTTGATTCTTAAGTATAAATGAGCTGGTAGTTAATGTGAATTAGATTATATTTTCTTTTAATATACTTTTGAAAACTTAGATTTTAAAAATGATTACTTACAGTTTGAGTCATTTGAATATAACTGGAATATTAATTGAGAATGTTATGCTTTCCTTTCTATAATTTATACCCTTAAATTGAAGGCTTAAGAAAATAATATCATGTGTGAAATGAAACATGACCAACATACAGATTTTTTTTCTAATTGAGTGAAGTAAAATAATCTAATGCTTATCTAATGAACCATGAGTGGTTCTCTAACAAATCATTAGACAAGAGATATCTTTCATTTATAAATATATTAATATGTTCTCAAGGAACAAAGACTTCAGTCATTAGTAAAGACTAAATAGTTAAATGTCCCAGTATTCAAAAAAACTACACTTTTCTAAGATCATTTTTGTGTGATGTTACTTGCATTCTAAAAGCTTTATCTAGTTGAAGTGATGGTTTAAAGTAAGTTTTAGAAAAGTTAGGATGGTGTTGTTTCTGTTGCTCTAATAGACCTCATACAAGGGTTATCATACTAATATGGATTCAATTTGATTTCATAGTTTCTTAAACTTTAGACTTTTAAAACTTAAATAAATTACACAAGCATTCACTATTTAGTAGCTTTGTGTGTGTGTGGATATGATGATGCAGTTTTAATAAAGCTTAATGATTTTTAAAGATTAATTTTCTCTGCTATTGCTTTCAAAATCTAGGCTTGACAGTGACTTTTTAAAAAAACACAGCACTTTCATCAACTGCTATGGACAGTCTATACTTGATAGGTTAGGAAAAAACTGTAATTTGTGATGCTAATATACCAATTTATTGATAAAAAAGTTAAAATGTTATATTGGTACTTATAGAATCTGAAAGGGCTTCACGGGTGGCTCAGTGGTAAAGAATCCAGCTGCCAAGGAGGAGACAGAGGTTTGATCCCTGAGACATGAAGATCCCCTGGAGGCAGGAATGACAACCTGCTCCAGTATTCTTGTCTGAAAAATCTCAGGGACAGAGGAGCCTGGTGGGCTACAGTCCATGGGATTGCAAAGCGTCGGACACAACTGAGAGAATGAGCACACACAACAAAATCATAAAATAATTTTTTGTTAAGTCCTTAATATACGGCAAATTTTATATAAAGTTTTAGGCCATGATGTGGAGAGCAGCATATTATAATTGCCTTAAATTATCTTTCCCAGTGTAGCAGAACAAATGTTAATAGTTAGTTGCATTATGACTTTTACATTAACCTATTTATTGTTTATTTATTATTAAGCTATTTTATTCAAAACAAAGCAGGAAAATATATTGAAAAGAAGATATGCTTACCGAGAGTTATTTTTCCCCCAGAGAGCTTTTTTAATGTGCTCTATTTCTGAAATGTAAACATACATTTTCAAAGCATACTTAAGGAACAGGACAATAAAACAAAGAAATGAAAAATTGCAGTAAAGTTGAACAATTTGAGTGGCCTTGACATATATTTTTGGTTGAATATAAACTTCAATGTAGTAATTATTGAAGTATAACTCTATTTAATATATGCCTGAGAGTTTTAAAAATGCATATATATGCAAAGATAAAACATGGCCAGACAGTACTCCAAAATGTTAACAGAAGTTTTCTCCTTATAGGTAACTGATTTTTAGTTCCTTTTTAAGACATTTATTATTTTCCAAAATCAGCATTTTAATTTTTGAGTCAGAAAAAAAAATGCTAACAAAAGCTTGAGAGGACTGACTGTCTGGTTCTTTTGGTAAAATTGTCTTTAATAAGAAGACTGATAAACAGGCCAGGGGATACAGTGGAACCTGACATGCCATGGTATAAACTGGGGCACGCTGATGAAAGATTTGGATCTGGAAGATGAGTCTAGGTACTGCATGAGGAATGAATTAGGAGGGAAGAAGTGACACGTGCAAAGTCTGCTCAGTGGGCAGCTAAAAGAATGTAAAGTGAAATGCTGAAGTCTTCACTTATATTAAGACACAAACCTTGTGTTCCTTCTCAAATCGTTTGTCTCTTCTCTCTATCTGATAAGAGCCTCATCTGTGCGCCAAGCTGCTGCTCTGCTTTTGAAACTGGATGAAGTATCACACCCTGGGTGTGGGATCTGCCCTTCTACAAGCCACCACGTGGTCAGATGATACAGCCTAGAAATTGGGGGGCATTTAGTCCTCTGAAGGGTAAGCATTTACTGATGGCAAGTGGAGGCAGGAGACATGGCCGCAGGTACACTCTCCTCCTCTCTCTTTCGTGGAGAACTCCCATGCCTGCTGAGTTATTTTTGGTGGTGCCATTATACAACAGTAACCAGCGTGGTAATACAGCGCATCTCACCAGGTCACAGCCTCCCTCGCCTCAGTCCTTCTTCCCCCTCACTCCACCGTGCAGGGCTGGTCCCTCCTAACTAGAGTACCTTCTGCTCTGCTTTCTACAGTAGCAGAAAGCTACTACCCACATCATGACAAGGGGAGTGAGTGGAGAGGTGAACAAAAATTCAAGAGATATTTAAAAGGTAGTATTCACACAAATTTGGTGGCTGATGTAATATGTTGGGAGCAAGGGTCAGGAGTGTATTTGACTCCTAGATTTCTAACTTGGATAATCAAGTGGCCAGCCCTAGTGTAATTCCTAGTATATATCAAGCCTTCAGTCACTGTTTATTGAAGGAATGAATATATGAATGATGGTATTATAACTAAGGTATAGACTACAGGAGGCATGTTTATTAATATATCATATGTAATCCCAAGGAGATTTTAACAAACATTGGCAGGAGGGGTTTGCAGTCCATCTTTTTAAAAAATAATATTTACTTATTTGTTTGGCTGTTCCTGGTCTTAGTTATAACACTCATGATTTTCAGTCTTCCTTGAAGCATGCAGGATATATATATATATATAATATATATATGTAATTATATATATGTCATATATATAATTATGTGTATATTATACATATATGTAATTTTTTTTTTTTTAGCTGTAGCATGTGAACTTTAATTGCAGCATGTGGGATAAAGTTTCCTGATGAGAGATGAAACCTAGACTCCCTGCATTGGGAGTGTTGAGTCTTAGCCACTGGACCACCAGGGAAGTCCCCATTTCTTTCTTAAGAGGCCTTGATGCAGATATGTGTGAATGAGGCCTTGGAAAGGGTGGTAAAATGTTGAGCCTGAAAAGGTATTGACATACTGTCTTCAATTCAGACAGATTTTTTTCTTGTTGAATCTGAATATGAATCTAGTCTGTACCAAATAATAGAGTTTAAACCATCTCTGTTGTCAATGAAGCAACTAGGCACAGTTAACATAGTGCTAAGTCCTAAACCTCTCATTTCTGAGCTATTTTCATGAAAACCACAGAAAAACAGAGCTAAAAAGCCTTCTAGAGATTATCTGGCCCAGCTGCCCTGGTTCAGGGATGAATTGGCACACACGTTTAGGAAAAGCACTAGTATTTGTTTTTCTGTAGAGATGACTGACACTCAATTCCCAAATAACAATGTTATGTTATAGAAAAGCTGGCCAAGAAAAGCTTAATAAACAAAAAAATAACGAACATCTTTTACTCAACTATAATAGAATGAGTGACCCCCCTGAAGGTACAATTTCTTTTTTGCAAAGTTTGGGATATTTAGGCCTAATTGGAATTTAAAGCTAAGCATAAATGCTAGAGTAGAAATGACTGTAAAATAATTACTGTGCTTGGTGCTAAAATGAAAATTTCTGTCCTAAAGCCATAATGAAAATTCCAGTACTAATCAGAGTAGACTGATATCTTGTAAAGTTTTTGAGAAATGAGAAAATCAAGTACAAGCATTTGACATGTTGTCTTTTTTTTTTGACATGGTTTCTTAAAAAATATTCATACACCGCTAACTATATTCCAAGCACTGCTCTAAGAATTGACAAGTATTATTTATTTAATTCCTATTCCAATCCTATTCAGGAGGCAGTATCACTGGCCCTTATCACTGATGGGAAAACTGAGGCACCAAAGGGGTGAGTGATTTGCCCAAGGCCACACACTACGGTCCTGGATTCAAATTCTTTTCCCAGCTGCTTTGCATTTGAAGGCCATGCAGTTCAGACAATCAGCTTACCTTTAAATATCTAAAAAACGAAAGTTGCTCAGTCGTGTCTGACTCTTTGGGACATGGACTGTACAGTCCATGGAATTCTCCAGGCCAGAATACTGGAGTGAGTAGCCTTTCCCTTCTCCAGAGGATCTTCCCAACCCAGGTATTGAACCCAGGTCTCCTGCATTACAGGCAGATTCTTTATTAGCTGACACAGGGAAGTCCAAGAATACTATAGTGGGTAGCCTATCCTTTCTCCAGCGAATCTTCCGGATCCAGGAATCAAACAGGGGTCTCCTGCATTGCAGGTAGATTCTTTACCAACTGAGCTATCAGGGAAGACCTTAAATACCCAGCACAGGACATTGATCATATGATGAAGAGCACAGAGGAACTGAGAGTACAGATTCATGTCTTTTATCTCATGTTTATTTCAGTACATGCACTTGCTGAGTTAAATGGTAAACAGAATTAACCACACTATTTACAGTTTTTTTTTTTTTCTCTCTCCATCCCTCCTCCACCGGGTGAGTATAGTTTGATTCACATATTTATAGGTGTATACGTTTAAAGTCCACTTAGGTTTCATCCTGGAGCAGGAGCCACTGAGGAATAAAGTCATGAAGTTAGGGAAGCATGAAACTAACTTTTAGGCTTATAGTAATTGAAGGACTCTTGATTGCCTCCCTGCTCTCAGGTATGAGACTCTTTTCATTCATCCATTTAACAAGCATGTTATTAGGTGCCTTTTGGAGATTATCTGACTGTATTATGAACAGCATCAACCAAGTCCCTATCTGCCTGCATCATACACTCTAGAGATAACACAAACAATAATCAATAAACAACAATCAACAATAAACAGGCAAACATTTACAAGATTTAGTAAGAGATATGAAGGAAAATAAACTAGGGTACTTGGTTAGAGAAGAATTATGACTATGTTGCATCTGTACTAGACGGGATAATCAGGAGGTCTATTCTTAGGTGACATTTGAGCAGACACCTGAATGAGGTAAGGAGAAAAGCCATGCTAAGATTTGGGCTTGAAGACAGTGGAAACAGTAAATGCAAAGATCTTGAAGCAGAAGCTGGTTTGACATTTTCAGAGGAACGGTGAGAAGACTGATGTGATTGGAGAGGGAATGAACAAAAAGAAAGTGACAGAGGATGAGGTAAGAGAATCAGACAAGAGCCAAATCACATGGGCCATTGCTAGGTGTGTGGTTCTAAATCCAAGTGTGATGGGAGACAATTAGAAGATTTTCAGCAGGAAGAGAGTGAACATATTTCATTTTTACTTTAAAAGGACTGGCTCCTGTGTGAAAAATGAAATGGAGGGTGAAGCAGTGGAAGTGGGGAGAGCAATTAGGAGCTTATTGCAGTAGGTTTGCCAAGAAATAATATCTGGATGTTGCTAGTGTAGGAGGTAGTAAGAAGGTATGGGGTTTGTGATGTCTCCACATCTATAAATTAGGGCTGACAGGAGTGGCTGATGGATGTGGAGTGTGAGGGAGAGGAATCTAGGGCGACGAGAAGGGAGGAGAGCTGCATTATTATGTGGAAAATATTTCTCAAGAAAGTTGATGACAGAAAACTGCATGGGCAACATTTTGAGGAAAAGTGGGATTAGAGCCCTGACCACAAGGGTCACCGTCCTCCTCTCTTGGGGGTCGTCCCTGGTAACATAGCAGGAGGCCCACAAGAGGGCACACTTCTCTCATCCAGTCAGAATCATGGTCGCCTTCTGTTCCAGGTCCCTCCTCTGCTGAAAGGTCAGTCACGGCCAGAGAAAGAAAAATCTACCTTTTTTGCAGGTTGTGGAAAAACTAAAGGAGTGATCCAACTGCCATTGCCTAACTCTTAGTTTATTGATAAACAGAGCCTATTTTCATTAACATTAATAGTTAACGATAGTTTTTCCTAGGCGTTGCGATTTAAGCACTTGATTTGCACTATCTAATTAACCCTAGACCTTTACACCACCTCTATACTACAGGTACAGGTGACATTTTAGGAATGGAGAAACTGAGGCACCAGGCACCAAGAGGTAGTGTGCATGGGTATTAAGTCACTTTAGTTGTGTCTGACTCTGTGATCCTATGGACTGTAGCCCCGCGTTGTTCAAGTAGGAATACTGGAGTGGGTTGCCATTTCCTCCTCTCGGCTATCTTCCCCACACAGGGATACAGGGATTGAACCCGTGTCTCCTGTATTACAGGATTCTTTACCGGCTGCGCCATCAGGGAAGCTCATGAGGTAGAGTAACTTGCCACAAAGCAACGGAAGAGCACTGTACCCTGAGCACTTAATATTTTGTATGCTTTTGTTTAATCTCAGTCAGCAATTCTTGGGAAAGGAAACGCTAGAGCTGACTCAGTTTCAGCTGATAACTAAGGCAGGACCAGAAGACCTGTTTTCGTACTTTGCTCCAAATAGGGGGCAGATTTGCCTCAAGTTGAAGGCTGCGAATGGACGTATTATTTTGATAGAGACTATGTGATGACTGAGGATGACAGATGGAAAAGGACCAACATCTTTTAACATAATTTTCCTGTAGATCGTGATTTTTTTTTTCTCCCCTTTAGGATATTTCCTCCTCTGGTTTTAAAAATTGTCACAAAACATTTATGCAACGACCTGGGGTATTATGACACCCTTAGACCAAAATGTAAGGACAACCTGGATGAAGGACAATTTTAAAAAAAGAACACGGCCTGCCCTTGCCTTGGTTAAATAAATCGAATGGAAACGCTTTGTTCAAACCGGAGCATCCAACAGACGCAAGCTCTCTGAAGCAGCCCGGACTCCTTGGCAAACACCGTTGCTTAGCAAGACGTCAAAACTCCTGCGCGCAAACAAACGCAGGAGGGGCTCAGCCGCCGGCACGCAGCGGACTAGTCCCAGGCTCTGGTTTTTGAAAAACTCTCGAGAGGGACGTGCAGCTCCTCCCTCTCGTGGTCAGGGGTGGGTGAGGGCAGAGGGGAAGAGGGGCAGTCTCCCTGGCTAGCCTCCTCGGCGAGGACGCCTCTCTCCATCCCGGGAGGGTGCAGGGGAGGTGGAGGCTGGTCGCTCCGCAGGAGAAAATGCCTGGGTCTGAGCGTCGACCCGAGGCAAGAAGGAGGGGGACCCCGCCCTCAGCCCCCACACAGTCAGCGCGCCCCTCCCCCCAGGAAGCGTGCCCGCCGGCCCCTCCCTCCGCCGCCGCCTCCTGGGGACTCGGCGGGTGAAGCCCCACGCAGTGGGGCGGGCTCGGGGACGGGCCGGGGAGGCGCTGCCGCGGCCCCGGCGACGCCTCCCCGCACCTCCCCGCGCACCGGCGTGCTCCGCGGCCCAGCGCCAACCGGCCTCCCTCGTGCCAGCAGCCCTCCCCTCACCCCTCAAGCGTGGCCCCAGCACCGCGAGCCCAGCCTGCGGCCCTAGCCACCCACCAAACCCCAACCCCCGCGGCCCGCCCCGCTCTCCCCGCCCGGGGCGTGTCCCGAGTCTGGACCCCCGTGGTCTGGGCTACAGGGAGGAGCTGCAGCCGCGGGACCCCGCCTTTGGGGCTTTTGGACTACCCCAGCTCCTCGAACATCTGGGTGCGGGAGTTAACGTTCCAGATGTGGCTTCTGGGCGGCCAGATGGGCCGCTCGGGCCTGGCGGCCGGCGAGTCTGGGCGGGCGCGTGGGAGGGGCTGGGAGTTTTCCCTTGGAGCTGACTTAAAAGCCGGCGGAACCTCAGCCCCTGGGCTCTCTGCCTAGTCCTCCAAACTCTCCCGAAAGCACTGCCAAAACGACAAGTTTCCAACCCAGCCCCTGCCCCTCGGCCGTGTAGCCTTCGGAGCTTCTCAAACCAGCAGGGAAAATAGAGCAGCTCTGTGGGATTCCCCCCGGGGACAGAGGAGCCTGGAGGGCTGCTGTCAGAGGGTCGCACAGAGTCGGACACGACTGAAGCGACTTAGCATGCATGCATGCATTGGAGAAGGAAATGGCAACCCACTCCAGTATTCTTGCCTGGAGAATCCCAGGGACGGAGGATCCTGGTGGGCTGCCGTCTGTGGGGTCACACAGAGTCGGACACGACTGAAGCGACTTAGCAGCAGCAGCAGCAGCATGGGATTCCCCAAAGAAAAATCCTGATGTACCGACCACGCGATCCTGGTCTGGCTATGGGACGCCAGGTGCACAGCCAGCGAACCCCAGGTGCGGAAGAAGTTACAGTAAGCTTGCGTTTGGGGTTTGCCCTAAAGCGCTCTTTGACCGATTATGGATTCCATTTCCGAAGTTGGATGTCGTATTCCACCTGGTACAAGCAGTTCAGAGCAGGAGAAAAGCCGAGTGAACCCTGTGACTCAACTCCCTTGGAACGTGCCTGGAATAATAAGGGGGACTTGAAAAGTTTTTATGGCCGCGGGTAAAGCTGGTGGAGACTAGGTTCCTGCGCCCTCAGTTGGCGGACGGCCGAGGGGGGCAGTGTTGCCTTCTGCAGTGCTGCAACGCCTGCAAACCGGACAAAAATAGTCGCAGCATCTGGTTTATATCAACCAAAAAGCATTTCTATCAGCTTAACCCACTGTCCGTCGGAACCGGCAGAACAGAACGAGCCAAATATAATCCCGTGACTCTTTTTAACACTCCAGTGAGAGCAAAACCAAATCACATTTTACCCCTGGGATTTCTAAGTGTCCTAATGTAAAACTATCGTTATTTTATAGATGTTGCAAATTAAACTTCCTTTTCTGAGGTTGTGTGGGGGCATGTGCTCCAGCATTTACGTTTACTAGCAACGCTCTGAATATGTTGCCTTTTGGGGGTTGGGGGGGTGGTAATTGATGTTGTTGAACCGTTCAGCCCTAGAATAGTAAAAAGTATTCGAGGCCAACATACGGGTTGCTTGCACTACTAAATATTGATATAAAGTCTCATTTTCCTCCCTTCATGTCCTACTCAGAATTCCAAAGGCAAGTTGGAACAAAAGGAAAACGTGTCTGAGTTTAAAGAGAGGACTTGTGCCAAGAATTACAGTCACAGGGTAAATAACCTTGTTTTCTCCTTCATCAGTGGCTGCTACCAAACCCCGCCCTTGGAATGTGGCCAACAGTCTGTCTGGTGGAGGGTGCTGCTAATTAGAGAGAGACCATAAACCTCTCTGTCAAAGAGGGCATATGACCTTCCCTTCAAGTCTAAACAATAAAGCTGGCAACTGCAGACTGCACTCTCTCGCGGGCTGCCCTGCGGATTCCCTAAATAGGAACAGGATGAAGGCCAGGCTTAAGAGGTTACCATAGCTCTGCTCTCACACTTTGAGGAATCGGTCACTCCGCTTCCCAGTATAACTTGTTTCAATTACTCTCGACAGTCTATTTAGAGGAGAGCAGCTCGCAGAGAGAACTCATTGTCTAATCTAAATGAGGAAGCAATTATTACTTGCTGCAGTCTAATGTGCTTTGAGACTGACAGGCCAAATATCAACCAGATCTCATATAACTTTACTTTGCACTTGGGAAGATATATATCCTTTTAAAGACAATTACATATCCTTGCTTTTCTGAAATCCCCCTTTTTTTCTAATAAGTTTAAAAAATTAAGGTTCCCCCCTTTTCAATAGTCTTTTCTAATTTTAGGATTTGTTATTCTAAGGTAAACAACCACAGCCTCTTCTGTTTGTTGCTTAATGTTAAATTACACTTTAAAAACTTTGGTTTTTTAAATGGGTTATCTTCTCAGTTCAGTTCAATCGCTCAGTCGTGTCTGACTCTTCATGACCCCTTCCCAGAATATAGCAAAATAAGTTTCCCTGAATCTTCTTTTCTTTGTCTAATTTCCCTCCCTGGGAGCCCCCTGCAAGCTTCAATTTTATACGTGTTGTAAACTAAAAATAATACAGTTCCACTTTCCTAGAACATAGAGAAACTTTTGCCTGCTGTAAATCCCACTGTACTTGCTTTCTACTGAAAAGACTGAATGAAGTTCATCTCCTGTGTAAAAAGTCATTTGGCCCTTTTCTGTTTTATTAGTTAAAACCTAGTATGGAACAACACGAAAATTCTTGTTGTGAACAGAGCACATAAAAGGATTTACAAGGTGTGGTTTGAAGAGGGAAAGTGGTGGAGCAAATGCTGGTGGGAAGGTGAGGAAGGAAAGTGCTTCCTGAATGGATACTCCTCCCAGCTGAGTGACATCCTCTCTTCAGATCTTTTCCTGTTTGTCTCAGCCAATAATTGACAGTAAATGTGGCCTTTTTCCTATTCAGTTCAAAAGCATCCTTTCTCTGCTTGCCGAAGTTACCCTAAGAGCCAAATCTGCTATTAACTACAAGTTACTCAAAAACTTCAATCCATTTTAATCTTCTGATAATCTGAAATTTTTAGATAATGCAGAAATGGTAAGAACCATGTCTACCTTAGCTGTTTAAGTATTCTGTGATAGCTAGGATAAGCAATGTAATGGGATTAACAGCACAAGAATCTGAAGCTATAGTTATTGTGCTTGGGTTTGATCACTGTTGAGTCTTGGTTTCCCTATCTGTAAAACAGATATACTTCCCAAAGTGTGGACACAAATGATATATAAATCTTATTTATCACAATCGAACATGCAGGGCGTCACAGCCTCATGAGGCCTCATTTCCCTCTTTCAAATAAAGCATGTGCTGCAACATTCCCTTTCTTTGTAAGATAAACTAACAAAATGCAAGATTAGGGAGTTTTACATGTTGGACAAACAACTTTATATTTCAGGGTAAATAGAGTTTCCTTTGGAATTTAACTAGGATATTATGATGGTAATTTTATGTGTCATTGGATACATTACTGTATTCGGACATTTGCTCAAGCGTTGGTCTAGATGTTACTGTAAAGGTATTTTTTAGATGAGATTAACACTTAAATCAGTAGACCTCAAGTAAAGCATATTATCTTTCACAGTGTGGGTGGCCCTCATCCAGCTAGCTGAAGGCCTTCAGAGAGAATTCTACCTGCAGAATGCCTTTGGACTGGAGCTACAACATCAGCTCCTTCCTTGGTTTCTAGTCAGCCATCCTGCTCTGCAGATTTTGAACTTGCTAGCCTCCACAATTACATGAGCCAATCCCTTAAAATCTCTATTTTTTTCTGGGGGAGGGGGGAAGCGGGGGTTGGCCAAAAAATTAATTTGGGTTTTTCCATAAGATCTTACAGGAAAACCTAAAGGAACTTTTTGGCCAGCCCAATACATATAGATATGCACACACATATTACTGTTACTCAATGAGTTTGTGGGGTCTGGTTGCTTGCTGCCTGAAAGCCAGGCAACAGGCTAGGCTGGTGGAAAGGAAAGTTTGCTTTATTTCAGATGTGGGCAACCTGGTGGGTGGTGGACATTTGTCCAGAGGCCCACTTTTGCCCCTAACCCCTTCCTGACAAGCAGAGGATGAGAGCTTTTATAGAGGGGGGTGGTAGTGGGGTGGTGGTGGTAGGTAGATGGGGAGAGCTACCTGCAGAAACAGCACAGTCTTCTCTAACAGTTGTCTTCAGATTGGTCATCATTGGTCTGACCAGCATCATCTTGGTTGTTTTAGGGAGTTAATCTTCAGTTCCAGGGTCCATTTGTTCCCATTTCATTGTGGCCAGTTCTTGGCATTGTGGCAGCTCATGTCCTGGGTACAGTCTAGTCATCATGTAGTTACCTTCTCCCACCTGGGGTTTCCGTGGCTCTAAGACAGCTCACAGGATATGGCTCAGAATATTATCTCTAGCCCTTGAGAAGGAACTAAAGGTCCTTGGCCATGCTTAGTGACGACATTCTTACTATTTAGTCTCCTTTGACTGTTTTCCTTTGTTTCTACATTTCTCACTTCTCTGATTAAACTTATTCTTTGACTAAAGTCTTCCACAGACAGAAGGCAAGCAGAGGATGTGGTGAGGGTGCAAGGACCATAGGTTCCTGCTCCAGTTCACTACTGGTTTCATTTCTCTGGAGAGCTCTGATCAACAGATACCAACTGTTGACTCCTGGCACCACTATGATCTTAAATTTAAAGTAACACAGTAAGTCTAACATTCTGAGGAAGAAAAAATTTATTCCAAACTCTTTCACAATACATGGAGCTAGCACTGTCAAACACATTATAAATCAGTCAGATACTCCTAACTTGACTTCATCGACTCTTCTCACTCATCTTTTCTAAATTTCAGCATTACACAATGCTTAGAAGAGAAAAACTTCTCTTCCAAGGCTGATGTGCAAAAGTATCTGTTCCTGCTCCATACCTTCCTTCTCTCTTCACAGACTGCTCTGTAATTCCCAAAGATACAGTTGAGAAGATAAAGAAACTCTGACAGTTCTATGGAACTCAAGGTTAAAAGTCACCCTGAAAAATTTGCAAGGCTACAAAAAATGTAGTAAAGTTTCAAGAAATGCTGCCTTAAATAAAATTATGCCCTGAGTATGCCAGTGAGAGATGATGATGACTTAAACTAGGGAAAATGAAGGGGAGGTGAGTTTAATGGTCACATTCAATATCTATTTTGGAGAGAGTCAAAATAACTTACTCATGTATCAGATGTAAGAGGTTAGGGAAAGAAGAGAATCAAGAATTTAAAAAACAAAAACCAAACACCAAAACCCGCTTTGAGAGAAACCAAAGTACTCAATAGCCTAAGATAAATTAAGGCATAAATAATACTCAATCCAAACATTTGGTAACAGTGAATTTGTTATTTTTAAAGCAAGAATTATTGTCCTTAAATTAACTGTTAGGCTGTCCTACCTAGATATAGGCATTGTGCAGAAATATAACAGAGCTACCATTCACAACAGACACTCAAGGAATATTTATAAATGAAAAAAATTATGCTGATTTGACTTGCACATAGTGCCAAAATATCTTATATATATATTTTTTATTGCTTCCCCTTGTCCTTAACTGGGATTGCCAGGTAAAGTAAGAGTAAATAGGATAATTTTCCTGCTTTTTTGAACACAGTATCTATCCTACACTTATGGACGGTTATCAATTTTGTGCTTTAAAATTTCAATTCAAAGCATCATCTTATAAAAAGCAATTTAAAAAACGCTACCAAAAAGAGACCATAAGGAGAGTGTTTCAAGGATAAAATATTGATGGGTAGGTAAAAGGGCAGAATGTTTTTCAGAGAACAATGAATCAGTCTGACATGATTTTTGTTCCATGAATCTCTCAAGAACAGTGAACTACTAAAATGGAGAATAAAACACTGATAAAAATGCTGCAATCTATATAGTCATTGTGTTCTTTGAATTTTTATTTAAATTTCTGACTTCTTTGGATCATTGCAAGAAGATATATTCTAATAAAAATGAAAATATAACTTCATTTGGAAATACTTTAACATATCATATATCATAATGAAGTAACACAAAGAAACTTTTTTAAACACAGGCTTTCTCTCTAAAGCTTAAATGTGAGGCAGACGATATCTGATTTTAAAACAGATGGAACCCTAGAACATTTCTAGGATACATAAAATTGAATTTTGCATTATATTTTGTGTCTGAGACAGCTAACAATATAAATCGATGACTAGGGTTTCTGTACTAGTTATTTTTTCCCGTCTTCTTTTTCTAACATTCAAATTTTAGTTATTTCTTTTGTAATTCTATGGATGAACATTCCAGAATGTATGATTTTTTTCAGTTAGACACACATATATAGTTTCAGATTATTTTCTACTGTAAGTTATTATAAGATATTGAATATATCTCCCTGTACCATACAATAAGTACTTTTGCTTATCTATTTTATGCATAGTAGTTTGTATCTGTTAATCCCATATTCGTAATTTATGTCCCCCCTTTCCCCTTTGGGAACCATAAATTTGTTTTCTATGTCTGTGAGTCTGTTTCTGTTTTGAATATAGACTCATTTGTATTATTTTTTGGATTCCGCCTAAGAGCAATATCATACAATATTCAGCTTTGCCTGACCTAGTATGATATTCTCTAGATCCATCCATATTGTTGCAAATGGCAATATTTCAAAGAATGTATAAGATTTGTATAATTTGCTCTATGATTTGTAATCTTAAGTGTGTGCATATATTGTCTATTACTTAATCAAGACACAGTAATAAATAATATCATTTCATGGAACCTAACATATACACTCTGACACAGAAAAAAAATACAAGTTATCACTAGTAAAATGAGTTTATTTTATATTAAAGTTTTCAAAAAACACATTTGTAAAATTATCCTCAGACTGGGCCTAAAGATAACTTTTACAAAGAGATTAAAACTTGCAAAACTGCTTTCTCTTAACTACTAAAGTACATAGATTTAAAAGGTGTTATAATAGAAAATGTTAATTCATGGTCAATGTTTAAAGGGTTAATATACATTAAATCTGTAGGAAACCACTAGAAGATTAAATCATAAAAACATTAAGAGAGTAAAAGTTGTACTTCCCTTTCAGAAAGCTTTATTCTTAAGTGATGTTTACTAAGAAACCCACACTACATACCACAATAACCTTTTCAAAATTTACCAAATTGCTTTGTAAATAAATCAACGTACACAGAATAAAACATAGGAAACTGCTTTTCAGTACATATTAACTTCTTGTTTTTCCTGATAAAAGAAAATAAAAATAAAAATTAAGCCCATTCCAATTAAAAATACAAATTACTAATGTTTAACATAGTGTTGTAGTATTATTTTTAATAACACAAAAGTTCAAGCATTCCAGAGTACAAACTGTGTTATTCCAAAAAAAAAAAAAAAGAAAAACTCTTATCTAACCAATGTTTTACAGTAATTTGGAATATTTACATACCTTATAACACTGTAGAAATCTTTGGTGGTGACATATGGATTAATTTACCTGAAAACACTTTAATAATTTTATTCCATCAATCTGTATAGTCAAGTATTTAAAACTGGTAATGCTGGCAACATCATTTTCTATCCAAATCCACATACATTTAGTGAAGTGTGTGGAGGGAATCTTATGCAGGATTATGTGGGTTTAAATAATTACTTAGCAATAAGGCTTACTTCTGGCTCATTTTTACACCAGAAAAAAAATATAGTAAACTAAAGAACAGATCAATTCTTCCTTCTAAACAAACCCTGGAAATAGTTAATATTCATGAACAAGTTGAATGACAATAAACTGAGACACCAGGTACAGTTTCTGGATAAACTTTAATAGCTACCAAAATAGCGCCCTAAAGGCTTGTGCGCATCTAATGCCCATTCACCAAATGGTGGTGGTGGGATGCAAGGCACTGTGGTCTAGGGATAAACACACCTCTTTCATAAGCATTGGACTTAAAAGCAGAGAAACAAAAAAAATGACCTGTTCCACCTTAAAACAAACAAAAACGTACAAGTTTATTATACAAAATTCAAATAAAAGCATGCTAAAACACACAGAAAAGAAGCAGAATGTAAGCAATGAAAGGACAGAAAGGAAATGATAGAACAGCGAAATGACATTGACTGTAATATGAGGTTATAACAAATATATCAGAGGAAGCCTTGAGATATGATTAAATAGAAGGATTTGCATCATCTTTTGGAACTAGTGTTGCTTGCTGCTGGTTAAACGTTTTGACTCTATTAAGTGTAGAGGGATATATAATTCCTCCAATTTAGGACAGTATTTGTGAGTTTATGATAATTAAAGCATAGGCTTAATACTAAAATTAGACTTAAATAAAATAAAGTGGTGCAAATCAGCCTCCAAAAGTAATGTTTTTGATACAAAGTCACTTATATGACCTTGTTAGGCAATTTGAGATGACACTGCCCTTGTGTAAGAAAGGTAAGCATGTAGCATTTATATTGGGAAGTCAAGTGTTCCTAGGCAATCTATGTTAAACTCTCTTCCAGAGTTTATAACCAGAATTCATAGGAATTTTGAATTAGTCAAGGTAAAATAGATGAAAATACTCATAGAATTAAACTTTGGGGGAAAATAAATTTAATCAAGTTTTTACATGGTATTACTTATTGAGAATGTGAGATAATCTGGAAGACATGAGATAATCTGGAAGACATCTTAAGATTTGCATGAAGAGAAATGTAGGTAAGGTACTCTGAGTAAATATTCTGTTCTACCAACACTCAGAGTGGGTCCTGAATATACACTCCCAGCTGGCTTTATTTCTTGAAAGGCAGAAAGGTCAAAGATCTCACAAATCTCTCTCATTGTTTTTTTTTTCTTTTCTTTTGAGTAAACAGAATAATCAAGTAAATTATATGAAAGAGTATAATCATACAGATTTGTATAATGATACAATTTTCATTACCGGTTACCAAAACCATCATCAGAAATATACTGACTTGCGGTTCATAATGCATAGTTATCTATGCCACCTAAAAAGCTTCAAAGTTTGGTAACTCAAAATCTCTTGGATTAAAAACATGATATTTTTCTAAAATCTATTCTAATAACTTCTAATATGTAAGATTAACAACATTTGTATTTTGCATTGGCATGGATCTTCAGGAAATTATCTCAGCCAGAAGCGAAATGATTCAAATGGGTAGAGTCAATGCCAGATTCATACATCAGCAGCCCGTGTCACTGCCAAGCTTGGGAATAGATTGGCTGTTGGTTAATTTCATGAATTAGAAGATGTCTACCTGCTACACTGGTCTCTGATTCCATTTCACAAAAGCTACTATTTTTAAAAGCTGAAAATGAAACCATTGTTAACAAAAACACGCTAAGTTCAGCTACAATGTAGAACTAAATATGGGAAGCTGGTAAATTTTAAAGAACTTATCTGTATGAAAGATATGAGGAAATAGTTGAAAATGAACAATGAGCTCTATTTTTTATTATTAAAATTAAATGAATATAGCTAATGAAACCCACAGGAAAAGAGATGATATAATTCAAGGCATAAATTTGACAAGTCAGAATATGACAAATAACAGTCAAGACAGTGTTAAAAAACTTAAATGTATAGTCGTAAAATAAGTAAACAATTTTCAAGTGTGCAAAACTAGTCAGGAATGAAAGTGCTATGTAGATACCTGGTTTTCAAATAGTTGTCTTGAAAACTTTCAGTTGGTGGTGGAAAAACTAGGAAGTATTAACAAAGTAAGAATCTGAAGAGTATATAAAGCATGTTTTATCTTATATTATACCCTTGTTCTATAACTGCTGGATCAGAAGCCTATTAAATACTATCCTCATGTGATAGTTACAACAGAAATGGAGGTAAACACAATACAAGATCACAAAGGCTGATGTCGCTTGAACCATCTTTCAAGTATACTGTGAATCTGTGTTTCACCTTGTATCCCAGGCACTTAAATGTTTTGAAGAATCTGACAACAGATAACACAATTTTCTTTTATTTCTGATATATCTATCTGTCTATTTTTGCATAACTATCTTTAGTAGTCAAGATTTGGAAGTAGTTGTTAAAGAAAAACTATTTAAATTGACAGAAGTAAACCCTATCACCACCACAATTTAAAGAATGGTTTTAATGGATAAATCCTGAATATATGATGTTAGAAAAACAAGTTGATGTATTCGCATAATTTGTCTTGGGATACTTGATGTGTACATGGCTAAAAATACACTTGTGGTCTCTTCTTTACTTTGTATTTTAGTGACCCATACCGCACCTGAAGAGAGAAATGTGTTATCATTACGAATCAGATTTTGAAATTAGATAGGACTTCATAATCATCATCACAGTAATAATTTTTAAACTTTTCAGATGTAAAGAATCAACTGTCCTCTAAGTATGCACTCAAAGACAGCACTATCTATATATTCCAAAATGTAGTTGGTGTTGTGTTACATATGTGCACAGATTATTATCACTAGAGATAAATTAAAAACAAACTGTTATTATTTACACTTTGCTTGGTACATGTCCATGAACACTGCCCACAGTGATCTGAGGCCTTCATTGAAATCCTCCACTGCTTTCTGGGCCCAAAGACAATATATTATTATGAATAAACTTTTACTATTTAAACCCTATATAGAGTCGGTTTAAAACAAAACTATGTACTTGATACTGTTAGCTGCTTTCTTTATATATATGTAAGGGCTGGGACTGGGTACTCCCATCAATTGTCTGATTTTGCTACGTGAGAATACTGTTTTCCACTTATAGTGGAAGACTAGGAATTTATTATCATTTTCTAAATTGCCAGAGATCTTAACCCATCTGACCGGAATAAATAATTTTAAATATAACCCATACTGTATCATTCCAATCCTTCATTTAGGGATCATTAATATCCCAAATGAGCATGCAGCAGGGAAATCTCTTAACACTGATCATTAGGAAAACAGCTCTGCCCTTGACTAACCTCTCTGCGGCCTTTCACGGTTTTCACAGATTTCATGCTTTGTGATCTTCGTAGCCCTTTGTGTGTTAACATCTCGTCGTCTGAATATGGCCCCTCTGCTTCTTCGTCTGTTTTCTCATCTCCGTCTCTCAGTGGAATTCCGTAACCTAGATGAGTTGTGAAAATCAGCATGTTTTGGTAAAAGGATACCAGTCAGCACTGCCTCTTCACCCCGTCTGCCCACAGTTCTCTGCACAGTCTGCGTTTGTGTGCTTACTCCTTTCCTTTTTTTTTCATTTGGAATGAGTTTCCTGCCCTTTGCCATTGATTTTCACCCCTTGAACTAGTCTAGATGAAGCTCATTTCTTCCAGGAAGTTTCCCCTGGCAACTCCTATTCTTACTATGCATTTTTCAGAATAATTAAAAGTATTTTTGAGGAGGTTAACAGTTGTCTTCCTCAAAAATCAAAGAATATAAATAGATACGTAGTGAAAAGTCTCTTCCTGACCTTTCTCCTTTTTGCGAATTCTAAACTACCTAAGCAATAATGTGTTTTGGTCTGTCATTTGTATCTTTGACTTTAATTAGGAACTTAGGGTCCTTTTGTCAAGATCAGACATGGTAGCGTGCACTTAAGGAGTCATATAAGACCCAGAGGGAATAGAATTTTGGGCAAGCTAAACTCACTGGGGGCAGGTGACAGAGAAGTTAAACCAACACCGTTGCAGCTGCTAAGATAAAATCCAGCCAGACAGGCTACAGTAATTAGAAACACCACAGGCTATGATGACTGATGTTAGTTCAAAGAAAACAGCCAGCACCAGGAAGGTCAGTAAGAGATCATGTGGGTGTGCTAACAGGATGCTATGTGTAGCAACGAGGACTTAACACTGACCAGCAGGCAAATAACCAGGCAGCCAGGCTGGTTATTGTCAGGAACTCTGAGAGCACCCTGAGAATGGGATTCAGGGACAAGAATACTCCCTCTCATTCCTGAAGCAGTGGTTCTCAAAGGTTATTAGAATTTCAATAAACTTGTGCTAATGCACAAACTTACCAGCACATTATTAGAGTCGCCTAGGGAACCCACTGATACACACATTGCTGGGCCTGGGATTGGGCTGAGAAATTACATTTCTAACAAGTTCCTGGGTGATGCTTACGGTACTAGTTTGAGGCCTACACTTTTGAGAATCATTGCTTGGATGGAGCAAGAGAGGGGCCGAAATCTAAGGCAACTGGGGAGTAGTAAGTAGATTATAAAGACCAGGGTGAGGAAATTCCTTAGTGGTCCAATGGTTAGGATTTTGGGCTTTCACTGCCAAGGGCCCAGGTTCCATCCCTGGCCAGAGAACTAAGATCCCATAAGCCACAAGATGAGGTCAAAAGAAAAGAAAAAGGACAGGGGTGAGGTTACAAGGCCCCATTATGTTTCAAATTCTACTTTAATAACGGTAAGGAGCATAGCTACCTTCTTTGGATGGTATCAGGCTCAGGAGGGGGCAAAGATGGACTTCTTACATGTGAAGAAAAGTACACTGAATAAACTGTTTATTCATCTGCTCTCACAGGACATGAATAACTTGAGCATCACTAAGCAAACCATGAAGAGTTGTGATTAAGCTTCCGGGTCTCATAATAAGATAAACAGCTTTAATTATATATCAAGGGCAGCCCACCAGGCTCCTCTGTCCCTGGGATTCTCCAGGCGAGAATACTGGAGTGGGTTGCCATTTCCTTCTCCATAATTATATATTAAGGAAGTCCAATTTTATGCTGCCAGACTTCTAGTCTAGAAATCAGGAAGGATTTGGAAGCAGAATCAGTCATTACGTAGGCTAAGATCCTTTGCTTTCCTGCATCAGTTGGAGGGAGTGTGTGATAGCACATGCAAAGGCCCTGGGTCATGGGGAAGCATAACTTTGTGGAAGAGCTGTGAGGAGGCCAGTGTAGCTAGGAGAGGAAGCAGGGTCAGTAGTCTTGGGAAAACCCCCCTGGTGCAATATTAAGTGGAAAAAATGTAAATATAGAAACAAAGGAAGGAAAAAAAAAAAACCAAAACCATAATATCTGTCGAAAGTGGGCTTTTAAGCAATTTTAAATGTCTTCACTTTTTCTTTCTTAAAAAAATTGCCAAATTTTTATTTTAAAAATTTTATTATTTCTATATAAACCAGAAAAAAATTGTTTTAGATTGCCATTTCTAGATTTTTCGCTATTGCTGTTGCTTATATAATAAAACTGCTGCAGGAAAGCAAAGGATCTTGGCCTATGTAATGACTAAGGTAAAACAGAATCAAGGAAAGAATCAGAAAGGAAACAACTGTGATCAAAAAGTTCTCTGAGGTAAAAGATGAGGCAAACATGGTTACAATTTTAATTACCTCTCATTTTATATGATTAGGAATTGGAATTTCACTCAAAATTATAATTATATTATATATATATACATCTTATTGTTTCCTAATTTCAACTAAAAATATCTTAGTTTTCTAATTGTTGTTTCAGGAAAAGTGATAGATTGATTCATTATTACATAATTTTTTAAAATAATTTTTAAATTTAAATTTGTTTATTGATTTTTGGCTGTGCTGGATCTTCATTGCTTTCTCTAACTGCAGCAGAGCGTGGGCTAATCTCTAGTTGTGGCACACGGGCTTCTCACTGCGGTGGCTTCTCTTGCTGTGGCACACGGGTTTAGCTGACCCACAGCTTGTGGAATCTTCCCACAGCAAGGATCAAACCCATGTCCCCTGCACTGGCAGGCAGATTCTTAGCTAATGGACCACCAGAGAAGTCCCCACAGGTATTTTTAAAATACTACTATGTGTGAGGCAGTATACTAAGTTATGGGGGATACAATGTCAAAAAGACATAACTGTCCTTTTCTACCCTGAGAAATATACAGTCCAACAGAGGAGACAGTCTATTGTAATGAATGCTGTAAATAGAAGATAAGGACAAGTACTGTGGAAGCACACAGCAGAGGGAAGTGGGTTGTGAGAGAAGACTTCTTGTAGGAGGTGGTGGCCAAGCTGAATTCTGAAAGGCTCGTGATTCTATACACCCAGCACAGGAAGCAGTGGGATGCCAAGGCTGGGGAGCTGATACATCACATGCTGCTGAGTTTGGACTTCATCAGAGAACAAAGGGGAGGGGGCATTGAAGCATTTTAAGCAGGAGGGTGACATGATTAGGTTTTGGTTCTTTGTAAGAGCCTTCTTGTACTTTAGAGAATGAATCATAAGTGGATAAGACTGGAAGCAGGAACTGCAGTACAACAAGTCAGAAATGATGGAGTCCAAGGATTGAGCAGAAAGTAGCCAAGCTTGGGAATTGTTAGGAGGTGAAGTTATTAAGACTAAGCTGCATCAAAAAGAAAGGAGTCAAATCAAATATCTTCACTAAAACATGCATTTTCTATTCCACTTAAAAGCCTGAAAATAAGCATTATGAAAATTTTGATGTGCATGGTGGAAATAGTAATCAGAGTTGTCCAAGAATTTTAAAGTCTTTGGGAGAGGAGAAGACCCGAGATTATAGGAAAGCCCAAACCTAGATGCCCTATCTGAACAGGAACCCATCGAGCTGGCTGAGCAGGTCTGCCAAGCCCAGGCAAGGTGAAGCTGGTGGGGTGCTGCTGGCAAACAAAGGTGATGCTAAGGTCAGTCGTTTTCCATCATCAATCTAGACTGGACAAGGTCCTCAGAATGGTGCTGTCCATGCACATTCCTGAGGGGCGGTGACTGAGAACCTAAGAATGAGAAGTCTGTGTTGCCAGGGGCCCGGAGGCCTGAGGCTGCAGCTGTTTGGCCAGCTTCAACCCAGTGCTGTTACCATTTTAGGAAACGAGCAAATGCTTATGCAGACTGACCAGGTTTTATACATAGCTTGCACATCTTAGAATTGGTATATTTTAAGTCTCTCCTCCCTCCCACCCCTTTATAATAATAATAGCCAATACTGATCCAGCACTTAGCAAACACCAGGCATGTTTGAAGCAGTTTCCACGTCTTAATGTAAGTGCAGAATCATGGAAGGTCTGACTTGGGAGGAGGAAGCCTTAGCTATCGTGCTGGAACAAGCCCTGGATCCATGAGAGGAGAAGCGCGTGAGCACCTTGCTACCTATTACTGTAAGAACTTGCGTGAGTCTTGCCTCTCTGGGCCTCAGTGTTCTTATCTGGTAAGGTGTTGAGGCAGGTGGGAGATGAGTAGGTTACTGTTCATACGTGAACGCCAACCCTGAGCCAGCAGAGCTGTCTGGGGTGCTGTGTTGAGTGTGATTCTGAGCCGGCACGGGAAGCGCTGCAGTCTATTAGCAATGTCTGCCATGCGCACGAAGGGATGTCATCTTTGACTAAACCATTTCTAAGGTCCCCTCCTGCTAAATCGTTTGAGGTCCTGGTTCCAGCCCAAGTGTCTCACTAAGTGTAGTCTCTTTTCACTAAGTGAAACGAGAGAGGATTAGATGAAGAACCTTGGATACTTCATTTCTGTCACTGAGTATGTGGTCTTTGACAAGTAATTTAATCTCCTTAGGTCTCAGTTTATTCATCTACAAAATAAAGACAAAAATATTTAACCTGCATGGTCATCTTCAGGATTAAATAAATATATAAAGCAACGAAAACAAGACAAAACAACTCCCTTTATGTGCTAGTATATTTAAAATGAATACTGAAGCACTCTTAACTAACATGACAGCAGCTGCTCCTTTGCAGAAAAAATATTTCCACTTATGAGAATGTGGTGTTCTTTCTAAGGAAGTGAACATCATGTTCAAGGTGTCTATTTTCTTACAAAAAGGCATTTGGAGGTAGCTCTTTTTCCCATAGTGACAACATGTGAACTAGAATAACTTCATCAAAGTAAGACTTCTCTTGATCAGCCATCCTCAAACTGCTCAGAGCAAGCCATTTAGCTTTTAAGAGGGAACTACTTTTTCAAACAGTTGAATTTGCTTGTGTTCTGAGATAAACGTATTGATTACATGAACTAGTAAACAGACTTTGCAATGTAAATATAATTCCCACACTGAAAAACTTGCTTTCTTTCTTGAGGAATTTTAGACGTAAATAAAATAGAAAAAAATTCATGATATAAGAAAATGAATACCTTAATTATTTTCTAAAGGAGAAGAAGAGTTGTTTTATTTCTGATTTTAAGAGTAATGGGTTAATTAAAAAAAAAAATCACTAGAAGCCCACAACTCAGAGCTAAATGCTGTTAACATTTTCATAATACCTTTTCAGACTGTCTTCTACATACATAAATCTTAAAAATAAATTTACATATATTAATCCATTTCATCCATCTGTCTATTGTGCCTCTATGGTACAGGATCAAAACAAACACACTGTTTCATTATTATTTTTTCCCTCTCAGTCTGGATATGTTTTCATGTCAGTAAGTATCAATACAAACTGACATTATTATTTTTCACTGCTAATAGCTGCCCTTTTGCTTAACCATTCTCTTAGGAGCTTGTTTTGTTCCAATATTTTGTTACTATAAACATCAATAAAATGAACATTCATATATATTTGTACCTATGTCTTTGAATACTTGCCTGATTATTTCTTTATGACTATTCCTAGCAGTTTCTTGCTTAGTTAGAGAATACATTTTGATAATTGTTACTAGACTGTCATCCAAAAAGATTGTTATACTTCAAACACTCATAAGAAGTGTATGAGAGTGTTTGTTTCCCAACTTTCTTGTTATTTTAATTCACGGTTTAAAATTTAACAGAAGAACTAGTTAGCACCTTGTTATCTTAAAATATTTTAGCCACAGCATTTTAAATTTAATAGATGGATCCCATAAAAATAGTGTCATGGATTTTCAAATTTATAATCCTGTTTTCATTTAAATAATTGGATATAGTTCTTAACCAATATTAAGGTATAATTATTAATCAACTACTGATAAAGGACTCATTACTGGTCCAAATCAGCAAAATATATATAGCAGATCCCATATTCAAAGCCAGTACACCTAATTTTTTAAATGCCTATTAAGAAAATGCCAAGGATGATGGTTCAAGGTTCAAAGTTTACTCATTCTTAAAGGCATTAGTACCTTACTCAATGGCCAGTACTTAATTACTACTTCTTAGATAATAGCCACCAATTTTTTTAAGTTATTCTAGGGAGAACTTAGAAGAAATTTCATTATTTTTTCTGTATAAGAAGGAACTATTCTTTTCAAGTTGGTTTTAATTATAAAGAATGATTTCCAGTGTACTTCAAAAGAAAACTTCTATTTGGAAAAAAAAATAAAAAGATCCAGTAGCCCTGTACTTTACGGACCTAATAAGACACTAATAAGAAATGTCCTGAAGATCTTAGTTCTCAGTTGAGCCTTGAACTATAATTTTCTTACACATGAAAAAAAAAATGACTACAGAACCTTGTCTTTTGGCTTGTGTGTATGTTTCTAAGATCACAATCTATTAAAGTGTTAGAACATATCAACTATGACATGCTTATAATTTATATTAGAACAAGTGGGATTTTGGTCTACAGTTCATAATTTCAAGACATTTTCCCATTGGAGTAATCTTATTTTCAAACTGCTCTTTTGTCACTGCTTAAAACTTCTCATCTTATGGTTCAATATACTTATTTGTTCACAGCACTTAGAGTAAAGAGGGTTTAAACCCTTCAGATGTCGCTACGCGGTTTGAGTAACAAGAGTGGAGAGCACGGGTCAGGACTAGCGCTGGCGGTGGTAGATGACCACATCCACTGAGTCTGGAAATTCATGGCAGCACATGGGGCTATTGCTACTTTCTTAGTGGGATTCTCTCCAGAGTCAACAAAAAGGCAAGCACTAGCCTTATTTAGAGAACAAAAACAAAAGCTTAAAGATAAATTTTAGTTCAGTACAGTCGCTCAGTCGTGTCTGACTCTTTGCGACCCCATGGACTACAGCACACCAGGCTTCCCTGTCCATCACCAACTCCCGGAGCTTAATCAAACTCATGTCCATTGAGTTGGTGATGCCAAACTAAAAATAAAGTTAGTTTACCCAAATTCAGACAGCTGGTACCCATCTTGACTCAAGATCCCAATTATGACAGAACAATACGTGAAAACAAAACAAACACACCTGCTGCTTCACCGGAGCCTGGTTTACTTTTCTTTTTTGTTTCTGGGAGAGGTTGGTATGATCTTTGTCCCACAGGCTCATCACCTTGAATAGCTGTTAGGTCATGCATACTGAAACTTCGCAAACGTTCAGTTATTGCTCCTTGGCTCTGTTTAACAGAGAAGCGATAGATCCAAGAAAAAAGGTGCATTTTAAAATAATATGTTTGCATTTAACTTTCCCCCAACATTTTATCATGAAGCTGATTCATTTCATAATGAAACTTTCAGAGAAGTTGAAAAACTTCTACAGGGGATACCCATATATCATTTATATTTTGCTATATCTGGTTTATCACTAATTTACCATCTATCCAACCATCAATTTTTAATGCATTTCAAAGCAAGTTGTAGACATCAGTACATTTCACTCCCAAACATTTCTGCTTTAAATTTAACTTGAAAATGTAAAAAAAAAAATGTATATGAGCTTATCCCGATTATGAACATCATCCATAATATTGCTCTCTCCTAGAACTAGCACTTTGAGGCTTATATTTATGATTCAGAAGAACTTTTTTTTAAAGTAAAAGAGATGCTGTTTCAAAGCTAAGTCAAGTTAGGAATGGTAATAACTCTACCTAGAACACACAAAAAAATTTAAGAGCCAAAGAATCTTGAGTATGAAACGATATTCAGTTAATGAATTCACCATCTGGCAAAGCCTATCTACTACTACACAATTTGACTTAAAGTCCTAACAATATGGTAGGCACTAGGCACAAGTGGGTATTTAAAGTTAACTAAAACTGAGAGAAAGAAGAAATTCATCTCCTTAATTGCACGAGCTACATTTCAAATGCTCAAGAGCCACATGTGAGTGTGGCTATTGACAGTGCAGGTAGAGAGTATCTCCATCACTGCAGAATGTTCAATGCTTTTCATCATTGCACAGCTTCGAAAGGAACATTTCTGAACTTTTAAGACATAACTGCATTTCCTCTCAAAGTATAAAGCTTTGTAAAGAGAAAAAAATAGTTGCTAAATTTACCCACTTTGAAAATTTGCATAGCATACAGATGACTCATTTCTTATTTATAGATGGATTAAAAATATTCTTCTAAAGGTTTTTTTACACTTATTATCTCTTCTTCCCACACATGTGAATTTATGATTGCCTCTACTTATAATGGTACTGTAGAAACTCATCCATAATGGTTCA
The DNA here is from genome assembly GCA_007570785.1 of Antilocapra americana. NCBI lineage: Eukaryota > Metazoa > Chordata > Mammalia > Artiodactyla > Antilocapridae > Antilocapra > Antilocapra americana. The sequence goes on from ML663567.1 coordinate 6,778,029, forward strand.
TCTCTAAATTTCAAAGCCTAAGGCATTACAAACATCCCAATGTTACTGCTAATGTATATTTTACATTGAAGAAAAATGTCTTGATTCATGAGTCTTGGATTAGCTACTCTTAGTGATATTCTATTATGTCAAACCTGAACACCGTTTCCATACCCCACTTAAGCTTTGTAATTTCTACCACAGTCTTTGAATTATGAAAAAGCGTAATTAAAGGGTCTAGGGAAAAGTGGAAGTGTTAGTTGCTCAGTTGTGTCCGACTCTTTGCGACCATAGACTGTAGCCTGCAGGCTCCTCTGTCCATGGAATTCATCAGGCAAGAATACTGAAGTGGGTTGCCATTTTCTCCAGGGTATCTTCCCGACCCAGGGCTTGAACCAGGGTCTCCTGATTGCAGATGGATTCTTTACTGTCTGAGCCACCAAAAGGGTCTATATTCTCAATAAAAGTAGTTGGATTCCACATATCTTTAGACATTCTTGACAAGGTTTAATTTGTTATACTCTCTTTTTATCAGACATCATTTATTTATTAAATAGAGGATGACAAAACACTTCAGACACACACTAAAAGGAAGTGACCAGTGCTCGTCTGAAACAGATGGCTTGTTTTTGCAGAACTGTCATTTTCTCTGTTCCAATCTTTGCAGTTCTGTGTCCTCTCAGCAATTCTTGACTTTTTTTTTTGCCATCACCAAACAGTTGGTAATACACATCCATAATACCCTATATTTTTAACCCCCAAGCCCTCCCACTCAAGAAAGAAAGTACATCTCAGCATGCAAATAAGTCAGAGTGCTGTTGAATCAGGCTAGCTTTACATCATCCACAGACTTCAGTATCTTTCAGTAAATGATTATCATCAATTACTTTGGGTGTATCTCACAAATTAACTCACACATTAATGTTAGTTCTGTGGCTGTGCTTTATATGTTTTGCCTTCGGGGCAAGATTTTAAGAAACTAGAAGAGAGGGACAAATCTTAGTCTTCTGTTCTCCGAGTGTACCTGGTACGGGACTGATGCTGAGTATGTAATAAGTAAACTTTTCTTTTTAAGTCTTTTTCTTTCATTCCTCATGACTGCTACAGAGTTCTCTGTAGATAGCAGCATGTTTGAATGTAAACACTGGAGTTTATATGGAGAGGTTCAGTACCAAACCACTAATATGGTCATGGGTATCAACAGGGGTAGATTACACCATTCACTAGGCGGTTGCTTCAGGTTTACATGAAAGGTGACCAAGGGCCAACACCAAGATGTATCTGATCTATATACAGTCAGGATTTTAATGTAGCTATTGAGTAATCAGTCCTCTAGCCCTGGTGTTACCAATCCTCAAAAAAAAAAAAAAAAAAAAAAAGCCAGGTACCATATAGGGAAAAGCAAAAAGAGGCTGTGTACCTTCCTTGAGGACTCACAGCACTTCAACAGCCATTAGCACTTTGAAAAATCATTTCTTTTCACTGTATGTTTTCTAGTGACCCCAGAATAGAAATAACATGGTGGGAAACTATTATACAACTGTGAACTTCAAAAATACTACATAAATTATAAGTATCCAATGTGACCACCTCAAAGGAGAGATATCATTATAAAAGAACTGCATTTAAAGGCAGAGCTATTCCCTCCAATTTTTATATATTCTGCACAAAAAGTCCATTAATAAGGGATTCATGTTTGCAATAAAATGTTAGAAGGAAATGCCTCCCCTCCACCTCAGAATTCTAAAGCATGCAAAATATGAGTGTAAGTGTGCAGTATGGTTACAGTTAGACAGGGATAAATATAAAAAAATTAAAACAGTATAGTGTTTATGCAGATGAGGGGTTTCCATTTTTTTTCAAAAATTTCTTTATATTATAAAATTAATCATAGATGGTATAGTGAGGTTTTTTTTTTAAATTGGAGAATAATTGCTTTACAGTGTGTTGATTTCTGCTGTACAACAATGTGAATCAGCTATAAGTATATATATATCCCCTCCCTCTTGAACCTCCCTCCCACTACCCCCCATCCCAGAAGTTATCACAGAGGGTATAATGAAATTTTAATTGTTTACATAATACAATATAAGAATTTCTGACCTATTTCTTCATCATCTTTCCAGTATCTAAATCCTTTATCCTATTATTAAAAGAAAAAGTGTTTCTACATTTTGAGGGCACAAGCAGGAAATTATACCAATTACCAAAAACAATACTAAAAGGTATTTATATTTTGTTTAAATTAATAATGCTTGATTTATTTTCTTGCATTTGGTTTATACACTATTAAGCTAAAAAGTATAAGAAAAATGAAGACAGGTTCTAGTCTGAGGAGGAAAATATGTGTGGAAACAGCAGTCTTAGTAAGTCGGAAGGGAGTTACTATCCACAAGGTAATTCTATATCCCGGCATTTAGATCCTATTCTCTACAGAATTGTATATACACTGTGTCTGTTAAATTTAGTCCTAAAAATCAAGGAGAAAAGTATCAGAAAGGTTATGATGAGAAAACAAAAGTCAAAGTAATTAAAAAGTATTCTGTAGAACATTTTACATCATTAGACAAAGTGTTCCTGCCTTCACGGAGCTCAGAGGTCTCAGGATTTGAATTTAGATGAGCCCAGAAGATCTATTTAAGAAACTAAGAACGTGGTAAGGCTGGCTGGGAGGGAGGGCTGGGTCTAAGCTCTGGAAAGAATGCTTCAGACGAGAAGCAGCTTCCCAAGCTGGCCCCACACAAAAGCTCACTGATATCTGAAAATTTGCATGTCTACTCAAGTATCCAAGGCTATGGATGGCATCTGTAAAATGGGACCATGATATATGACTAATTCTAACCTCTTTATACCCAACCATTCTGCTTTGTTTAAATATTTTGTTTCCTGGTTAAATATATTAAAATTATTATGTTGTTGCTTAGTCATTCAGTTGTGTCCATGGACTTTTGCAACCCTATGGACTGTAGCCTGCTAGGCCACTCTGTCCATGGGATTTCCCAAGCAAGAATACTAGAGTAGGTTGCCATTTCCTATTCCAGGGGATCTTCCTGACCCAGGGGTTGAACCTGCATCTCCAGTACTGCAGGTGGATTCTTTACCGCTGAGCCACCAGGGAAGCCCCACATTTTGTGTTAAATAAGAGGAATTTACTGTGTTTATCATTACCTTTGTATAAAATCTTCAATCTATCCTCATAGAATTTTTAACTTAAGAATTAAAAAATATAATCAGCAATGCTTTGTAATCTTATAAGCATACAAACAATTCTTTATGGAATAATTTTTAGGACACTGTTCAATAATGAGCAGTCATTAAGCTCTATTTCTTGTTGATCCCTGACATACTACATTATAACTGAGAATCAGAATAGTCTGCAGTTTTTAGGGAAATGCCTTGTTCTTATAGATATTTAACACAATCTCATCAAGCTGAGAATGGAACTGACTGCATTTGCATTAAGCGAGTACTATATTTTCGTGGTTTTAAGATTAAAGCAATATATATTTATTGAAGAATGTTTGTAATAGAGAAAAATGTAAAAGAGAAAGATGATCTGTAACCCATCACCCAAATTACCTGTACATATTTACATATCCTTTAAGCCTTTTCTGATTTATTATACTTTCAGAGCAGGGTTTCTCCACCTCAGTATTAGTGCTATTTTGGCCTAGATAATTTTTTTTGTGTGTTGGGAAGCCATTCTGTAAGCAGCATACTTGTCCTCTCCCTGAGATGCCAGCAGCAGCACCTCTGCCTCAGTTGTTACAACCCAAAATGTCTCCAGATATTACCAAAATTGGCCCCAGTTGAGAACCATCATTTTCGAGTATAAGGAGCTTTAGAAGCCAGATTTACCCCTTCATTTTACATGTAAGACCATGGATACTTGGAGAGATCAGTGCAGATGACTGCCCTAAATCTCATGGCTAATTAGTGACAGAATCAGGGCTAAAAAATGCTGACAACTCAACTGCTACAGAATTCAACTTTCATTATAACATTGTGCTTCCCTAGATTGCAGAGAAAAAAAAAAGATCCTTCTCCTTTGTCTGAAGAAGTGCTCTCTTTTTCAAATAGATGATACTAAGCAGCTGAATCTCCTCAAATTCTTTCATAAACAGAAAGCCATTAAAACAGATAGCAAGATGTCTGGATTTCTGACCTAACCGTCATTATTTACAGTCAATAAGATTTCAGAAATTTTAACTGTAAGGCTCTCATTTCTGTGATAATTGATTTCTTTAGAAAATAATATCTGCTAAAGAATTCACTAAGAAAAGGCAGCTAGAGAAAATCCTAAGAGGTGCTTAGAACTAACAGTTCTCCTCTTCACTGTCCTTCATTCGGCAGGAGTGTCCGCTAGCCTGTACAACAGCCGCCGGCATTTCTCTTGTGAAAGCTATGGGACGTTGCTCGTCCTCAGTAAAATCCTTGAAGCTCCTTCACATGTTTGTGCTTTGCTCAGCCAAAATAAACTTGTACACTGACCTTGTGAACAGATGCCTGGTAATGAGGTCACAGAACTGAGTAACATTTTCAGAAAATTGCTTTATGGTGTAATAAATGTTCTGATTAGATTCCTAGTTTCATCTTTAACATGCTCAGGCAGTTCAACCCAGGAAACCTAGCCAGGGGTATTGCCAGTCTTTAAAGGTCACACTGAGAGTTCAGTATTTTTAGTCTGAAAGATATTTTTAACAAACCATATATTATTAAAAAAAAAGTTTAATAATTCTCAAGTCTTATTATGAGCTTTCCTGCAGTTTCTCCTTAAACTTGACCTATTTCCTATTTCGGTTTCAATTTATTCTTCAGTAGGAAATGTCTGGTTCAGTGATTCTTCCATCACAGTGCCTTTCCTTGACATCTCCGGAGATGAAACTAATTTCCTCTACTTTAAAACAGGCACAGTAAAACTTGAGGCAAATAGTGTTAACATTATGCTGTGTTCAGCATATTTAATGACCGTTTCTAATGAATAAAATCCCGTATGGTTGATGCCAACATTCCTCTGCTCATTGGGAGAATGATGAGGGTTGCCTCATCATATCAAGTTCACTGTACACAGTGAGCTTGATAACAAAAGGCTCATGAGATCACAAGCAAAAAGAGGGAGTTCCAAAGTGAATTCAAGTTACAGTGGGTTTATTTTGCAGTAATTTTTATGCTGTTTCCTGCCTTTGAAGTGGGGAGGTGGTTTTAATTTGTTAAATGTATAAATAAAGACAAGCAATAGATCACAAAGAAGCTAGAGAAATATAGGTATGGGATCACTTTTATAGTCTTTCTACAAAAAGGTGTTTCAGTAAGATAATGCTTATTTTACTCTTTATTTATTTCTTTTTGTCTGCACCCCGAGGCTTGTGCGATCTTAGTTCCCTGACCAGGGATTGAACCCTGGCCCTTGCAGTGAAAGTATGGAATCCTCACCACTCAACCACTAGGGAATTACTAGATAATTTTTTTTTTTTAATAATGGAGGGCAAGGGATAGGATCTAAGCAACCAAAGATGAGGTAAAATTTTCAGTTAGTGGATATAGACATTCAGCTTGACAGTTGTGGCCTGAAAGGGTAGCGACTGTATCTGTTTTGTTCATTGCTGCATCCCAAGCACTGATCATATAGTAGGCATTAAATATATACCTAGATGGTCAATACATTAAATATCTGTTAAATAAACATACAGGATGTTAAATACCGATGGCAGCAAAGTATGTATAAAATAAAAATAAACAAAGGAATGAAGAAAGATAATCTGGCTGGGGTTTCTGGTTCCTCATACAGAGGTTGGAAGTAGTAAGTTAAAATAAAATAAACATCCCACAAAACAGTTACAATATGAGTCTCACAGAGTAGGTAGGATTATAAACCATCTTTAAGTGTTGAAGTGAAGAGGGCAAATGAGATTTGTGTGCGTCTGTTTCCTAAAACAGTGCTCTAAAATGTCTATATTCCTAAACAATTTTTGATGTTGAAATTTAATTTTTAGTTTTCCACCACAGAGTCAAGTTGAATGTTGCTTTTAAGTATGGAAAATTCAGAAAGCATCTTCTTGGGGGTGTAAATAAATAACATGTACTTGATTTGTGATGTTAAATAATGCTAAATTTTATAATAAAGAAAGCAAGAAATCTTTGGTCCCCTCTCCGTCCCCCTGCAGGCAACCACTTTAAAACCTCTACTTTCTTATATAGCAGATAAGGACTTTAGTTCTCTGCCTCATTTTCTCCTCCCTGTCATCCTCCCAAAGCAGAAGTTAAGTAAAAGGCTGATGGTTATTCGGAAAGTCACACTCAGAACTTTCTGAAGCTGAAACCTATTTTCTTTCCACATGGTACACATCAAAACCAATAATGCCATGGGATTTAAAATCAACCACACTAATTACTACATGCAAAGAAATCCAAAAGCCATAATGCAAATTTTCACATAAGGCATTCCTTTGATAATTTGGCTTGCAAAACACAACACATGACATTAGTAATTGGCTAAGTAAAATCTTAAGTTTTAAGAACAGAAATTTTTCATGCCTTATTTTGAATAATCAGTTACCTCAAATTGGTTGAAGTATGGGTGCAGAAGTAAGCCAGAAATCCTACCAAGATATTGCCATGGAGAGAGAGAGGGAAAAAAACACCAAAGACAGAGAAAGAAAGAATGGTCATCTTTACTAAGAGTTATTTACTCAAAACTATTTTAAGGTTATAAAGTAGGAAGATTATGACAAAATGACATTTTTCCAGTATGTTTTACTTACTATCTCTCATTCTGCCATCAATTAAGAGTTCAAAATATCCAACAATTATAGAAGACGTGTTAAAATATCTTTAAAATAGTCTACTTGTTGTTTTCTAATATTACAAAAATAAACAGAAGGTAAATTTGGGCCAAAGTTTATAATGATCTGAAATAAAAAGCCGCCCTACTTTGTTTACTGGCAATGTGACACTGGATTAAAGAAAAAGGTAAATAAAAAATTACCTTCACTGCTGCAGTGACGGCAGCAGTAGCTGCTAAATTTAAACCTTGCCGCCCAAAGTTTACCATAGTTTCATAGCCTCGTTCCTTTGCTTGGACAATATAATCATCAATTTCCTGGAAAAAAAAAAATCAAGCCCATAGATATTAATTTTATTTAAAAAGAATGTCAAGAAGCTGAAAACTAGGACTTTCCCCCCTAATATAATAGTTTCACTCATTTTATAGCATGCAACATGTGATGATGAAACACATTTCTAACAAATGATTTGTGGAAATAATTTATACATCTTACCCTTTCCTTTGAAGAAAGTAGTGGATGAAGGAATTTTCTATATATTAAACTTGCTCCTCTGGTATAAGGAGAGAGTAGCCATATGACAAAAGCAATCTTAAGCTCATAGTAGAGGGGGAACCTGACAAGAAAAAATTTGAAAACATGCTAGTGAAAACAAACTACAGACAATGAGGAAATCACACACAATTTTTTTTTTAAAGTTCCGTCACTGTGTTGCACTTTCACAGGTAAAAAGTTGTGATCAGGAAAACAACTATGCTTGAACTGACAAATTAATCTCACTAATTATATAGATCAGGGCAACCGGTCGCCTCACAGCGATTCACAAATTCTAGTTCAAAGTCGTTCCGTTCATGTACATTTTTTAACAAAACTCTTTACTTTTTGGCTGCACCTCCATGGATGTTGGATCTTAGACCAGGGATCAAACCTGCACCCCTTGCATGGGAAGGGAGAGTCTTAACCACTGGACAGCCAAGGGCGTTCCAAGATTGCTCTCGATAGGCAAAGATAGACAAGCTGCCAAACTAAAGGGAGCAGTCCAGAGAGGTCATTCAGTTCAGGTTCAGTTCAGTTCAGTCGCTTAGTCGTGTCCGACTCTTTGCAATCCCATGGACTGCAGCACGTCAGGCCTCCCTGTCCATCACCAACTCCCTGAATTTACTCAAACTCATGCCCATTGAGTCGGTGATGCCATCCAACCATCTCATCCGCTGTCGTCCTCTTCTTTTCCCACCTTCAATCTTTCCTAGCATCAGGGTCTTTTCAAATGAATCAGTTCTTCGCATCAGGTAGCCAAAGTACTGGAGTTTCAGCTTCAGCACCAGTCCTTCCAATGAATATTTAAGACTGATTTCCTTTAGGATGGACTGGTTGGATCTCCTTGCAGTCCAAGAGTCTTCTCCAATACCACAGTTCAAAAGCATCAATTCTGCGCTCAGCTTTCTTTATAGTGCAACTCTCACAATCCATACATGACTATTGGAAAAACCATAACCTTGACTAGATGGACCTTTGTTGGCAGAGGTCATTAAAAGCATTTAACCAGGACAGTAAGGTGCACCCACCCTGTCTGCGGAGCCTAGCTGCCATGGCATTAGCAGGACATAACTCCCAAATGTTAGGTGTGTTTTTAAGCATTTATAAGCTCCAAGTGTGCAATGTCACCTCATATGCACACCTCCTTCTCTTAGAGCTCCCAGAAAACGTCCCCTCAAATTTCGTTTGGCTAGAATTGCAGCACTTGACAGACCTAAATTGTTCACTTGGAAGGAGAATGGAATTGCCATTGTGGTAACCTGGAAATTAGGGTTATACACCCGTGCCCCTTCCCACTTGGGTTTTTCAGCATTTTCTCCCATAAGCTGACTACACTTCCTCAAGCAAGGACCGTGGTTTAGTCATGTGACCTGCTCTGGGCAACTGAATGTGAATGCAACATATGCTTAAATGCAAAGAAAAGCTTTAAGTGTCCTTTGACTCCCTCACTTCAACATCCCCCAACCGCTTGCTTTCAAATTCTGCTTCCTGTCATGAGAATATCTGCTTCTTCAGCCTTGGTCCATGAACAAGAAGACACTTAAAAAAGCTGAGCCCAGCAAGCCTGGCAGCTGACCATGTACCCTGAGCAAGAAATGAACGCTTGTTTTTTAACCCATTGTGCTTTTAGGGTTGTTTGTTGCCATAACAAAAGCTAAGTAATACAGCACAAGGGAACAAGTATCCTGCGGCCTATGCACTACTAAGATACATGATAAAAAATCTGGGCTCTCCTGATGAGACAGGTGGGCAGGGAGCAGCGAGGACGGAATACTGTATAGATGATGAAGGGTTTCTGCACAGTGCAGCTACGGAGGAGTCTCTGGACTTTCGTTGCTCATGACAAGCTTTTTCTACCTTGTTTACTTTTTAATAGGGTATATATATATATATATATATATACATTTGCAACCAGAAAAAAAGAGATGCATTTAAAGAGAGAACATGGAAACTTAAGAGACCTAGCATGGTTTAGAATCTGTTCTGCCACTTAAAAACAAACAAACAAACAAACAAACGAAAAACCCTTCCCAAACCCCTTTACCAAAACGTAACAGATAAATGAACTGTGGGACACAAGGAGGAAGAGAAAGATGGATGCAGATACAGAGAAGTTGATACAAAAGGGTTGGTTGTGAAGCGCATTTAAGTCTCATGACTTCTATTTTTTCTGAGCCATCCAATGTGACCTAGTGTGCTATGAGAGTATGATGAGACTCACAAAGTCAGAAAGACAGTTAAAGCAGAGAACAGTAAAGACTGGAAACAGAAACAGGAGGGAATGGAAGTAGCCACTGACCAAAAGCAAATAAAAGGAACGGTGACTTTCAAATTGATACCTATATGAGCAATCGATTGATTTCTTTTCAGCTCAGTTGGTAGCCTGGGTAAAGAAGAAAAGAGGAGTGTTGTTGGGCTGATTTAAGTTGGGGGTTTGTGCAGTCAGGGTGGTTGAAGATAGTGGCGAGGTAGTAAAAGTTTAGAGTTTGAAAAAAATGACTTCTCCAAGTGAGGGCAAGGTATAGTTGGAAATACACTACTGAAATATAGCACAAGGAGATTCGGGTTGTTCCATTAAAAGTATGACTTCTCAATAAACTGTTTGATCCTTGAGGACAGAAACATGTTTCAATTCTGCCGCGTGCTGTTTGGAATAGGGCAGTCAAGGAGCTGGTGTTGGGAGTGGGTGGTGGCCCTGTGGACTTGATGTCCTCCAGTTTGAATGTTTGTGGATGAGAATTTTAAGGATGGGAGGGAAGTGCTAAAACCAGAAGCTGTGGGCTTCAAAGGGGGAGTTTGTTTAGGAAATATTAATAAAGAAAAAATAGTCTGAAGTCATCAGTGCGGAAAAAAGATAATGACGACCAAGTTTCCTCTGTTCCGAGATCCTGGGAGGTGTGTGGGAGAAGGGCGGGAGGAAGCAGCATGTGGGCAGGAGGCTAAACTGCCTTTATGTGGGGGATTCCATAAGGAAGGTAATGTCCTTGTGGGGAAACCAGGTAAAGGAAATGATACAAGGGATAATCAGGTAAAGTGATGAAATTCATTTAATTAGGGATGGACTTCCTTGGTGGTCCAGTGGTTAAGAATCCTCCTTGCACCGCAGGGGATACACGTTTGATCCCTGTTTGGGGAACTAAGATCCTACATGCCGCAGAGCAACTAAGCCCACGTGTCACAAGGAAAGATCCCCTGCTGTCACAACAAAGATCTCACATGCTGCAGCTAAGACAGGACATAGCCAAATAAATAAATAAAATTTAAAAAAATTTATTCAAAAAATTCTCTTAGTTGACAGCAACAGCAGGATAAGAACTCAGGACACCAGACAAGAGTCTACATTATGGACATTTCTCAATGCTAGAACTTACCAAGCTACTGTTTGATCTGCTACTGTTTCAATTACCGTATACAGGGCAAAGACAATCCAGTACATCATCCATCGAACCTGCAAATAATAAAAATACTTATGAAATAATAGACCAAAATTATTTGCGACTCTGAATAGTCTTATATATCATACATAGCATGTTGGATTAAATGAAGAAGGTGATGATTTAATTCTCAACAGGTTTTATGCCTGACTTCCTCACATCACCACATCAGTTGTCCTGGGATATAAGAATTGAAGGATAACAAACCTCTAGGCTTAATACAGTATAATGCAGGAACCTAAATGAAAAAATAGGACATATTTTTCTTAACTGGCGAAAATTCTTTAAAAGATCTTATTACATGCTTCTTTATGAAGACTATTAACTGTTTAATTATTATAGAAAACATATAGTATGATATGATCACATTTAATCTTCATTAGTCTTTTAAATCTTGCATTCCTTGTTTCTCAATATATCAGTATCTGGAAACCAAAGACTGATCCTGGATTTGTTACATCCAAAATGCTAGTCACCCACTTTGAAAGTCTAACGTTAGTATCTTCTTCCTCCTTCCTTGAATGTAAGCCTGTAATCTTTTACATATCCTTTTCCTTCTACTCTAACACTGTAAGAGTCTATGCAATAGACCAAATATTTGTGTTCCCTCAAAATTCGTATTTTGAAATCCTAACCCCAAATGTGGGAGGTTATTGGATCATGAGTCCTCACGAATATGATTGGTGACACAGCAGAAAGATGGCCATCTATCAACCAGGAAGAGGGCCCTCATCAGACGCAGAATCTATTGGCACCTTGATCTTGGACGTCTTAGCCTCCTGCACTGTGAGAATGAATTTCTGTTGTTTATAAACTAGTCTGTCTATATTATAGCAGTCTGAATGGACTAAGATAGTAATTCAGGATATTTTTACCTCTTGTCTGGACTAGAGCATCCTATAAGGTCCCTGAGACTCTGTGTCTCTGTAGCAATCCTTCTCACAGAATGGTGCCATATTTATTTTTCTTGAACTCATTCTCACAAATTTATACGTTTCCACCTCCCTAAGCACCAAGACTCTCTTATCACTCACATAGGTTCGATTTTCATTAAGGGTTAAAAATCTCTGCTTTCTCAATAATATAATTATAGCTAACGCCAAAAAATCATGCCGACTATAGGCCAGAGATTGTGCTAAGAGCGTCACATATATTAATTCACTTACCCCCACAACAATATTATGAAGTAGACTACACAAGTATATAATTATAAGGAAGTGGTGGCACAGAGAGGTAAAAATGACTTATTCAAGTTCATTTAGCCAGAATTTAAATCCAGGGTGCCTGACTCTCGAATTGGTCCTATTATCCAATTTTACCATGTACAGAAAGGAACGTGAGGAATTGCTGACTGTGAGGTCCAAGAATAATCACCACTTCCCTATTCTCATAACAATAAGATGACAAAAAAAAATTAGGTCTCTATAATTAGTTAAAAAATTGACCTATTTAGTTTTAATACAGATGCTTCTTTGGGTATTTTATAAATATGAAACTATAACTCAGGTAGCTTTAACAGTTTTCTGTTAACATGGACAAATCAATTAATAGCAGCCATGAAAAACTTTTGAAACAATGTGTTGTGACATATGAAGAGTAATTTATCCTGTGTGTGTGTGTGTACTGTTGCTCAGTCGTGTCTGACACGTGACCACAAAGACTGTAGCCCGCCAGGCTCCTCTGTACATGGGATTTCCCAGGCAAGAATACTGGAGTGGGTTGCCATTTCCTTCTTTAAGGGGATCTTCCCAACCCAGGGATTGAACCTGTGTCTCCTGTCTCTCCTGCACTGCAGGCAAATACTTTACCATTGAGCCACCTGGGAAGCCCAGTTTACTTAAGAGCTTAAAAAACTTCCCAAGGCAAATAGCACATTATCTACATTTAAAATATAATGAAACTGATTTATGATTATCATCTCAAATTAAAAAAAAAAAAGTTAGACTAAATAGTCTCTTCAGTTTTTCACTTTTCATGAGTTATTTCACTCCCTCACTGCTGCCAATTCCAAGCTTTTTGTCCCAATATGGAGAATTTTTTCCAGGGTTAAAATCCTATGTGTTTTCTCTTGCTGCCCCCTTCTTTTAAAAGCAAAGTGAGGCTCTCACACAGGTTCATTTATTTAGCCTTTCCAAATCAAACATTAATTAATACTTTTACCTTTCAACTGTATTCACAAGGTTATCCTCTCAAAAAGAAATGAAAGGGAAAAACCTGGAAACAAAACAGTGCACTTTTATAGGGCTAGAAGGGACCCTGGAGGTGATCAAATTTTTTTGAACTAAAGAAGCCTTTTTTGAAAACAACTGTACAACAAGTACAAAAAAACACACACCCTGATCTTGTTGGTCCTTCCATTCTACTCACTGTAGAACTCTGAGGAGACTCTAAGAAATCCCAGTGCTCCATGGGGCAGAGTTCAAAAATAAATAACACAGCAAACTCCTCTCCTTTTACTGAGGGCCAAAATAAGTAAGTTGTGCAAGAGGCTGAGCTGGGAAATGGGCACAGGGCCATAGTCTACAATGAAGCCTGAAAAAGGCAGATTTTTAAACAAGAGGTTGCTGTCAGATCAATCTTTTCACTTCTCTCTCTCTCCCTCTTGCACTCAGCACAAGGATTTCAGTGTAAATCTTACCACCTTCTTTCCTGGGAAAGTGGCAGCTTAAGTTAACTGGTCTCTCTTATAGGAAGTTTAGGAAACTTTCAGAAAAATAAATGATTTAAGTCAATGCTTGTTATTTTTTCATTATTTTGTATTTTCATCATTTTACTATTTCACAACTCTCATTATGGGTGTGATCTTCCAAATGGAGAAGAACGAAAAACAACACTCCACAAATAGTCATAATTTACCTAATAGAGTTGAATAGAAGTGAAAGGAACTGTACGGGTAGTTAATGTTTGGTGATACTCCCTGAAGTACCAGTTCTCAAACAGGCTCGAGCTGCTAGAGTTCCATACATCCCAAAAGCACCCTGACTTCAGTAAAGTCAAGTACTTATTCAGTTTTCAAATTCATTTTACTCGTCCTTATTTGTTAGTTTTGGCTGTGCTGGGTATTAGTTGTGCCGTGTGATCTCTTAGTTGCAGCACGTGGAATCTAGTTCCTTGACCAGGGATAAAACCTGCGCCCCCTGCATTGACAGCACAGAGTCTTAGCCACTGGCTCATCAGAGAAGTTCCTCAAATTCATTTAAAAACCCATCAAATATATAAGTGCTTTCACATATATAATGTTTATCTCTAAAAAAAAAAAAGACTATATTTATTTCGGTTGCGAGAATATTAAATAACACCAAAAATTTTAAAAGGAGAAAAGAGGAGAAAGAAGGCTCTGTCTTTTTAGTTAAAAAACAATAACACACTATACAGTTAACAGTGTATTCCTGGTCATTTTCCTGAGGTATTGGCTTAATTTTATATAAGCAAAACTCCATGGTTCTAATTTATCTTTAATGAATATATTCTTTGACAATCTACTCTCATAAATTTATGTATTTTTTTTGTTTTCCTTATTGGAAATATGGACCTTAACTATAGTTGAATTGAGGTAATAATTAAATGAATGCAGTGAGTGTGTGTTATTCATGTGAGCAAGTATGAAGAAAGTTAACCTTGAAAAGATATTGCTTTCTTTTTCCTATTAATGGATTCGGTTGGGATTTTACACTAAACGATTACTCAGCAAACCTTTTATTAAAACTACACCTCAAGGCTGCTCAGCCTACTCTTTAAGGTCTAGCCCAAAGAAAATAACAGGATGAGATCAAGGTCAAAAAGAAGGAACGAAAGAAAAGAGCAAGACACAAAATGATAATTAAAAATATGTTAAGCTAAAATATTCTTTAGATGGACAGAAAACGTCAATAACAAAACGTAGTACTAAAACCAAAAAACTGGTAGGAAAACAATGCAAACTGATAATATCATGATTTTATATAACCAAATCTAATAGAAATAAATGCTATCAAAATGTTATGCAAATAAAAGTCAGTAACTTAACAGTGAGCTGTAATATATCATAATTCACCTTTAAAGTTACAGGAAAAAAAAATTATGTTCTTAAGAAAGTGGGAACAAATTCTATTTCTTTCCAGTTCAGAAACAATTGTAAAATCAACAAACCGATGTTTAGGTATCTTCATGAGAACAATGAATAAGAAAGCTACTCAAAAAACCCACAAACAGATGGTAGAGAAGGCGTGGCGAGACGGGACCCTCCTACTCTGTTAGTGGGGATGTGAACTGGTACAGCCACTCTGGAGAACAGTATGGAGGTTCCTTAAAAAACTAAAGAGAGCTACCACATGACAATATGGCAATTTTGTCATGCAAAATTACTGCAATCCCACTCCTGGCAATATCCAGAGAAAAATACGATCCAAAAGGGTACATGCACCCCAACATTCACTGCTGCACTGTTTACAATAGTGAAGACATGGAAGCAACTGAAATACCCATTGACAGAGGAATGGATAAAGAAGATGTGGTACAAACGTACTCAGCCATTACAAAGAATGAAATAACGCCGTTTGCGGGAACATGGAGGGACCTAGAGTATGTCATACTGGGAAGTGTGTCAGACAGAGAAGGAGAAATATCATATGACATCCCTTATATATGGATTCTAGAAACAAATGATACAAATGAACTTATTCTGAGTTCTCTTAGTCTGAAAAAGAGACTCACAGACTTAGAAAATGAACTTATGGTTGCCGGGGTTGAGGAAGGGATAATTAGGGACTTTGGGAAGGTCATGTACACATCGTTATATTTAAAATGGATAACCAACAAGGACATATTGTATAGGGGAAAAAAAAAAAAAAGAAAGCTTTTTCTTTACTCAACTCAAAAAGCTTTACTCAACTTTTTCATAAAAGTCTGTTTGGCCCCAGCGAATTGAATTATCCAACAAGGAGGAGCTTATGAGCACTAAGATGGATACACATACACACACATCGTACTTTTGATTCATCTTTCAAATAAAACATAATTTAGACAATTACTAAGGACTCAGGTGGGATCATTACATAGAATACTCATTTATACAGCTGTAATAAGCTCTACCTACTTCACATCATGGGACTAGAAACAGGAATACAACAGCTTCTGTCCTCAAGGATTTAACATTTTACTGGAGAGAAAATAAATAACAGTGATAAAGAAAATGTTCTGTTTTTACTGCATTAGATGCCCTAGTTCCCAGTAAGAGTCAAGAGCACAAGAGTTTGAGGAAAGCTTACTAAAGGGACTATTTACATAGTTGTGGGCGAAGTTCAAGAAAATCAATAAAGAACAGTGGTTCACCCTTGAGCTAGTGACAGCAGGAACCGGCATTACTCGCCTGGTGTGAAGAAGGCTGAACAGGGACAGGTTTACTGGAATCCAGACAGGGTAACCATGGAGGTGTGGTCTTAGGTGGACACTCACAGCAGCCCCTGGTGGCGGGGAGGACGCCGGGAGAACCATACCCTGACCTCATGTTCACTCAGCCTTCTGATTTTCCGCAGGAGTCTCTCATGAGCCAAACCCAAAGGGAAGTCAGAAATGATGCAACCTGTGTGGATCAGCCTCCTGGGCCCTAAGCAAGGCAGAGAAAGGTGGGACGTGGAGGAGAAACTCCACGGGAGGGGCAGGTGGTAGGTCCCAGCACTATACAGCCTGTCAACTCTTGGAAATACACCAGCAATCAAAATCATTCCTCGCTACTTCCACAGACACCTTACCAGTCCAGATGACGATCATCTCCTGTCCGGATTATTCTCAGAGTGTCCTAAGTGATCATTCTGCTTTTCTGGGTCTTTTTGTGTACATCACTCAAGAGTGTCTCCTTAAAGAGCAGGTCATTGCTAATGTTCAGCCACTAAGTCGTGTTCAACTCTTTGTGAACCCATGGCCTGCAGCACGCCAGGCTTCCCTGTCCTTTACCACCTCCTGGAGTTTGCTCAAATTCATGGCCATTGAGTCGGTGATGCCATCCAATCATTTCATCCTCTGTCACCCCTTCTCCTCCTCAATCTCCCCCAGCTTCAGGGTCTTTTCTAATGAGCTGGCTCGTCGCATCATGCGGCCAAAGTGTTGGTGCTTCAGCTTCAGCATCCATCTTTCCCATGAACATTCAGGACTGATTTCCTTTAGGATTGACTGGTTTGATCTCCTCATTGTCCAAGGGACTCTCAAGAGTCTTCTCCAACACCACAGGTGGAAAGCAGCACTTCTTAGGTGCTCAGTCTTCTTCATGGCCCAGCTCTCACATCCAGACATGACTCCTGGACTACACGGCCAGTCCTCTGCTGAAACTCCTCTCTTGGCGCCCATCAGAATTCTTCCCTTGACCTACCAGGCCCTGTGGTTCTGGCTCCAGCTGCTCCATCCTTCCTTCCCCTGTTCTGCTCCAGTCACATCAGGCCCTTTTACTATCCTTCCTGGGTGCAGATATGTTCCTGCCTCAGGGCTTAGTACTTGCTGTTTCATTGTCTGAAATGCTCTTCCCTCAGTTATCCATGTGGATAGCTTTCCCACTTCCCTCAGGTCTCTGCTCACGTATTTATCTGAGAGCCCTTTCTTTACTACCCTGTTTAAAAATAACAATGTCCTTCTAACTCCCTTATCATGACTTATTTTTCTCTTTAGCATATATCACAGACACATCTAACAAATACTAAAATGTTTTCCTTGCCTTTCTTTACTAAAATGTAAATTCCAAGGGGACAAAGCTTTTATTTGGTTCTGCTCAACCCTCTGTGTCTGCAGAGAAGGAGCTCAGGAAATATATGAATTGTTGAATGAATATGGAACTACACAGAGCTTAGTGTGCTCCTTTTTGTAAAGACTGCAAAAAGCTTAGACAAGAAGTAAAGACATGACAATTGAATATAAAGGAGTCTTTCGAGGCCTGGTTTAAAAAGAAAAATGGGGAGGAATGAAAAATAGCATGAGGCTAAATGAAAGCATGCTTATAGCCTCAGGAACATTTTACTGGAGAGATAATGAGATTCAAATTATGAGGAAGCAGGAATACTTAATGGGAACAAGATCTTGTATGAGATAGACAAGAATAAGCTGAGAAAGAAGAGTGAGATCAAGAAAGAAACTGGGATGCACCTTCCTTTGAGATAGAATGGAGAGTGGCCGTGTTGGGAAGACGCTGAAGTGGTTCACAGGTGAGGATGTCTGTCTTTACTCTGCAGTGGGAGGCAGGTCATCTTTAACGGTGGGGATGGGTGGGAAGGAGAGTGGGTTTCAAAAGAGAAGTAAAGGTTTATGAAGTTTGTTTATATGGATGGAATAGGGATCTGCCTAGGGTAGAGATGGAATAGATTATGTGACCGACAATGCCCTTGCTTCTCTGGATGTCAGAGAGAGACGGCTGCAATGAAAGGTCTAGGATGGTGAAACAGGACAGGGGTGGAGGTGACAGCTTGCTGTTCATAAAAAGGCAAGTAACAGAGGCTGGCTGGGGAGTCGCCCAGCCAGAGCTAGTGCTTCTCAGTCCATTGCCGAAAGAGGTAGGGCCGTGTGTCCAGTTTCCGCCAACAGAATATTAGCTGAGGCTTTTGAGAAGTGAGTGTGTCTCCGCACAGGCTCTTCTCTCTCGTCCTGTGGCTGGGAGGGCAGGGAGCAGAGCAACCTTGGAATCTACATGTTACAGATGGGCAGAGCCCCGTTTCTTCTTACATGGTTGCTTGAGAAACATTTCTTGATGAAGTCCACACTAATCTGGACTGTTATGCTAAAGACAAGTATGTTTTTATAGTCCCTCTGCCATTGCATTTTTGTTTCAGCTTAAGAATCTGCCTCCAATGCAGGAGACGCAAGAGATGTAGGTTTGATCCTTGGGTTGGGAAGATCCCCTGGAGTAGGAAATGGCAACCACTCCAGTCTTCTTGCATGAGAAATTCCATGGACAGAGAAGCCTGGCAGGCTACAGTCCAAGGGTTGTAAAGAGTCAGATGTGACTGAGTGAGCAACTTACCTGCTTACTTATAATTACAGCAGCTTACCCAACCCTAATATAAAAATGTATCCTCTAACCTCTGTGGAGACTGAAAGAGCCATGGTTCCAGAATTAGGTGGACATTAGTCACAGTGCCGTTGGCTGCCTGTGACACAGCTAATGCCCTGGTTGGCGCAATGGATGCTCCTACCACAATGACTGGGAATGGAGAAGAGGAGTATCATCTTAAGAAACTCTGCCTGAGATATCCCCAGGGGACTCTCAGAAATACTGGGGGGATTCTCCAGGTGTCCCGTGGTTAAGACTCTGAGCTCCTAATGCAGGGGGCTTGGGTTCGATCCCTGCGCAGAGAACTCGATCCCACATACTGCAACTAAGACCTGGGGCAGCCAAAAAAAAAAAAAGTATTTGAGAAGAAACTGGAAGATAGGCAAGATTGATGTTCTCGTGTGGCAGACTGGGGCAAAGCCAGAAAAATATTATTTTAAATTACTTTCATTATCCTCTGGCTAGTGTGGCCTCTACCTGTATACATTTGTTACTGTCTGTATTGTCAGTACATGCGACTTACAGAAATCCCTTGGTACTTTCAGTAGGCCAAGAAATCAGATACAGGCGCTCATTAGAAATATGCATAAAGTTTAAAATAATTACATTCTGAGTGGTAAGCCAAAATATTCAGAGAGCAAAATGCATAAAAGTCAGTGGGAAGACTACATGAAAAACAGTTGTTCGATGGCCTATTTTGCTGACTTTGGCTTTGTTTTCCCAAGAGTATACCTAATGACTATTACAGTACCTGACACAAAATAAATGTTCAGAAATATTTATTAAATTATTAATGACCTGGGCTAACTTATGAACAATAATATAATTTCCCTCTTTTTCCTAATTATTTTGTAATAAAGTTCTTTTGAAGTGGTCACAATAAAATGGCAATCATTTATCAATCTTGGGACACACTTTCCCCACCACATTTTCCATAACTAGAGAAATGTGATGAATGTTTTAATTAAAAATAAAATATCTGCAAATAAAAATTACTCAAATGAAGTGTTAAAATCATTTAAAAATCAAAATAAATTTATTTTCTAAGAAAATATACTCTTATAGTTAGGCAAGTTCTTTCAAAAATGGAGTCATCTGTGATATAAAACCACAGTATCTAAAATTACATTCTGGTTTATACCATGCATGGATTAGATTATCCGACTTAACAAGCCAGTACTTGCTTTATTACTCAAACTCCAGAAGGCTTTTGTAAGACTTAGCATTTCACAAACCCAGACAGTCATGTGACAGTGTTCTTGCTTTACTCTCCCAAAGGAATTAGGATATTTTAAGCCTGAGTGAATACTGTAAAATGAATGTACTCATAGGCTAAATTTACTATCAAAAGACCATGCTCCATTTAATAGGTATGCATTTACCTATTCCTGATGCCAAAAGAAAAGTAGGCCTCATTTCATGGTTTTTAAACGTTTTCAACAAAACAAGTTTTTATGATTCAATATTCTGAAACAGAATTTGCAATGCAATTGATTTAGATCCCAGGACAAACAAATAAAGCAAACAAAAAGTGAACTACAGCTACAAAGTAATTCTCCTGATTTCCATCACAGAAGCTGAGAGCAATGCACTGGTGTATTTATATTGGGGAATATCATGTTCTGATGTGAGGCACATTCCTGTACATTCACAAGAGTTATGCATAATTGTGGTGAGGGCATATTAACTCAAAGGCATCTTTCTCAAAATGTATCTTTACATGACTTATTCTTGCTATGCTGTGAGCACTGTGGTATTATGATAACAATGACATTAGCAATAATGTATATTGAATGATATTTGTTGTTCAGTCACCTGGTCGTGTCTGACTCTGAGACCCCATGGATTGCAGTAGGTCAGGCCTCCCTGTCCCTCACCATCTCCTGGAGTTTGCCCAAGTTTATGTCCATTGCTTTGGTGATACCATCCAGCCATCTCATCCTCTGTCATCTTCTTCTCCTTCTGCCTTCAATCTTTCTCAGCATCAGGTCTTTTTCAATGAGTCAGCTGTTCGCATCAGGTGACCAAATTATTGGAGCCCTAGTTT
Source organism: Antilocapra americana (assembly GCA_007570785.1). Taxonomy (NCBI): domain Eukaryota; kingdom Metazoa; phylum Chordata; class Mammalia; order Artiodactyla; family Antilocapridae; genus Antilocapra; species Antilocapra americana. Next base: position 6,798,816 of record ML663567.1, read on the forward strand.
CAGCATCAGTCCTTCCAATGAGTATTCAGGGTTGATTTCCTTTAAGACTGACTGGTTTGATCTCCTTGCACCACAGTTCAAAAGCATCACTTCTTTGGTGCTCTGCCATCTTTAAGGTCCAGCTCTCAAAACCGTACGTGACCACTGGGAAGACCAAAGCATTCTGAACAAGACCTTTGCCAGCAAAGTGATGTCTTTGCTTTTTAACACACTGTCTGGGTTTGTCATAGCTTTCCTGCCAAGAAGCAACTGTCTTCTGATTTCATGACTGCAGTCACCATCTGCAGTGATTTTAGAGCCCAAGAAGAGGAAATCTGTCACTGCTTTCACCTTTTCCCTTTTATTTGCCATGAAGTAATGGGGCCAGATGCTATGATCTTAGTTTTTTTAATACTGAGTTGTAAGCCAGGCTTTTCACTCTCCTTCTTCACCCTCATCAAGAGGTTCTTTAGTTCCTCTTCGCTTTCTGCCATTAGAGTGATATCATCCGTATATCTGAAGTTGTTGATGTTTCTCCTCCCAACCTTGATTCCAGCTTGTGATTCATCGAGCCTGGAATTTCCCATGATGTGCTCAGCGTATTAGTTAAATGAACAGGGTGACAATAAGCAGCCTTGTGGTTTAGTTGTACTTGTGCAAGTACAACTAAATTGTACATGCACAACAACAACAAAAAAGATATGTTAATTTGACACATATTACTCAAGGCCTATTACAAACAAAATGCTTTGGCATGATATAGTCATAAACCTGGATGTCAAGGCATTCCTATGCAGAAGAAGCTTTCATGGGAGGGATGAGTAAAAGAAGGCATATAAATGGATAATAAGTGATTACCAGCACAGTGTGATCCAACATACAACTAGTAGTATTTTAATATACTATATATTATTCATTTGCCTTGTATGAATGACACTTTTTCATTTCAAAAGGAAAGCCTAACTGCCTCCACTCCCTTCAAAGGTCATATACTCTTTGTGTATCCTACTTTCCCTTGCAGTGTATCTGTGTAAAGGTTTGTATAACATCTGCCTCTGCCTTTTGACTATTACAACCAATGTTGTTGTTCAGTCACTAAGTCGTGTCTGACTCTTTTTCCACCCCATGGACTGCAGCACACCAAGCTCCCCTGTCCTCCTTTATCTCCCAGAGTTGGCTCAGATTTGTGTTGATTGAGTTGACGATGCTATCCAACTATCTCATCCTCTGTTGCCAGCCTTCTCTTCCTGCCTTCAATCTTTCCCAGCATCAGGGTCTTTTCCAATGAGTTGGCTTGTCACATCAGGCAGCAAAAGTATTGGAGCTTCAGCTTCAGCATGCGACCTTCCAATGAATATTCAGGACTGATTTCCTTTAAAGTTGACTGCTTTGATCTCCTTGCAGTCCAAGGAACTCTCAAGAGTCTTCTTAACAACCAACAGGGTTGTCTTCTTAACAACCAACTGTCTTCTTCATAGTCATGTTCCTAGGACCTAGCCGTCCCTGTACCTAATAAGTCAAACACACAAGAAGGCTTTTACTGAACAGTTTCTTAATGTTAAGGTCTGAACTGATGAACAATTCAAACAAATAACTCGAGACTGAAAAGAGGAATTCATAACATATAACGTAGTCTATTTTATCAAAGTTGTTTTCAAAGTTATCAGATATTAAACAACTTTCCAGTGTCTCTTAATTTCAGATTATTTGAATCATAGGCAATTAATGCTGGTTTTTCAGGAAAAATGAAAAATCACATATGCCTAATGATTTCAATTATAACCACACTAAGTAAACCCAGAGCATAAAATGCTAAAATATGCTTCACTGGAAAAAAAAAATCCTTGCTGAGTCTGAAAAGAAATAAACACTGCTGAATTTCAGACCACCCAAAGAGAACTTTATTTTCTGACCATTAGTTATTCCCTCAAGTCAGCTCACCCAAAAGATTCATTCTACACCACATTTCAGAGACAACAGAGAGAACTTCTAATAGAGATTTCTTTAGAAACAGGATCGAGTTGAAAAGGTTTCTCTTGTTTCAGTAACATTATGCAATAATTTGGTTATTTCATAATGATTTTTTCCCATTAAAAACAAAGAGGAACAAAATGTGAGAAATCAAATAGAAAAACGCCCTGTTTTATCCAACCCAGATGGCTCAATTATGGGATTTTTCCCAGAGCTGTGCCAAGTTAGAAGCATGCTTGAAAATAAGCTAGTTGAAGTTCAATCCACAGTGAATAGAGACATCGGTTGAAAAGACTTTTTTTCTTAAAAAAGAGGGGACACGCATTGGGGTATGTTAGACTGGGATTGATTTGCGTTTTCTGGGCTTTGGGGTACTTCCTCCCTCATGGCCCCACTGTCTTAACTTTCTATAGCTTGCCAGGAACTGAGATGTTTGGGAGTCAGTTATATTAATACTTTCAGAGGCTGAACTTGCATCATGGTTTACCTGCAGTTTCCAGACATCACTGCCAAAGACCTCACAGAATATCCTGCTGTTTTGAGGAGGAAAAGTCTCATATTATACAGATGTATTTGGTGTTAAAATGAATTAAAATGGGGCAGACTGTAACTAGAAATGGATTCACAAGATTACCTTGGTTTTTCCTCAATGCTCTTGAGTCACAGAAACCCCATGTATCTCATCCCTGATCCCAAGTAAGTTTGAGGAACTTGAGAGAAGGAAAAAAACACAAAAATGTTTAAAAGCTAGATGATAATTAATTTAAAAGGAGCAGTTCCAAGAGCAGGAACTGCTTATGAGAATTGTTCCCGGGAGCAGAATTTAGGAAGGAATGACCTCTTAGTACAAAATAACTCTTTGCATCATCCACACTGGCTACTAATTTGCACTTCACTTTTTCTATTATTTGAAGTCCTATTGATTCATTTGGAATAATAAACATTTGTCAGAGACACGGTTCACTTTTAATAGAACCGCACAGAGTTTCTCATGGATTTTAGCATGGGACAGAGCTTATGCAGACAGAAAGGAGTAAACTGGGTTAAATGGACATCTAATTGTCACGCTTCCACACTAAATTGTCATCCTACCTTCTTTATTTCCTTAGTGTTCCCAAAGTCTTGGGCCACTGCATTTCCAACTTGAGGCATTCCCAACAGCTGGCACCACTTCTCAGGCACCTAGGTGCCCTAGTTCCTCATGAATCTTTAGATGGTCAATTCCACCTGGCTATTTCCACACGTGAACTAATAAAGCCACTGAAAGGCATACTCTTTTTTTCCAGATGACTGGCAAGATTATTACTAACACAGTAGATGAAAACTTGCCTTCTTCAAGTAAGATACCACTTTCTTTATACATGTTTTAGCTTTATAGGCTCAATAGTATATGTCAAACATACAATAATCATTCAAACAGTAAGAAGCAGCCTAAATACTACATGGGAAAACAGCATCTTTTCGAGAAGATGCTGGAGAAAAAAAAAGCAAACCTCTAGGAAGAATACATCTGTCATGACTTGACAGTGAATCTGTGTTATCAAATTATTTTCCTTTAAAAGCATGTGCAGTCAGCCTCACAGAGAGAACTGAGGCTCACATTTGAGTGAAGAGAGAGAGGCAAGTTACAGGGCATGGGATACTTGGGGTACGGAGCGGATGGATGTGTACAGTGGGCAGGACAGTATGATCACTGTGAGTAAACACAGTGAGGGGAACAAAAAGGTGGGAGGAAAGGTACAGGAAGAAAGGTGGATGATTCCAAAGAGAGACTTCATTGATGTAGAAATGCCATGTGTGGGAACTAGAACACCCAACTCAACACCCTTACCCACCGATAGTATAATATGCTTAACTTCATTAAAACATTATATTTTGGGACTTTCCAGTGGTTAAGACTCTGAGCTTCCACTGCAGGGGGTGTAGATTCGCTCCCTGGTTGAACTAAGATCCTATGTGCCACACGGTGGACCAGAACTTTTGTTTTAATTTTTTTAATAGTATATTCCAAGTTGTTAGTCCATTTACATACAGCTGTTTCTATAACAATCTATTTGTAATTTTGTGCCCATCTGCCTACATAAACTTATTCTAAAAAAAAGCACAATGTGGTAATTATTCACTTTTCAGAATATAGTAGGATACCTCTCTTAATCAATGCTTTTCTATTTGGCTGTGGATAAGAATTAGTTGGGAATTAAAAGCAATTATGTAGATTCCGAGGCCCTATCATCTTGGGAAAGACAGAGGGCAGCAAGGTGTTTAGAAGGCAAGCTCTACGAATTTGTAATGTGTAAGCAGAGTTGAGAACATACACAAAATTCTTGCTACTTGAACTGTGGTGTGCAGACCAGCAGCACTGGCAGCATCTGGGCACCTGCTGGAAGTGCAGAATCTCAAGCCCAGGCCAGAACTACTTAATTAGAATCTGCATTTTAAACAAGATCCCAGGGAGATTCCAGTGTTCCTCAAAGTGTAACAAGGACTGCAGTGGGAGGTGCTCTGTGTTTGCTCTGAAAATACCAGTTAGAAGGAGGTGGTATCATTCATGAACAAAATGTAGAAAGAGCCTTGGGTTTGGAAGCAAGATGAACTAAGTTTGATCATTTGTTTGCTATAAACAGTTAAAATATACCCTTGTTTTCATTTCACTGTCTAGGCTCATCGTCATTTTTTAAAAAAAAGAATCTCAAAAAATAGAAGGAACTGAGCCTCTAGCCCACTTCTCAGAGGCATTGTTTATGGCTATCAGTGGAAAAGACAAAAGCTTTGAGTAAACTACCCAGGGTAGGTAGGGCAGCCTATAAGCTCTTCTGCCCCGAAGTACCATGCAGGATGTCCCATCCTAGAGTCCAGAGCTATCTGGACATGGACCACTGGATGGAAACCCTTTTCCTGCCCAAGGCAGAAGTGCCCTTGGAGTTTTCTCCCTAAGAGTATGTCTAAATCTGCTTCCTACAGAGAAAGTAAGAACATTGATGGGCAGGTTGAAATTATATTCAAACATCATGTCATTGGCAAAAACGTCCCTAGCTGGCTCTAATAATTTATTCTGACAATCTTTTAAAGAAGAGTATAATACAATAACATTGAAGTGTTAAACCTTTATTTAAAAGATGCTGTTGGAAACCTTTGAAAGTTAATATAATATTTTCAAATAAATTTACTTAATTCCATCCATTTCTGTGACTTTTCAAGACCTGCTGATGAATTTTTAAATTTTACCTGCAGAGTCTGAATCTGTGGTTTAAGAAAAGTGATCAGTCTATATAATTCTATATATTTAAAATGTTTATAGTTATTCAAAATATCTTCAATCTTTTTACAATCTATTATATTTCTGAAGTAACATACCACTCGTGAGCTTTTAAAATTACATGAGGTTTTCTGACAGATTTTATTTTTCTTACTTAGCTAAAGTCTTCAGGAACAGCTCTAGTTTTTATATTTTTAGGAGGACCTTTCACAGCGTGATGGCAATCTGGCTGACAATATGATGATTATAGCTGTAGCTGGTGAAACACTATATTACTAAAGTTACATAATGGAAAGATGATGTACATATGTGAACACTCCAAAGGTAGATCCTGGTATTGTGTAAAAGAGGAAACTTCTCTGCTTAAATAATGTAAACTTTAGCTAAAAAGGAAAAGGAAAGATTAGGGCTTCCCTGCTGGCTCAGTGGTAACTCATCTGCTTGAAACGCAGGAGATCTGGGTTTGATCCCTGGATTGCGAAGATCCCCTTGGAGGAGGGAATGGCAACCCACTTCACTATTCTTGCCTGGAGAGTTCCATGGACAGAAGAGCCTGATAGGCTACACTCCATGGGGTTGCACAGTTGGACACAACTGAGCTATTAACACTTTTTTTTTTACTTTTTCAGGTATGTCTTACATTATTAGAAAACATTCCATCTTTAAATTAAAAAAATTTACTCTAAAATTTTAGAAAGAACTATGTTAGGCATTCATTTAAAGCCCCCCATAATTTAACTTTTTGTCACTTAAACCCTGTCCTATTTATTTTGTCAATTCTTTTTCTACTCTCCTCTCTACCTTTTGTTAGATTTACTTAAGGAAACAACTCTTAGAAATATTGTAATTCTCTTGATTTTGTTTTTATTTTACTTCTGCATTTTTATTGCTTTATTTATCCTACTTTCTTTACAGATTCCTTTAATTCTGATATTTTTGTTACTTTGTGAAACGAATGCTTCATTTTTCTTCTTGCTTGTTCAAAATAAGGGTGTTTACACTATTGCATTCAAAACTTAATATTCAGGAATATAAATTGTAATAAGTATATTACTGTCATTTTTATTTTTGAATTTGCCTAGTACTTAACTTCTGAATTTTTTGTGTACTCAATTATTATCTCTCCCTTTTGGAACTTATTGGGGGGTTTTCTTCAAAGTAGTGAGGCTATGGTTTGTGAACAGATATGGGGGAGGCAGAATTGGCTGCTTCTGAACATGTTTTCCTGCAGCAGGGAGGCTGGTGGCAGCTGAGGTTTTCGGTGTTTTTGGTTGCTGCAGCTTTTATGATTTTAAGCTGTTCCATCACTAGGGATTAGGGTGGAGGTGGCTAGGCCTCCCTCCAATTTACTGTTTAACAACATTTCCTTTAATGGAAACAACCGTTTCTGTCCCTGATTTTTAAAGTCTATTTCCACTGGCACTACAGCGGGTAAAATTCTTCCTAGATATTAGCAAAAGCCTGACTTAGCCTCTTAGGTTTAAATGTTACTGGGAGAATTTTTTTCTTTGTGTATGCTTTATGAAGCATTTGCATTGGACAGCTGTGGTTGCTAGCTCCATCTTAGCGTGAAAATTGTGGGAATGCTTTCATTTTACTTTGTAAAGGTCGAGGAGTACTCTAATTCACATTATTAAATTTTAGCTGCCTTTTTTTTTTGGCCTATCATGCTAGGGCCCCTGCAAGGGAAGCCCAGAGTCCTAACCACTGGACCAGGGAATTATCTACATTTTGAAAGTTTAGAAGGAATTGTGTTAGGCTTTTATTTAACCCTGATAATATAAATCTTAATTTAAATTTAACACTTGTTTCCTAAAGAGGATACACTGTGATGATCCTGAAGAAACTATTTTCAGAAGACATAAGGAAGAGTATGTCACCTGATGATTACAACAGGATCAATATTTATTACTTCAGGCAGTGAAATTACATATTAACATGCATTATATATAAAATAAGTAATCCCAACACAAAAAATTAAGTTTACAAAGCATACTCATCACCTACTTTAAGTAAATGTAAGTGGATTTACTTCATTAAAGAATAATGACCAACACAATATTGTAAATCAATTATCCTCCAATTTAAAAAATTAATTTACATTAAAAAGGTAAATGGTAAAATATTAAAATGCATATCCAAATAGCTGAAATAAAAATATAAATATTAAAAAATAATGAACTATCCCAGGTGATTCTTTTTAACTGTTCCAAATAGAAACTGATTTTATCACAACTTGATTTGTGAACAGCTATAACTCAAGATAAGACACATGTGTTTTCATTGCATGTCAGCTAAAATTAAATTTTAAAATTGTTAAGGATTGAGAAAATAATATGTATTACTACTTCAAACCTATCTCCTACGTGAACACATTTTAAAAACCAATGTTAATGGTAAAACAAGTATTATTTGATATGACAATATAAATCAACCACAAGTATCCCACTCATAAAGTCAATTTGGAAATATGGATAAATATAGAAGAATGAATGTGTGTGTGTGTGTGTGTGTGTGTGTGCTTAGTCGCTCAGTTGTGTCTGACTCTTTGCGATCCCAGAATACACACATTTAGTTGTATCCCCACTACAAATCTCACTAAAATAACAGTAAAGTGATTTTTCAGAAAGACGTAAGTCAGGAAGAATATAGAAGAGAGCATCAACATTTTTGGACCCAGGAAAGAAATGGATGAGTAGTAACTGACCCAGAAGAGCTGAGAAAACTGAAGAGTAAGTGGACAGTAAGTGGAAAAGCTAAGAAGCAACCCAACCCAAGTTTACACTGGAGAGCTTCCAAAAAGTTCAAAAATTGGTAACACAATTGTTGGCCAAAAAAGGACATTGTGAGGAGCAGGTAGATCCTTGGATGACCTCCCACTCTAGCGGTCTGGTGACAGCCCTCCCACCTCCCGAGGCTTATTCTCTGGAAGGAGTGATAGTTGGATTTTCAGATCTCTGGCGCAGTTGAGTAGGGCCAACAGGGATTAAGTAACAGATTATAAATTGACTATTTGAGGGCCCCGATCCTTATTTTCCCACCAGAATCCCAGCAACCAAGTGCCTTTCAGAACGGAAGAGTCTTCTCTGTGAAGAATCTGCCTGGCACAAAAGAAAACACCTGAAGATAAAGACATTGATAATTTTCTGAGGAAATGGCTGTGATGGGTTGAGATGTGTCCCCCAGCAAGATATGCTGAAGCCTGTTACAGACCGTGTTCCCCTAAAATTTGCATGCTGAAGCGCTAACTAACCCCCAGAGTAATGGTATTTGGAGATCGAAACTTTAAGGAGGTTGAAAAATAAGGATGAGGCCCCACTTCAGTAGATGGGTCCCCACTTCATAAAAAGAGTAAGAGGCCCTAGAGAAATCTCTCTCCCTGCATGCGGAGAGAACAGGTCATATGAGGACACAAAATGTCTGTACGCTACACAGAGGCCTCCCCCAAAACCAACCCTGATGGCACCTTCACCTTGAACTTGCAGCCTACAGAACTGTGAGAAAAAACTATGCAGCCTAAGCTATTCATCGCGTGGCATCTTGTTACAGTAGCCTGGCAAGACTACTACAAAGGTCTAACCCTCAGAATGTGACCTGGAAGCAGGGTCACTGAAGATATAATTAGTTAGGATGAGGTCATCTTGGGGTATGGTGAGCCCTTAATCCAATGTGACTGCTGTCTTTAAAAGGAGAAAAAAAAAGAGGCTCAGAGACAAAGACACACGAGGGAGAACATCATGGGAGAACAGAGGCAGAGTGCTGCCCCTCAAAGGTAAGAATCGCTAAGGACTGCTTCCTGCCACCCACTGGAAGCTACAAACAGGCAGGAAAGGATTCTTGTCAACAGGTTTCAGAGGGAAAGTGGCCCTTCCCACATCTCGGGCCCCAGAAGAGAGGGCAATAAAATTCTACTGTTTTAAGACACTCGGTTTGTGGCACTTCCTTATGGCAGTCCTAGGAACAAATAAAATTGCCTAGTTAAAATCACCTTGTAGTGAGATCACATTCAGCAAGCCTCTTCTGAAGCTTTTCTCTGAATCAGCTTTTCATTATAATATTCAAATATGAGTAGAGAACTGAGGATCACCTAACTTTTGAGAAAAATCATACATGAAAAACAGAGACTGAAATGTAGAAAGAACATGTCTAAAGAGCTATCATTCATATCCTCAGATAAAAGGGAAGCTATTTTAAACAAGTAGGAATAGGAAGCTATTGAAAAAGGAACATTCAGAGAATAAAAGAAGCCCTTGGAAATTAAACAAAGATAAAATTGAGAAACTCTATCATAAAATACAGCAAAAAAAAAAAAAAAGATTTGGGAAAGAGAAGAAAAAAAAGATCAGAAAATTAGAGAATCAGTCCACGTGGCTTTCTAACTGAATAAAAGGAACCTCAGATAAAAACAGTTAGTGAAAATGAAGTGGAGAAAATCCTTAAAGAAATAATTTTAAACAAATTTCCAGAGCTGAAGGACAAAGCATTCTTGGATTAAAAGGGATGACTGAAGGTTTAGCAAAATTGATTGTAATTGGCTTACACCAAGGCATGTCATCTTGAAATTTTGAAACAATAGGGACACATAAGATTCCCACAAGCAGGTAAGATGCCAAATGCCGAATGTGCCAGATGTCTGCACAGCAACACAAGAAGTTAAAAGACAACATTCTGAAGGAAGATACTTTCAGTCTACCATCTCAAAAAAACCACAACCTTAACTCTCAAAAAGCCTTCTCAGGAAGAAAGGCATGCATCAAAATGAGGAAGTAAAAGAAGAAAGAGGAAAACAGGAGATTAAGAAATCTGAGGATCTAAGAGTCAGTCTGGAATATCTACTGGATAAGAATGCACTGAGAGAAAATTCACACACGTGTCACAGAGTTTGGGTCTAAATAAGCAAAGAGAACAGAGAGAATGCCAAATAAGTGAACAAAACAAAACAGAAAAACAAGAGAATGGATAACAAATTACTGTGAAGAAAAAGCATGCACATGGCAGGATACTGCAGACATTAGATGCAAATGGTGTTCCCATGGTGAAAAACCTTATATAATAGGTACTGATTTAAATGCTTTGCTGCATTAACTCATATAATCCTCACAACCACCTGAGGAGGTAAGTACCACTACTGTACTTTTTTTCCAGATAAGGAAAGTGAGGCAAAAAAATGACCTGTTCAGAGATACAGCTAGTAAGGCACAGGGCCAAGATGATAAGCCAAGCGGCCTAGTACTTTATTTCTAGGCTCTATTGCTTTTTTCTAATTTAGCCTCAATAATGTAAATACTGAATACTGATCCAACTCAAATTACATTCTAATGATACTGGAAGGCCATAGGGAAATCATGCAGGTATATAGTGACATTGGGTAACTAATAAATCATCTTTAACAGAAGGAAGTCAATTGATGAGATACATCTGAAAAATTAAGAAACAGCAATACAAGCATGTATTTAGATGTATAAATAAATACTAATGGATTCGGATAAAAGAATTGAAAGTAGTTTTCTTGAAAGTTAGAACTAGGGATGGAAGGTGGGGAACTGTTGTTTTACCTAATAAGCCTTGGACAACTGTTTGATTTTCAAATTATAAATAAGTAAAGCTTTGATAAAAACAAAATTAAAGGTAGATCAGAATAAAAAATAAACAGGAATGCAGCCTGAGAAAACTAATTTTCAAAAAAAAAAAACCTCCCCCTTTTTGATGTATGGCAGAAACCAACATAGTATTTTAAAGCAATTATCCTTCAATTAAAAATAGATAAAATTTTTAAAAATCCCTTTAATTTGGTAAATTTTCATACTTCTCAAATTATTAAAACCCTTCAATCAGATGAGTATTTTTAATCCAAAATATGAAAAGATGCCTGGGGAACACATTTGACAATAAAGTTTCTTTACTACGTTTTTCCCCTTTGTAACTGGTAGACAAATTTCTAACAGACAGAACTAGTAGACAACTTAAGATTTTACCAAATGACAAGCATGTGGCATATTTGTTCAGCTTCATATCACCCAAATATTCAGTCAAAAATTAGGTCACTTTCAAAAACTAAGTCAACAGGGTTTTAGAGGGCCTTCCAGAAAGAAATGTCCCGGAGTTTTCCCTGTTCTTTGTTCTTGCTCACAGTAAATCTCAGGACCAAACGTCTGTGATTTCTAAGTACTGTTACCCAGTCTTTTCATTGCCACTTTCCCCAACATTCTTAGAAGAAGAACACTGGTTTCCTAGAAAAGCTACAGCAATTATACACAACTTGGAGGTAAACACTCTATTTTCAAGTCGTGAGATGGTCTAGGCTTGAAAAAAATTGCAAAACCATACTAATTCTTCAGTAAGTTTACATTTCAATTACTGCAAGACTGAAAGACTTTAAGTAGGCCATAGCTGCCACACTATACAGGAAATTATACCCTAGGAAAGCTCCGTTTTAAAAATAGGCAAAGGAAGAAAGGAAGGTTGCCAAAATACACAGCACTTTCCATTTGTTTTGATTTGAATACAGCATCTGCTTTATCAGGTGCAATCTACAATATTTGCAGGCTTAAAGGGAATGGTAGCTGTTAGGGTGGGAAGAAGTAAATTAACCAAAAATGTTTGCTTTCTGAGAATAATTTTGAAGTAGATATCAGTAGAATTTAGGTATTAACCAAACATCATAGAATAACTGGACTTAGGGACAAGTCAGACTGGTCTGTGTACTCCTCAACCTAGCAGAATCAAAGCTGAGAAACTAGACCCATCCACCGAAGAAAGAGACGTGTTCTTGTAAATACTATTTAATATTTGTTATATACTTAGAAGTCAACTCTTCTTCCTTCTTTCCTCATTAAAAAAAAAAAATATTGGAGTACCTACTATGTAACATGTACTGTTCTAGGTATAGGAAGATAGCAATGAAAACAACAAAACTCTCTCTGGAGCTTATCTGGTGGGGAAGACAAACACAAATACACACAAAAAATACAATACAGATAGTATAAAAGGCTATTAAATTTTAAGAAAGTTACTTTTATTAAGAAACTACCAGATACAAAACAAATTTGAATAGGATTAAAAGAAAATCTTGTGAGAACAGAGTTTTGATAAAATTACTATAAATCAGGGGTAAAATCGGATGACTTAAGTTCAGGTGAGGCTCACTAAGAAAATGATATTCAAAATTTTTGTCACAAGTAAATTTAGGCTGGAAATACTGAAAGAACTGCCAAGACCACACAGAACTTTCAAAAACTTCTCATTTTATCTTTAACCATTTTGATTACAGTTGGTTTAGATGCTTACGGGTCCTGCCCTTTTCCAACTGCTCTTGGAAAATATCCATATAACTGGGGTCTTGGAAGATTCACCTTGGAATTAATCACAGGCATATTCACAGGTGGTAAAAGCTGTTTCAACTTTTTTGCTTTTCAAGTGAGAAAAACCCTTATTTATTTTCTGATACCTTTCCTGCCTTAACGATTCATGTGACCCTGGGCAAGTTAATTCACTTCACTGAGCCTGTAATATTCCAATATTCCTTACTACTTTATGGATTGGAGTGAGGGCCACTGAGCTATTGTATTAAGCAGAAAAATAACACCTCACTCCTCCAAAGATGGCCCTGTCTTAATCCCTGGAACCTGTGAATACGTCAGGTTGCGTGTTAGAGAAATCAGGCTGCACATGGAATTCAGGTGGCTAATCAGCTGACCCTTGGATGGGGCAAGGAGCCTGGATTACTCAGGTGAGTCCAATGCAGTCACGAGAGTCTTTATTAGGGGAAGAGGACTCCAGAACCTTCTTTTATCTCAGGAGAACCAGAGAGAGAGCAGCTCGAGGAGGTCTCAGTCCAATGTTCCTGACTTTGAAGCTGGAGGAAAACAGCCTCAGTCAAGGAGTGTCGGTCGCCTGTAGAAGCTAGTAAAAGTAAGCAAACCGATTTTCCCCTAGTTTCCTAAAGGAATGAATGAGGCTTGTGGATCCATTTCAGATTTCTGACTTCTGAGACTGGAAGAGAATACATTTGCTTTGGTTTAAGCCAGTAAGTGTGTGGCAACTGTTATAGTAGCAACTGGAAATAATAATACACAAAAGTATTTTGAAATTGGTAGAAATTATGTAAATATTAAGATGTTATTTTTCTAGTATGATATCTCTGCTTAGTCTCTTCAGCAGACTTGATGGCAGACAGCCTGGTCCCCAGGAGGTCTTAGAGCAGTATCATACTTCTGTGTCAAAAGCAGATTCCTGCCTTTCTAGTCAGTGCCTGACTGTTTTTCCGTTTCACTCTAGCTCTTGCTTAATTTGTGTAGCAGATTTGATTGCCATGTAATTATCAAAACAACTCCAGCCACCCGCCTTTTTGCTTCCCCAGTTTCCCTTCAATCAGTCATGATTCTGATATTCCCAAAGGGATGGTTAAAGAAACTTGTTTCAGAGTCATAATACTGTAGCAAAATTATGTACAGATAATTCTTTTTTTGTTTTATGAGTTAATCTCTAAAAAGATGTGCAAGGCAATATGTGAAGTAGATATCCAAATATGTATGTATGTAGGTATGTGTGTATATATAAATATATAAGCACATGTCAAGTCTTAAAGTTTTTCCAGTGGTTTGAATGAGAATGTTAATGGATTCTCTTCCATCAGTTAAATTACTTTAACTTATGAAGCAGAACTAAAATTTGAGGATTAGACCATTCTTACTAACACCAGATTTATAGAATAATGCAGTAGTAAAATTTTGAGTGTTGTATTAAGGGAATAAAACACAAATCTATGTTTTTAAGTCCTTAAAAACATTAACAAAATTAAATTGATGCATAGTAAGAAATGTAATAATACTGTCATAATGGTTCTTAGGTAAATCCCTGAATAATACAGTTTTTTTCTGTCCTTCTATCATTAATTTACACATGAAGGGTCTCTTTTCATTGTAATTTGTTATACTTTCATGGGTTTCCCTAGTAGCTCAGATGGTAAAGAATCTGCCTGTAATGCAGGTGACCTGGGTTCAGTCTCTGGGTTGGGAACATCCCCTGGAGAAGGAAGTGGCAACTCACTCCAGTATTCTTGCCTGGAGAATTTCATGGACAGGGGAGCCTGGGGGGCTACAGTCCATGGGGTCAAAAAGAGTTAGACACAACTGAGAAACTAACACATACATACTTCTATATTTCCTTTTGCTATATTCTTTGCTTTTACTTAGGGGATGGCATTTGTGTGCCTGCTGACAAGATCCTCATGTTAGAACTTCATTTTCAATTTGTAACTTTTTTCCAACAAAAACATTGTACATTTGGGAAGGGAACGAGAATACTTCAAGCACAGATACCTACACAGACACACTCAGATATACCAGTTATTGTTTATGCTAGGCTTATAATACTTCACAGGTAAGATGGGCCCAGAGTTGAGAAACATATCATCCTGTATTTCAAATATACAATGAAGTAGATTCAGAAAAAAAAAAAACACTATCATAAACTTTTCAAATGAGGATTGTATTGGCCAGTACAATTAATTAGTAGCAAGTTGTATATACCCAGTTTATATTTTTGTGGTGTTTAGAAATGAAGAGCAAGTCTTATTTTTATCTTTCAAAACAGAATTCCAATTAAAATATGACACCGTAAGGCAAAGTGTTGTCTGTGGACTAGTGCAAGGTTGTGGAGCGTTACTGTTTTGCTTTAAATATAAAACTGACAATAATTTCAGATCTACATCTAATAATAAAAGTTTGGGTAGTATTTTGTATGTTTTTGGAGTTTAACTTCACTTTGATAGTGATTACTTTTAAAATTTATTTAAAAAGTATTGGTCTATGACATAATGGAAATTATTAAAAAAAAAAAAAACAAAACGCAAAGTGGTCCTGTATCACAAGTAGCTTGAGAAGTACTGTTAACTGAAGAAAAGTGCTTGTATCTAAAAACTAAAGTATGCCAGTACCATAAAACAATATTTGAAGAATTTATTATAATAAACATTTAAAAACTAGTGAAAGTAAAAAAAAAAAAACAGCTATGAGATGGGGAAGAGGAAAGCAAAGGAGAAAAGAAAGATGGATGACTGAAGAGGAAATCATTGCAACATAGTATGATTCAAGAAGAAAAAAAGACTGTCAGTAGTCGTAAGGTAGCTATGTATTTAATCAATTAGAAGGTGACAAAACGCCTATGAAGGAAGGAAAAGATTTTGGGATCATAGAGATATCCCAGGTAAACCTATATATTTATAAGACTAAAAAACAGACAATTTCCCAACTTCTTATTTTACGGGAGGTTGAATAGAGATCCAATGACTCATTTGGGAATCATACTTATTTAAATGCCAACTGACAGCAAATTATTTTTGAAACTCCACTTTAGAATTATATTCAAAATTAGTTTTAATAAAAGACAAACTTTATTACATTTATATAACATTTTTAACCCCAAACATTATTCCAGCTGTTTCTAAAATAATGTTTTTCTAGTACTGTATACAGTGGAAACATTCAACTAGAATTGATCACTCACAAAACTATACTTACATATTCCTTCACGTTTTTCGTTTTGACAGCTTTGTATGAATAATATGCAGGATAAAGCATTCCAAACACCAACCTAAAAGCAAAAAGTGCAAGAGGATGAATCAAACATAACAATGGTTTTAATAGCTCATGAAAATTTCACCTAACAGAAAAGCAGATAGTACATGGAAAACACATGAGAATGTAAATGTATATGAAAACTTGGTGTATAAACTAAATCCACTCAGAAAGCAAAGTAAAAAAAATGATTTTTGAAAACAAAAGGATAGTTTCAATATTTTACACAGGTTTATAGGAACAAAAGATTTATTTTTAAAATGGCCACTTAAAATCTTTTATTCCACAAAAAGTATTCTGTGCATCCCTGAATATTTTGGAAAATGTACAAAATTGCAGGAAGTAAAATAAAAATTGTCCTCAGCCTATTAGTCAGAAATGACCACGGGTAACACTTTACTGTATGCAAATCCCATTTTTTATCCATGGGATGCAAACCTAAAACAGTCATAATATTTGCACACACACACACACACACACACAATTTGTGATAATGGAAAAGATGGTCCTTCACCTTGATTTCTAATTATGACAGTTCTGTGAAACAAAACTTGATATATTTATTATATATTAAAATAACTCAAAGCATTTATAAAATGAGTAACAGGATTCAGTTCTAACAGATAGCATTAAATTATTTCACCAAATTCCAAATCCAAGGAATATGTGTGTATACATATATATAGTCAAAGAAATGACATGACAGTACACATGGGCATTTTCACATAATACATCATGAAATTTTTCTCTTCAAATATTAGTCTACAGTATTGATATCTTCACTACATTCCACATTGATATTTGCATGGTTTATTTAAACAGTCCCGTATTTATAGGCTTTTGGTTCATTTCCAGATTTCTGCTACTGTGCTGTACTTAGTCACTCAGTCATGTCGACTCTGTGACCCCATGGACTGTAGCCCACCAGGCTCCTCTGCCCATGGGGATTCTCCAGGCAAGAATACTGGAGTGGGTTGCCATGCCCTCCTCCAGGGAATCTTCCCAACCTAGGGATCGAACCAGTGTCTCCTATGTCTCCTGCATTGGCAGGCAAGTTCATTACCAGTAGCGCCATCTGGGAAGCCTTTCTTAAAGCACAAGAGGAGTTATTTCCTCAGGACAAGAATTCTGAAAACGAATTTTCTTCAAACTTTCTCTGGAGTTTAAAGAATACTGTGACCACACTGTCAAAAATAATGTTTTTCCATGGTCATAGTTTCATAGCCAAAATTTAGACCAGATAGTGCTCAAATTGGCCCTGACAACAAGGGCAGATTGGCCCCAGCAGGGATTGTCCCTCTGGGGAAGTGGGGGTCTTAGTTTGATCAGCCCCAGGATGTTGATTATAGGAGAAAGTCTTGAACATAAGGGAACTTCAGTCCACTTTCCTATCCTGTGTCAATAAAGAGCTAATATTTTTAGGCCATTTTTCTTATCCTTGGATCACAGCTATAGGTTGACCAGTCATAAAAAATTTTTTTTCCAAGAAGTTCCCAGGTGGGGTGTGGAAACTTAGAGGAAGTGCTTCCCATATTAGTTTGAGCAGTTTGTACCAGATGTCTTCACACTACTGCTGCTGCTGCTAAGTCGCTTCAGTCGTGTCCGACTCCGCGACCCCACAGCCCGGCAGCCCACCAGGCTCCTCTGTCCCTGGGATTCTCCAGGCAAGAACACTGGAGTGGGTTGCCATTTCCTTCTCCAATGCATGAAAGTGAAAAGTAACAGTGAAGTCTCTCAGTCGTGTCCGACTTTTGGAGACCCCATGGACTGCAGCCCACCAGGCTCCTCCATCCATGCGATTTTCCAGGCAAGAGTACTGGAGTGGGGTGCCATCACCTTCTCTGCTTCGCACTATTGCACATAATACAAAAAAAAAAGTTCTGTGCATACTGATATTCACTTCTTGGTTGTGATGTTGCTACTTCAAAGAGTATAGACATCTTTGCCTGTTACCAAATGTGCCCTGCAGAGGAGGAGTTCTCCTTTACATTCTGATACATTGCCAACTGGGTGTATCATGATTTTTTGAAAAAGTTTGCCAGCTAAATAAGAGAAAAATAATCATCTCATATGTTTTAATAGTTGAAATATGAGTTTTTTTCCAAGTGTTTACTGGTTTTCTGATACATGAAGTGTATGATATTCTGTTTACTTTCCTTTTTTGGTTTATTTTTAAAAAAGAGTTTTAGAATAGTTTTATCTTTACAGAAAAGTTGAGAAGATAGTATAGATAGTTCCTAATAGCCTACACTGAGTTAGTCCTATTAATACTACCTGGTATCAGAGTATGGTATATCTGTCATAATTAATAAATCATTTAAACTATTAACTATAGTCCAGGCTTCCCTAGTGGCTCAGATGGTAAAGAATCTGCCTGCAATGTGGGAGACCTGGGTTTGATCCCTGGGTTAGGAAGATCCTCTGGAGAAGGGCATGGCAACCCACTCCAGTACTCTTGCCTGGAGAATTTCATGGACAGAGGAGGCTGTCCATGGGCTATAGTCCATTGTGTTGCAAAGAGTCAGACATGACTGAGTGACTTTCACAAAGTCTATACTTTATTCAGATTTCTTACAGTTTTTACCTAGCATCCTTTTTCTGTCCCAGGATCCCATTAAAGATAGCATATTTATAGTTAGTTGTCTTCCCTCCTTAGGACTCTTGGCTGTAACAGTTTCTCAGACTCTTGAAAAATGATCTGGACAGTTTTGAGGAATATGGATCAACTACACTGTAGGAATACCAGATCACCTGTCCTGCCTCTTGAGAAATCTGTATGCAGGTCAGGAAGCAGTTAGAACTGGACACAGAACAGATTCGTTCCAAATAGGAAAAAGAGTACATCAAGGCTGTATATTGTCAGCCTTCTTATTTACATCATGAGAAACACTGGGCTAGATGAAGCACAAGCTGGAATCAAGATTGCCGGGAGAAATATCAATAACTTCAGATATGCAGATGACACCATCCTTATGGCAGAAAGTGAAGAAGAACTAAAGAGTCTCTTGATGAAAGTGAAAGAGGAGAGTGAAAATGTTGGCTTAAAGGTCAACATTCAGAAAACTATAAGATCATGGCATCTGGTCCTATCACTTCATGGCAAATAGATGAGGAAACAGTGGCAACAGTGACAGACTTTATTTTATGGGGCTCCAAAATCACTGCAGATGGTGACTGCAGCAATGAAATTAAAAAGACGCTTACTCCTTGGAAGGAAAGTTATGACCAACCTAGACAGCATATTAAAAAGCAGAGACATTACTTTGCCAACAAAGGTCTGTCTGGTCAAGGCTATGGTTTTTCCAGTAGTCATGTATGAACATGAGAGTTGGAGTATAAAGAAAGCTGAGTGCCAAAGAATTGATGCTTTTGAACTGTGGTGTTGGCAAAGACTCTCGAGTCTCTTGGACTGCAAGGAGATCCAACCAGTCCATCCTAAAGGAGATCAGTCCTGGGTGTTCATTGGAAGGACTGATGTTGAAGCTGAAACTCCAATATTTTGGCTGCCTGATGTGAAGTGCTGATTCATTGGGAAAGACCCTGATGGTGGGAAACATAGAGGGCAGGAGGAGAAGGCTGGATGGCATCACCGACTCAATGGATATGAGTTAGAGTAAACTCCGGGAGTTGGTGATGGAGAGGGAGTCCTGGTGTGCTGCGGTTCATGGGGTCACAAAGAGTTGGACACAACTGAGCGACTGAACTGAACACTGTAGGAAAGTGCTCTACTGGCATTTGGGTGATGTTTTTCTCAGGATTAGATATGGTATGGGTTTTGGTGAGGAAAATCACAGAAGCACAGTTCCATCACATCATATTATATCAAGGGCACATACTTTTGCATGACTTATCTCTGTTGACGTCAGCCCTGAACACCAGGCTGAAGTTCGTGTCTGTCCAGTTTGCCACTGTAAGGTTGCTCCCCCACCCAGCCTCCCTTCCATGCTGTAGTCTTGGGAAGGAAGTCACTCTGCACAGGCCGTGCTTGAGTGAGGAGTGGACCTCTACCTCCTTGGGGGTGGAGTAGCTATATAAATTATTTGGAATTCTTCTGCATGGGAGATTTGTCTATTATTCCCCAGCCATTTATTCAATAATTTATTTACATCAATGTTTATTGTATGTTTAATTTACACTTTTTAGGTTTTAATCTGTTACTCAGAAGCTTTGAACCTTGGGAGATCTTTCAGTGAGTTCCCATGTCCCTTTGATATACCTCTATAATTGGGAGGGACTTTTTAAAAAAGCAATTACTAATTACTTTTTGGCACTATAAAATGGACCTGGCTCATAGCATGTAATAATTCCTGTTGCATTCCTAGAATCAGCCACTTCTCCATGGAGCCTTGATCTCCTTTATCAGACAGTGATATTTAAGACTGTCTGGTATTTAAGATCTGCGTGCTAAGTGTGCTTATTGTTACTGGAGTGTAGGTGATTCAAGGCCCTTCTTTGCGTGTTTTGTATGTTAGCCAATATCTTTCTAGGTTATTAACTTTTGATTTTGTTTATGAAGTTTGCTGAAATACATAATGTATTACATTTGCCAGGGCTGCCATAACAAAATACTACAGACTGGACGGTTAAAACAACAGATGTTCATCGTCTCATAGTTCTGATGGCTGGAAGTCCAAGGTCAAGGTGTGGGCTAGTTTAGTTTTTCCCTGAGGTCTTTCTCTTTGGGTTGCAGATGGTCACATTCTCACTGTGTCCTCATATGGTCATACCTTGGTCTGTGTGTGTGTCCTGATCTCTTCTGCTTGTAAGAATACCAGTCATATTGGAGTATGGCCCACTCTGAGTACCTCATTTTAGCTTACTTGCCTCTTCAAAGATCTTATCTCCAAATACAGTCACATTCTGAGATACTTCAGGTTAAGACCTCAACATACAAGTGTTGGGAGAGGGACACAGTTCAGCCCGTAACACATACTAATTTAAGGCCTTTCAAACAAGTGTTTCCATTTAAATATGCCTTCTTGGACTGAGAGCAAGTAAATATTTATATCTTTATATGAGAGAGACACAGAGAGAGATTTTTAGTTCATTTATAGTTTATCTGAGGGAGGGGGGATGGGCTATAAATCCCTGGTGACTTAGCCTTCAGAAAGCTGAACCGCGCGTTCGGGGCTCGTGTCACAGGTCTGAGGAATAACAAGTCTTCTCCTGCTCGGGATTTTATCCTCGCCAACTGAGAGCCACGCCATTAACACCCTCCGTTACCTAATAATACTACCCTGTGAATGCTCCCTCACCAGAAGCCAATTCTCAGACTCTGGCTATGAGATTTTTAGCTGTGCCACAGGCCCTAGGGCTTTTCAGTTTAACACGGGCACCTTACAAGGCACAGAGGCTTTCCAGCTTAGTGGTTTCTAAGAAATCAGTTGACTTAGCACCTAAGGTGTCAAAGAGAACACAACTCTCAGGTCTGCTTATGTGTTCATCCTCACTGCCAACCTAAGGTATAATCCCGCTGTCAGCCACCGTACATGAAAGTTTACATATTCAAGTTAATCATTTCAGTCTGCTTTGTATGTCCTTTTACAACGGGGTGGGACACAATCAACACATTATCTTCCATATTCTCATACAACCTAGTACTAGGAGCTGGATTTAAATTCAACATGAACTTTTCCATCACTATCAGTGCATGAATCTTTTAATTCTCCTTCCCCTGCTATATCACCCATTCAATCTGTAATTCAGGTTTCTCCTCGGGGGGGGCACCCATGCATCCATCCTCTTTTATTTGTATACCAGTGGGCAGTGATACATTTGGGCTTGTGCCATCTCATCTGACTTAGTGGTTTTTCCCAACACAGCTTCTGGCTCCACCATCACAGCAGTCTTCCTAACACACCTGCTCTACTGCCTTGCTTAAAGACTTTAGTAGCTGGCCTCTTCACCTGCTTGCCAACCGGCCCATGTGGGGACTCATCAGAAGGTAATTTGGAAAACCACTGCCTTATATAAGCCATCTGTTCCAACATGGTTTCCTCAACATGCCTCTTGTATTTCTACTTCAGTCCTAAGTGTGTGCTTCCTGCCTGCAATGTCTCCTTACCTCCTTATTCTCCCCTCCCTCCACTCTTTTCTTTCTTCTATTTTTTTTTTCTGGCTTAATTAACTTTTTCCCATCAAGATCCCATCTCTTCCATAGACTTCTAAATTACTTTTACTGTAACTTTTAGAATTTGTTAGCATTAGTCATTTTTCCTTTAGCATACTCTATTTTAGATTGTTTGAATTCTTTATGCATAACTGACTTCAAAAATAATTTTCTTACATATAGGAAGATTTGGTGCTAGTTGATGCTATGCATACAGGTGTTTTGCCTTTATTTTTTAACGTCTGTATTGAACAGAACCAGTCAAATGAACAAACATTATGTCCCTAACACCTAAATGTTGTAAAGAGTAGAAACCAATAATATGTTTCATTTGGAACATGGGGAAGATTAAATGTCTTAGTGAATAGTGGGACAATTTTTAAAGACCACCACTGTTCATATTATAATTTATTATTGCTCCAATGAGAATATTACTGGATAATTTATTACTAACATTGTAATATTTTCTCAGTTATTTTTTGGGTTCTTTTTCTTTAATATTGGGCTCTACTATAGATGTTTGCAACCTGGGAGGTCAGGCATAAAGCCAAAGCATGAGCACATAGTGTACAAAGTCAAATAAAGTTTATTTTAGAAGGCCACCTACAAGATAAACTTACAATTTATAAAGGGAGTATTTACTACAAATAAAGTTGACCTATAAATATGAATATCATTTCAGTTACAGAGGCAGGAAGAAATAGTTGCTCATTTCCTATTAATCTTATTTTTGCCTAAAGAGGTGAGAACTTTGCCAAAATACTTGTAATACCCTTCCCTCCTGTTAAGGTAAAGTTGCCTACATGAATGCTGGCTATGCCAAAAAACACTATTTAAAAAAGAAAATAAAATTTATGGGAATGCAGTAGTGAAGATGGCTCTTGTATCATTTTTCATATATGAAAAATACTTGAAATAGCCATCTTCTGGACAGATGTTAAGACACAATCCATCTTCCACCAAAATTGTTTGAAAATTACATGTTCTAAGGCCAATCTAAAAAGCAATGAATAAGGGTGCACTCAATACTAGAATTAATGTCATCAAAGCATAAAAGTTAAGCATCAATTCATAAAAAATTGGTTAAATACTTATCTGATTAAGATTACAGAAACTTATTGCAGAATTTTTGAAAGATATACAAAAGCATAAAAAAGACAATAAAAATCACCAAGAAATTTCATGACTGAATAAACCATCTTTCTTTTATAAATGTATTTATGATTTTTACCAAACTTTTCACAAGTCTCACTCAGTCTTTCAAACTTTTAAAAATGCATCAATAATATTTTAATAACAAACTGATAAACAAATTACAAATCACTAATTCCAAGGATTTAAACTTCCTTTTTTTATTACTCTTGTCATTCTTTAAAAAACACTGAAAGGGCTTCCCTGGTGGCTCAGTGGTAAAGAATCTGCCTGCCAGTGCAGCAGACATGGGTTTGATCCCTGAATCCAGGAAGATTCCACATGCCTCAGAGCAACTAAGCCTGTGTGCCACAACTACTAAGCCTCTGCTCTAGAGCCCAGGAACCACGTGTCAAAACTGCTGAAGCCGGCATGCCCTAGAGTCCAGGCTCCATACCAAGAGACGCCACCAAAATGAGAAGCCAGGCACTGCAAGGAAGAGCAGCCCCTGCATGCCGCAACTAGAGAAAAGACCTTCTAGCAACAAAGAACTAGCACAGCCCAAAATAAATTAATTAAAAAAAAAGAAAACTAAAGTCACATACAAATAGAATAGTGTTAAGAAAACAAATCCCTCTATCAGCTAGTTTTTTTTTTAATTGAAGTATAGTTGATTTACAATGTTGTAATTGCTGTAGTATAGCAAAGTGACTCAGTTATACAGATACATGTATTCTTTTTCATTGTGGTTTATCCAAGGATACTGAATACAGTTTCCTATGCTATAAAGCAGGATCTTGTTTATCCATTCTATATATAATAGTTTAGCATTTACTAACCTATAACTCCCAGTCCATCCTTCCTCCACCCCTACCTCCTGGCAGCCACAAGTTTGTTCTCTATGAGTCTGTTTCTGTTTCCTGGGTGGGTTCATTTGTGTCATGTTTTAAATTCCACACATAATTGAAATCATATAGTATTTGTCTGTCTCTTTCTGACTTACTTCACTTAGTATGGTAATCTCCAGTTGCATCCATGTTGTTGCAAATGATGCTATTTTGTTCTTTGTTATGGTTGAGTAATATTCCATTGTATATACACACTACATCTTAATCCATTCATCTGTTGATGGACATGTAGGTTGTTTCCATGTCTTGGCTATTGTGAATAGTGCTGCTATGAACATAGGGGTGCATGTATCTTTTTGAATTAGTTTTGTCTGGGTATATGCCCAGGAGTGGGATTGCTGGATCATATGATAATTCTATTTTTAGTTTTCTGAAGAACCTCCATACTGTTTTCCATCATGGCTGCACCATCTTACATTGTCCCCAGCATTGCAGGCGGATTGTTCCCTTTTCTCCACACCCTTTCCAGCACTTATTTGTAGACTTTTGGATGATGGTCATTCTGACAGGTGTGTAATTTTGATTTTCATTTCTCTAATAATTAGTGATGTTGAGCATCTTTCATGTGCCTATTGGCCATCTATCTGTCTTCTTTGAAGGAATGTTTATTTAGGTCTTCTGCCCATGTTTTTGATTGGGTTGTTTGTGGTTTTTTTTGGTTGAGTTACATGAGCTGTTTTTATATTTTGGAGATTAAGCCCTTGTCTGTTGCAGTGTTTGCAAATATTTTCTCTGTCTGTAGGTTGTCTTTTCATTTTGTTTATGGTTTCCTTTGCTGTGCAAAAGTTTGTAAACTTGATGAGGTCCCATTTGTTTATTTTTGTTTTTATTTCTAGTGCCTTGGGAGACTGACCTAAGAAAACACTGGTGTGATTTATGTCAGGGAATGTATCACGTAGTTTTAAAAATTAACAGTGATCCAGTCTTAACATTTTGGCATTACCTTTTCAAGTTTTTCTACAATCTTTTACAACATTATCTTAACATTTTAAAGACCGATATTAAAAAAAAGTTTTAATTATGTTATAAAATGTCATAATTTAAACATAATCAGTTGACATCTTAGAGCACATAGATTTTTATCCTTAAAAGTCTTTCTATAATTACTGATCGCAATTATTTATCAACATTTTATATTAGGCAAGATGTTAAGTACTTTTGATATATCATTTCTTCTTAGTTCTCATACTAACACCTAGAGATAGGTGATATTTTCATACCTATTTTACAAATGCAAAAACTGAGCCTTACAGAAGTTTAAAAAAAAATCCAGTGTCAAATATCTTGTAAGTTTATTGGCTACATTCAAAGTTAGGCACTCTCACTGCAAAATCCACACTTAAAAATCACTGTTGGTTTCCTAATGACATACCATAGAAGTGGAAGAGCTAAGTCAAAAGGGCTGAGATTTTGAAGATCTTTGATATATATTGCCAAATTGTTCTTTGGAATAGTAACATAATTTATATTCTTATAAGGAATGTATAAAATATCCATTTAAGGACTGTAATAACACAAAAGTCAAACAAGTAAAATACAGTGGGAGAATCAGTAGGCATTTTTTCCAGTGGATGAACTGTGTTTTTTAGATTATATATGGATTAGAACAATCATGTGGTACATAAATTGATACTGAAAGAGGAAAACATCCCCAAATATTATAGTTAATGATGCTAACATTTAATTTCAGAACTATCTTAATTTCCCCTGAATTGCTTTGTATTACAAGTTACTGCTCTAATAATAAAATTGTAACTGTAGTTTGTTAAAAGTAAGCGTAACAAATAGCTTATTACTGATAATAAACCATACACCCTAATATGTAATATGACCATACTCATTGGCACCTGGGGTTGGTCAGTTGGCAAATTGTCCTTATTCCACTGCTTTTAGACTCATGCGCCCAAACAAACAAAAAATGTTAATTATAGTGTTCTATTACATTAAAGGACCCACTCAATGAGAAGACAGATTAACTAAAATGGAATAGCCAATATTAAAGAAACAAAACATAGGATCAAAAATCAGAATGATGAAAGACAGATGTATCAGGCTCGTTATGGCGAGTCAGTCATAATTAACAAGATACCATGTACAGTCTTAAAGAGCAATGCAAAATAAAACATTCCAGGCCCTCATCACAGAGTATAAACAAACCGCATCTGTCTGTAATTTACTTAACACTAAAGACTGAGACCAGTGAAATGCACATAAAATAGCCTGGCCTAAGGATAGTAAACATGCAGAGGTCTCCCAGCTGTTCATTCCTGTGACCAAGAGAGAAACTGCTACGCATTCACTGCACTCTTCTGCCGACCCTGGTCTCAGAAAATTGTCAACACAGCACCAACATGAGTTCACAACAAAGGACAGACGCTAAGTGGATTTAACTTGCCTTTTTTTTTTTTTTCCCCCAACTACCCTTATTCTAAACCTTTATTTCTCTCGGTGGTGTCATTCTAAATTTGGATCAAGCTCGACTACCAGGTTATGTTCTTAAACATCACGTGTTTGAGGAAGGTCACTTTAATGGAATTATTATTATTTTTTAATAATACATTCTTGTTTCTTCTTGAAGTACAGGATAAGAAACTGCCATATGAAACCCATGACTATAAATAACAGAGGAGTAGTATTAAGAGCATTGTATTGGTATACAGGAATATTGGTATACAGGAATATTGGTATTAATATACAGGAATATTGGTATTCCTGTATATTAAATCTCATAAGTGAGATTTACCTTGGAATTCAGTACTTAGCTTTCTTTGAGAAAATGATGCCCTACCTTCTATCTGATAAGAATTATATCGCTCCTTTTTCCCCTACTGACTAGTTGCCAGGAAGCCGACAGGCAAAATTTGTTGTTCAACCATGATGGGCCTTAAGACTGGCATATTTATACAGTACTTGTATTCACAGGTTTTTATTTTCTATTTTGATTGCTATTTTTTCCTAGTCTTAATTCTCTAATTTTTCTTTATTTTCTAACATAAACACTTGGCAGATGATTTCTCAGATAATTTTAAGAAACACAACAGAACATAAATAAATAGTCAGAATGTACTGGTCATGACGGCTAAGCACAGAATTCAGCTCTGTGGTACCAGAGAACCAAGAAAGGCATTTTTTAGTTTGGGTAGCCGACTTTGGGAACCATGGGCGGTTCCCCAACTTAGCCACATGTTAAAATATTTTGGAGGGCTTCTTTTCAAATACTGTTTTTGTTGTTGTTTAAAAAGGTATAGGTAATCTAAAAAATAAAGTAGAAAATGTAAAAATCTTTTCCCATTTTGAAACACTCTATTTCACCAAAGAAGCATGCAAACAATTTCTAGAGTAGCTTATGGTCAACTAATTTGAATATAGAAAACACATGAATAGCCAAACGGTAAATACTCAAACTTCTCATTTCCTAATTATCTTTTTCTGTTTTGCTATGCTCTTGAAGTTATTTATGACTGTTCTATGTGCATAGTGGAAATACTAAGTACTGTGGGTGTCTCTTCCCAGCTCCACATTCGGTGACATCACACTGGTAGTGTGAAACAGGCTGTTATTGTTGGGAGTATTTACATCATGGAAATTGGTAAATGACATGAATCAGTCCCTTTGCTCCAGCTGTGAAGCATTCCCAGCACTCCACTGCCTATATGTCTTTTCGCCAAGTGAAACTATAGTGTGCTTCTGTCAGGAGGACAATTAAATACTATACGTAGAAAAGAATTCACAGAATTCAGTGAAAACAAAAAGGCAGGCTATTCTGGCAACCAAGTTTATATTTATAAAAGGCTTCATGTAAGACAGAGGGAAAATGTATTTTGCCCTTTATCATAATTCAATTCTGTTTGAAGATTAGGTCTCTAACATTAACACAAACTCTGAGTTTTTAAAATAAAATCAGAATCTTAAACATGAGGGAATTTTAGAAACAATTTACTTTATAACAGCAGTTTTCTGAATTTCTTCAAAGTAGTATTTTTCCCCTCAGAGGATGTCTTTCTTGGGATCATCAAAAAATAGGAGATGAATGCAAATAAATGAGACAAATGCATTAAACTGTCCTAGAGAATTTAGTTTCACTGATTATAGAATCCTCTGAGGAATCCTAAACCCTTGAACTATTTGAAGAAAGCTCTCTATAAATGGTTTAGAAGCTCCCAAATCTGTCTAGATACAAGGATCAACTGGGAATGAGAATCTTTGGAAGTGGGGCCGAAGAATCTGAATTTCTGAATTCTGCATCTTCAAGAAACTAAGGTGTGATGACATTAGGTTACTTTAGTTTTGGATTAAAGCTGATTATGATTAAGCAATATGCAGTCCATATGCTAAGGTCAAAGTGTATTTTTAAAAGTAATGTGAAACTGACTATAGGCTATCTTGACTTTTGCCAAACTCTGTCCTTACTTAAACACTAAAATAAATGTTAAGAGATTATAAGGAAAAAGAGTTACATAAAGTGGTAAAAATTAGTAAATCCTTAAAAATAATAAATTTGTGACTGTTTATGGCCAAATGATTACAGCTGGTACAGGGTCCAGTGATAATCCATGCATCTTTGCTAAATGTAAATCCATGTATATCCTTGCTAAATGAGTCATTATGCTACTATTTAAGCAGCCATCAGGTAGGAGAAGTTCATGCATGCTTACTGCAAAATAATACGTAACCTTTGTCTTATACAAATTTCAAGAAAAGATCTGTTGCTAAGAATTCTCTAGTAGAGAATTCCCATTTAGTAAAACACGTGGTCTTAAAGAAAGTATGAAAATTACAATCAGGAATAAAAACCCCATGAGAAAAGCCCAAACCCTGAATTCTTTAACCAGTGATACACGTTTAAAACTGCCAAGGAGAAAAAAAAATACATTTAAAAAAAATTCCTTTGTAAGACTTTATACATGTTTTAATTATAGTCATTAAGAGCTATGAAGCTTGGAATTTTCATGTCGTCAGAGCTAAACTTCTAACTTTACTTCAGAGCTCTAATTTCTACTCTAAAAGGAAACCTAAAGATAACACTAAAGGGAAGAAATCAATCCACAGCAAATCAGACTAGTATTTCATCATCTTCTTACTCTCTCCCCTGGCCATCACCTTACCCTCCAACTACTAGGCCTACTATGTGGTAGACCCAGACTAAAGAAAAATATTTTAAAATAATGCTGAACTCAATACAGAATACCCTATAGAATCACCAGCTTTTGAGGCCCTCAAGGAACTAGGCTTCTGGTGGACAGGGCTATACAGAATGCCATACATAACTAAAAGAAGACAAAGTTTCCTAAAATCTACAGCATTCCCCAGTTTACCAGGTCTAATTTTTCCATTCTATTTGTCAGTACAAATTAGAAACTCATACACAGGATAGGTATTATTTTTCTATCTCTATATGATAAGGCTCAGAAACTAATGATATTATGAATAAAGTACCCACCAAGTACCAAAGCTAAAACAAAATATAGAACTACCAGTTTTAAAACATGTGTTCTTTGCTCTCTACCAAACAACTATGTGTAACTCATAGCAAATATCTTCAACATTAGTAGCTGAACGAAATCAATGTTCACAAGTTATCTAAGTAATGGTGAATTGTGACCCACTAATGTATTACTGTCACATATAAAAAGATATGAGAACCATTTTCTAACATTTTTATTAAAGTATAGTTGATTTATAGTGTGCTAGTTTCTGCTGAACAGCAAAGTAGTTCAGTTTTTTATATTCATCCATACATACATGTATATAATTCTTTCTCATATTTTCCATTATGGTTTACTGTAAGACAGTGAATATAGTTAGTTCCCTGTTCTATATAGTAGGACCTTGTTTATGTATTTTATAAACAGTAGTTTGTATTTGCTAATCCCAAATTCCTAATTTATCCCTCCTCCCTTTTCCCTTTGGTAACCATAGGTCTGTGTGCCTGTTTCTGTTTTGTAAATAAGTTCATCTGGGTCATATTTTAGATTTCACAGGTAAGTGATACAATATTTGTCTTTAACTGTCTGACTTACTTCAGTTCAGTTCAGTTGCTCAGTCGTGTCCGACTCTTTGTGACCCCATGAACCGCAGCACTTAGTTCACTCAGTATGATAATCTGTTGGTTCATCCATGTTGCTGCAAATGGTATTTACTTCATTCCTTTTTATGGCTGAGTAGTAGTCCATTGTACCACATCTTCTTTAGCCATTCATCTGTCAGTGGACATTTAGCTTGCTTCTGTGTCTTGGCTAGTGTAAATACTGCTGTCATGAACAAAGGGGTGCGTGTATCCTTTTGGATTATAGTTTTTTCTGGATACATGCTCAGGAGTGAGATTGCCAGATCATATGGTAATTCCATTTCTAGTTTTCTAAGGAACCTTCACACTGTTCTCCACGAATAGTAACTATATGAATTTACATTCCAGCCAACCATGTAGGAGGGTTCCCTTTTCACCACACCCTCTCGCCAGCATTTGTTATTTGTAGCTATTTTAATGACGGCCATTCTGCCCCGTGTGGGGTGATAACCTCAGGGTAGTTTTGATTTGCATTTCTCTAATAATTAGCCATGCTGAGCATCTTTTCATGTTCCTGTTGGGCATCTGTATGTCTTCTTTGGAGAAATGAGACCCATTTTTTGACTGTGTACAAAGTCTACATAAGGAGTATTGACATGTTTAATCAACATTCACATGCTCTACATTCCTATCAAACTGGTTAAGTGGCTATACTTGATGGAGTTAAGAATTACTCACATCATCTGACCAACCCCGGATTCTTGAATAACTCTCAACTCAAGAGAAACTATTTCTTTATTTAGCCCCTTAAACACAGGATCTGTTAAAACCCAAACTCAGCATTAGCCCCATCAACATTAAAGATAAGGAGAGTTCAGCTATAATCTAAAGTTTAAAAAAAGCTTCTGGTGAAGAAAAATCACACATAAACCACTTCTGAATATGTTGAGAAAACTTCCTCTCTTGAAGTACACGCCTCTACACAAATAAAAAGGAGATGAGTAAGAAAAGCCATAAACATGGGTTCTATCCTGACCTCCAAGTGAACTTCCCTGAATTGAACTCAGATTTAAACTTGCTGCCAAATCCTCCCACTGTGCATTCATATCTACTGTGCAATCCATACTGGAGTCATCTATAGTCCCCTCACAAACAAGCACAGCAACTCTTTACTGGGCTTCAACCTGTCTAAAGTGAACTGAATATTTTGCTTTCAAATAGTTTGTTAGTTTCTCTCCATTATACAAGATAGCACTGATGGCATACTTTGTGACAGGCACTGTATATTCTAGAAGTAAGGATACCACTGTGGAGCCCCATTGCTTTTTAATTAAAACTAAACTTGTGATGATTTGGGAATCAAAACAGTCTATTTTCAAATTTCTTAAACCACTTCATTTCACTTGTTCGTATCTTTCTGATAGGTCTATTATTCCCAGTTCAATAATTTTTTTCTCATGCCACTCCTTAGAGCTAGAACAATCTTTCTATTTATGTTGAGAACTCTCCTTCTTTTCATAGGCACCCTGCATGTTACTCTTTGATTAATAAGGTTTAAAGAAGGTTTGGTCTCCTTATTTTAACAAATAATCAATAACAAATTATAAAAATCAAACCACCAGAACATAAAAATTAAACATTGTGAAAGCATCTAAAGATAATCTCTATGTTCTCTTGGAGGTGGTCAGCTATTAAGAGGATGTCTAAGTACTTTCTTTGGACAAGAAAATCAGAGAGGAGGGAACTTTATACTAGCCTGGGCAACTCATCAACAGAAAAAACAAAGCAAACATGTGCCAGAAGAACTATACCACCACCTCATTTAATTCTGACATCACTCATTACAGCAGGAAACCAGCCTGCTGACTGTTTGGCACTCACAAGCTCTCTGGCTCTTAGGAAATATCACTGTTTCAGAAGAGCAGTTTTGGATGATCCTACTCCCACTCTTGAGAAATGGTACAGAATCCAATTCTGACTTTATGGCTTTTTGCTCCCTAAAAAAAAAATACAAAAGTGATTAAACAAAGGACAGTTGATATGTCCATTAAAAGAAAGGGTTGTTAAAATTCCTTGTCATGGGAGAACTGTTTTATGTTAAGGAGACAGAGAAAAAAATGCCAGTTAATGCAATGTGTAATCTCTGATTGAAATCTGTTGTTATTTTTGTTCTGGTGGTTGTTCATTGTAAAACAACAATGCAGCTACATAAGGTATTATTAGAACAACTTGGGCAATTTGAATACAAACTGTACTTTAGGTGTTAATATCTTATCATTGTTATTTTTTTAGGTGATATTAACCTTGTGGCTAAAATGTCATAATGTCTTCAATTTACTTTTTTAAAATAAAAATTTTAGTATAGATTTATAAAAAATTATAATGCCAGAAGAGACGGTTTTTATGCACCACACACCCAGTTTCCCCTCTTATTAAAATCTTAGACTAGTATGGTATATTTGCACAGTTAATGAACTATTACCAATACATTATATTTAATTAAAGTTCATATTTTATTTGCTTATTTTTTGAAATCCTAAGGACAGAGGAGTCTGATGGGCAATAGTCCATGGGATCGCAAAGAGTCAGACATGACTTAGCAACTAAATAACAAATTTTAGGATACCATCTGGAATCCCACTCCATTTGTGACATTACATTTAATCATCATGTCACCCCAAGCAACCCAAAAAGTTTCCCAAACCTTATTTTTTTATGATTTGATAGTTCTAAAGATTGCTGGTCAAGTAATTTTTATAATGTCCCTCAATTAGTATTTGTCTTATGTTTTTGTCAAGGTGGACTAGGGTATGGGTTTTGGGGAGGAACACCACAAAGATAATGTATCATTTTCATGACACATTAAGGGTACTTATGATCTACCCTTATCACTGATGACAACCTGGATCATGTGGCTGTAGAAGAAATTATCAGGTAAAGTTATTAAATACTCCCCATCAAAACACTGCCCCACTTCCCATACCATATCTTTTGGAAGGAAATGACTATATACAGCCTATACTTAAGGAGTGGAGAATTATGCTCCACCTCTGAGGGTAGAATATTTACATAAATTATTTGTGATTCTTCTGCAAGGGAATTTTTTCTATTCTCTTCTATTCATTGATTAAACCATCATTTATATCAGTATGAACTCATGGATTTTTATTATACATTTTGGGCTCTAACACAATGGTAGTTTATTTTGTTGCTCAGCTTGTTCTAGATTTGGTCACTGGGATCTCTTTTAGTTGACTTTTGTGTCCCTTTGATATACCCCCATCATTGTTTTTATTTTTATCTTTTTTGAGCACTTTGTTACTGCGTGATCCTAAAAGATGGTCAAGATTCATTTTGTATATTTCTTGTCCCATTCCTAGAATTAGCTGTTTTTCCAAGGAGTGCTCCAATTAGCTATTTCTCCAAGAATACATTTCTTTTACTAGAGAAATCTATCTGAAACCAAGATATAGGTGCTGGGTGTGCTCATTACAACTGGAGTATTGTGGGTTCTAGGGCTTTTTTGGGTCTATTTTATATCTTAACCAATACTGATTTTGTTGATGGATTTTGCTAAAATGAATGTTATATACTTGTGAACCTTTGTATTAAATGCCTGCATTTATATTAGATAAGCCTTTCTTATGCTGACAGCAAGTAAATATTCATATCTCTCCATATGTTTAGTTCATATGGAGTTAATTTTATTGGCGGTGGTGGGTGGGTGGGGCGGGAATGGGCTGTAAATCCCTGGTGACTTTCTTACCCTTCACCAAGCTGAACCATTGGTCTGGGATTCATGTCCCCAGGTCAGAGGAATAACAAGTCTTCTGCTGGGGATTTTATCTTCACCACCGGGAAGCCACCTCATTAACAGTCTCTGCCTTACCCAACAATACTATACCCTGAGGATACTACTTCACCAGAAGCCAATCCCCCTGACTCTGGCTATGGGATTTTTAGCTGTGCCACAGAGCCTAGGGCTTTTCAGTTTAACACAGGCATCCTACAAGGCACAGAGGCTTTCCAGCTTAGTGGTTTCTAAGAAATCAGCTGACCTTAGGACCTGAGGTGTAAACAAGAACACAACCCTCAGGTCTGCTGTGTGTTCATCCTCACTGGCAACCTAAGGTATAATCCCACCGTCAGCCATCGTGGTTGAAGTTTACATATTCAAGTTAATCGCTTCAATACACTTTGTGTTTCCCTCTAGAATGTGGACTTAACATATTTTCCATATTCCCATATAATCTAGTACCACTGGATTTAAATTCAATAGGAGGTTCTTTTCTTAAGGCTTGAAAAGGACCCGTTTTGGGACTTTCTTGGTGGTCCAGCAGTTAAGACTGTGCTTCCACTGCAAGGGGTGTGGGTTCAATCCCTGGTCAGGGAACTATGATCATGCATGCCAAATAAATGAATAGAAAAAAATACTTTAAAAATACCCATTTTATTCATAAATTATAATTATGATGAAGATCTTTTGTAATACTGAAGAGACTACAAGATCTTTCATACTGAGTTGCCATGAAGAAGTCCTGCTGTGCTGCCAGTCTGGACTGGTTCACCTCTCTTCATCTGTCTGTATGTGGCAGCAAGACAGTATTTCTTTTCTTTCCTTTTTTTTAAAAAAACTTAATTCTTTCCCTTCATTTCTATTTTTAACTGATGAATAAATGATATTCAGTCCATGGGGTCATGAAGAGCCGGACATGACTTGGTGACTGAACAACAACAACATAAATGACATATAGTAATTTCAAATGTATAACATGACTTGATATTAGCATATTGGAAAATGGTCGCCACAATAAGTCTAGTTAACTAACATTTGTCACCATATATAATTACAAGAATTTTCTGTGACAATATTTAAAACCTACTCTCAACAATTTTCAAATATGCAATACAGTATTATAAACTATATCATCATGCTATGCATTACATCCTATGATTTACTTATAACTCTAAGTTCTGTACCTTTCGACCCTCCTTACCCGTTACTATATCAGTGTATGGATCTTTGACTCCTCCTTCCCCTCCTACATCTATCCAATTTGTAACCCAGTCATGTTGGTTTTTCCTTGGAGAGCATCCACACATTCATCCTCTGCTTTTATTTTCAAACCAGTGGCTGAAGATACATTTATGTTCATGTCATCTCAACCTACCTACTGAATGGTTTCCCAACACAGCCTCTGGCTCCACTGTCAGATCAATCTTCCTAATTGTATTTCCTAATTGTACTTCCTACACTCACTGTACTGACTTGCTTAAAGACTTCAATAGCTGGCCTCCTTGCCCTCTTGTGAACCAGCCCATGTGGGAGCTCAAGAGAGCATAATTTGAAAACCACTGCTTTATATAAACCATCTCTTTCAACATGGTGTCCTCAACATGCCTCTTGTATTTCTACTTAGCCTGGAGCGTATGCTTCTTACCTGCAATGCCTCCCTCCATCTTTCTTCTTTGCTACGTGTATCACGTAGCTTTCTCACTTGCTTATCTGTAGCTGCCATTCCAACAGTGAGAAAAATTTACTTTAGTGTTTGATTCCAGTATACATGTATAGTGATTTCAGAATTGTTAACCCACACCTTCATGGGATAGAACTTAATCAAGTAGAGTGGTAAATGCAATTCTTTTTTACTTTAGCCTTACAGCTCCTAGTAATTTCCAAAGTTACTTAAATCCTCACCCTTTTCCTTCACTCCCTTCAACAAAGTTGTTTAATGTATTTGGAACATAGTTCTGTCATATTGTGCATTCCATCCTGCATCCCTCAACCTCCAAAATGCTTTTTAAAATTTTGCATATATTAAGATTCACTCTTGGTGCTATAAAATTGTATGGGTTTTAACAGTGCAACTCACCAGGCTCCTCTGTCCATGGAGTTCTCCAGGCAAGAATACTGAAGTGGATAGCCATTCCCTTCTCCAGGCGATCTTCCCTACCCCAAGGATTGAACCTGCGTCTCCTGCATTGCAGGCAGATTCTTGACCATGTAAGCCACCAGGGAAGCCTAATGTCAAAAATCCACTATTATAAAGTCATAAGGAATAGTTCTATTACCCTATAAAAACCCTTGTGATTTGCCTGTTTAACATCCCCAAACCCTGGCAACCATTGCCCTTTAAACCTCTGGGACCTTCCTGGTGGTCCACTGGTTAAGACTCTGTGCTTCCACTGCAGGGGGCATGGGTTCAATCCCTGGTCAGGGAACTATGATCTGGCACGCCATGTGGCACAACCAAAAAAAAAAGAAATCTCTATAGTTCTGCCTTTTCCATAATGTCATACAAATGGAATCATACAGTATTTAGTGTTTCAGACCTGTCTCTTTCAACTTAGTAATATACACTTAAGATTCATCCATTTCTTTGTGTGGCCTGATAGCTTATTCTTTTTCATCACTGTAGAGTGTTTGTATGGATGTACCAGTTTGTTAATCCATTCACCTAGGAGAGGATGTCTCAGTTGCTTCCAGCCCTTGGTCTAATATGAACATTCTATGAACACTTGCAGGTAGGTTTTTGTGTGGACTTCAGTTTTCCGTTCAGTTGGATAAGTATATAGAAGCATGATTGCCACATCTGATGGTAAGATTGTCTTCAGCTTTGTAATAGCTAAACTGCCTTCCAAAGTGGCTGTACCATTTTGCATTCCCACCAGCGGTTCCTGCTGTTTTGCATCCTCACCAGCAAATGACACTGCAGATTTTGATTTCAGATATTTAAAGGTAAAAATGGGTGTGTGCTGGTATCTCACTGTTTTAATTTGCTCTTCCTAGTAGTGATGTATCAGGTGTGGTGCATCTTTTCATATATGAATTTACCACTGATATATCATCTCTTAGGTGTGTCTTCAGTTCTGCTCATTTTTTTGATTGTTTTTTTCAGTTTTAAGAGTTTCTTGTATATATTTTCTCTCAGTCTGTGTGGTATCCTTTCATTCTTTTAATAACATTCTTCATAGAGTAGATTTTTAGTCCAGTTTATCATTTTTTTTTCTTTCATGGACCAAGCTTCTGGCATTGTGTTTAAAAATTCATCAACAAATCCAAGGTCATCTGATTTCCTCATATATATATGTGTGTATGTGTGTGTGTGTACATGTATGTGTATATATACATATATACGTATACATTTTTTTGGGAGTTTTGCATTTCACATTTAGGTCCGTGATCCATTTTGAGGTCATTCTGGTTTTAAGATACAGTCCTTGTTTAGCTTCCCGCCCCCCGCCTCCCCCCCACCCCCATTTTATTTATTTATTTTTGCACTGCTGCTAAGTCGCTTCAGTCGTGTCTGACTCTGTGCAACCCCATAGATGGCAGCCCACCAGGCTCCGCCATCCCTGGGATTCTCCAGGCAAGAACACTGGAGTGGGTTGCCATTGCCTTCTCCATTTCCATTTTTGCACAAGGGCATCTAATTGCTTAGTACCATTTGTTGATGCAATTTACTTTTAAAAGGTTCGGTAAAACCAAGGATAACAGAAAGCTATTACTATTGCATAATATATGTGTATGTGTGTGCACATGCATGAGTGTGTGTGTATGTGTGTATATAAATCAATTGTTACAAACTTAACAACAGGTGATTCTAGGTCAAGGGTATTATAGATAGATGTTTGTTATATTCTTAAATTTTCTGTAGCATTAACACTCTTCAATGAAAAACAGTGAAATACATCTACAAAAGAAGGTAAGAAAGAATGAAAGCCATATTAACAGTATTTTCATTAAGTATTTTTTCCCTCAAATGATTATGTATGTTTTTGCTTAAATACATCCCTTTGAAAATATGTACCTAGATTTGTTCTGTTATGCTACCTCTAATCTGTCTTTAATTAGAACTGCTAGTCCATTTATGTTTATTATAATTCTGATGCATTTAGGTTTAAATCTTATTCTATACTTTATATTTGTCCTACCTGTGCCATTTTTTTTTCTTCTTTGGAATGAATGTGGCCCAGTTCTTTTTAGTTCTTTGGTTTCTAGTTTTATGCTATTATACTATTCACGTTGGATGAATCCTTGGTGGTGTTTGCTGTCCCAACATGCCCCATGAGAACAGGAAAACCAAAACAAGGTCATCAGGTTTCAGGAAATGCCTGTGAGTGAAAGGTGGCTTTAGTGTTCTCCTTACCTTGCTGGGCTTTTGGCCTCTGAATAACATACTTCCTAGTCAGTTTGGTGGTGGATTTTTTAAAAAACAGAAGGCATTTATTTTGATTTGTAGAGAAGATCACTATCAAACATTGCATTTCCCAGCCATTACATATAACAATAGTGTTTTCTTTACATAATACTGAATGATTATAAAGTTTTAGATTATGTTGCCAACCTATGTCTTATTTTCACCTTATTTATAAGAATATTCAGGGTCCTGGTAGCTTTCATCAATAGCATATTTCGAAATGTTATTAAATATTTTATCTAGCATTTTTTCATGTTCTCAGTGGGAGTGCCCATCACAGTTACATATTTGTCCACCAGACCACTGAAAATGAAACTCTAGATTGCTCTTTAAATTTTCAGAGGCTTTGTTCTAAATTGGACAGTCAGAACAGTCTATAAGAAGAAAGGAAATTAGTCTCTTAGGAGGCATTTCTGGGGCCAGAGGACATAAGTTGAGATACGGGAGTTGCCTATATGTGATGTGTATTATGTAAATCAGCCACCTAAACTACTGATTATACATGAGAGTTCCTGACATTATTTGATGCTTATGGTAAAAGAGCTTTTCTTAAAATTAGTCTTATATTCAGAAATAGATTTTTCTCCTTGAAATGTACAGCCATTCAAATTTTAGGCCAAATTTGAATGACGTCAATTTCTATTCAATCTTTAAAATTTAATAGTATAAAATAAAACACTAGGAAGCTTTAATTCTTCTGCCCAAAGATATATATAAAGAGGATGGAAATGTGGTTCAGCGTTACATAATGTTGCCACCCACTCCAGAAACAGAAATGAGTGCCTAGCAACAGGGAAGGGTCATCTCAGGAGAGTGCTGATTGCTCATTGGAGCATTCTAAACACAGATGCTTTTCTATCCTTATCACTTCCAGTCCTTGCTAACACATGCTGGTTACCTTGGATCCCAGGGCCATCTGATGAGAACCTTCCTCTTATGACAACCAATACTGCCACACAGGGTAGCCTCTACCTTTAGGTTATATTGTAAAAAGAAAAAAAAAAAAACTTGAAACATTAAAATATACTTTTTTTGTGTGCATTTTCTTCCCCAGTAATCATATTTCTTTCAAGATAGGTTAGTGTCCTTGTCTGCATTTTCCTAACTGCCCCCTCTTCTATCTATAAGTTCTAGCAGGAAGGCTGAAGCATCTAATTCTTAAAAATGAGGTTATGCATGAGTGCCTGATGTTACTCATGCTTATGGATACTTATGGTAGGAGAACTTTCCTCAAAATAGTAATAGTAATCTCACGTTCAGGAATTTGTCCATATTTTTCTTAGACATATAGCCTATCAAATTTTAGATTAAAGTTTGAACAATCTCAATTCCTATTCAATCCTAAAGATCTACTGGTACAAAACTAGTACAAATAAAGATCCAGGAACCTCT
Organism: Antilocapra americana; assembly: GCA_007570785.1. Taxonomy (NCBI): domain Eukaryota; kingdom Metazoa; phylum Chordata; class Mammalia; order Artiodactyla; family Antilocapridae; genus Antilocapra; species Antilocapra americana. Next base: position 6,838,347 of record ML663567.1, read on the forward strand.
AGTTATTTTCACAAAGATACACAAAGGGGACAGAAATAGTGGTTCTGCATCACATCACGTTGCCACCATTCCAGAAAGAGAAGTCAGAGCATCTTTTCCTAGGTTTCTTGGCTATTTGCCTGTGTCTCCCTCCCTGTCTTTGGTGTAAAGTCTCTTGTCCATTTTTCTTTGTACATTCTGAATACGAGCCAATGTTCACTTTCACATGTTATGAATGTTTTTCTCCCACTTAGCCTTTTTTACTCTCTTAATGATGTCTTTTGATGAAAAAAAGTATTTAATACTAGTCTATTTCAGTTTATCATTATTAGAAATCTTTATGACGAACACTTTTTGTGCTCTGTTTAAGACTGAGTTTCCTTATTACAAAGTCACAAAGATATTTTTCTATATTATGTTCTAGAAATCTTACCGTTTTACTTTTTCTGTAATCAGATTGGAATTAATATTTTTGTGATGGTCTGAGTTAGGGGCTATGTTTGTATGGATATATGGATATCCAGTTGGCATGGAAACACCACAGTATTGTAGATAACAACCTTTCCTCACTGCTCTGTAAGTACTACCTTTTGTCATAAAACAAGTATCCATAATAGACATATAGGACTTTTTTTAGACCCTAAGTTCTTTCACTGGCCTATGTATCCATCCATGCTCTCATACCACCTTGTCTTAATTGCTATACCTTTATAAACTTTATCTGTTCAACTCATCCTATTATTAATATCTGATTAAATGTGTCATTCCACTTGGTTCTTCTGTTCTCTGCTCTTCTATTTCAGGACTGTCTAGCCCTTTGCATTTTCACATACACTTTAGGAATAACCTGTCGACTTTCTTCTCTTCTCTAGATATACTCAATCCCTAGGTAAACGCATCCAGTTTCATCAGTTTGAATATCCACAATCTGTCAAACAAACCTCTGCATTTAACAATCTTCAAAACAAACCCAGAATCTGATGATTATTACCGACCTGGTCCCAGCCACCACCCATCCCTCACAGGTTAATTAAGAGTCTCCTAACCGGTCTCCAAACTTCCATTTTTGCCCCTCTAGTAGATGCTCCATAATAGATCTTTTAAGATAAAGTCTTGTCCCTCTGGTCAAAACTCATCTCATTCAGAGTAAATTCCGGTTTTGTTGACAATGGTCTACATAACTGGCCACACTGTTGCTCTGGCCCAGCCACACCGACCTCCCGGTGCTGGGCAGAGCCCAGGCTGGAGCCTGCACCTGCTCAACTCCCTTCCTGGGAAGCTCTTCCCCAGTTTCTGCGGGGCTAATACCTTCACCTCCTTCAAGTCTTTGCTCAAAGGCCAACTTCTCACAGAGGCCTTCCCTAACTAACCACATTTAAAACTGTAAGTCACCTGTAAGACTAGATAAAAATGCTATTGCAAACAACACACTTTATCTTTCAACACAAACACAATAAGATAAAAGTATGACCCATAAATACTGTTCAATTTAAAAAGCAAAGTTTCATTTTTTTTCACATGGCTCATTCTGTCTTCATTATATTTGTTAATAAGACAGCCCTTGAGATTAATCTAACATGATAATGACCACAGCGTGGCAGGCGACAGCCTCAGTTGTTGTTTCTTATTTTTAATCAATGTGTGGAGAAAGGATGAGGGAAATTCAGATAGCCTTTGCTTTAGTGGCACTCAACTGAACCCTGATGCATACACATACAAGAAGAATCGGGAAGTTTCCTCAAAATCTTTAAAGGGAAATCTCTAGTGGTCCAGTAATTAGGACCCCACGCTTTCACTGTGAAGGTCCCAGATCCAAGAACTATTCCTTCAAGTTGTGCAGTGCCACCTAAAACCAAACAAACAAAAAAGGCACTTTTCCCCTTAGTTTCACCAAATTTTTGAAATTTACTATAATACTGTGAAACTCCTTTCTCCTCCTCACATCCAGTCACCAAGTTCTGTCAAAATGACCCCTTGGATCTGTCTCATTGAGAGACAGACAGTCATGTCTGTCCCCACATCCTCACCACTTATTCAGCCTTAGTTCTGACCCTTATTTTTCATGCCCTCATCACTTTCCCCAGGCCCCCTATTATTAATAATATCACTGCACTTGATCCTTGAATGATGAGGTTAGGTGCGTTCACTCTCTGGGCAATCAAAAATTCCTCATATAACTTAGGTGCCCACCATATACTCACTACCGGGTTCCTCCACATTTGCAATTTCTATATCCCTGGATACAACCAACCCTGGATCACATGGTGCTGTACTCTTCACTGCTAAAAAAGCTCCATTTGTAAGTGGACCCATGCAACTGAAACTTGTGTTGTTCAAGGGTAAACTGCACTTAAAAGCTTTCGGACGTTTTCCTTAACTTTCTCAATAAGGAAACAATTCATCAGGCTGTGCAAGACTAACTTATCTGACTCTTCTCACCTCTCTAATCTCATCTTTTCCATCTTGATGGCTCCAGTGATACTAAACTACTTGCTTTTTCCTGAGAGTCACCTTATTTTGTTTCTATGTGTTGGCCTATTTTTTCCCTCTGATTGGGGCCTCTTCTCAAGGAGGATAACTTCAAAAAGGGAGTTGAAAGGCCATTTTTCTCATAAGATTTCCTTGCCTTCTCTACGTGAGGAACGCTTCCCCTCTGTTCTCGGGGCATCTTGTACATATACCTGATGTGACACTACTAACAGTGTGACTCTGGGCTAGTCATTCACCTTCATGTGCCTTTTTGCTTTTGTATAATGCAACAGTAATAGGGACTACCTTGTGAACATTAAATGAGCTAAGCCATGTAACAATGCTGGGCTCATGGTACATAGTCCATAAATATCAGCTACTATTACCGCCCAATAATATGTTCACTGACTTTCCACTGGCTATCTGTATGCTGGTTGTTCAGTTAGGATAAAAACTGTGCAAAGTTTCACTCTGTTCTCCAAAGTCTAGAATATCCTGTGAAACATAATAGGTGTCCAATATATATTTACAGAAGTTAATGAACTCTTTCCTTTAGTGTACACAGCAAAGTAGGACTGAATTGTTTATATGCATAACCTAATACATGAATATGGCCTGGGCTGAGGCCAGAAAATGAGACAGTGGCTAAATACTAAAGAAACTGAAATTTACAAAGTACTAAAAAATAGTCTGATGGTTCCATGATTTACTTTCATGGTCTTAAAAAACTGCAGTGGCCATTTAAGATTAGAAAATTATAACAGCAGTAGCGGTTTCTTTTGGTAGGTTGAATGTCATCATCACTGAGTTAAACATATTCATCAGCAATTTAAATTCTCCATTTGGCTCATTTTGCCCAAAATAAAATTTACTCACAACTCTCAAATTGTACATCCTTTGTAGTTGACAATTACAGTGACCAACGAAGTGACCCAGAGTGGACTTTCTTCCTTTGACTGGACTCCACAAGGAACCAGAGCCTTGGTACCAGCAGCGACCCCTTGCACCCATCCACCTCCTTGGGGAGTGCAGATGAATTTGGTAACAGTGAGGAAACCTAGACTCACCCACCAGAAAACCACACAAGCCTTTCCGCCCAGGAAACTTCGGCAAACCACGCATCGAACCCCTCCCATAGAGAGGAATCCCCACAATAAAGGGACAACACAGCAAGACAAACAAGATGAAAAGGCAGAGAAATACCCAGCAAGTAAAGGAACAGGATAAATACCCCCTAGACCAAACAAAAGACGAAGAGATAGGAAGTCTACCTGACAAAGAATTCCGAATAATGATAGTGAAAATGATCCAAAACCTGGAAAATAAGTTGGAGTTGCAGCTCAATAACCTGCAGGCAAGGATTGAGAAGATGCAGGTAAGCTTTAACAAGGACTTAGAAGAAATGAAAAAGAGACAAAATACAATGAATAATGCAATAAATGAGATCAAAAACACCCTGGAGGGAACCAACAGTAGAATAACAGAGATAGAAGACAGAATAAGTGAGGTAGAAGACAGAATGACAGAAATAAATGAAACAGAAAGGAAAAATGAAAAAAGAATTAAAAGAAATGAAGACAACCTTAGAGACCTCTGGGACAATATTAAACGCACCAATATTCGAATCATAGGAGTCCCAGAAGAAGAAGACAAAAAGAAAGACCATCAGAAAATTCTTGAAGAGATAATTGTAGAAAACTTCCCTAAATTGGGGAAGCAAATAGCCACTCAGGTCCAAGAAACACAGAGAGTCCCAAATAGAATGAACCCCAAGCGGGACACCCCAAGACACATATTAATCAAATTGGCAAATATCAAATACAAAGACCAAATATTAAAAGCAGCAAGGGAGAAGCAAAAGATAACTCATAAGGGGAATCCCATAAGGATAACAGCTGATCTCTCAACAGAAACGCTCCAGGCCAGAAGGGAATGGCAAAACATACTTAAAGTCATGGAAGAAAACAATCTACAACCCCGACTACTCTACCCAGCAAGGATCTCATTCAAATTTGAAGGAGAATTCAAAATTTTCTCAGACAAGCAGAAACTGAGAGAATTCAGCAACACCAAACCAGCCCTCCAACGAATGCTAAAGGATCTTTCCTAGATAGGAAACACCGATGGGATAGATAATCTGGAACCCAAAACAATAAAATAAATGGCAGCGGGATCATACTTATCAATAATTACCTTAAATGTAAACGGGCTGAATGCCCCAACCAAAAGACAAAGACTGGCCGATTGGATACAGAAACAAGACCCCTATATATGTTGTCTACAAGAGACCCACCTCAAACCTAGGGACACATATAGACTGAAAGTTAAAGGCTGGAAAAAGATATTCCATGCAAATAAAGACCAAAAGAAAGCAGGAGTGGCAATACTCATATCTGATAAAGTAGACTTTAAAATAAAGGCAGTGAAAAGAGATAAAGATGGACATTACATAATGATCAAAGGATCAATCGAGGAAGAAGAAATAACAATTATAAATATTTATGCACCTAACATAGGAGCTCCACAATATGTAAGGCAAATGCTAACAAATATGAAAGGGGAAATCAACAACAACACAATAATAGCAGGAGACTTTAATACACCACTCACACCAATGGATAGATCAACTAGACAGAAAAGTAACAAGGAAATTCAAACTTTAAATGAAACAATAGACCAACTAGACCTAATTGATATCTATAGGTCATTCCACCCCAAAACAAGGAATTTCACCTTTTTCTCAAGTGCACACGGGACCTTCTCCAGGATAGATCACATCCTGGGCCATAAATCTAACCTTGATAAATTCAAAAATATTGAAATCATCCCAAGCATCTTTTCTGACCACAATGCAGTGAGATTAGATATCAACTACAGGAGAAAACCTCTCAAAACTTCCAACATATGAAGGCTCAACAACACACTGCTGAATAACCAACAAATCGCAGAAGAAATTAAAAATGAAATTCAGTTATGCATGGAAACGAATGAAAATGAAAACACAACAGCTCAAAACCTATGGGACACTGTGAAAGCAATGCTAAGGGGAAAGTTCATAGCAATACAAGCTCACCTCAGGAAACAAGAGAAAAATCAAATAAATGACCTTACTATACACCTAAAGCAACTAGAAAGGGAAGAGATGCAGAAGCCCAGGTCTAGTAGAAGGAAAGAAATCTTAAAGATCAGGGCAGAAATTAATGCAAAGGAATCAAAAGTGACCATAGCAAAAATCAACCACGCCAAAAGCTGGTTCTTTGAAAAGATAAATAAAATTGACAAACCATTAGCCAGACTCATCAAGAAACAAAGAGAGAAGAACCAAATCAACAGAATTAGAAATGAAAATGGAGAGATCACAACAGAAAACACAGAAATACAAAGGATCATAAGAGACTATTATCAGCAACTATATGCAAATAAACTGGACAATTTGGATGAAATGGACAAATTCCTAGAAAAGTACAACTTTCCAAGACTAAACCAGGAACAGATAGATAATATTAATAGACCCATCATCACAAGCATGGAAATTGAAACCGTAATCAGAAATCTTCCAAAAAACAAAAGCCCAGGACCAGATGGCTTCACAGCTGAATTCTACCAAAAATTTAGAGAAGAGCTAACACCTATTCTACTCAAACTCTTCCAGAAAATTGCAGACGAAGGTAAACCTCCAAACTCATTCTATGAGACCTCCATCACCCTAATTCCAAAACCTGGCAAAGATGCCACAAAAAAAGAAAACTACAGGCCAATATCACTGATGAACTTAGACGCAAAAATCCTCAACAAAATTCTAGCAAATAGAATCCAACAACACATCAAAAAGATCATACATCATGATCAAGTAGGCTTTATCCCAGGGATGCAAGGATTCTTCAATATTCGTAAATCGATCAATGTAATACACCACATTAACAAATTGAAAAATAAAAATCACATGATTATCTCAATAGATGCAGAGAAAGCCTTTGACAAAATTCAACATCCATTTATGATAAAAACCCTCCAAAAAGCAGGAATAGAAGGAACATACCTCAACATAATAAAAGCTATATATGACAAACCCACAGCAAACATTATCCTCAATGGTGAAAAACTGGAAGCATTCCCCCTGAAATCAGGGACAAGACAAGGGTGCCCACTCTCACCACTACTATTCAACATAGTTTTGGAAGTTTTGGCCACAGCAATCAGAGCAGATAAAGAAATCAAAGGAATACAGATTGGAAAAGAAGAAGTAAAACTCTCTCTGTTTGCAGATGACATGATCCTCTATATCGAAAACCCTAAAGACTCTACGAGAAAATTACTAGAGCTAATCAGTGAATATAGCAAAGTTTCAGGATACAAAATCAACACACAGAAATCCCTGGCATTCCTATACACTAACAGTGAGAAATCAGAAAGAGAAATTAAGGAAACAATTCCATTCACCATCGAAACAAAAAGAATAAAATACTTAGGAGTATTTCTACCTAAAGAATCAAAAGACTTGTATATAGAAAACTATAGAACACTGATGAAAGAAATCAAGGAGGACACAAACAGATGGAGAAATGTACCGTGTTCGTGGATTGGAAGAATCAATATAGTGAAAATGAGTATACTACCTAAAGCAATCTATAGATTCAATGCAATTCCTATCAAGCTACCAGAGGTCTTCTTCAAAGAATTAGAACAAATAATTTCTCAATTTGTATGGAAATACAAAAAACCTCGTATAGCCAAAGCAATCTTGAGAAAGAAGAATGGAACTGGCGGAATTAACCTACCTGACTTTAGGCTATACTACAAATCCACAGTCATTAAGACAGTATGGTACTGGCACAAAGACAAAAACATAGATCAATGGAACAGAATAGAAAGCCCAGAGATAAATCCATGCATCTATGGACACCTTATCTTTGACAAAGGAGCCAAGAATATACAATGGAGAAAAGACAACCTCTTTAACGAGTGGTGCTGGGAAAACTGGACAGCCACTTGTAAAAGAATGAAACTAGATCACTTTCTAACACCATACACAAAGATAAACTCAAAATGGATTAAAGATCTAAGCATAAGACCAGAAACCATAAAACTCCTAGAGGATAACATAGGCAAAACACTCTCTGCTATAATCCAAAGCGGGATACTCCATGACCCACCTCCCAGAATATTGGAAATAAAAACACGAATAAACAAATGGGACCTAATTAAAATTAAAAGCTTTTGCACAACAAAGGAAACTATAAGCAAGGTGAAAAGACAGCCTTCAGAATGGGAGAAAATAATAGCCAATGAAGCAACAGACAAACAATTAATCTCAAAAATTTACAAACAACTCCTGCAGCTCCATTCTAGAAAAATAAACAACCCAATTAAAAAGTGGGCCAAAGAACTTAACAGACATTTCTCCAAGGAAGATATAAAAATGGCTAACAAACACATGAAAAGATGCTCAACATCACTCATTATCAGAGAAATGCAAATCAAAACTACAATGAGGTACCACTTTACACCAGTCAGAATGGCTGCCATCCAAAAGTCTACAAGCAATAAATGCTGGAGAGGATGTGGAGAAAAGGGAACCCTCTTACACTGTTGGTGGGAATGCAAACTAGTACAGCCACTATGGAAAACAGTGTGGAGGTTCCTTAAAAAGCTGCAAATAGACCTGCCATATGACCCGGCAATCCCACTGCTGGGCATATACACCGAGGAAACCAGAATTGAAAGAGCCACGTGCACCCCAATGTTCATCGCTGCATTGTTTACAATAGCCAGGACATGGAAGCAACCTAGATGCCCATCAACTGACGAATGGATAAGAAAGCTGTGGTACATATACACAATGGAATATTACTCAGCATTAAAAAAAAATTCATTTGAAGCAATTCTACTCAGATGGACGAAACTGGAGCCCATTATCCAGAGTGAAGTAAGCCAGAAGCAAAAACAACAATACAGTATATTAACACATATATATGGAATTTAGAAAGACAGTAATGAGAACCCAACATGGGAGACAACAAAAGGAACGCAGATGTATAGAATAGACTTGTGGACTTTGTGGATGAGGGTAAGGGTGGGATGATATGGGAGAAGGGCATTGAAGCATGTTAATTGTCATGTGTCTAATCAATCGCCAGCCCAGGATTGATGCTCGGGACTGGTGCAGCGAGATTTCCCGGCGGGGAGGGAAGAGGGAGGGGGGACCCGGAGGGGAAGCATATGTAAACCCATGGTGATATCATGACAATGTATGGCAAAAACAATAATAAAAAAAATAAATAAATAAAATAAAATAAAATTAAAAAAAATAAATTCTCCATTTGACACACAAAGGGATGTTTTAATCACAGTTTATTAAATCACAAAGTTAAAAAAGCAGTAACAAGTCTTCCTTCAGTAGTGGAAGTCTTAATGTCAAAATACATGCAAAAATGGCCATATTTCCCTAAGTCATATTCATTTGGATTGGCGGTTGTTTTCCTAATGTTTGCTTCATCTCAGTTTTGTGGAGAGTATCTTCTTTCAACATATGTAAAATGTATTTGCTTCATTAAATTTTTCTTTTCTTATTGGTTGATTGCCAAAGATTTACCTTTTATGTTTTTCTTCTATTTTTTTTTTTAGATTCCAGAGCAACATATTAAACTGTACTTTAAATACCACTGAGCTTTCCTCAGGGAAGAGGCACAAAAGAGGAGTTGGACAAATTCCAGTATTTTTTAAAAAATACAAATACCTACCAGCCACAGAGAAACAAGATTCACAAAATGAAACGCTTCCAAATATTGTTTGCTAGATACAGAGAGCATCACAACAAACTGTGTGCCCATATTTGTCACTCAGAGAAAATTACTTCTAGAAAATGCATTCTCTTCTCCACCCAAACGTTTAAACATGATTAAGTAAAGTTGTTTCCTGAGAGATTTAATCCTTATCAATCAAGACAACCTTTTCAGAAAACTGAAAGTTAGCTACTTTTACTAGTATGAGTCACGATCACCTAAAAACTGACAAATAGCCTATTCTCTTAACTTAGACTCAATTTTACTTTCTTACTGACCAAATTGAGTCAACTTAATCAAATCATCCTAGAACTTGCGTCAGTTTAAGAGAGAAGGAGAAAAATAAAGTATGATTTGCATACAAGGAAAAAAAAGCTGTCAGTTAAATACTTAAAAGATGACACCTGCAAACTTTTTTATCCCACCACTACATCTAAGACTTTAGGTCTACTAGTACTGGAAAAAAAAAAAAAAATTGCAATGCACCAAAAAGCTTCTAATGCATGAAACAGCTTAAAACATTGTTGCAAATAAAAAGAAGCTTGCCATGTCATCTTAACTTTAGAAAGATTAAGAAAAGCCTATGTTCTTTTTTGTGTAGAACAGAATTGAGAGATAAAACATTTTTTGTTTTTTAAAGCCTAAGTTTTGGGGGTGGTTTGTTATGCAGCAATAGATAACTGGAAGCAGCAAGCAACTCCAGATGGCCTTGGTGGCAGTGAGCACAGACTGGAAGTCAAGGGAGAAGTATTTCTGCCTGGGGCATGGCTGGGGGGCACTGGTGGGCATAATAAGACACAGAGGAAGGCAGCATCAGTTGGAGCAAGAGGAGTGCAGGGTTGTAGTTGGTGGCTCTGACTATACGTGTAGCATCCTGTGCCCTCGAATGTGCCCAGAGAGATCGAAGTGAGGAGCTGAGGTCTTACCTAAAGGAGCTGGGTTTAGGGTTAGTAATCTGTTAGACTCGGGATCGAGCTGTTCAAGTGACCTTATTTTAGGTCCACGAGTTGGTGGACAGCATTATTTACAACAGCCAAGATAACAGAATAAATGTTTATGAGCCATAACAAAAGATCAAATCTTGCCATATGTGACAACATAGATGGACCTCGAAGGAATTATGCCAAGTAATGACAAAGACAAACACCATATGATTTCACTCATGTCAAATATAAAAAACAAAAAATCAAACAAATGAAAAAAAAAAAGTAGATACAGAGCACAGCGCAGAGGTTACCAGAGGCAAAGAAAGAGGAAGGCAAAATGGCTAAAACAGGTCAACCACATGATGGAAATTAAATTTCTGGTAGTGAGCATGTTGTAGTATAGACAGAAGAAGAAATATAATGATGGAAACATGAAACATGAAAGGTTATAAATCAACACTACTTCAATTAAAAAACTTTTTAGTACAGACAATTTATATTTACTATACAAACACTACTAAAAAGAACAAAGTAGAAGTCTAAAACTCAGCCCCAGATCCACTGACCAGAAACAATCAGTGATAATGTCTGATAATCCAAACATCTTTCTGTACTATTAGTAGAGAAAGAGGGACAGAAAAAGTATACAAAAATGAAATCTTAAAATACATGAAATTTAATGTGAAAACCGTAAATTACATTTTGCTTAAACTTAATTAATAGACAATAAAACTGAAGGAACAAATAACATTTTAACTTACAAATGTTGGGGCCTACACTACTCCTTTAGGAACAGGATTAGGAAAGGTTAGCATTTCAACCCTATGAAAGGTTGCTATGAAAGATTAAATCTGCCCAGATGCTTTCTTCTCACCCTCTCCAGATTTTCACTACCTATTTTTCTTTTTTAAAAAAACAGTCCATTGAGTCACAAAGAATTGGATATGACTGAGTGACTGAGTACGCACACCTTTTTTCAAAACACCAAGATGTATACCATATTCTAATATATTAATGCTGTGGAAACTTTTAAAGGCATGCAATGATTTTGATATGAGTTTCACTAAAAATAAACAAAGCTCCATACTGACACATCTTACAAATGATCCATATAAGGCAGCATGTATGTGCATGCAGAGGCAAATGTGCAATTTAGTCCAGCTGACAAATGTGATATTTTGCTATTTGCTAGACTTGAAAGAGATGGGAATACCAGACCACCTGACCTGTTTCTTGAGAAACCTGTACGCAGGTCAGGAAGCAACAGTTAGAACTGGACATGGAACAACAGACTGGTTCCAAATAGGGAAAGGAGTATGTCAAGGCTATATTTTCACTCTGCTTATGTAACTTATATGCAGAGTACATCATGAGAAACGCTGGAGTGGAAGAAGCACAAGCTGGAATCAAGATTGCCGGGAGAAATACCAATAACCTCAGATATGCAGATGACACCACCCTTATGGCAGAAAGTGAAGAGGAACTAAAAAGCCTCTTGAAAGTGAAAGAGGAGAGTGAAAAAGTTGGCTTAAAGCTCAACTTTAAGATCATGGCATCCGGTCCCATCACTTCATGGGAAATAGATGGGGAAACAGTGTCAGACTTTATTTTTTTGGGCTCCAAAATCACTGCAGATGGTGACTGCAGCCATGAAATTAAAAGACGTTTACTCCTTGGAAGGAAAGTTATGACCAACCTAGACAGCATATTTAAAAGCAGAGACATTACTTTGCCAACAAAGGTCCATCTAGTCAAAGCTACAGTTTTTCCAAGAGTCACGTATGGATGTGAGAGCTGGACGGTGAAGAAAGCTAAGTGCCAAAGAATTGATACTTTTGAACTGTGGTGTTGGAGAAGACTCTCGAGAGTCCCTTGGACTGCAAGAAGATCCAACCAGTCCATCCTAAAGAAGATCAGTCCTGGGTGTTCATTGGAAGGACTGATGTGGAAGCTAGAAACTCCAATACTTTGGCCACCTGATGAGAAGAGTTGCCTCATTGGAAAAGACCCTAATGCTGGGAAGGATTGGAGGCAGGAGGAGAAGGGGACGACAGAGGATGAGATGGCTGGATGGCATCACCGACTTGATGGATGTGGGTTTGGGTAGACTCCGGGAGTTGGTGATGGACAGGGAGGCCTGGCGTGCTGCAATTCATGGGGTCACAAAGAGTCGGACATGACTGAGCAACTGAACAGAGACTTTATTCACATACTAACTGGAAATATGAAATGCATTTCCAAGTTGAATTTCTTGAAGCACAACAGACAATGATGTAATAAAATTCAGATATTCCTGCCACTGCATTCCTTTCCTCTAATGCTTCTGTAACTCAATCTGAAAAGACCAGCTTTGTAAAGATTACTTCTTTATAGGTCACTAATGTTGCTTATTGCTTAGCTGCAGATATTTTCTAGGTACTCAGATTTCTTGTGTCAAAATCATCAAATCACTGAAAACTAAACTAAGACTATTTTACAATTTTTGTTTCCTTGTTTTAAAATGGCAGGGGTATCCCAGTAGATCAATTCTGTTTCCTGACACTGTTTCTCAAATAAAATCACCATTAGGTTTTCTATCTCATAACCTCTATTATAAAGGTTTTTGAACCTGGTTGCACATTCCAATCACTTGGGGAGCTTTAAGAAAATAAGGATATCCAGCCCCACCCCAGCTCCATTATTACAGTCTTTGGCACTGTAGGTGTTTTAAAACTACTGAAGGGTGTTTTAAAACTACTATAGTGCTTGGTGAACTCCTATTTTAACTGAAGAATCTAAATCATCTATATGAAAACAGATACTCAATTTATCATGTGTTCAGTTACAGTGAATACAAATTTTTAAACATTTCAATTTTATTGAAGTATAGTTGATTTAAAATGTTAGTTTTCAGGTGTACAGCAAAGTGATTCAGCTATACATATACACATATTTATCTATCGATAGGTTCTTTTCTCATATCTTATGACATCATATCCCATATCATATCACAGAATATTGGGCAGGGTTCCCTGTGCTATATAGTATGTCCTTGTTGGTTATCTGTCTTACATATAGTAGTGTGCGTATATTAGTGAAAACCATTTTATTAAGATTTTAAGAGGTGAGTTATCACTATCAACCATGTTTCTCAAATGATGTCATCAATTTTCAACATTTGTAAATCTGTTGATTTGCTTTTCTGGTTCAAAGCTATAATTTTAAAATATCCCATCATACAAAACTCCGTTTTAAAGAGCAATGTTAGGAAATGTTGTCCCTTTGTTGAAGGATTAAATGCTAGCAAAACATAAGACTGACTGACAAAACAATAATAGAACAAGAGTCTGGTTAGGAGTAAAAGGAATAAATGGTTACTTACTTAAGAGCCCATTTGCAGACTAACATGCTTTTTTTTTTTTTAAATCTCAGTTTCCAAACCTTTTCTTGTTTATATTAGAAGTTCCATTTTGTCTCATGAATTTCCAGTCTTAAAAACGAATTACTTTATTGAAGTATACTTGATTTGTAATTTGTTAATTTCTACTGTACGGCAAAGTGATTCACTTAAACATGTAATTCTTTTTCATATTCTTTTCCAGTAGGGTTTATCACAGGATACTGAATACAGTTCCCTGTGCTATACAGCAGAACCTTGTTGCTTTCCAGTCATCTTTAATAGGAAACATTCCAAAATTACCCACTTCCTTTATTCCACCAGTATGCACTTGCTTTGGGCAGTACTCCTTTTCTTGTACAAGCTGATCGATGATTCATTTTCTAATTTCCTCTTCTTAAACCATTCTTATGAAATCCTCCAAAGATTCCTCAAAGAGGCTAACATTCTTCACATTTAAAAAAAGTGTTAAACTAGCTGGCAATCCTGCTGATGTTTCTGGGTGACTACTGGGGTAGTGCAAGAATATGGATAATTTCTACAGTTAAATCTAGTAGATTTATTTACTTTGCATTTTCAAACTAGAAATCTCCACATAATCTGCATATCTACAAGGTAATGTCTCATAATTGTGTTCCTGAGGTGCTGTGAGGCTCTGAATGTCCTCCTCTACCGACCAAGTGAGCATAGCACATGGAATGACCAGGAGCAAGGGGACAGCCTAACAAGCCAGGTAAATCCTGGCCATCAGTGGGTGACAGATGTCTCAGCCAGATCACCATCACAGCAATGCTGACCACATGGAAAGCATACAACTCTATTTAATATTTTCCATTTTGCCCCTCTTCTATAAATGATGCTCAGGATGCATAAGGAATCAGAGCTACACAATGATAAAAAATGTTAATATTACATGTTAGCTCCCATAGATAAGTTCAAACTCACTCCAGATTCTAGGACTATTGTCTCTGCTTTGTAATAGTGGAGAAGGACTCTCAAACACGTAACCAAAAGCTGTATTATTCTCGTGTAGGGATTAGGGAACTTCAAGCAATGCAACATTTTTTGACCAGATAAACTATCAAAACAGCGAGGTAACATCAGCAAGAACACAAAGCAGCATCTGTTAACAAAATTATTCTACATTTTGACATCAATACTCTTAGGTCTATCTTAATCTGGAAGTAGTTATGTGAAGCCATATTCATTGGCACATTTTTTTTTTGCCACCAAATTATTTTTTATAGCCATATACCATATACCAAGTGGACAGACAAAAAAAATGATGTTACCTGAAAATAGCTGGGGGGGGGTACCTCTTAAGTAGCCATCTATGCATCTACTTTTAGAAGCTCAAAAATCCTTTGAATATATAAGGAACTTGACATCTTCATTGGACTCATACCAGTTTTGGTGGGGGAGGGGGGCAAAGGACTAGAGACAGCCTGCCTGGCGATTTCACAGAGGTTCTGGCCTTTTGTTCACATATTCTTCATAACAGGTGCAGCTCCCTCCCTCCCTCCATCTGGGGCCTGGCTTAGCTCTAAAACTGGCCTCAACACCAGCCAGAAACATATGGGCTGGGACAGGGGCAGTATATCCTTTCTGTTGGTATCTGCTCTGTGTTGTCTTGCTTGTCTCTTTAGTTACTGTAGATACCTTGATCCTGACTCACTGTAAGTATATGTTATTATTCTTTTTTTTTGGTTGGAGGAGAGTGCTGTGCCACGGAGCTTGCGGGATCTTAGTTCCTGAATTAGGAACTGAACTTGAGTACTCGGCAGTGAAAGGGTGGAGTCCTAACGACTAGACCACCAGGAAATTCTCGTAAGCATTTTAAAAAAATATAATAGTTGTTATAAAGAAAATATATGATGTATAGTTCTAAGTTAGGGGCATAATGAAGTGAATCATCCAGCTTCAAAGTAGAATACCACCAACACAACTGTCCCAGAGTCCCTTTCTCTCAGGTTACTAAAATTTGTTTATTATTCTTTTTTGAAAAACAGATTTGCCATATATGTATATATCTCTATATATTGTTTAGTTTTGGGCTTCCCAGGTGGTGCTAGTGGTAAAGAACCTGCCTGACAATGCAGAGACTCCGGTTAGATCCCTGGGCTGGGAAGATTCCCTGGAGGAAGTCAAGGCAACCCACTCCACTATTCTTGCCTGGAGAATCCCCATGAACTGGCGAGAGTGAGCCTGGTGGGCTACAGTCCATAGGGTCGCAAAGAGTCAGACATGATTGAAGCTACTGAGCATAGCACGTGTTAGAAACTTTAAAACAGTATCACACTAAAAGCAATCATATCTGGCTTTCCACCCCCTCCCCCCAAAAACCACAGTTTAGTTTTCCAAATATTCATCCATATTGATGCTTGTAAGCAGTATCTCATTCAATTTTATTGTTGAGTAATATTCCATTATGTAAACAGACCAAGATTTATTTACCCATTCTCATGTCTATGTAAATTAGTATTCTTGGTAGGTTTTTTAAAAACTATATTTATTTGGTTCGGCGGGTCTTGGCTGTGACATGAATAACACAAGATTTTTTAGTTTTGGCACACAAACTCTTAGTTGTGGCATTTGGAGACAAGTTTCCAGACCAGGAATTGAACCTGGGTCCCCTGCATTGGAAGTGTGGACTCTTGGCCACTGGACCACCATGGAAGTCCCTTTAGAAGATTTTTGCTTTGAGAACTTTCCTATAAATATCCTTGCAAAAGCCTCCTGGTATCCATGCCAAATACTACCCAGTTGTGTATTTTCTGGTTATAGGGTATGATTAATACTATCAGTTAGGGCCAAACTGTTTTCCAAAACAGTTGAGGCATCTTACTTTCTTATTGGTATCGCAAATAAAAGATCCCGTTGCTCTATCTGTCCTTGCCAACACCTGGTATTTTCAGACTTCTTAATTTTTGCAAGCTAGAAAGCATGAAAAGGAATTTCAATGTGGTCTTAATTTACATTTCTT
Organism: Antilocapra americana; assembly: GCA_007570785.1. NCBI lineage: Eukaryota > Metazoa > Chordata > Mammalia > Artiodactyla > Antilocapridae > Antilocapra > Antilocapra americana. Next base: position 6,854,862 of record ML663567.1, read on the forward strand.
TGAAAACTAATGAGTTTTGTATGTTGTTTTCCCTGTCTTATTGCTATTGGTTCAATTGTACATCTTTCTTTTAGACTATTTTCTTATTGATTTTAAAGAATTCCTATACCATCCCAATATCATACTTCGTGAGTTATATATATTAAGAAACTGTCTGCAGTTTTTGCCCATGTTGGGCCATAGTTCTAGTACTGGCTTCTTCCATCACACCTTCCTTCCTGGCCTCAAGCTACTGAGAAATTAAAAAAATAGCAACAACAGTTTCTAAACTGAGTTTGTAAAATTCTATATCCTGAGAAGTATATTTAATATAATAAGGTGGGTTTTTTCCCACAAAGATGGGCAAAGACAAATTTATTGCCAATGCAGTGAAAATTCAGCTACCATTGCTGAGAATGTAAAATCAGTGTTGATACTGGTGGTAGGAGAGGTGATGCAAGAGTGTAAGTGTGGTGATGCAAGAGTAAATTATTTGACAAAAGTCACTGAAATGATTATATGTAAATCCTATCCCAATAATGCTGATGTGAAATTGAAAAAATAACATGGAAATTATATTTGAGGGAGGTGGGATAGCATGTTGGTTACAGTCTGGTTCTAGAACCAAATTGCCACTTAGCTCTGCCTCTTAGTATGTTATCACCTTGGGCAAGTTATTTCATGTCCTTAACCCTCACATTTCTCAAAGGCAAAATGAGGATAACAGCAGAACTTATATTGTTATGTCATAAATGTTTTACTTTTCACATCTCAGCAAGTAATCCACTGATAATTTATTTTTGAGTTTGCTGTGAATTAAGGCTATAGTCTTACTTGTACAGGAGGCAGTGATCAAGACTATTCCTAAGAAAAAGAAATGCAAAAAGGCAACATGGTTGTCTGAGGAGGCCTTACAAATAGCTGAGAAAAGAAGAGAAGCTAAAGGCAAAGGAGAAAAGGAAAAATATACCCTCTGAATGCAGAGTTCCAAAGAACAGCAAGGAGAAAAGCAAGCCTTCCTCAGTGATCAATGCAAAGCAATAGAAGAAAACAGTAGAATGAGAGAGACTAGAAATCCCTTCAAGAAAACTGGAGCCTATTATACAAAGTGAGGTAAGCCAGAAGGAAAAGCAATACAGTATACTAACCCATATATATGGAATTTAGAAAGATAGTAACGATAACGCTGTATGCAAGACAGCAAAAGAGACACAGATGTATGGAACAGTCTTTTGGACTCTATGGGAGAGGGCAAGGGTGGAGTGATATGGGAGAACGGCATTGAAACATGTAAACTATCATATGTGAAATGAATTGTGAGCCCAGGATTGATGCATGATACAGGGTGCTCAGGGCTGGTGCACCAGGATGACCCAGAGGAATGGAATCAGGAGGGAGGTGGGAGGGGGGTTCTGGAAGGGGAACACATGTATATCCATGGTGGATTCATGTCAATGTATGGCAAAATCAACACAATAATGTAAAGAAAATAAATAATTTTTTTTTTAAGAAAAAAGCTTTAAGATTAAATAAAAAAAAATAGAGATGCCAAGGGAACATTTCATGCCAAGATGGGCACAATAAAGGACAGAAACGGTATGGACTTAACAGAAGCAGAAGATATTAAGAAGATATGGCAAGAATATACAAAAGAACTATACAAAGAAGATCTTCATGATCCAGATAACATGATGGTATGATCACTCACCTAGAGCCAGACATCCTGGAATGTAAAGTCAAGTGGGCCTTAGGAAGCATCACTACAAACAAAGCTAGTGGAGGTGATGAAATTCCAGTTGAGCTATTTCAAATCCTAAAAGATGATGCTCTGAAGGTGCTGCACTCAATATGCAGCAAATTTGAAAAACTCAGCAGTGGCCACAGGACTGGAAAAGTTCAGTTTTCATTCCAATCCCAAAGAAAGGCAAAGTCAAAGCATGCTCAAACTACTGCACAGTTGCACTCATCTCATATGCTAGCAAAGTAATGCACAAAATTCTCCAAGCCAGGCTTCAGCAATACGTGAACCGTGAACTTCCAGTTGTTCAAGCAAACCATGGAAAATTCTTAAAGAGATGGGAATACCAGACCACCTGTCATGCCTCTTGAGAAATCTGTATGTAGGTCAAGAAGCAACAGTTAGAACTGGACGTGGAACATGGAACAATAGACTGGTTCCAAATCGGGAAAGGAGTACATCAAGGCTATATATTGTCACCCGGCTTATTTAACTTATATGCAGAGTACATCATGCAAAATGCCAGGCTGGATGAAGCACAAGCTGGAATCAAGATTTCTGAGAGAAATATCAATAACCTCAGATATGCAGATGACACCATCCTTATGGCGAAGTGAAGAGGAAATAAAGAGCCTCTTGATGAAAGAGGAGAGTGAAAAAGCTGGCTTAAAACTCAACTTTCAGAAAACTAAGATCATGGCATCCAGTTCCATCACTTCAAGGCAAATAAATAGATGGGGAAACAATGGAAACTGTAACAGACTTTATTTTTTGGGTTCCAAAATCAATGCAGCCATGAAATTAAAAAACCCTTGCTCCTTGGAAGAAACTTATGATGAAGCTGGGCAGCATATTAAAAAGCAGACATGTTACTTTGCCAACAAAGGCCCGAATAGTCAAAGCTATGATTTTTCCAGTAGTCATGTATGGATGTGAGAGTTGGACTATAAAGAAAGCTGAGAATTGAAGAATTGATGCTTTTGAACTGTGGTGTTGGAGAAGACTCTTGACAGTCCCTTGGACAGCAAGGAGATCCAACCAGTCCATCCTAAAGGAAATCAGTCCTGAATATTCATTGGAAGGACTGATGCTGAAGCTGAAACTCCAATACTTTGGTCACCCGATGCGAAGAGCTGACTCATTTGAAAAGACCCTGATGCTGGGAAAGATTGAAGGCAGAAGAAGGGGACGACAGAGGATTAGATGGTTGGATGGCATCACCAACTCAATGGACATGAGTTTGAGTAAGCTCCGGGAGTTGGTGATGGACAGGGAGGCCTGCCGTGCTTCAGTACATGGGGTTGCAATGAGTTGGACACAATTGAGCAACTGAACTGAAGGCTGTAGTCACATTCTCCTTTTTCCTGAGATAACCAAGTTGTCACAACACTAATTATCCTTCCTTGCCCACTGATTTTGAATACTACTTCTGTCATATCCTTTTATGACAGAAATCCTTTAGATTTCCTTATATGCCTAGGTTAGTTTCTGGATTCTTGCTTGTGTTTCCTTAAGTATACTGTCAAGCGATGCACCAATACTACAGTGTCCCAATTAGTACAACATTATAATAAATCTTGAAATGTAATAGAACAAGTTTTCCTTCCTTGTTTTTTATTGCTGTCTTACTGATTCCTGAGCTTCTGTTCTTCCTCATGAACTATGGATTAGTCTACCAAGTTCCAAGAGAGCAAACACAACAAATCCTTCCTGGAATTCCAGGGAATTCTATTTTGGAAGAATTAATAAAATTGATCAACTAAAATTGATTCATTAATAAGAACTATCCATTTATTTAATCCTTTATCTTTCAACCACATTCTATAACTTCATAGGTTTTTCCCACTGTTACAGTCTCTTTTAACAGAAAAAATAGAATCTTTTTACATTTATTATCTTTATCTATATCTTTGAACACATTTCTACTGTCTTTTTTGTTCATGTGTCTCTCACACCCTGTCCTCTTTATTTTGGTCTTTTATAATCCTCTAGCCTCCTTTTTTTCTCTGTTGGTTTGGAGAATATAGATATTTATAGCCTTTAAATTACTGTATCTCTGCACATGACAGAGACCATTCCATTTTCTCCTTGCCACTATCGAGAGAGAAGGGAAAAGGATTAAAACCAGACAAAAAGGTGAGAAAAATATAAAAGTGAGGACAAGACACAGTGATGACATACTTTGAAGTTGGGGAGCCAAACTGAATTCTTCAAAGGAAGAAACTGAATGCTGTCCTTCCTCATCCAGTTCCTCCTCTCACCACGGTTTAGATTTGCTGTTGTTGTTCAGTCACTAAGTCGTGTCCAGCTCTCTTTGACCCCATGGCCTGCAGCATACCAGGTCCTCTGTCCTCCACTGTCTCCCAGAGCTTGCTCAAACTCATGTCCATTGAGTCAGTGATGCTATTTAACCATCTCATCCTCTGCCGCCCTCTTCTCCCTCACATATTTAAATAGGCAGTGTCAGTTTTAGCTTATAGGTTATATCATGTTCAGCATTATCTTTGTACTTCTCAATCACTCAAGCTAAGCAAGGTCTCTTTTTATTATAACTATTACTTTTAGAATGGCTTACCATCTATGTTTAAGTGATTTTTTTTTTCAGATTATTTCAGTTAAAGCACAGTCAGATTTGTCACCAGCAAGCATTTAAGGTAACTGGATACAGAGTTACTGGAAGTCAGTACATTTCATTTCTTTAGAAAAAATTATTTATTTTTGATATATATTTGATGGAATATATTATGCAAGTTTCAGGTGTACAACATAATGGTTCACAGTTTTTAAAGATTATACTACATTTATAGTTATTATAAAATGTTGATTATATTCTCTGTGTTGTACAATATATTCTTGTAGTTTATAGATAATAGTCTGTATATCTTAATCCCCCATGCCTAGACAGTGCATTTCTTAAACTCAGGAGATCAACTGAGTTTATGAATTTATATATTTATTTACCATATAAAACAATACAAGAAGTGGAATTTATAAGTTCCTAAAATATTTAATCATAATGACAACGCGTAAACTTTATGGGGGAGAAAAAATTTATTTCTAATTTGTACATCTAAAACTTTTATTTGGCAAGGAAGACCAAATATCCTGTCACAATATCTTTACACAGAGCTTTCAGACTACTTTTCTCATTGTTTTATTTTACACTTTACTATTTTTAGATTGTTTAAGATTTATACACCAGCAAAGCTCTTCTATATGGACCAAGAGGTATATCTTTAGAGAAAAGTTTATCCTATACATTTATGATCTCTTAAACACCTTAAAACCACTATCATTTATATTGGCAAAATTAGCCTAGGTATACAAAGTAAAAACTGAAAGGCCCATATTTCAGAAAATCAGAAATAGAAACTAAGGTTGATGAAAATCAATGATTAAAAAAACACAATGTAAGTAAACAAACATCAAATGAACAACTGTAAAGTTTGTTCAGCAGTAGTGAGGTGGGTCAGTGTTCCCATAGAAAGCAAAGACTAAGGCATAAAGCAGTGGAAGAACTGATCTCAGCTGTAATGATAACCATTAGTCAAATATCCCTGTTTGTTCTCTTCTATTCCCATATTCTTTAGGTCAACATTTCAGGAAACCTACTGCTCATTGTTTCTGTGGGCCTCCCAAATGTTAAAGAAAAAAAATCAGTTTACCCACTTATCAATATTTTATAGTTCTCAGTGTATAAGTCTTTCACCTCCTTGATCAGGCTTATTCCTAGGTATTTTATTTTTTCGGTACAATTTTAAAGGTTTAACATTCCCTTTCTGATATTTCATTGTTAGTGTAAAGAAAAGCAAACCAACTTCTGAATGTTAATCTTGTATCCTGCTGTTTTGCTGAATCCATTTATCTAGTAGGTTTTGTAAATCCTTTAATATATAGTATCGTGTCATCTTCATATAGTGACAATTTTACTTCATCCCTCCCAATTTGGAAATCTTCCAATGTCTTTTCTTTGTCTAATTGCTGTGGCTAGGACTACCAATAATTTGTTGAATAGAAGTGATGAGAGTGGGCATCCTTGTGGGATTTTAGTGGGAAGGCTTTAATCTTTTCACCACTGAATATTACATTGACTTTGGGTTTGTCATAAATGGCTTTTATTACGTTGAGATATGTTTCCTCTTTACGCACTTTGGTAAGTTTTTTGGTTTTTTATCATGAATGGATGTTGAATTTTGTCAGATACTTTTTCTGCATCTATTGAGATGATCCTGTGGCTTTTGACTGCTGTTAATGTGGTGTATTACACTGATTTGCATATACTGAACCATCCTTATGGATTTTGGATGAATCCCACTTGGTCATAGTGTATGATCTTTTTTATGTATTGTTGGATTCCGTTTGCTAGTATTTTGTTGAGAACTTTTGAATCTATATTCATCAAGCATATTGGTTTGTAATTTTATTTTTTCCTTTTGGTGTTCTTTGGTTTTGGTACCAGCATGATAGTGTCTCCATAGACTAAAGTCAGTTTATCCACTTTACAGTTTTGGCTGGGAGCCCTTAAACACTGCTAAACCTTCTACAACGCACAGGACAGCCCCCTACAAGAAAGAACTATCCAGTCCAAAATTTCAATAGTGCTAGCTTAAGAAACTCTGACATATTTAAAGGATCTTCCAATGAAGTATGGAGAACGAAATGGCAAACCACTCCAGTACTCTTGCCTGGAAAACCCCATGGATGGAGAAGCCTGGTAGGCTACAATCCACTGGGTTGCAAAGAGTGGGACATGACTGAGAGACTTCACTTTCACTTTCCAATGAAATAAAAAATACTTTGAATATCAACATGAAGAGCTGTATAATATTTTAACATTAGCTAGTCTGATCTTTACTTAAAATAATCTCTAGCCACTGTTAAATAATTCCATTCCAATTGCAACCGTTGTCTCTGATCACAGTAGGACATTTCACCTGAATTTTAGTTACAGTAGCTTTTGTTAATTCCAACATGCCTGAAGCTGGTAAACTTGCTTCAGTAATAGGGATAACTATGCTTAAACTATTAACAGATAGTTTTGTAAACATAAAGACACATAACAATTTTTATCTTTAACTTGTCATTTAACTTCAGTGAAAGTGGCAGTTTAAGGCAAACGCATGACCAATGACAGAAATAAGCTCACGTTCCTCCAACAGAGACTCAGCAGTAATCTTCTCCATGTGATGACCAAAACAGTAATATCATATTTAAGATATTTAAGTTACCCATTTATACTATTATTATTGTAATATACTGTTTATTTGGGCTTCCCTGGTGGCTCAGATGGTAAAGAATCTGCCTGCAATGTGGGAGACCTGGGTTCGATCCCCGGGTTGGGAAGATCCTCTGGAAGAAGGCATGGCAACTCATTCCAGTATTCTTGCCTGGAGAATCCCCATGGACGGAGGAGCCTGGCGGGCTATAGTTCATGAGGTCACAAAGAGTCAGACACAACTGAACAACTAACAAGCACACATACGGTTTATTTAAACTTTTAAATCTATACTTAAAGAAGAGAATATAAAAATCTCTATGCTAAAATTATTTTTAAAAATCCAGTGGAGGTCCAGTGGTTAAGACACTGTGTTTCCAATGCAGGGGGTGCAGATTTGATCCCTGCTTGGGGAACTAAGATCCCAAATGCCACGTGGCAGGGACAAATTTAAAAAAAAAATCCAGTAGAAAAAGAAATAGCTAATATAGCACCAGTGACAAAAAGTGGACAAAAGCAAATTGTTTCTGAAATGAAGGCTGACAAAGGAATCTTGTTGGAAGTTTTGGCCTGAGCGATGAAAACAAGACTCATACATTTAGGATGTGTTTTCTGTCTTAATTAAGGAAGACAGCAAAAATGACCTGTTGCAGGACATTCACAGAAAGTTACATGTTTAAGATTTTTAACTTTTCCAATTTCTTTGAGAATATCATTGCTCCTATTTTCCTTATTTCTCATCACCTAAAAGCAGTAAGTATCCTATTCTTAGACATCACTCAGGAACATTTAAACTATTTACATGATGAGCTCATCAAAACTGGTAGTTATTATTAAAATCTACCTTATTTGAAAGAAATTATTTTAGCCATCTGAATTCCCTGGTAGCTCAGTGATAAGGAAGCTGCCTGTAATGCAGGACACGTGGGTCAGGAAGATCCCCTAGAGAAGGAAATGGTAACCTACAGCCAGTATTCTTGCCTGGGAAATCCCATGGACAGAGGAGCCTGGCAGGCTATGGTCCATAGCGTCGCAAAAGAGTTGGACACGAGTTAGCAACTAAACAACAGTCACTTTAGCTATTATAGAGATTTTACCAAAAGGAAGAAAAATCACTAGTAAATTGTGACTGTCCTCAAAGTTCCCAATGATTTAAAAATTACTCAATTTGTTTTTCATTAATCCTGTCATAATCTTAACAAATATACATACAAAGGTTAGAAGCAGGTTGCTTTTATAATAATACACTTGAGGAATGAAACGGGCTTGGACTAGAGTAATGTTAAGTAAAGGTGATGAGAACTGGGTGAATGCTGGATAGATCTTGAAGATGGAGTCAACGAGATTTACTGTAGTATTCAATGAAGAGAACAATAGAAAAAAAAAATCAAGGATGATGCCAAGTTTTTTTGGCCTGAACTAATGAAGCACTGAGTTGTCAATAATTGAGCTCGGGCAGGCTGTCAAAATCAGATCAAAAAGGCAATTTAGGGGTTCCGCTTTGGATACTTAAGTTCAAGATGACTTCTATTGGGTTGGCCAAAAAGTTCGTTTGGGTTTTTCTTCAATGTCTTACAGAACAAACTTTTTGGCCAACCCAATAGCTGTTTCCACGCAGACTCAAGCAGTTAAAAATACACATGATCATGAGTTTAGCAGACGTCTGGGTGGAGGTGTACATTAACGAGAGCCCACATAGGAGTGTGGATAGAAAAGAAAAAAGCTGAACCTCTGGACACATCAATTTTAATAATTCAGGGCATGTAGAGGAATGTGGCAAGGGAGACTAAGTAGGGAGTGGTCAGTGAGTTTAAGAAAACAATGCAAGCAAGGTTTCTGGGAATCCAAGTGCAGGAAGCATTTCAAGGGGAGAAAGGGGAGAAAGTGCAATTGTATCAAAAGCTGCTGATGAGTCAGAAGAGGACCCATCCTTTTGGCCATGTGGAGGCTAATGCCAACCTATGGAAGGGTAATTTTAGTGGAGGAGTTGATGGCAGAGCCTAATTGGTGTGGGTGCAAGAGTGACCCAAAGGATGAGTGGTGAAGGTGTATGTGGACTGTTCTTTTGAGGAGTTTTTTGCTTTAATGAGAGGAAGAGAAATAGGTAAATGAGATGGAAGTAGAGCAGATGGAGCGAGTGGGTTTTTTTTTTTTTAAGATGGGAGCAATAATAGCATGTTTGCATGCTGACAAGAAAGATAAAGTGGAGAGGGAAAACGGATGATGTTGGAAACAACTGCTAGAGTATGGTTTTTAAGGTATGTAATTTAGACTCTAAAGATACTCACTAAATACAATGGAAGAGGACCAACTAAAGAAAGAGAACTGAGGTTTTGCTACTACTGCCAGATAATAAAATTACAGTAAAAGGAAAATTAAAATGTGTTAAGATGTAAAAAGGGAAATGCAGATTTCTGGAATTTAAAGGGAAGTCTCTAAATTTATTTAAAAATTCTATATGAAAAAATAGTACTAATTAAATATTTGGAGTAAATATTTTATATTTAGAAGTGAAAAAAATCACAAAATAAAAAATGAACAAGTTGAACTATGAACTGCATTAAAACTATGAACTCTCTGGATAACTTGAAATATCTAAAGAGAAGTATAGTTAGATTTAGAAACACACTTGCAACAAATAGGACTTAAAATTAATTTATTAGGTAAGGAGTTCAGATAAACAAGTAAATTATTAATATTAAGTAGCCAAGAGATTAGTGGGTAAAGAGCATAGATTATTTGTATATGACATAATTAATAAATATTAGGACAAATATTAATGCTAATAAGAAAAATGCAAAAGAAAACAATGTTATATTCATTAGGAAAACATAAAAAAAATTAAACCTTCCCAATCTGGCTACACTGCACTGTGATAGAGACAGTACTTATACCTTGCTGGCAGTAGTGTAAAATATTATTATTCTTTTGGATAGCAATTTGGAAATTGACATCAAAAGGCACAAAAATATTCATAATCTTTGACTCAGAAATACTCCTCTTGAATATTTATCCTAAGGAAACACTTAAAAAGTATATATAAATGATGTCCAATTCAGCATTATAATTACATTAAAGCATTACATATGATAATGAAATACTAGAAGTGATCTAAAAGGAAAGTTAAAAGATCAAAGAATGGCTATGAAAATTATGAATAGTGGCCTGAGCAAATGGAAGATATAAAATTTCAGAGCAAAGTAGGAGATGCTTATCACATAACAATAAACGGCAGTGTAAAAATTACTTTTACTATACTGTTAATTACCACTATGTAACCTACACAGAAAGACAAAGAAAAATGTAAACTGAAAGTAGTTTAACTGTTCAGTATGCTGAGACAGTAGGTCAATATGTTCTTCCTTGTGCTGATAATAACCACTAACATTACGTAATACTTACTATCTACCTGATGGAAGAGAATGAACATTATGTATGTGAACACATTTAATCCAATGGGGTAGGCAGCAGCCATTACTAAATGGCACAGCTGGTATCTGAATTCAGACAATCTGTGTTCAGTCCTGATCATAACGACCAGCTATGCTGTAGACACAAATCAGAAAAATGGGATTTCCCTCAACCTCTAAGAATCATGTTTTAGAAGGTTATGGGAATCATGCATTATATTACATATAATATCATTTGGTAGTCTCAGATTACTATCCCTTAATAATTGCTAACTAACCTTTCAATTTTGCCTGTAAAAATAAAGCAAACTAATTTTAAACAGACTGGAAAAAAAAGAAAATCCTTACAGCACTGCAGAATGCTACAGCTGTACAAAACACTTTGGAGACTACCAGATCCTTCTACTTCTACAGAGTAAGAAACAGAGGTCCATAATCAGTGAGAACTGACTAAAGGTCAGGCATCTGGTTAACACAACCAAAGCAAGTTCTAAATTCCAGGTTTCCAACGATAACATTAACGACGATGACAGTCCAGTGATATTTCTTGCTACACCATCTAACTTCTCTCCCTCACAAAAACAAAAAACCTATTTATATACTAAGTTTTTAGTGCATAACAAATGTCAGGCACATTTGGTGTGTTTTAGTTAAACTAAATATTGACAACAGTTTTAAGTAGTAAGTATTATAATCACTTTTAAGACGAAGAAACAGATTTAGTATGTTGCCCGGGGCCATTAACTGGCATCCAGGGCTGATTACCAAGTCAGTGCTCTTCCTAGTAAGGGTCTGCCACTGGGCTAGGGAGAAAGTGCTCATCCACTCAGGGAACTCAGGTTAAAGAGGGTCCTTGTGTTCCTTGTTCATATCTCCCAAGATTCATATGGAGAGAACTGTCTGATCTTTCTTTAGGCTCAGGACTAGCTGGCTGTTCCAGAGGATTAGAAAGAATGTAGTAAATTCCATCTGCGAGTGTGAAAAGGTTTCCAAGTTTGTATAAATCCTGGGGTTGATCCTTCATGTTCTTACTCTTATGTGTGATTAAGGGAGTAGAAAATGTTCAGTGCTTTAGAGAAAGAGAAACTGAGGAGCAGAGGGACAAAATATAATGATGCTTATATTCCCTGGCAAGTGTGCTTTTTAATATGCTAATAGTTCAAGGGCTCAAGAGATAAACTTCCTGACACTTAATACATATATTCTCATGACATTTTCTCCCTCACTATTATCTCCCTTTCCTTTGCCTTGCACTTTTAATTCTGTAAATTCTAGCATTGCAGGCTTTAATCCTCTATCCAGTTAGGGAACTCCTTAAGGGGTCTCCCATCTTCAGAGTCTCACCATGCACAACCATCTCACCTAAGGCACAGAATCTTCTAAAGCAAACCCACGGCTGCCTAATATCTGCCTATCACTTCTCTGTGAATATTCCTTGAAAACAGGCCCCAGTCTACCTTTCCAGCTTTCTCTCTCCCCAGTCTCTAAGTCTTCAGTAACTAATCTGGGCTTTCCCTTCTCTGTTCTTTGGCTCACTGTGACCCGTTTATCTGGAATCCTCTCCTTTTTCATCTTCGGCTGTCTAAAGTCAATCCGTCTTTGAAGGCCCATCTCAAATGTAATCTCCCTTGCTTTTTCTGATTCTCCAACCAGATACAATCCTTTTCTTGTCTAAACCCTGTAGCTCTGGGTGTAACTCTCAGAAGACCTCTCCCTGTACTGCAGGTATCTGGGATTGCAACTCTCAGTTCCATTAAGACTGGTCATACATTAATAACCCTTGTGTTCTAGATAGCACATAGAAGACATTCATACTCATAGTTAATGATCAAAAACAAAAATCTGTCTTTGCTGAATGCAAATTAAATGAGTGCTTCACAAGTTTCTGTCAGTTAAAGAACTGGTTAAAGGAACCCCGAGAATCAAAAAAAATACAAACAAAACAACGTGACAATGTCTTAACTGAATACTTGATTTTCCAGGCACTGACACAACAATTGATAGACATCTACTAGGTCAGAAAAGTTATGTCTGTGTTATGAAAACATAGACTCAAAAGAAGGCCCCCAAAGGCAAAAAAAGAAAAAGAACCTAAAAAACAAAACCTTAAGACATCTGTGGTATTATTTCTTGATTTTTACTTTTATACAGATGAACACGGGACCCTCTGAAGCTTTAAAACTAAAAACTATACCGAGGAAGAAAAAAACTGCATTCAGACAATCAAATGACACGTCTTGAATGCTATTGTAAATCAAGTTAAACAGAGCTACTAAGCGATTGATTCACTCTCAAAGAAAAAACAAAACAAACCTAAAACAAAACAAACCAAAACGCCAAACAACAGAAAAATTAGCTAATTCTGATTGAGAAATAAATGAGCAATCTGGCAATGTTCTTTTTTCCACATTATAAAGCTAATCGGAGAGGCCTGCCATCTGAAAACATTTCAGCAAGGTACAGAGATCATACTCCTACAGAGATCATGATTAATGAATCCATGGGCCCCTGGCTGTAACTACGTCACTGTTGTTTACTTCGTGACTTTCGAGTTTCAGGTGGGGGTTAAGTCAAGAAGGATCGGAGGAAATCAGTTTAAACTGTAGTCCCACCTTCACAGAGTAAACCGCACACCTCAACTAATTTTTTTTCTTGTGGGCCTGTAACAGTGGTATAAGCACAAGGAAACGAATGGATAATCCGAACAAAGGCAACAGGCACCTGCAACCTCTCAATCCCTTTGCAAATATTTCCACCACGAAAGGGCCAAATTCGGGGATCCGTTCGAGCAGGCGAGCGTCACGCTTCAATAATGAGCTCCCTTCTCGATTAAGCTGTAAAATCTCGGGGCAACTGAGACCCTTCCTAGGGATCTGAGCTGGGAGCGGTCTGGGATCTTTAGACAGAATCTCTCCTCCTCCCACACGTGACCGAGAGGCGATCGGCCGCCCCGGGAGACCCGCAACGCACGATACAAAGGCTCGGCGCCGCCACGGCACCCTCAGGAGGGCCGCCGAGCCTCCCGCGCTCGGCCGCTGCGGAGCCTGCGCAGGGCGCCGCCGCGAGGCGCGCCGCTCCCGGGCCCGCAGGGCGGTGCCGCGCAGCGCGGGGAGAGGGCGCAGGGAGCGCGCGCCGCCTGCCCTGCGCGCCTGCCCACCCAGCGCCGCGGGAGCGGGGCCGACGAGCCGCACGCAGTCCGGCCGCGCCGCAGCCGCCGGGCCCTCGGCCGACGCAGGGAGCGCCGCCGCGACGTGGACGAGGGTGAGGAGGCCGAGGGCTCCCGGACCCCGGGCCGGCCCGAGGCCGGGCCCGCGCACCCCGCCCAGGCCCGGGCCTTCCCTTCTCCTCCCGGCCCCTGCCGCCGCCCGCGGCCTCCCGGGCCTCGCGAGGGGGCGGACGGGCGCCGGGAGCGGCACTTACACCACGGCTCTGGAGATGATCCAGGACACCATCTTGCCGCGGGCGGGTGGGTGCCGAGCGTGGCGGGCCAGGCGGCCAACGGCAGGCCGCGCGCCCTCCGGCTCCTCGCACTCCCCGGGGCCGCGCTGGCGCCCTCGGGAGCCGGGCCCGGTGTCTGCGCGCGGCGGCCGGGCCCCCCCAGCCGTCCCCGCCCGCCGGCGGAGCCGCCGCGGAGCCCGCCGGCCCCGCCCCTGCGCTCCGCTGATAGGCGGCGGCGGCGCGTCGGCCGAGGCCGAGGCCGGGCGGCCCGGCTCCGGGGGCTGGGCCGCCGGGACCCCTGCCCGCGCCGGACGGCCCCGCGGCCTGGATCCTTGGCCCTGACCTCCCCGCGCCGGCCCCTTTCACCCAGAACGTCCGCCGGGCGTGGAGGGGAGAGGGTGGCGAGAGGCTGAGGAAAGGGGGGTGGGGGTGAGGGCTGTTAACATCTGTGTGAAAAGCCAGACGGTAGTAGTGGAAACTGTCTGACAATCCTTTCGGACCAGGCCCTAGATTCTGGAGAGGAGAAAATTGGAGATGCGTTTAGCTACATCCGGTGTTCTCACTGTTCACCGAGGCCCTGGACGTCATCAAAGTACCGCGTTTTCAGGCAGAGGTCGGGAGAATCGTTGCCCAGGCCTGTCAGGAGGCTCCTGGTTGGTGATGCAATGCAGGGAGGGGCCGAGGAGGAAAGCCTTGGATTGCAACTTTGCAGTAGTTGAGTGTGTGTGTAGGTGCCACCGGTCTGGGCCTCTTACGACATCTTCCCATCACAACATCCCCAGAGCCTGTATTACAAACACACCTCTGACCTGCCAGATATTCAGGGTAAAAGTTGGGCTTAGGATTTCTGACCTGTCTTGCTATTTTTAGCTGTCTGTTTTTTGGGAAGTTGGGTTAACTGCTCGCAGCTTGCAGGTCTCGCGGGTGTCTTAATTTCAGGAGGCAGAATTTAAACTGATGTTTTTGGTGGCAATACCGAATTGAGGAAGTGATCTTGAAATTTAATTCGCATCTTTTTTTTTTCCTGTTAAGACGGTAATAAAAGATAATTCTAGTATTCAGATGGTATGAAGAATAAAGGATGAAACGTGGGCTTCAAGCCTTTAATTAAAAGTTCTAGGAAATATAATAGTTTATTTTGTGACCATACTGTAATTTATTCTTTTTGTTCCTCAGTTTCCCTGTAGTAAAAAGAGGTCACTAATACTGCAGTTTACCTCTTGCCTTCCAGGGGTGACATGAAGTACGCTAAATACATTTTAAAAAATTCTACCACTTGTTTGAGAGAAAATCAAAAAACGAATAGGAGATTATCTTGAGTTCTTTTAAGGGCTCAGGTTCAGTACATTAGTAATGTTTTCGTTATGCAAGGAATGAAATCGAAAACTCCTTTTTACTCTTGGGTAGGCTTTTTACTCTTGGATGGCAAAGAGTTGGACACGACTAAGCGACTGAACTGAACTGAGGCTCTTTTTGCTTATTTATGCATTTTAAGAACGTATTTATTAATTTCAGGGATCTCATTAATGAAAATTTGCATTTGTCTGGAGTCGTTTTTGGCCATTATTCAGCATTATTTGGAAATCAGGTGTGCCTCATAAACACCAGTTTTCTAAAAAGTTCTCTTGCCCAGTAAAACTGAAAGTATTTGAATGGCATTCAGAATCCTCCATGAACTGATCCTGAAATGTTTTTACAGCATTAATTTTTCCTGTCCTTCCAGTCTCTAATGTATTTTTTCCCTTACCTTTCTTCTCTGATCCAAGCTATATTTTCATGCTCTGTGCCTATGCCTGGACTTCATTTTTTCTGTAATGATTTGTGCCCTGTTCTCTACCTGTCAAGAGCCTTTCAGTGTCCTATGCCATGAAGATGTCCTGATTTTCATAGTTATTCATAGTTTTCTCCAGGCCCCCATAATTAATTACTTGAATTTCTACTTAATTCCTGTCATTCTGCTTTATATTATGGTTATGTTTTACCTAGGTCTGACCTACTGAATGGTAAAATGTTTTAAGGACAGGTGTGGTATATTAGTGTTTTCCTATTGTCTAGGATAGAGTAATTGCCCAGTAAAAATTCGAATTATGTTTTTCAGAACTTTTACAACTCAGAGCCTAGGTAGTGTTTATTCCTGTTTAGTACACTGGAAACTGAGGTTTAGAGAGCTCACTGCCAAGGACCACATAACTTATAGGTGATAGAACTGAAACTCTAATGCATATTTCCCAAGTGTTCTTTACATTATACTGTGATAGTCAAATTGTGTTTAAGGCAGTGGGTCCAGATGGAGGTTCCCTCTAGGGGGAGGTTGGGAGGTATTTTTTGGGGGTTGTTGGAATGATTGAGGCTGACCACTAGCGTCTGATGGGTGAGAGCCAGGGATGCTACCTACTCTTGGTAGATGCACGGGCTGTCCCGAACAAAGACTGTTCGAATGTTTTGCAAGGTTTAAGAACACACTGCCTGACATTCGTGTAATATTTGTACTTATCTGAACCTAGAACCTCTGTTTTAGGTTTAGCATGGTTTTAACTGCTACTGAATTTTCCAGTGTCTATTTCTACATGCAACTTGTGAGAGAAAGATTTGTTTTGTTCATAATTTGATCAGGAGTTGTTTACAGTTTTGGAAAATTATGTCACAAAGTACTTTGCATTCATAGCTGTCATGGTTAGCTGGTAATTACTCTTACATGTTTTCTAGTTCAGTTTTGTTTCAAGATTAACATGCTGAAATACATAAATAATTTTTTACATAAATGATTTTCATTTCACTTTTCCATCTGTATTTTATTTTGGATAGATACATGGGTTTGTTTGAAGTCTACAGGGAGATTGTTTTTAATTTCATTTCTAGGTGATAAAGCAGAAGCTGGAAAATATTTTATGAAAGGGGAACATCAGGCCTGATTTGGTTGAGAATTCTTAGTCTAAACAGACTGTGGTTTCATCTGAGGAGTTGCCTTACGTGAGAAGAACCCAGATTTTAGTAGTGGGTGTACTGGTCTGTGCCTTGATAGTTGAGACCTGGTAGTAGATGGCCATTAAATTAGTGCTTCGTGGTGTGAGGCAAGGCTCGGAGACAGGGGAGAAGAGGAAATCCATGACTTGCCACCTTTTAAAGGGTGGTCTCTTTTGGCATACTTGAGACGATTTCTTGTTTATAAGATGGAAAATTGTTTCTTTAAATACTAAACTTAATTGCTTTTTTAAAAAGTATATTGCTAATATTCATTTGAGTGCTTCCTTCACTGTGTTTTGCAAAGACTCTTTTCTTTGGATGTTGTGTTTAATCATGGTGGGATGTGGCATATTTAGGTAGGGCAAAGGACATTCTATCAGGAGACCTATTTCTAATTGCCATTCATGTGATGTTTGGCAAGTGTATCTATGTTTCCTGTTAAGTGGGGATGATAATATTATGATAATCAAATGCAAGGGGTTTTTAAAAGTAAGGGTAAGTAGACTATTAAAAAGAATTTATTTTTCTTCTGCGTTTTCACTTTTAGAGTTCCTGGGAGATATGTGAAATATGTGTCTCCTACATGTTAAAGGAGCTGATTTATTAGGGAAGAAAGAGTGGGAAGGTACCTCGGAGAGCAGGTAGTAAGAGAATTACAGAGTACAGAGATAGTATCTAATCTATATAATTAATGAGTGTACTAATGAAACTGAATACTAGGTCACCTTCCCATTTCTGTTGGAGGAGTATTTTCAAGTGCTTGAAAATATATTTATGTGTAGAAAGGCTAAAATGACTAACTTTTATAGTTTATTAAAAGTGTAGTCTAATAGTTGTTTAGAAAATGACATGAGGATCTTAAAGAGAATAACTTAAAAGACAAAATCTGTTGTTTTTCCATCTGCGGCTAGATGAATGATTTTTACGTGTTAGCCAGTTTGCTTTATGGTATTATAGTTAACAACAGGCCAGTTTTGGCATCTGAATCAAATTATAAAGAAATCATATTGAAAATATCATAATTGGATTGCATTAGAATAGAAAGATTAGATTCTGAATTAAGTGTTTGATAGGTTACTAGCCAACATTTGATGAAGAAAGCAAAATACATCTGCTGGTGGCTAGGTCTAGGAAATGCACGTATCTGAGGCTGTTAACACATTTGAGGTAGTAGCTTTGGTTGCAATGATGAAGGATTTAGACATATTTCAGGTATTTTAGCTGTTCATTTAAATCATAGTTTCCAGGTTTGAAATCAAGGTAGATCTATGATTTCAGGTATTGCTCAGATACATATTGGGTTGTTACGATGTAATTTACAGAGAACTGAAATATTTGGTAATTCTATTATTTCCAGTAAGCACAACTTTAAACAATTTTTGTTGGTAGTTTTGAGTGGTAGTTCAAAGCACATGGAATAAAATTCGGAAGGGTGAACAATGTAAAGTTAGTTTTCTTTTATCACTTGTCTCCAGCTATCTACTTCCTTATGAGGCCTGTCTCTATTGCTGGGTTTTTGTTTGCCAAGAGTCAAGTCTTGAATGAGACTCAGTTGTATATAGGTATTTAAGATAAAAGTAGAATTTGTTATCAGTTGGGACATGATGTAAAATTTAGTAAGTGATTTTGTGACAGCCAGCTAACCATTTAATAAAATCTGAAGAAAAAGTAATTCGTGATGGATAAGAATTATAAATGTAAAAACTAAAAGTACCATGAAAGTATAAAAAGAGAACACATGTGAAGGCAATGTAATCTTGATAATGAAAAGGCCTGTCAATGCATGCTGTAAAATCAGAAACCAGAAGGGCAAATTTCATAAGATTTGATTGCATAAGAATTTAAAACTCCTATGTTGTCAGAAACAATATAAACAAAATTTTAAGACAAATGACAAATTGGGGAAAAACATTCGTAAAACCAAAGGTTAACATTGTTAATATTACAAAGCACTTGTTAAAAAACCATTAATTAAAAACATATTGCAAAACTCAGAATATCTGGTTTCCAGTCTGACAAGTAAGAGGCTGGACTAACTAAAAATAATTAACACCCCTTTTTAGATGCTTCAGAGAAATGAGGTCATAAACGTTGTCCCAAATTGGAGAGATAGGCAGTACAGAGAATTATAGCTCACTAGAGTGGAAACCTCTGCACGAATCAGTGCTAGCATAGGAAAGCCTAAAGCATGATTGAATCTGGAGACCCAGTGTGGACAGCTCTGAGAGTTAAAAGCTGCGGGAGAATCCGACTTCACAGTTATGTGGGAGAAAAGTTCCTCCCTGCTGGAAGTCGGCAGGGGAAGGAAAAAGAAACCTTTTTGAAATACACTAAATACTCTTTGAAATAGTCTTCTTAACAAGTTATGCCCTCAGGAGAAACTATTTCACTGGAACCTAACCTCACGGGGGAAGGGAAATAGCCAACACCAAGCTAGCTCCAGCCTTCCACCAGGGCTTGCCTCCTTCCCTTGAAATTCCT
The DNA here is from genome assembly GCA_007570785.1 of Antilocapra americana. Classification (NCBI taxonomy): domain Eukaryota; kingdom Metazoa; phylum Chordata; class Mammalia; order Artiodactyla; family Antilocapridae; genus Antilocapra; species Antilocapra americana. Next base: position 6,874,087 of record ML663567.1, read on the forward strand.
TTATGTAATTACCACCTGTCCTTTAAAAAAAAAAATTATTCCTGGTTCTAAGAAAGCATGTACTCCTTGCTAAAAATCACTTGAAGCTATTCATCTCTCCTTTCCTTCCAGATCCTCTGTGCTCTTCCTTCTTCTCTCCTTCCCTAACACTTTCCTCTCTTACTGTATCCTGTTTTTGAGACTTAACCTATTGTTACTTGTGACTATAGTTCATAGATTTCCACCACTATGTAATACCCATCCTGTGTAGTATATACAGTATATTTTTCATTCCAAATAAGGATATTTTGGATGTTTAATTTTTTTTTTTTACTCCCAACGGCTTACATGAAGGTTTACCTAAGGTGTGTAATATGCAAAGCATCACCTTTAAAGCATAATAGGCATCATATTTTAAAAATTGTTGATATTTTTATGGTTGTCATCCTTCCTAGTAAGCTTCTCGAAAGCAGGAATTGTGTCTTCCACATCCCATCCTGCATTACCAGCCTTACATATAACAACAAATGTTTGCTTCATTGAATTGAATTTTGTTCTTTACTGTTCATGCAGCACCCTCTCTTGAAAACTCAATATTCTGTAAACCTCAAACTTCAAAAGAGAGAACTATTGGGAACCAAAATACTTGGCCATGTTATAACATGTGAAAATTGCATTGAAAAATTTCAACAACTTATCCAAATAAATATGAATTAGCAGGGTGACAAATGTCAAGAATTCTTATCGGACAGGTTTAAATTGGAACATTCTTAACATGTTAAGCTATTACTTTAGTTTCTCTTTCTAGGGATGGAAGTAATAACCCCTAGTTAGTTGTGTAATGTTTAACTCGTGTTTACAAGAAACTTTTATTTCAGAGGTCTAGAATAATAGGAATAATGTAGTTAAAAACTCTAAAAGAGAAAACTAGTTATATTTTTAAACATTAGGGAATGTTTAGCTTTATGTTATAATTTTATTATAGGACTTATACTTAACAATTTTTTATTTTCTATTGGAGCATAGTTGGTTAACAATGTTGTGATAGTTTCAGGTGTACAGCAAAGGACTCATACTGCTGTAGTAAAAAAAAAAAAAGCTGTTGCTCATAGGGTCGTATTGGTACCATGTTGAATAGTTTCTTGAAAAAGAGGCACTCTCATGCTTTTTATGTACCTATCCTGGGCCTGGTGCATTGGTTTTAGTTCAGTTCAGTCGCTCAGTCGTGTCTGACTCTTTACGACCCCGTGAATTGCAGCACACCAGGCTTCCCTGTCCATCACCAACTCCTGGAGTCCACCCAAACCCATGGCCATCGAGTCAATGATGCCATCCAGCCATCTCATCCTCTGTTGTCCCCTTCTCCTCCTGCCCCCAATCCTTCCCAGCATCAGGGTCTTTTCAACTGAGTCAACTCTTCGCATGAAGTGGCCAAAGTATTGGAGTTTCAGCTTCAACATCAGTCCTTCCAATGAAGTGTTGCACCAAGGAACCGGGATTTTGTAATCCCAACTCTAGCTTGTTAAACTGACTTGCTCAGTTCTAATCATTTATCTCACTGGACTTCTGTTTCCTTATCTACAAAACAAAGGTAAAGCTTTAGACTGCTTATTTTCATAGGGTTATTAAGGTAATCCTTTAGACTGCTTGTCTTCATAAGGTTAATAAGAGACTTAACAAGGACACATAAGAAAACCCTTTGTAAACTGAACTCTATAATTGGGATGTAAACTGAACTCTATAATCGGGATATGAGATATTATTTTTAGTTTAGAAAAATTCAGAAATACTCAAGACCACTTTTTTGCAGCAGGGGAAATACTGAATTTTGGGGAAAATAAACCTTTATATGTGGGAAAAAGAATATGTGCAGATAACCACAGCCCAGGATAATGTCCCAAGCAAAAATCTTTACTGATTTTGAAGTTCACAGGCCAGGAAGAGCTTGGTCTGTTTGGGGGAAAGGACACGAAAAGATGCTTTGGAGGATGATAGGAGTCTTGTGGCTCAGCTATTCTACTTTTATAATTGTTATTGCTTCCTAGAGCTATGCAGCTCATATTCCTGGAATATTGTATTGTAGATTTTTGGATTCAGAGTTTGATCTTCTTATCCCCAGGTATTGATTCTCTCTCCTTTAACCACAAGAAAGATGAATTGAGGAAACAATTTATTATATTGGCAGTTGTGGGTGGAGGGAGATTAAAGACCTAGCTTTTTATTTTTTTAATCTCTGTATTATTCATAAAAATAGCTGTTGCGTATTCACTGAGTATAGAGTGAGGGGAAGCAAGCTTTAGCTTCAATAGTAAGTGAATAATGAGCTGCTGGTGATGTTTTAGAGGTCATTTTATGTCAAAGTAAGGAGATAGATAGATGGGGAAACTGTCAGACTTTATTTTTTGGGGCTCCAAAGTCACTGCAGATGGTGATTGCAGCCATGAAATTAAAAGATGCTTACTCCTTGGAAGGAAAGTTATGACCAACCTAAACAGCATATTAAAAAGCAGAGACATTACTTTGCCAACAAAGGTCCGTCTCGTTAAGGCTATGGTTTTTCCAGTGGTCATGTATGGATGTGAGTTGGACGGTGAAGAAGGCTGAGTGCCAAAGAATTGATGCTTTTGAACCGTGGTATTGGTGAAGACTCTTAAGAGTCCCTTAGACTGCAAGGAGATCAGTCCTGAATATTCACTGGAAGGACTGATGCTGAGGCTGAAACTCCAATACTTTGGCCACCTCATGCGAAGAATTGACTCAATGGAAAAGACCCTGATGCTGGGAAGGATTGGGGGCAGGAGGAGAAGGGGACGACAGAGGATGAGATGGCTGGATGGCATCACCGATTCGATGGACATGGGTTTGGGTGGACTCTGGGAGTTGGTGATGGACAGAGAGGCCTGGTGTGCTGTGATTCATAGGGTCACAGAGTCGGACACGACTGAGCGAGTGAACTGAATTGAAGGAGATAGAAGGGATAATACTCCCAAATTGGCAAAATTTGTAAAAATGATTCTCACTTTAAGTGTTTTCCATGAGTTCCATTTTATTGCAACACATTTCATAATTGGAATCTGTGCAAATGAATGTTCATAAGTAGATTTCCTTGGTGGCCATTGGCATGTTAACATAGGTGAAAAACATTTCCTTAGAAGTTGTATTATAGTTTTACCTACATTAAAAATAGTATTAAATGGCCAGTTTCGCTATATTTTAAATAGTAATATTGTGATATATTTTTTTTAAACCATGGAAAGAATCTTAGATTTAGTACCTTTTAAGAGTAAATGTAAGGAGAAAGAGCTGAATGTGATATATGGTTTTTTAACTTAAAAATTAAAGCACAGTTAACATCGGTCTTCAGTCAGTTTTGCCTATAAATTTTAGGAAAGTTAAATTCTGTTGTCTGATTTCTGTGGATTAAGGCTTAAAAATGAATAACTTAAGACTTTTAAAGAATTTGAATAATACTATGTCTTTCTCTTTATCTGTTTTATTCACGTATTGGGTAATAGGTTGGTAACTCCTTTTTCCAGGAGTATGTTGTTGTGTGGGTTTTTTTGTGTGTGTTTATCACTTTATTGCTCATAGTTTCATGTACTTAATATTTTAAAATAATGTGAGTCCTATTAAGAAATCGTATTGTGCTAGTGCTTCATTTTTAAACTAAAACAATTATAGGTTTTGAATAATTGTCAATATATGATACATTTCTTGTTTCTTAGGATCTCGAATGAATGATTTGAAGTTATCTAGTTCTACACTGTTATCTAGGGATTTTCTTTGATATGCTTAATCTTTAATGAATCAGTGTCTCACCTTTTTTATATAAAATGTCTATTTTGTTATAAGGCATAATTAGTTAATCAAAGAATTGAAGCATCCTTGTTTATAACATTTAAAATTTTTAGCCAGGGAGGAAGTGAAAATTGTGAGGCGCAGACAAGGTGTTCAGGTAAGTGTAGCAGTTTGTTGAGTCAGGCAGTCCCACACTTTTAACTTCAGTAACACCCCAGGACATTGCCCTGTGTTTATGGTGATGACCTTCACTAATTAGGGAAAGGCAAAATAAATTTTACATTCTTTAGGAGGGCTGAAAAACGTTAACTATTTTGTAAGCAGAAATCTTGGAAGTAAAGGATTTCTTTTGCTATTGGTTAAAATAAAACTAATTTTAATGCTTATCTATAAGGGAATTGTTTCAAATACTTGAAGTTCTCTGAAGCCCCCTGCTTCTTGTGGATGAGAGATTAAAGGCAGAGATATGGTCGAGACTGTGATGCTGATAAGCCATCTCTTAACACACACATAGTTGGCCCCATTTGCAAACTTTCTTTCTATTTTTATTAGATTGGTGACTTGATACATTTTCAGAGTCATTTCATCTACTTATTTAGGGTGTAACTGCCTGTATTGGACTCTTCTGCATTCCACTGCTTCTGTAGTATGTGCTTGTGACGTTTTCATGATGGAGACCGTATCACTCTTTCATTTCTATCTCTCCTCACAATGTGCTTTCTTATTTTAAAGATGTATTTTATGTTTTAGAAAACATTTGTTTACTTGGCTGTTGTGGCTCTGGGTTATGGCATTCAGGATCTAGTTCCTTGACCTGGGATTGAGTCCAGGCACCCTGTAGAGGGAGCCCAGAGTCTTAGCCACTGGACCACCAGAGAAGTCCCCACAGTGTGCCTTCTAACCCCAATGTTGATAATGTATTTTTTAAGGTCATTAAGCAATGTAGCTTAATGATTAAAAGTGAGGAGTTTATGCTGAATGATGTGGCTTGGATTCTGACCTCATCAGCTTGACTCTGTGTGATCTTTGGTCAGATACTTTGCATTCTAAACAAGCCCTCTCCTTGGGCTTGTCAGAAATTAAATTAGCTAGTGTTTATGTAATATGCTTAGTATGGGCCTGCCACAAAACAGTTGCGTTTTTGTTTTAAATTATTGTCAGACTCCGTGACAACAGCATTGCTTGATTGTCTAGTTTCCTGGACTAGTTTGTAAAGTTGTTGAGAAAAGAAGGTGTGGTTGTTTTGTGTGTGTATCTATCTCCTGTCCTCATACTTTGTATGCAGAGATGTCATTCTTGTATTATTTGTTTCAGTTGTTTGAGACCTTGAAGGCCCAGGAGCTAGTGATTTTTATAGCTATGTTTAGGCACAAAATTAGGAGCCTTATGTCTAGGAGTGAGTCACTCACCTCTTGGATATGACCACTTTACTCAGAATATGTGAAGACTTTCTGCTTTTCTTCCCAACAGTTGCCTAACTTTGTTATGGTTGCTTTACTTCATTGTAGAGGCAAAATTAGGTGCCACCATTTTATTTACAAATTTGATGATTTGCAAATGACTGAGAGATAACATTTATGTATCTTAACGGCCCACTATGCTCAGTGAATATTTATTGACTGATTTATATTTTTCCAAAGTGAAGAACAACTTGACTGTACCTGTGTAGAGAACAGCTCATAGTAATTGGTTGCTTTAACATTGTACAAAGTTTCTGAGTTACTTTGTTTTCTGAAGGCTTGTTTTTTGAATCCATATCATATGAAAGTTACACTTAGAATCAATTAAAAATCTTTTTTACTCCAGGCTTGTATCCTGAGTGTTTTCTGAAGTATGCTATTTATATACTGTTTTCTAGGTACTTAGGGCTTTTTACTCAGGTCCAGTTATGTTCTCTTAGTTTGCAAAGTAAACTTGTACAGCTTTAGAGCAGAAAACTGACTTATTTCATTCATAGTGATAGAACTTTTTAAAAACATCCATTTATAGACTTTCAAAAAAACAGCCTTAAAATTCACATTGCATGTAACTTACCCTTATATTAATATGTACAGTTCTGTCGTTTTTAGCATATGTACAGAACTATCCACCTTTTACAATTAGTTTTAAATCATGCTGCTAATTTCCCAGAGAAACTCCATACATCTGCATAAATGGAATCGTACAATATGGTCTTTTTGACTGACTTTTTTGACTTAGCAAAATGTTTTCCAAGTTCAACCATTTGTAGCATGCATCCGTACTTAGTTCATTTTTATTGCTGAGTAAAATTCTTTTGTTATGGATAGATAGTATTTTATTTAATCCATTGATCAATTAATGGACATTTGAACTGTTTCCACTCTTGGGACATTATGAATAATGCTGCTATAAACATACATGTACAAGTTTTTGTTTGGAAATATGTTTTCATTTCTCTTGAGCTTTTTTTTTTTTTGATGAACTAAGTTCTAAAGGAAAGTAAGTTGTGGACTACTTTTAGAAAAATCTTTTGTAGATATTTAAAAATCCTGTCTGTCTCTTTTATTCCCACGTATTAGGTTTTGCTAGGTTTGCTGCACTTACAACTAACTTTAAAATCTCAGTAGTTTACAGCAATATGGGTTTGTTTCTTGCTCAGATTATGTTAGTTGCAGCTGGCTGGGGATCTTCACTCATCTTCTCATTTCCAGGATTCAGGCTGAAGGAATAAATTCTTATTTGGGACATGCTTTTCTTCTGACTAAAGGAAAAAGAAACAGAACTGGTAGAAACATTCAATGAAAGCATTTGCTCAGACCTGGCATACATTTCATTTCCACTCACGTTGTATTGGCTTAGTTAGGCGAGTCGTATGGCAAATGTGAAAATCAATCAGGGAAGTATAACCCAACTGTTGTAGGCAATGCAAGTCATATGGCATTAGGTGGGGACAAAAAGCCATCTCGCATGGAAGGAGGCATAGATGATTTGAAACAAATTCAGGTCATCACAACTCAGAAGGAAATAATGAAACTTACGGAGGAGAGATGAGGAAAACGGAGGTGAAGCTGGTGTAGCTCCATATCTTTTGAATTCAAGGGAATATCTCTGTTCTTCACAAATAAAGGGAAGTTTTAACACTAAGGTCAGAGGATAGCCAGCTTCAACAAAAATACAGTATACTAATGCATATATATGGAATTTAGAAAGATGGTAACGAGAACCCTGCATGTGGGACAGCAAAAGAAACGCAGGTGTACAGAACAGTCTCGTGGACTCTGTGGAAGAGGGCAAGGGTGGGATGATATGGGAGAATAGCATTGAAATATGTTAATTACCATATGTGAAATCAATCGCCAGCCCAGGATTGATGCTCGGGGCTGGTGCACCGGGATGTCCCAGGGGGACGGAATTGGGAGGGAGGAGGGAGGGGGGTTCTGGAGGGGGAGCATATGTATACCTATGGTGGATTCATGTCAATGTATGGCAAAACCAACACAATAATAAAAAAAAAAGATAAAACTAAGAAAAAGAAAACCAGTATATAAAAGTGAGCCAGAGACCCTTTTTTTTTTTTTTTTGCCAGAGACCCTTGCAAGCAGATGAGAGTAGGATTCAAGCAGAGATCCCATCATGAGTGTTACAGAATAAATTACTAGAAGGTAACAGAAGACTGTCTCTTCTGTGTAGGCTTTTGGCCATTCCCATCCCCACATGACAGCACCTTATAAAGGTCCAAGTTTGTTGAAGAAATTAGGTTGTTTATCCTGTAGAGTTTCCCTCAGTCTTGATTTGACTAATTGCATACCTGTGATACTATTTAACTTGTTCCTGTGCCCCTGCATTTTCTAAAATGTAGTCCCTGCTTTGTAAATAGTTTAAGCATGGTGTTCAGTTCAGTTCAGTTGCTCAGTTGTGTCCGACTCTTTGCGACCCCATGGACTGCAGCACACCAGGCCTCATTGTCCATCACCAACTCCCAGAGTTTACTCAAACTCATGTCCATTGAGTTGGTGATGCCACCCAACCATCTCATCCTCTGTCGTCCCTTTTTTCTCCTGCCTTCAATCTTTCCCAACATCAAGATCTTTTCCAATGAGTTGGTTCTTCGCATTAAGTGGCCAAAGTATTGGCTTTTCAGCTTCAGCATCAGTCCTTTCAATGAATATTCAGGACTGATTTCCTTTAGGATGTCATAAGTACTGAAATATGTTGGGGTTTTGGTATGAAAGTTCCTAGGAGGTCACTTTACATAGAAGGAAGATGGGTCGCTAGGAAGTCTTCCTCAAGGCAGTGACATTTGATTTCAGCTTTGAGGAATAAAGTGAAGTGAAGGTATTATACTTTTGGAAAGTGTCTGTTTAGAATATATATGTGGTATGCCTTTATCTCTATACCAGTATGAGCCTCTGTTTCTTCATCTGTAAATTTATAACACATCAGTATATATTTTGCTTCTTAAGATTTTCACTGTCAATAACATTACTACAGGAAGCATTACTGTGTATTTACTCTTGTGCATTTGACCATGTATTTTAATAGGACAAGATCCCTAGAAGGGAAGTGGCCATGTTTAAGAATGTGTGTATGTTAGTCTCTCAGTCATGTCTGACTCATCTACAGACTCACGGACTGTAGCTCTCCAGGCTCCTCCGTCCATGGAGTTTTCCAGGCAAGAAATACTGGAATGGGTAGGCATTCCCTCTCTGGGGGATCTTTCTGACTCAGGGATCAAACCTGGATCTCCTGCATTGCAGGCAGATTCTTTACCATCTGAGCTACCAGGTAAGCCCTGTGTTTAACAGTAGATATATTTTAAACGTTGTTGTAGGTGCTGCCAAATTGTCATCAAAAACGTTGATAGCAATTCACAGCTTTTACCAGTGGGAGGCTAGTGACCATTTCCTCAAACCCACAGTAGTGTGTCTTTTAAAACTAAGTTATTTTAATTTATTTTAGTATCATATTGTGTTGATTCTTCCCCAGAATATCAGGAAGTTAATCTAAATACGTTTATGTCTTGAAAGTATGGAGTTAAAATGTGACATTTAAAATTTAATATATTTTCACTTTTGAAACCTAGAAATTTATTTTATAATGGAGATTTGTAGTTCTTTACTATGGATTAATAATTATCTGTATTTGGAAAAGTAATTGAAAGTCAGACTACCAAGAAATCATACACCCTGCTTCTGATCAGTTGCAGGAAGAAAAAACTTCGTGATGTCACATTTCTCTCTCTTTTCTTTTTTTGAAATGTGATTTGGAGATACGGGTTAGAAAAAGAACATTTCTAAAGTAGTTTGGGAGACTTCTAATTCTATCAGACTTTTTCTACTCTTGTTTAACATTATTATTTCCATTTATGGTGGCCACTTGTGTGATCCATGAAAATGTTATTGTTCAGTCCTTCAAACCCCATGCACTGCAGCGCCTCAGGCTTCCCTGTCCTTCACTGCCTCCCAGTTCAGTTCAGTTCAGTCGCTCAGTCATGTCTACCTCTTTGCGACCCCATGAACTGCAGCATGCCAGGCCTCCCTGTCCATCACCAACTCCCAGGGTCCACCCACACCCACGTCCATTGAGTTGGTGATGCCATCCAACCATCTCATCCTCTGTCGTCCCCTTCTCCTGCCCTCAATCTTTCCTAGCATCAGGGTCTTTTTAAATGAGTCATCTTTTCACATCGGGTGGCCAAAGTATTGGAGTTTCAGCTTCAACATCAGTCCTTCCAATGAACACCCAGGACTTAACTCCTTTAGGATGGACTGGTTACAGAGTTTGCTCAAATTCATGTCCATTGAGTCAGTATGCTCTCTAATCATATCCTCTGCTACCCTCTTCTTTTGCCTTCTTCAGTCTTTTTCAGCATCATGGTCTTTTCCAATGGATCACCTCTTCACATCAGGTGGCCAAAGTATTGGTGGATGATCCACAAATCAATTTATGTGTGAAAGCAGAACATTTATGCTTTTTCCTTTTAGGTACTGTTGAATGTATTATTTTAATTTAAATAATTTGTACTTTCTGAAATTATGTTTTGTTCCCTTCTACTTAAAAATAGTCTGTGAGTCCTACACAGATGTCAGTCTAGATTTTAATATTATTTAAGTTTTCCTGTTATAAATGTATAAGTTTATCAGGTTACCATACCCAGAGAACTTTCTTAAATTATCATTGGTGTTGGGAAAAAAAAAGGTAAGGAAAAGAATAAGTGAAGAAAAGAAGGAAGAGAAATTCAAAGATAAATCCAAACAATTTTAAGTCATGGTCCTTTTTTCCTCTTTTAAATAAGAAAGCTAATACTTTTATCTGACTCTGCTTTCAAAGATGCAGCTGTTTTCTAGACTTATATTTTAGTTAGAATCACACAGTTTTAAAGCAAAGTGAAGACTTTAATATTGGGGTTATTCAGGCAGTACTGTGGTGAGTTACTTGTCTGAGTTATTTTTAATTGTTTAGATCCTCCCACTCCCGGATTTTGGACTTATGAGCTTGGTGTATAAACGTGTAATTTGTTGTGCTTTTTCTTACATTTTAAATGCTTATTTTTATTTACTAATTAGCGTTAAAAATGATCTTTTAATTTGTTATTGTAGGTGAAAACCTCCCTTCTTGATTAACGTTATCAGACTTGGTATTAGAAGCAACCTTTTTATTTGGAAATTAAGCCTGCCTTTCACAGAAAAAGTAATGATTACATATTATTTAAAAGTAAAATCTCTATTAGGGCAAGGAATTTCTGCTAAGTTGGATTTTTTTTTTTTTTTTAGTTCAGAATGAATTCTCTTTTGTGGTGACACATAGCTGTTTCTGAAGTTGGCAAGAAAACTTCCTCTGGGGACTCTCAAAGGGAGTGTTGTGGCAGCTCTGTGATTCAGCTGCTTAGAAAGCTCTCTGAAAGTTGCCTTATTTGTCTGGAAAGAGTCTGGAGCCCAAACCTGTTTTTTCCACTGAGGAGGGTTGTAGCTCTAAGCTGCTGTCGAAAACAACCATGAAAGATTCTGTGATGATAGTGTGAAATACAGCAATACCAAGGCATAAATTTTGTACTCCAAAGCAAATTTTCAGACCCAGTTTGAAAAAAAAAAAAAAAGCGAGGGGAGGGAGGGAAGCCTTTCCAGTATGGATAGGCTTTGGCAGTATTTATATTGATATCCAGGTGGCACTAGTGATAAAGAACCCGCCTGCCAGTGTAGGAGATATAAGAGATGCAGGTTTGGTCCCTTGGGTTGGGAAGACCCCCTGGAGGAGGACGTGGCAACCCACTCCAGCATTCTTGCCTGGAGAATCCTACGAACAGGGGGGCCTGGCAGGCTACAGTCCATGGGGCCACAAAGAGTCAGACATGACTGAAGTGACTTAGCACACAGACATATTGATATTCACCTTCCTCAGAGACCTAGAGAAAGAAGAGGAAATAAAGGGAGCCTCTCCTTTTCTTTCTTACTAGACGGTCCACAACCAAGTTGAGTACAACATGAGAGTCACTATACAAGAAAAAGGAGGGTCAAGAGCATTGGTACAGATTCCTTCTTATTAAAAAATTAAGTTTCAGGTCTTTGTATAACGTGTTGAGTGAATACTAATTAGCTCATATTAAAAGATTACATATAAATATTGAAGTGTAGTATGAAATTATTTTGAATCAGATTAAGTGGGATGGAGGAAAGAGTCATTAATTAAAAATAGTTATAGGACTTCTGGTGGTTCAGTGGTTAAGACTTCCCATTTCAAATACAGGGGACAGGGACACAGGTTTGATCCCTGATGGAGGAACTAAGATCCCACATGCTGTATGGTGTGACCTACACCCCCTCACCCCACCCAAAGAAGTGACTGAACTATTAAAAGAAAAATTTGGGGAAAAAGAAGAACAGTAATAGTAAAACAGACGAGAAACGTAATAGAAAAGATGGACATGGAGGAGTTAAGGAAGGGAGTAATTCCAATTTTCTCTACCTAGTGACTCAGTTCCCTGCTAACACATCCACCCTCAGCTCTCACCACTTCATTTCCTTTCTGTCCCCAAACCCCCCAGTGCCATTAAGTGTTCTGAGCTTCAATCATACTGCACTGAATTTCTCTCCTTTCTTCAAATATGACATCTTCTCCCAAGCTTTCAATTTTTTATATTTACTTGAGGCCACTGTTACTATTTGGCTTAGCAGGTGAGTCAATGGTAAAGAATTCGCCTGCCAGTGCAGGAGACACAAGTTCCATTCCTGGGTTGGGAAGATCCTCTGGAGAAGGAAATGGTAACCTCCTCTAGTATTCTTGCCTGGAAAATTCCATGGACAGAGGAGCCTGACAAGCTACAGTCCATGGGGCCACAGAGAGTCAGACATGATGGAGCGTGCACAACCCATCCCCAGCGCTTTAATACTCTGTTGAATAGAAGTGGTGCGAGTGGGTATCTTTTTCTTATTGCAGATTTTAGTGGAAAGGCTTTCAGCTTCTTACTGTTGAGTATTATGTTGACTGTGGGTTTGTCATGAATAGCTTTTGTTATGTTGAGATATGTTCCCTCTACACCCACTTTGGTAAGAGTTTTTCTCATGAATGGATGTTGAGTTTATCAAGTGCTTTTTCTACATCTATTGTGATGATCAAGTGGTTTTTGTCTTTTCTTTTATTGATGTGGTGTATCACATTGATTAATTTGTGCATGTTGAATCATCCTTGTGACCCTGGAATGAATCCAGCTTGATCATGGTATCTGATCTTTTTTATGTGTTGTTGGATTTGGTTTGCTAATATTTTGTTGAAGATTTTTGCATCTATATTCATCAAAGATATTGGGCTGTAATTTTCTTATTTGATAGTGTCTTTGGTTTTCATTTGAGGGTGATGGAGGCTTCCTAGAATACCTTTGGTGGCTTCATAGAATATGTTCCCCTCTCTTCAGTCGTTTGAAAGAGTTTGGGACGTATCAGTATAAGTTTTTTGTATTTATTGTAGAATTCCTCTGGGAAGCATTTTAAACTGTTTCAGAAACAGTCACTTACTCTGGCGTTCTAGAGAGAATTAATTATACTGTTTTATAACACTTGCCGTGTTATGCTTAGTTACATATATCATGTACATTTCTGCTTTTCTTTTTAGTTAAGTGAGGTATAGATACCCTGTGATTTGGAATCACAGGATGATTTTTAACTGTCAGAAGCTAATTGTAGGGAAGCAGCTTTTCTCACCTATGACTTTCTTTATTGCTTGAGTGCATTTTAAAAAGCAGAGACATTTCTTTGCTGACAAAGGTCTGTATAGTCACAGCTATGGTTTTTCCAGGTGTCATGTATGGATACGAAAGTTGGACCGTAAAGAAAGCCAAGCACCGAAGAATTGATGCTTTTGAACTGTGATGTTGGAGAAGACTCTTGGCAGTCCCTTAGGTTGTAAGGAGATCAAACCCGTCAATCCTAAAGGAAATCAGTCCTAAATATTCATTGGTAGGACTGGTGCTGAAGCTGAGACTCCAGTACTTTGGCCACCTGATGTGAAGAACTGACTGATTAGAAAAGACCCTGATGCTGGGAAAGATTGAGGGTTGGAGGAGAAGGGGACGACAGAGGATGAGATGGTTGGATGGCATCACTGACTTGATAGACATCAGTTTGAGCAAGCTCTGGGAGATTGTTATGGATAGGGAAGCCTGGTGTCCTGCAGTCCATGGGGTTGCAAAGCGGTGGACATGACTGAGTGACTGAACTGAACTGGATTTTTTTTATTATGTTGCCTTTATAATTCTTCAGTCTACAGTATACCTAGAGTATTCATGTAGATGCTGTATGTACTGTCTGCCTTTTGTAGCCACAGGTTCCATATCCATGGATTCAACCAACCTCGAATCAAAAATACTCAGAAAAAAAAAGTTGCAAAAAGTTCCCCAAAGCAAAAGTTGACTATGCTACAGTGGCAACTATTTTTATAGCATTTGCATTGTATTAGGTGTTATAAATTAATTACATTATAAGTAATCTAGATATGACAAAGTATATGGGAGGATGCATATAGGTTATGTTCAAAAATGATGACATTTTCTGTGAGGGATTTGACTTGAGTATTTTTGGAGTTTGGTATCTCTGGGGTTCTGGAATCAGTCCTCTATGGAAAAAGGGGTGGCTGTATTATCCATGCTCTATACCAAAGATATGCAGAAGGTTCTGAAGAAGTCTTTAGGGGAGTGAGGAGGAATGTTGTTCTGAATTTTGAAAAAAGTTTAAGGCACTCTTTCTGTAAAATTTTACTTAAGTTTTCTTGTTGCTCCCTGCACTGCTGTCATTGTTCAAATCGTCAGTTTGTGAAAGTGGCCTTGTTTTTGTTAAAATTACTCAGTATATTTTTAAACCATTAATAGTTCACATTACTTCAGTAAACTTAGCATTCAGGAATGGGTCCAAAGAATTCTGAATGTATTAGCACTATGTTTACTTCTATAGAATTGAGCAAGATAACACAGCTTAGAAGTTAGTGAGAAAGAAAAAAAGAAATTGATATTAAAAATAGATATCATAGGTTTGGAAGGTGCTAGATCACCATTTCATTTTCTGAGAAATTGTTAATGGAAAGAATCAAGAATTTATATTGTTTTTCCTGTGTAAACTGCGTTTCATGGTAACCATATAGTTATTTAAGGAAACTCCTTATTAGAAGAATTCCAGGTAATAAATGCAGATGGAATAAAATAGTATTAGCATATCACCTTTGGGCAACCCCTAAATAAATAATGGAGAATGGTCACTGGATAAATCAGGCTGGCAGCAATTGAATATAACAATCAATTTGAAAATCACTTTATAAGTGGGACAACCAGATTTTATGCCTGTTCTAATGTGATATATTTGGAGAAGGCAATGGCAACCCACTCCAGTACTCTTGCCTGGAAAATCCCATGGACGGAGGAGCCTGGTAGGCTGCAGTCCATGGGGTCACGAAGAGTTGGAACCAACTGAGCGACTTCCCTTTCAGAGAAGGAGAAGAAAATGGCAACCCACTCCAGTGTTCTTGCTTGGAGAATCCCAGGGATGGCAGAGCTTGGTGGGCTGCCATCTACGGGGTTGCACAGAGTCAGACACGACTGAAGCGACTTAGCAGCAGCAGCAGCAGCAGTAGCAGCAGCAATGTGATATATTAGGCAAGGGCGTGTATCACCTATAATGTTCTTGCCAAATATTTGAAAATGAATCATGTCTCTAGATCTCACCACAGTTTACAGGAAATATGGGGAAATGGAGGAATACTTTAATGCCATAAGGAAATAGTCACCTAAGTTTGGAATATGAGAAATTCTACAGGACAAATGACTTGTTACAGATTAAATGAGATTTGAAGAGGTGGATCAGTCAGATACAGTGTGTGGTTCTTGTTTCATTCCTGGTTTAGACAAACAAGTAGTAAAAGTTCCACTTGAAGGAGGATTGAAATTTGAACCTGAACTATACATATATTAGATAACACTGAGAAATTATTGCTGATTTTGTCAGAAGGGTTAATGGAATTATAGTGTCAGACTTTAAAGAAAAGTCTTTAACTGATGGTGATATGTTCTTTATTATGTATAGGTGAAAAGATATGGTATCTGTGATTTGTTCTAAAGTCCTCCAAGCCCCTCCGCCCCCAAAGAAAAAGAAACGGGAGGAAAGAGAAATGCAATATTGTTAACTTGCATGACCATTCATTCTACACTTATCTCCTTACTTACATACATGTTTGGAAAGTTTCAGAACCAAAGGTTGAAAAGAATTATGCTAAAATTTGTGTAGCATAAGATTTCTAGCAGCCAACATAGAAAACTAGGTCAGTAACATAATTAACAGTATCTATTAGAGAAGGAAATTGCAACCCCCTCCAGTATGCCTGGAGAATCCCATGGACAGGAGCCTGGCAGGCTACAGTCCATGGAGTTGCAAGAATCTGACACGACTTAGTGACTAAACCATCACCACCATACAGTAAAATGGGTTTCCCTGGTGGCTCAGTTTGTAAAGAATCTGCCTGCAGTGTAGGAGACTCAGGTTCAATCCCTCGGTCAGGAAGATCTCCTGGAAAAGGAAATGGCAACCCACTCCAGTATTCTTGACTGGGAATTCCCATGGACAAGGCACCCTGGCAGGCTACTGTCCATGAGGTTATGAAGAGTCGGACATGACTTAGTGACCAAACCACCGCCACCATACAGTAAAAACAAAGCAACTGCTGGGAAAAAGCACAGTTCTTCCTAATACTTACTAAGAACACAAAGTTTTCCTTCACGGTGTCCTTGAGGACACTATGTAATGTAGTGTGAAAAGCATTTTAAACCACATCGCTTTAAGAAATAAAATCATTTTTTTTGTAGCGTTCCACAAAATGGCCGTTGGAATCCCATCCATGATTAATTCTGGTGAAATCAGCTTTATGGGGAGCCAATATGATAAATTGGCTAAATCTAAAATCTAAGAACCTCACTCCCCAGTAGAATTCATTAGAGATCTTCCCATCTTGATCCTTCCTCCCCTCCATTTCTGTAATGACTTCTTCCTCTAACCCTCTGTTGCAGATTAGTTAGTATAACAGATAAAAGAAAAATTTCCTTATAGCTGTTAATGTTGGCCAAAAGAATTTGATTGAATTTTGTTTTCTATGGTTTGTTTCCAAAATAAGTATTTCCTAAAATGTCAAAATGTCTTAAATGTTTAAAATACCATAGGCATCTATTTCCTTAGAGATTTTGATAATAACCCCCCTCTCCCAAGTTTTAGAGTAACTAATGGATTATATGAAGCATCTGCAGATAGTTCTCCATAAAAACACTGTTTTGTGTGCAGCTTTCCCCAAATATTGAGCAGCAGTGAATTGAGATTTTATTTGCTGGCAACTCACTGAAATACAGATCCTCTGTGTTATGGATTAAATCTGAACCATTGTTCAGTGAATCTTGTGTTAAGGTTCACATTCTTTGGTGAAAATTGATGCTTAACAAGAATAGAACATTTCCTCTAATTCAGGATGAGCCATGGTTAAAGCCAAGATTCTTCAGAAAAGAATTTTAATTACTGGATTGCTTTTCTTTTAGTGTGTGTTGCTTGCTCAGTCGTGTCTAACTCTCTTAACTCCATGGACTGTAGCCTTTTGGACTCTGTCCATGGACCTCTGCAGGCAAGAATACTGTAGTGGGTAGCTATTCCCTTCTCCAGGGGATCTTCCAGACCCAGGTATTGAACATTGGTCTCCAGAGAAGCTCACTTTTCTATTGCTGTATAATAAATTGCCACAGTTAGCAGCTTAAAATAACAGATACATTATCACCAGTTTCCATGATCAGGAGTCTGGGTAAAGTTTAAGCTGAGTTGTCTGCTCAGGGACTGACGAGGCTGCATATCAGAAGGGTTGACTAGGGTTAAGAAATCATTGAGGCTCTGGATGTTCTTCCAAGTCCACATGTTCGTTGGCTGAATTCATTTCCTTCCACCTGTAGAACACAGGTCCACTTGCATTTTCACAGCTAGCAAGAAAGTCTTTGATGTCTGGACCCTCTTTTAAGGGGCTTACCTTACCAGGTAGGCCAACCTGGGAAGAAAATCTCCCTTTTGATTCATTTAAAGCCACCAATTAGGGACCTTAATTACTTCTGCAAAAACCTTTGCCATTCACAACAACATAATTGTGGGCGTGATATTCCATCATCTTTGCTATATTTCATTGGTTAAAAACAAGTTGCGAGTCCTACCCACACTCAGGGGAGAGATGATTGTACAAGAACATGAGTCATTGAGGGTCATGGTAGAATTTTGTCTACCAATATTACACTGTCACCTACTGTAAAAAATTTAAAAAGCTTATTTACTATTATGCAGACAATATTAATGGAGCTTGAGGCACAACAGTAGAGTCATCCATAATCCTGCTAGCTGATAAATCAAAGTTTCCCTTTGGCTGTGTCCAGACATTACTTTTATAAGGAACTTATAGAGCAGAGAAATAATTTTCTATTGCTTTCCATTTAGGAAAAACATTTGTTTTATTATTTACATAATATTTATTATCTGCCACTTTTAAACAATGAAATTGTTTTAGGTGACTATAGTACTGACTGTCTTAGGTTAATCAAGGTACAATTCAGAAACAGTAAAAATCGTTATTCTCTGAGTATAGTTCCGTGAATTTTGGTAAGCACATGTATATGTGTAACCACCATCACAATAAAGATGTAAAATATTATCTTGTGCCGTTGATAAGACTAGCCTTCTCCCCACATCCTAGACCCTGACAATTACTGGTCTGTTTTCTGTTCCTTGTAGTTTTGAATTTTCAAGAATGTTGTATAAATGGAGTCCTATACTTCAGAGGCTTTTGGGTTTGGTTGTTTTCACTTAGTATAATGCATCTGAGGTTGTATAGTAAAGGAATAGCATTCCTGATGCATAATAAAAATACATGTTTTGTCTTTGTGCCTGGTTCCTGGTCTAGAATTCCTAAAAACTTTTGAAAGGAACATACTCATAATAAGCTTTTTTTAAGCCATGCCTGACCTTATGCACTCTTGGGCCCTTGATAGCTTCAGGTTGGGAGCTGGTTGTCAGAGGAACCAACCACATGATTAGAGGTTAGAACTTTCAGTTCCGTCCCTGGACCTCCAAGGAGGGAGAGGGTTTGGAGATTGAGTTCAGTTATCAGTGGCCCATGATTTAATTAATCACTTCTACTAATTAATAGTAGAACCTACATAAAGACCTTTAAACTGTGGGGTTCAGAGGGCATCAGATTTGAGAAACATGTTCACTTGCTAATAGGGTGGCAAGTGAGTCTGAGTCTCCACACTCAAGACTTTGTGGAGGCAGGAGCTCCTGTGCTCAGGACCCGCTGGACCTTGCCCTCTTTATCTTTACCTTGCCTTTTTATCTGACTAATTGCTTGTATCGTTTATAATAAACTGGTAAGTAAGTATTGTTTTCTCTGCAATTTTGTGAACCGTTCTAACAAACTGAATGGGGGTGGAGTTTATCGGAACCCCCTTGACCTTGTAACCAAGCTGAACAGCAATATGGGTAACCTGGGGACCCAGTACTTGGAACTGGCATTTGAAGTGAGGGCTGTCGTGTGAGAATGAGCCGCAAAGCCTGGGGGAGTCTGATGCTGACTTGAGTAGTTAATGTCAGAATTGAAATGAATTCTAGGACACCTAATTGGTGTCTGGAGAGTTGGAGAATTAGTTAGTGTGAGGACAAAAACTCACAGATTTGATGTCAGAAGTATTTTGAGTAAAAATAGCTCAGTTGTACCCAAAGCTGCCTAGGGGTTGACCTTGTCCAGCTCCTGGGAGGTAACATTTAAGCCCTGGAATGTCATGCTTAATAAGGGTGTCTTTGTTTACTTGGGGGCCTTTGACCACCATACGTTCGTTGCTTATCCTGACAGTGTGGCTGTGTGTGGAATCAGCTTGACCTGTAGAGAAGCTGGAGACTAAAGTCAGCCATGCAGATAGTTAGCACTATCTTCACTTTAATGATTTTAATTTGTATCCTTTTGCTGTATTAAACTATGACCTTGAGTAAAATGTCTTGTTTGAGTTTTACAACTCTCACTTCAGTTCAAATCAGTCGCCTAGTCGTGTCCAACTCTTTATAACCCCATGGACTGCAGCACGCCAGGCCTCCCTGTCCATCACCAGCTCCCAGAGTCTACTCAGACTCATGTCCAATGAGTCAGTGATGCCATCCAACCATCTTATCCTCTGTCGTCCCCTTCTCCCGCTTCAATCATGCCCAGCATCAGGGTCTTTTCCAGTGAGTCAGTTCTTCGTATCAGGTGGCCTAAGTATTGGAGTTTCAGCTTTAGCATCAGTCCTTCCAATGAATATTCAGGACTGATCTCCTTTAGGCTGGACTGGTTGGATCTCCTTGCAGTCCTAGGGACTCTCGAGAGTCTTCTCAAACAACACAGTTCAAAAGCATCAATTCTTCAGCACTCAGCTTTTTTTATATACAACTCTCATATCCATACATGACTACTGGAAAAACCATACCTTTGACCAATGGACCTTTGTTGGCAAAGTAGTGTCTCTGCTTTTTAATATGCTCTCTAGGTTGGTCGTAACTTTTCTTCCAAGGAGCAAGCGTCTTTTAATTTCATGGCTGCAAACCATCTGCAGGCATTTTGGAGCCCCCAAAAATAAAGTCTGTCACTATTTCCACTGTTTCCCCATCTATTTGCCATGAAGTGATGGGACCAGATGCCATGATCTTAGTTTTCTGAATGTTGAGTTTTAAGGCAACTTTTTCACTCTCCTTTTTCACTCTCATCAAGAGGCTCTTTAGTTCTTCTTCACTTTCTACCGTAAGGGTGGTATCATCTGCATATCTGAGATTATTGATATTTCTCCTGGCAATCTTGATTCCAGCTTGTGCTTCATCCAGTCCGGCATTTCTCATGATGTACTCCACATATTAATCAGGGTGACAGTATACAGCCTTGATGTACTCCTTTCCCAATTTGGAACCAGTCTGTTGTTCTATGTCCAGTTCTAACTGTTGCTTCTTGACCTGCATACAGATTTTTCAGGAGGCAGGTAAGGTGGTCTGGTATTCTCATCTCTTTAAGAATTTTCCATGTTTTGTTATGATCCACAGAGTCCAAGTTTTGGCGTAGTCAGTAGAGCAGAAGTAGATGTTTTTCTGGAACTCTGCTGCCTTTTTGATGATCAAAAGGATGTTGGCAATTTGATCTTTGGTTCCTCTGCCTTTTGTAAATCCAGCTTGAACATCTGGAAGTTCATGGTTCAGGTACTGTTGAAGCCTGGCTTGGTGAATTTGTAGCATTACTTTGCTAGCGTGTGAGATGAGTGCAGTTGTGCTGTAGTTTGAGCATTCTTTGGCATTGGCTTTCTTTGGGATTGGAATGAAAACTGACTTTTTTCTGTCCTGTGGCCGCTGCTTAGTTTTCCAAACTTGCTGGTGTATTGAGTGCAGCACTTTCACAGCATCATCTTTTAGGATTTGAAATAGCTCAGCTGGAATTCGATCACCTCCAATAGCTTTGTTCATACTAATACTTCCTAAGGCGCACTTGATTTCACATTCCAGGATGTCTGGTTCTACGTGAGTGATCACACCATCATTATTATCTGGGTCATGAAGGTCTTTTTTGTACAGTTCTTCTGTGTATTCTTGCCACCTCTTCTTAATATCTTCTGCTTCTGTTAGGTCCATACCATTTCTGTCCTTTATTGTGTCCATCTTTGCATGCAAAGTTCCCTTGGTATCTATTTTTCTTGAGGAGATTGCTAGTCTTTCCCATTCTCTTGTTTTCCTCTGTTTCTTTGCACTGATCACTGAGGAAGGCTTTCTTATCTCTCCTTGCTATTCTTTGGAACTCTGCATTCAAATGGGTATATCTTTCCTTTTCTCCTTTGCCCTTCCCTTCTTTTCTTTTCATAGCTGTTTGTAAGGCCACCTCAGACAACCATTTTGCTTTTTTGGGTTTACTTTTCCTTGGGGATGGTCTTGATCACTGCCTCCTGTACAATGTCGCGAACCTCTGTCCATAGTTTTTCAGGCACTCTGTCTATCAGATCTAATCCCTTGAATCTCTGTCATTTTCAGTGTATAGTCATAAGGGATTTGATTTAGATCATACCTGAATGGTTTAGTGGCTTTCCGTACTTTCTTCAATTTAAGTCTGAATTTGGCAGTAAGGAGTTCATGATCTGAGCCACAGTCAGCTCTTGGTCTTTTTTTTTTTTTTGCTGACTGTATAGAGCTTCTTCATTTTTGGCTGCCAAGAACATAATCAGTCTGATTTCAGTATTGACCATCTGATTATGTCCATGTGCAGAGTCTTCTTTGTTTTTTTTTTTTTTTTAGTTATCAAATAATCCTTTATTTTTCTTTTTCCTTTGCCATTCTTAACTAGCTGGGCACTCCAAACCACTGTTGATGCCGTCTATGATGTCATGAGGGTGGTGGCCATCAACATTGCAGCCTACAAACTGGGAGGTTCCCAGGATCTCTTTAATGGTTCCAGAAAGTTCTCTAGCTAGAGACTGATGCTGCATCTGCTGGGCAGTGTTGACAATCTCATCAAAAGTGATATTTCCACTGTGCTTAATGTTTTTCTGCTTCTTTCTCTTGGTGGTTCCTTGGGGGCTTTGATGATCAGGGCAGAGGCAGAAGGTACCATCTCAATCTGGGCCTGTCTGTTCTGAATGGTAAGTTTTACTGTAATCCTCAGACCCTTCCAATCACCAGTTGCCTTAGCGATATCATCACTGACCTTTTTTAGAGACAGACCCAGGGGGCTGATCTTGGGGGCCAGGGCAGACTTGGCACCGACTTCCCCATTGGTGCACCTCAGGTACATCTCACTTCTTGAGGTCTTCTTTCATTCATCAATACTTTGTCTTTCTCAGCATGAAGAGGTTGTACCTATTTTATTAAATTTATACATATTTTAATCTTTTTAGGTGTTATTCTGAATGGGTACTGTAGACCCATTCTATTTGCACTATCTTCACTTTAATGATTTTAATTTGTATCATGCTATTTGCAAATAAAGGCAGGGTTATTTCTTCCCTTTCAATCTGTATGCCTTTTATTTATTTTTCTTGTTTTATTGCACTTTCTAGGTCTTTAAGTATGTTATATTGAATAGGATTGGTGACAGCAGATTTCCTTTCTTTTTTCTGACTCTTTGGAAGAAATCATGTAGTCTTTTCCTCTTAAATATGATGTTAGCAATAATTTTATAGTAGATGCATTTTATCAGGTTGTGTTAGTACCCTTCTACCTCTGATTGGCTGAGAATTTTTTCAGGCATGAGAATTAGATTTTCTCAAATGCCTATTTTTTGCATTTGTTGATGCTATCATATTTTTCTTCTTTAGTTTGTTGACTGGTTAGTTATGCTGATTGATCTTATAATGCTGAGTCAACTTGCATTCTTAGGATAAACCTGTATCTGGTTGTGGTGTGTTATGTGGTTTTTATTAGTTACTGAATTTGATTAGCTAATATTCACGTTCATAAAATGAATTTGAACCTTTCCTTCCTATTTGTGTAGATTTTTTCCTCCTACTCTTTTTTTTTTTTTTAATTCCTGGTTAGTTTTAGCATTGGTAGTTTTTTGTGACCTGGCTTCAAGGTTATTGATTCTTTTCTCAGCTCTGTTAAGTGTGAACGTACCAAAGACTTTAAAAATTATTTTTAGTGCAGTTCTTGTTTTGAGCATTTCAGTTTGACTCTTTTAGCATTTCTGTTCAACGCTTGTACTTTCTGTCTCTGACTTGCCATCGATTATGCATATTGTTTATGTACTCCATTTGAGCCTTCATCATTATTCATAATTATTTTTAATTCCTTGGCTGATAGTTCCAACATATGACTTACATAATTTGCTTGCTCTTCAGATTTTGTGTAATGTAGAATATTTTTGGAAGGAGTGTAGGAAATTACTTTATTTGAAGGAGGAGTACAAATGAAAGAACTTGGATGGTTGTATTTGTATAAATTATAATAAAGGTAATGATAACCCAGCATGCATGCATTACCTTGGTGACCAAGGAAATCACCCCCATGGCTAGGCCTACACTTTTCGATCAAATGCCAGCTATCATTTGCATGATGATAGAGACTGAAGTATATAGTATTTATGCCAAGAAGTAGGCATGACTGTTGTTCTGTTAAGTTGTTAGTATGAGGAGTTGAATCAATCTTGTTGCTTTGGTTACCTTCAGTGTATTGTCAACTGTAAATACTTCTGTCATCACTTCATTCTTAAGGTGAGAGTTCGTTTGCTGAAAAGTTTAACTCAATGTTTTTCTCCACCTTTATCCTTATGCCTTATTTGCACATCTGAGAGTCAGAGAGGTATTTTAGTAGAGTGGTATTATGTGTTACTGGGAGTTTGCTTGCCTTGTGGTAGGCTCGAGGCCCTGGGAACTATTTAGCCTTGTGGTGGTGGGCAACAGACCTTATTTTTCATCCTAGACCAATGTTGGTTTTAGACAGGCTCTGTGTTTTTCTCTTCTCAGTAATCCTGCTTTTCCCCTGATAATGGTTGACCTCTGTTGTTTGGGGCCAGGATGACTTCCTTTCCTTCCGTCAGGGGTAGATACAACCTTCTAATTTGAGGGAATTATAAAAGTTTGAATCCTAAAACCACCTGAAGAAAGTATGGAAGAATACTTATGTATTTTCTAAGGATGGCTGAAGGTTGAAACAAAGATTTTGGATTATTTGTGTAAAAATTTTAAACTAGTGAATATCAAAAAGTGCAAGTGGGGAAAGAAACATCCATGCACATTTAGCTGTAAAAGTAAATGAAACTTTTACATTTGTAAAAGTAAATGATTTTTAGATAATTTTTGTAATTAGAATAATTGAAAATGGATTTTTAGCTATTATAAACAAAGAAGACTATAAAGGCATGCAAAGTAAAGATTTCTAATATAAAGGTTATTTGTAATGCAGAATGTCTCTTAAAAATTTCTCCATTTGAAGTTAGTTCTGTTAGATTATTTTAATATGATAGTTTTAAGGGCAAATTTGGAGGGAAGAGGAAGGAAGCATTTCTACAAGGGTTTAAAACTGTTTAATTGGGAAATTCTTTGGGCTGTATCATTAGTTTGCATGTATTAATGATTAATATGTGTGTCTTCTGTGACATCTTTGAGAGAGAAACTTTCAGGCTAAAAACATTTGTTTTCCTAAGCAAGATTATTACATTCTATTAATCCTTTAAGGGCTTCCCAGATTGCACTAGTGGTAAAGAACCTATCTGCCAATGCAGAAAACAAAAGAGACACAGGTTCAATCCCTGCATTGGGAAGATCGCTTGGAGAAAAAAATGGCAACCCACTCCGGTATTCTTGCCTGGAGAATCACATGGACAGAGGAGCCCGGCAGGCTACAGTTCATAGGGTTGAAAAGAGTCAGACGTGACTGAAGCAACTTATTAGCACATTGGTCCTTTAATATTTTTCAGGTTTGAATCTACCATGTATCAGGAGAGTGTACTTGACTGCTTGCTGGATTATTCAAAAGCCTTAGAAGCAAATTCTTAGAGGCTAACTAGTTGATGATGTTAGCCTCTACTTTTTCTGTACAGTTCCTAGAAAACCAGAGGGGTTTGCCCAAAGTGTATGGTAGTTAGCATAGTAGTAACATAGACTTCCTGGGCATTCGCTCCTTCATTACGCTACATATGTGACTGCTTCCCTGGTGGCTCAGTGGCAACGAATCCACCTGCCAGTGCAGGAGATGCAGGGGACAGGGATTCAATCCCTGGGTCGAGAAAATCCCCTGGAATAGGAAATGGCAACCCACTCCAGTATTCTTGCCTGGAAAATTCCATGGATAGAGGAGCCTGGCGAGTTACAGTCCATGCTGTCTCAAAGAGTTGGACACAGCTGAGCACATACACATGGGTGACTACTAATTTTGTATGTTTGATGTACAAAATACCCGTTTGTAAATGGTTCTGTGGCATGGGGATTGACCAGTTTTAACCTTAGCATTCTGTTTGTGAAAAGAGAAGTTGGTTAGCTTTCTGAGTATTTCTTTTGGCCTTTTAATCGTAGGTAAGATCAAAATGTGCCCTGGAGTAGCAGAATGTTTGGGGGATGTTGATTTGAACTTTAAGTTTTTTTGAGATCTCTTTTTTATGTGTGTCAGTTGTGATTTATAAAGAAAATAATCTAGGGGCCCCCAAATACTGAGCTTCTGTGAACATCAGCCTTAGAATTGGAGCACTATTTTATACGCTCTTTAACTGAATAAATGAATTATCTGTAATAGTGAAGCACACATGGAGGGAGAAGACAATGCTTTCCTTTATATAATTTATTTTTATCGCATGTTTATGTTATGTAGTATTACATATAAATCCCATTATATGTAATCATGTGGCTTTTTCTAGAATATGCCAAAGAAAGAAATGACTACAGATTTCCCATATTTCACTGCTAGGCCTTGTTTGTTTTGGTTTTCTTTCTTTGAATCCAAATGCCATTAATTTAAGAAATGTGCCTCAAAACTGTGTGTTTTTGATCATAAGCTTTGATGTGGAAAGGAACATCAGTGGAATATAGTTAGCATGCTGAGATTTTGAGTCATTATTACTTTTTAACTTAGGTTTTACTTTGAGTTTTCCTCATTTATCACTTCAAATACAAATGTAGATACTGTTTTACTTAACTAAGTTTTCTAGATGTAAACAGCCATTCTTTAGGACGACTTTCAGTTTTGCCACTACTTGTGGCATAGTGAAGGCTTTGAGGACAGATATATAACCCGTTAGGAATGTAACCTGTTAAGTGAAGAAGCTAGTGTCAAGTTGAAGACACAGAGTACAGACTGCCGTCTAGCATATTTTAATGGTAGTTAATAGTGGACGCATCTATGAGAGGGGTGATGAACCCACAAAAAAGTGCTGTGGGACACCCTGGGAAGACTTGCTGTGTGCTCAGTGGCAGCTTTTCATTTATTTTTTTCTTATAGTTTCTCATTCAGTGGATTAGGATATTTTCAGTGCTATTATGTTCATTCTTTCTAAATTAAAAAAATTATCATTAAAAATCAGATTTAGTTTTATTTTTAATAGAAAAATGTTGAAAAGAAGTGGTAGGTCCTGTGCATCCAGACTATAAATTAGAAACTAGGTAACAAATGTGGAGGCCCAGTAGAGATTTCTTGTTTTCTCCTTCTTTCCTATCTTCTTACCTTCATTTCTTCTCTCTCACTCTTGCTCTTTCCACATTGCATCAAGAAGACAAAGTTATATTGGTATGTACTTAGCATCAAGAAGACAAAGTTATATTGCTATGTTGGCTCTGTTAAAGGCATTATTTGAGACTGTTCTCTTTGGAATACTAAGAATAGGCTGGTGTTCTGCATATATATTACCTATAGGATCATTTTGGAATTTGCATTAAATTGGTACTTTAGTAACAATGTGAGCTCTTCTGGTGGATTGTAAGTCTTTCTCTGTGTCTCTTTAGAAATTATCCCCAGGAACTACCTTACTTTTCTGGAGAAGCTCAAGTTTTATGAAGGCTTTGTATTGTACCTCCATGATGAAATGAGATAATGTATGTAAGACATTGTTACAAAGGTGATGAATAACCCTGTAGAAAGAACATGAGCTCTTATTTATGATTATCGCTCTCAGTTTAGAAATTATAAGTTCTCTTAGATGGGTTGGATTTATTAATAGAAAAAGGTTTATCGTATATATATATTTTGCTATTTGTTAATTCAGTAATATGTACTGAGTGTTTAATGTGCACAAGTCTTGTATGCTGGGAGTATTGTTATGAACAAGATAAACTGTCGTTGCTTTTATGGAATTTACAGTTTGCCAGGGGAGACAAATATAAAACAATCATTTACACAATGAATGTTATATATACAGTTGTGATGGCTAAGACAAATGGGAAAAGTTTTGAAAATCCATATTTGGTGGTTTGATAATCTTGGGATCAGGTAGCTTCCTTGAGGAAGTGACATTTTAGTTCCTTTATTATTATTGTAAATGTGATTGAAGAATTCAGTTTAAATAAGTGCTTAAGGAAATACTGAAATAAGCGGTTTGGGGCTTTTTTGGTGGTCCAATACTTAAAACTCTGCTTCTAGTGCAGAAGGCACAGGTTTCCATCCCTGGTCAGGGAACTAAGCTCCAGCATGTTGCATGATGTGCCCCCCCCAAAAAAATTATTTAGTATTTAATAATAAGCATGGTAACATATTTTTTTTTTTACATAAATTTATGTTCCATTCTGTTCTTGGTATTCCATTTGCAGAATTCACTTGAAATTGTTGACTTTCTTTATTTTAATATTGGCTTCCACAGTTCTTGGATATACTTGTATGAGTCTAGACTTCGTAACCCAATCCAATCTTTTCATTTGACAATAAATAAAAACTTCCAAGTTATAATGGATTTGAAATTTTTTGTTAAAATGCACTAACCTTGTATGCCATTCCAGTAATACTTCCTTAAATATTAAACCAACCAAGGCATTTCTATTGTACATCGTTCTTAGACTAAACTTCTTAAAGGATAAAGGCCCCATCTCCAGAACCTTGCAGGATGTGATACGCGTAATAAGTGTAAAATAAGCAAGTCTATTATGGATAATCTGTGTTAAATAAGGATGAAACAGCTTGGTAACTGACTTTCCCTGTTTCTTTTAACTTACTTTTTAGC
The DNA here is from genome assembly GCA_007570785.1 of Antilocapra americana. Taxonomy (NCBI): domain Eukaryota; kingdom Metazoa; phylum Chordata; class Mammalia; order Artiodactyla; family Antilocapridae; genus Antilocapra; species Antilocapra americana. The sequence goes on from ML663567.1 coordinate 6,902,005, forward strand.
CTAATACAGGGGCTTGGACGTAACAAAGTCTGGTTTTGAATACCAGTTCCTTAATGTGTAATCTTAGGCAAATAAACTTTTGTAAACCACATCTTCTTCATCTTAAAATCATGAGACTTCCCTAGTGGTTCAGTGGTTAAGATTCCGCACTTTCACTGCTGGTGGCTGGGGAACTAATATGCCATATGCCTTGAGGCGAGGCTAAAAAGAAATGAGCTGAATAAAATAAAATGAGATTACTTGTATAAAGTGCTTAGCACAGTGTCTAATATATCATAACCGTTTGAAAAATGGTGGCTAATATTATTACAAGATATAGATCTTCTTCCTCTTACAATGGGGTAACTTCTAGATGAACCCATCAGAAGTTGAAAATATCCTAAGTTGAAGATTCATTTAAAACAACTGATCTATTGAACATCCTAACTTAAGTTTACTTAAATTCAACATGCTTACAATACTTAAATAAGCCTGGGCAAAGTCATCTAACACATAGCATATTTTATAATAAGGTGTTGCATATCTCATGTAATTTATTGAACCCTGTACTGAAAGTGGAAAGCAGAATGGTTGTTTGAGTATAGAAGGTTTTAAGTGTACATCACCTGTTAACCTTTGTGTTTGTTGCCTGGCTTGACTAGAAGCTGCAACTTTCTGCCTAGGCCCAGCATCAAGAGGGAGTATTGCACTGCTCTTAGCCTGGGAAAAGATTAAAATTCAGAATTCAAAATAAGGTTTCCACTGAATACATGTTGTTTTGACACTGTCCTAAAGTCAAAAAATCCTAGGTCGAACCATTCTTGAGTTGGGGACCATCTGTGTATGCACTGAACTTTTTTATCTGTTCTATCTATGATGTTTAAAACAGACACATGTAGTGACCCAGGATGCTGGTATATGCGAGAGCAGCTAACTGGCCCTTTCTGTAATTAAACTGAGTTAAAAAGTAAGAAGTTAATAACCAGTTGGCTGTTTTGAAACGAAACTTGATGAACTATTAATTATTGATAAGTGGGTAAATGTGACCCATGTGGTAATGAATCCATTGTCTTCATTTATAAGTCAGTTTTTTAAAAATAATAAACCAACAAATTTTTGTGGCTTTTTAAAAAACCAAATAATCCTACAATGCATTTGGATGTAGGAAATTTTCCTGAATTGATACAATGTGTGTATAGACATATCTGAAAACATTTGGATTTGGGAATGGAAAGAGTAGAAGCTGTAGTCTATATATCTAAATTTTCAGCTTCTGTAAACTTAAATATTTCTCTGTTACTGTCTTTGCTTATATAATGAAGTTCAGTTCAGTTCAGGTCAGTCGCTCAGTGGAGTCCAGCTCTTTGTGATCCTATGAATTGCAGCACGCCAGGCCTCCTTGTCCATCACCAACTCCCAGAGTCCACCAAACCCATGTCCATTGAGTTGGTGATGCCATCCAGCCATCTCATCCTTTGTCGTCCCCTTCTCCTGCCCTCAATCTTTCCCAGCATCAGGGTCTTTTCAAATGAGTCAGCTTTTTCACATCAGGTGGCCAAAGGATTGGAGTTTCAGCTTCAACATCAGTCCTTCCAATGAACACCCAGGACTGATACAATGAAGTACTATAACTTATAATTTTAGTACTATTAATACAACTCTTTACATTTACCAATATTGACATTTTCTGAGTATCTTTATGAAAGTAAAGGATGTAAGGGAATTTAATTGAGCAAATAAATATTTTAAGGTTTCAGATTTGACTTTACATTTATTTTTATTCTGTGTTACACTTTACACTTTTGATTTGATTTGATTATGTTTACACTTAATGATTTGCTGGCAAAAATAATGCAAATACAGTTGAATTTTTTTTTAACAACTTGGGGGTTAGGGATGCTGACCCTCAGTACAGAAGATCCGGAGTGCTTTGCATTTGGCCCTTGGTGTCAGAGGTTCTGCATTTGTGGATTCAACTGGATGGTGTAGTACTATAATACATATTGAAAAAACCTGGGTGTAAGTGACTCCACAGTTCAGTTTCATTTTGTTCAAGGCTCAGCTGTACTGCCTGAAACAAAGCAAAAGATGCCAGCAAACAACAAAAGCCCATTAAAGTCTTTTTATTTTACATTAAAAAAAATGAATTTCAAGTTTTTCCGTAAGCAAAATATCCACAAATTAGTGATTTATTGTTTTTGTTGTTGTTAAACCCTAGGTACTAACTGTAGTCAAAGGATTCATAGTACTATCTGGAATATAGTTGTAAGTACATAAGATGTTTGTATTGAAAATGTTAATGAAGATATATTATATGACCATCTGAAAAACTTTGTTTCTGCATTTGAAATATTTGACTTTGATTTGCATGCTTTTCAGAACACTTTGAAAGGACAGCATTCTACATGTCTAGGGGGTTCCTAGGGGTCCATTTACAGGAGTTTTCCTACAAAATTAAAGTCAGCTGGCACCTTTATGTAAGGCAACCTGACAATCTCTCCTTCTAAAAGTGAATGATATTTATGTGATAATTGTGTTATTTGCAGCTTATCTCAAACGACTTTATTTATATTTTCTCACTTGCTCCTAGAATATCACTGAGATTAGGAAGGAGGCAGTTTCAATGAAGCATCTGTGTCATGCCAAAGATCACAAAGCAAGTCATTGATAATTTGGTATCCGAATGTCAGTCTTCTATTTTTTTCCCCTCTTTCCACATGTTAGATTATTTCCACCAGGTTATTTTACTGGTTCCTTAATCCAAGTTGAGATTTTAGAAATCTTAGCCTGTAAGGTGATTTGCTAAATATTATGCAGTACATATTGGAAGAGTAGACTTAGAAGTTAAAGATTGCACAATAAAATTATTCTCTCAACTTGCCAGTATGCATTTCCAGACATGGTTTTCCTTTATTTTTTACAGTTCTACATTTGGCCTTTAGATTAGCAGAATTAGACCATGATGATTAAAATTTGGAAAGAACTCTTCCTTGTAATTTAGGTTTTTAACCTATTAGCAGTGGCCATGTATTTTCCATTTCAAAAACAGCTTAGGTGTTTTAAGAAAGTGAATAAAAGCCTTATGTCTATTTAAAATATTCAGATTTCTTAATTCCTTTAAAAAGGTAACTTTTCGTGGAGGTTTAGAAAAATCTTTAAGAAATTGAAATTTAGAATAGATTTTTATTGTGCTAGAAGAATTTGGGGAGCTGATGTAATCATTAGTGGCCCTGGAAATAAAACCCACAACTGGGATTTTAAAAACTCTTTAATAAAAGTATGTCAGAAGATTTCTTACTGACATCATTATGGATGCTTGATTTAGAATTCCACGGTGAGATCAAAGAGGAATTGTTCCAAGTTGGAGATGTGTGCTGGATGGGTTACAACGTCCTGATGTGATTGCACGGGAAGTAAACATAATTTATTTTCCTGAACTATGATTGGCTAAAACGCTTTTCTTTCCACGATCTTTTTCTAACAACTGAATCCAGAGCCTTTCCGAACCGTTTTTATTGTCAGACCAACGAGTTTGGGATATGTACTAGTATTAAAAGTACTCAAATGCATGGAGAAACTGTTCGTGAATTTTAAGAATGTTGACAAAAGCCCTCAAGCGGGTGTTTGGCTTTCTTAAAGCAATAGCGAGGTGTAAATCTCTCAATAGCTCAACCCCAGAGTGAGCGTTAGGACTTCCCTTGTGGCTCAGCTGGTGAAGAATCCGCCTGCAATGTGGGGAACTTGGGTTCGATCCTCTGGTTGGGAAGATCCCCTGCGGAAGGGAAAGGCTACCCACTCCAGGATTCTGGCCTGGAGAATTCCATTGTACGGCCCACAGGGTCGCCAAGAGTCGGACGCCACTGAGCGCGTAGTGAGTGTCGCCCAAAACAGGAAATATGAAAGGAAGACAAGTGTTTTGTTCATTTTCATTGAAAGACGCGTTCTGTGTTTCCGGACTGACTGCTTGTGGGCTTAGTTTTCAGTTGAAAGTGTTGCTCTGCGTTGCTGCTGGGACTGCAGGACTGTGAATTCAGGCAGAGTTCGGGCTACCTCAGACTGCAGGGCGCCATCTGTTCGGGGGTGGGGCGGGAATCCCTCTGGAGATGCGGCTGTTAATCTGGAGTTCGCCTGGCGACCCAGAGTGGAAGCCCACACTTCCCTTTCACCTCGCTCAACCCCCCACCCCAGCCCCCCCATTCGCAGGGAGCGACGAGTAGAGAGGTGGACCCCAAACGCGACGCTTCCGAAGGACTAGAGCCCCCTCTCCCGCCCTCTTTTTAAACCCACCCGGGCCCCGGCCGCCGCGGCGGGCACTACTTTCCGTCCGCGCGGCTGCCCGACCCTCTCCGCGGCTCCCTCCCCAGCCCGCGCGGCGGAAGGAGACGCGCGGCGGCCGTGGCCGCGCGGGTGCCGGGAGGCGGAGTAGTACTGGCCGCGGCGCGGCGGCGGCCGGAGCTGCGTCGGGGCCGCGGACGGCGTGTGGAGATTTGTCAGTTTCTTTCTTTCATTTGTGGAACTGTAGCTAGAGGCTGCCGGGCGGAGAGTCCAGGGCAGTGTCGAAGCCTGAGGGACCGAGGTCGCTGCGCCCTTCCGGGCAGCGCGGCCGGTGCGCCCCCGAGTCTGCGCTCGCTCGCTCGCTCGCGGGGCCGCCGCCTTCCCCGGGGCCGCCGCCTCCAGCATGGACAGGCGGTAGGAGCGGGCTTGCGCTGATTCCTTGGCCGCCGAGGCGGCGGCGGCGGCCTCCTGGGCAGTGACGCCTATGGCGCTGGAGACGCGGCCGGAGCTGGTGGGGAAGCGGTTCCTGTGCCTGGCGCTCGGCGAAGAGGCGCGGCCGGAGCGCGGGGAGAGCGGACGCTGCTGGCGGGGCTGGCGAGCGGGGGTTATCCGAGCGGTGTCACACAGGGACAGCCGCCATCCCGACCTGGCGGTAAGAGCGCGGACCCCTCCGTCTGCAGCCCGCGGCCGCGCCCCCGCTCGCGGTCCCGCCGCGCGGCGCGGGCTTACCCGCGGCACCTGGCTCGGCCGGGCCAACTGGCGGCCACGCCCCTCTCCTCGCGCTCGGGCGGGGTCGCCCACAGCCCCGGCCGGGGTCGCCGCCTCCCCTCGGGCGGCAGCTTCTGTGGAGGCGGCGACCCGCCGGGGCTCCGCTCGGCCTCTGTCCGGGTGGGGCTCGGCCTGCGGCGCCCCGGCGGCCGCGGGGACCCTTCTGGAAGGCGGGGCCGCGAGCCCGGCGCCGCGCGCAGGTGGGCGGGGGCGGGCCGCTCGTGGCGGCCGGGGGCCGGCTTCGCCTGCGTCGGTGTGCGAAACTCCTAACAGTGCCGAGGGCTTGGACGTTTAAAACTTAGCCTTAAGGTGGCTGAAGGGGAGGGAAGAAAGAAAAGAGGTCTTTGGTTTTCCAGCTTGTCTTGAGATTCGTGTGTATTTTCGAGGCAAAGGCCCTGGCAGTGGCAGGTGTCCTGATTAAACCCTTTTTTATACTGTAGATGCTTGGTTTTCTAACCGGAAACGAAGAAAGTGAAAAATTTCGGTTTCGAGGGTCTTGGAAATTAATCTCTCTCTCTCCCCCTCTCTTCTTTCCTTGAGATTTTTTCCCCATAGTTTTTGTTGTTATTGTTGGTAGAAGGGAACAGTTCTTTAAAGGCATCCATTCCTGTGTTTTATATGACTTTAAGTGAAACGAGATATTGTAAATTAAAACGTTTAATATCCCCGCGAAACCTTAAAGTGGCTTTTTCTTTGCTTGCTTTTCCTTACATGTGACACTGCCGATAGTTTCTTTCAGTAGTGTAGGAATGTGCAAGATTCTGAGACGGCATACGCTGTTACTGTTCAGTAACATTTTCACTGGGGGCCAGGTTGGAGTTAAGGAGCCAAGTAGAGGCAGGACATTGATAGGTTTTGAAAGATTGATTTATGAATACATAATCCATGAAGTTTATTGGTAATACCCTGGGGTATTTTTCACTGCATATTTAAAATTGGGGAACTTTTATCTTTTTGTATATATGCAGGTTTACAATTCCGAAATTTCTTTAGGATCTATATGTGTACATACCTAATATTTTTGTTGGAGGTTTTGAGTCTGGTTTCCTTAAGCCCAGTTTCATGAATGTAGTCAGGGATAAGGTTTCTTGCTGCCTGTATTAATGTCGGTTTGATATTGCAAAGCATATTTGCAGAATAGAGGTAATTTTGGAGATTCTGGTTGGTTATTCTCATTGAAAAAAACAGAATCCGCTTTAAAAAAAAAAAACCCACACATTTAACAGTGCTGCAGACTGGCAATTCAGTGACTTTGCGTAAAAACCGTGTGTTGAGTTTATTTTTCTTCCTTTTACTCTGATACGTAGTTGTCTTGACTTTATGTGGAAGATAGATTATGGGTTAGCATTTTTAAATGGTTTCAAAACAAACATGGAATGATATTTTGTTTTCCACAAGTTTTTAGTAGGTATATGAGAATTGGGAGATACAGTTTTAAATTATGAGTATCACTGGTGACAGTTTATCAAAGTTAAATATATTAAAAACTTCTATGAGAATTTAAATGATACAGAGAGAGGGGAATTTTCAATTACTGTGTTTCAAAAGGCAAGGTAATAGATTAGGTATTTAAAAATGAAAATATATGTAGATGGAGGAAATCAGCTGGAAAGAGCAGTAAGGAGTTTTCTCAGATGATGAAAATGTTTTACATCTTGATTGTTGATCACATGTGTGCATACATATATTAAAACTCATTGAATTGTGTACTTAATAACTGTGCATTTCGTTTGTGCAAATTTTACCTCAAAAATGTGTTTTGAATTGTATGTACTGTAACTGTGTGAACCTTTGACAGTTTTTCTTTAACTGTCTTAAAAAAATCTACAATATAACCTGAGTTTTTAACCTGGAACCTACCGATTTAGAGTTATTTTCAAACTTTATTATATTCATATCTCTTTTTATATTCATGTTGCCTAAGTTAAATGAAACTTGAGACAGGTTAGCATCACCAAAATGTGATTTGGATGGTATATTTTTGTGGCTGCAGAATGAATCAAGGCCAAAGGAGCTGGTTCAGTTGTATGAAAAATAGTATTAAATAGGCCATTTTGTTTTTTTTTGTTACTGCATGTAGGTGTAATTTAAAATTTAAAAGATTTGTTAGTAATCTCAGCTGTGCGTCTGTTTATGGCACATGATTTGGGAGAATAATTAGTTTAGGGGATGATGATAATTTAGTCACTAAGTTATGCCCAACTCTTCTGACCCATGGACTGTAGCCTACCAGGTAAGAATACTGGAGTGGGTTGCCATTTCCTTCTCCAGGGAATCTTCCCAACCCAGGAATTGAAACCAGGTCTCCTGCATTGCAGGCAGGTTCTTTACCAACTGAACCATAAGAGAAGCCCAATATTTATTCATTTGGCTGCACTGGGTCTTAATTGTGGCACTCAGGATCTTTGATCTTTGCTAGGGCATGTAGGTTCTTTAGTTTCAGCACGCAGGATCTGGTTCCCTGACCAGGGGTCAAATCCAGGCCCCCTGCCTTGGAAGCACAGAGTTTTAGCCACTGGACCACCAGGGAATTTTAGGGGATACTATGTCTCAAAAGTTAGTCAGTTTCTCTTAGTTTTGGTCTTATATATGAAGAATTTCCATGTGCATCAGTTTCCTGTGGAGCTTCCCCTGTGGCTCAGAAGGTAAAGAATCCGCCTGCAGTGCTAGAGACCTGGGTTCAATCCCTGGGTTGGGAAGATCCCCTGGAGAAGGAAACGGCTACCCACTCCATTATTTTGGCCTGGAGAATTCCAGGACTATACAGTCCATGGGGTCACAAAGAGTCAGACACTGCTGAGCGACTTTCACTTTAATTTCGTGTACTACTGTTAACTAGTTATCACAACCTGGATGATTTAAACCACTAGTCTTCAACCTTTTTTGGCACCAGAGACTGGCTTTGTAGAAATTTTTCCATGGGAGTGGAGTGGGGGTGGTTTTGGGTTGATTCAAGCACATTGCATTTATTGTGCACTTTATTTCTATTTTGTGGCAATCTCAGGATATTCTGTGTGGACTTTAGTGTTAATGTCTGTGCTCCTATGAGAATCTAATGCTGCTGCTGATCTGACAGGAGGTGGAACTCAGATGTTATTGCTAATGATGGGGAGCAGCTGTAAATGCAGGTGAAGCTTCACCTGGCCACCCTCCTATGCTGCCTGGCTCCTAACAGGATTGGGTTGATTTAAGCAATACAAATGAATTATATTTTAATGGTTCTGGAGATGACAAGTCTAACTTGTGGGCTTCCGTAGGCGGAAATCAAGGTATGGTTAAAACTTGCTCTTTTCTGGAGGCTCTAGGGAAGATGATCTCTTTTCCTTTTCTAGTTTTTTGAACCACCCCACATTCCTTTGACTCGTGGTCCTCTTCCTCTTTAAAAGCCAGCAATTTATCTTTCTGTTTCTCTCTAGTTATATCACCCTCTTGACTCTCCTGTTTCCCTTTAAATACTTTTAAGTGCCCTTGAGATCATATTGGGCCTACCCAGATAATCCAGGATAATCTCCACATGTGCTAATTGACAACCTTAATTCCATTTCTATTCTCTTTTCCCATGGAAGTTTAACAGAGTTACAGGTTTCATGTATTAACATGAATATTTTGGGGGTGGTATTCTGCCCAACACACCATGCTAGCAAAAAAAAAAAAAAACCTCTTACATTATGAACAAATGATTTGATACAAATCAATTGAGGCGAAAATGTTTATGCTGTAAGTTTTAATGATATCACTATCTGATCTCTTAAGTGAGTAAATTTGTAGAAGTTTTACACAGCTCTGCTTGGATAATTTAACATATTTTGTTGGTTACGTTTAAGAAATGTCTTGAAAAATCTGAGATATTTTGGAATTTTATTAACCAACAAAAGACTTTATCTGAACTCTTATTTATTCAGGAGGGCCAAGTTATTGATGAAGTAAAACAGATTTAGAGCCCTCAGCATTTTTTTTTTTTAGCTCCATTGTTTAGAAAGTTTCTTGCTTTGTTATACATGTTGAACATTTATAACTGCCAAATGTATCAGGTTTTTTCCAGTACCCAAAAGGAATAAAAAATCATAGCATTGTGTTTTGCAGACCAAATATTTGTACGTAGGTGAATTGTCTCATGGTCACTTAGTGAGAAGTAGGTAACCTTGAAACATTGATTGTAAACTACTCTAAACGTCCCACATGGCCCAGTGGTGAAGAATCTGCCTGTCAATGCATGAGACATGGGTTCATTTCGTGGGTGGAGAAGATCCACTGGAGAAGGAAATGGCAACCCATCCAGTATTCTTGCCTTGGAAATTCCATGGAGAGAGGAGCCTGGTGGGCTACAGTCTATGGGATCCTTAAAGAGTGGGACATAACAGTGACTAAAAAATAACAAATGGTGTGATTGTGTGTTTCTGTGTAAAATTAAAGAAATTTTTGTTTCCCCCCTTTTCACCTGTGATACATACATTCTGCCACACATTTTGATGCCATTAATTTAATTTAAAACAGAATGCTGTCATTCAGTTCACTCGCTCAGTCCGACTTTTTGCAACCCATTGGGATGTAGCACGCCGTATTTCCTTATCCTTCACCAACTCCCAGACCTTGCTGAAACTCATGTCCATAGAGTCAGTCATGCCATCCAGCCATCTCATCCTGTGTCGTCCCCTTCTCCTCCTGCCCCCAATCCTTCCCAGCATCAGGGTCTTTTCCAAGGAGTCAACTCTTCGCATGAGGTGGCCAAAGTATTGGAGTTTCAGCTTCAACATCAGTCCTTCCAATGAACACCCAGGACTGATCTCCTTTAGAATGGACTGGTTGGATCTCCTTGCAGCCCAAAGGACTCTCAAGAGTCTTCTCCAACACCACAGTTCAAAAGCATCAATTCTTGGGTGCTCAGCTTTCTTTATAGTCCAACTCTCACATCCATACATGATTACTGGAAAAACCATAGCTTTGTTTAGATGGACCTTTGTTGGCAAAGTAATGCGTCAGCTTTTCAATATGCTGTCTAGGTTGGTCGTAGCTTTTCTTCCAAGAAAGAAACGTCTTTTAATTTCATGGCTGCAATCTTGATATGCAGTGATTTTGGAGCCCAAGAAAATAAAGTCTTGTCACTGTTTCCATTGTTTCCCCATCTATTTCCCATGAAGTGATGGGACCGGATGCCATGGTCTTAGTTTTCGGAATGTTAAGTTTTAAGCCAACTTTTTCACTCTCCTCTTTCACTTTCATCAAAAGGCTCTTTAGTTCTTCTTCACTTTTTGCCACGAGGGTGGAGTCATCTACATATCTGAGGTTATTGATATTTCTCCCAGCACTCTGGATTCCAGCTTGTGCTTCATCCAGCGCAGCATTTCTCATGATGTACTCTGCATATAAGTTAAATAAGCAGGGTGACAAAATACAGCCTTGATATACTCCTTTCCCAATTTGGTGCATCTGTTTAATGCACACTAACATACACTTAACATTCTGAGTCACTAGAAGTTTCAGGGAGTGTAATGAACCAAGCCTCTCTTTTTAAAGAAATTTTAAATTTAATGGTTCAAAAGAGCAAATGTGTATGAAGAATACACCTACCCACACACAGAGGCACAACTGTATTTTGCATGTGCATTAATGTAATTAACTCTGTTATAAGTTAATTGGTACCCACAGGTTTGTTAAGAGTGGCATATCCAGTTGTTATATGGCCAATATAAGGATAGAATTAGGAAGAACTCCATGGTAGGTCCAAACATTATTTACTTTTTTTCTCCCAGGACTTTGTTTCTGAACTCATTTATTAAGATTTTTAACAAATAATGGGAAGGCCTACCTTTGTAAGTAGATTAGCCTCCCTAAAGATCTCATCATTTATTGTTGTGTATGTGTATCCTCTTAGTTAGACAAGGCTGTGGTCCGTGTGATCAGATTCGCTAGTTTTCTGTGATTATGGTTTCAGTGTGTTTGCCTTTTGATGCACTCTCACAATACCTACCGCCTTCCTTGGGTTTCTCTTACCTTGGACGTGGGGTATCTCCTCACGGCTGCTCCAGCAAAGCTCAGCCACTGTTCCTTACCTTGGACAAGGAGTATCTCCCTCCTGACCTTGAACGTGGGATAGCTCCTCTCGGCCCTCCTGGGCCCGCGCAGCCACTGGTCCTTGGTCATGGAGTGGCTCCTTTCCGCTGCTACCCCTGACTTCGGGCGCAGGTAGCTCCTCTTGGCTGCGCTTCTGCGCGGACCATCTCAGCCGCCGCACTTCTGCGCTGTCTGTCGTAGCTGCGCCGAGCTTCAGATCTGATAGAATGCCTGATGAACTATGCCTAGATTGGATAGACAGAGTGTCTGGTGAACTACAGACGGAGGTTCCTGACATTGTACAGGAGACAGGGATTAAGACCATCCCCATGGAAAAGAAATGCAAAAAAGCAAAATGGCTGTCTGAGGTGGCCTTAAAAACAGCTGTGAAGAGAAGAGAAGTGAAAAGCAGAGGAGCAAAGGAAAGATACACCCATTTGAATGCAGAGTTCCAAAGAATAGCAAGGAGAGATAAGAAAGCCTTCCTCAGTGATCAGTGCAAACAAATAGAGAAAAACAACAGAATGGGAAAGACTAGCGATCTCTTCAAGAAAGTTAGAGATACCAAGGGAACTTTTCATGCAAAGATGGGCTCAATAAAGAACAGAAATGGTATGCACCTAACAGAAGCAGAAGATATTAAGAAGAGGTGGCAAGAATACACAGAAGAACTGTACAAAAAAGATCTTCATGACCCAGATGATCACTCACCGAGAGTCAGACATCCTGGAATGTGAAGTCAAGTGGGCCTTAGGAAGTGTCACTATAAACAAAGCTAGTGGAGGTGATGGAATTCCAGTTGAGCTATTTCAAATCCTGAAAGATGATGCTGTGAAAGTGCTGCATTCCATGTGCCAGCAAATTTGGAAAACTCAGCAATAGCCACAGAACTGGAAAAGGTCAGTTTTTATTCCAATCCCAAAGAAAGACAATGCCAAAGAATGCTCAAACTACCACACATTTGCACTCATCTCACATGCTAGTAAAGTAATGCTCAAAATTCTCCAAGCCAGTCTTCAGCAGTGCGTGAACTGTGAACTTCCAGATGTACAAGCTGGTTTTAGAAAAGGCAGAGGAACCAGAGATCAAATGGCCAACATCCTTTGGATCATCAAAAAGCAAGAGAGTTCCAGAGAGACATCTCCTTCTGCTTTATTGACTATGCCAAAGCCTTTGACATTGTGGATCACAATAAACTGTGGAAAATTCTGAAAGAGATGGGAATACCAGACCATCTGACCTGTCTCTTGAGAAACCTGAATGCAGGTCAGGAAGCAACAGTTAGAACTGGACATGGAACAATAGAATGGTTCCAAAAAGGAAAAAGAGTATGTCAAGGCTGTTTATTGTCACCCTGCTTATTTAACTTATATGCAGAGTACATCATGAGGAACACTGGGCTAGATGAAGCACAAACTGGAATCAGTATTGCCGGGAGAAATATTGAGGTTATTGCCGTAACCTCAGATGTGCAGATGACACCACCCTTATGGCAGAAAGTGAAGAGAAACTAAATAGCCTCTTGATGCAAGTGAAAAAGTTGGGTTAAAGCTAAACATTCAGAAAACTAAGATCATGGCATCCAGTCCTGTCACTTCATGGCAAATAGATGGGGAAACAGTGGAAACCGTGTCAGACTTTATTTTTTGCGCTCCAAAGTCATTGCAGATGGTGATTGCAGCAATGAAATTAAAAGACACTTACTCCTTGGAAGGGAAAGTTATGACTAACCTAGACAGCATATTAAAAAGCAGAGACATTACTTTGACAACAAAGGTCCATCTAGTCAAGGCTATGGTTTTTCCAGTAGTCATGTATGGATGTGAGTTGGACAGTGAAGAAAGCTGAGCACTGAAGAATTGATGCTTTTGAACTGTGGTGTTGGAGAAGACTCTTGAGAGCCCCCTGGACTGCAAGAAGATCCAACCAGTCCATCCTAAAGGAGATCAGTCCTGGGTGTTCATTGGAAGGACTGATGTTGAAGCTTAAATTCCAATACTTTGGCCACCTGATGCGAAGAGTTGACTCATTGGAAAAGACGCTGATGCTGGGAAGGATTGGGGGCAGGAGGAGAAGGGGACGACAGAGGATGAGATGGCTGGATGGCATCACCGACTTGATGGCCATGGGTTTGGGTGGACTCCAGGAGTTGGACAGGGAGATCTGGCATGCTGCGATTCGTGGGGTCGCAAAGAGTTGGATACAACTGAGCAACTGAACTGAACTGATCCTCTTGGTTATATATGGTCAGTAGAATAGTGCTTATTAACAAATAACAGGTGCTGTATACATATTCTTAAATGTATAAAATGTTGGTAATGTTTATTTCCTTACCTCTCCATGCTTCAACAACACCAACAGTGAATCAATCAGAATAGAATTTAGAGAAACAAAACAACGGAAATGTTTATTTAAGTTGAATAAATCCATAAAATAACTGAGGACAAAGAACTCAAAGAGATTCAATACTGAGAATAAAGTTGAAAAATGTAGTAATACAAAAGGGGCAAAAGTTTGATTTTTCTCCATTATTACCGTATATTGGAATTCACTTTCTGAGTCACCAGCTGGCTGCTATGTGATTTAATTGAAAAAATTAGGCGATGCTTGCAAAAGGAAAGCTGGAAAGTGAAATACAAGAATAGAGAGAGAAGAGAATGAAAAACAAGAAGATTGAGAGGACTTAAAATTATCTAAGGCAATAGGAAGGAAAGAATGATTGGCTCATAGTGGGAATTATGTTTCTACTTAAACAGCGCTTGCTCTGTACCAGGCATTATCTTTGTGCATGGCATGTGGGATCTTAGTTCCTGACCACGAACTGAATCTGCACCCCCTGCAGTGGAAGTCTAGAGTCCTAACCACTGGTAAAATTCTAGCAGGCATTATCTTAATGCTAAACAGTTTACAAGTGTTGAAGTATTTCATCCTCATAAAAACTTTTTGAATTAGTCACTGCTGTTATTAGCATTTAACAGATGTGCAACTCAGCAATACATAGTCTTAGGGAATTGCTTTAAGTCTTATGTATTTTAAGTGATGACTGTGTTTGACCCCAGATCCTGTGACTGCAGAGTTCACTTTTTTTGTGTTATTCAGCTTCTTAGTCATGATTCCTCCAAGGAGATACTGCTTGACCACAGCCACTTTTCCTCCTCTCTGGATGAGTTAGGTGACTTGGGGAAGATCTTACTCATAATTGCTACTTGTGTGTGTGTCTGTGGAAAATGATCTGACTTTTTTCTTGGTTTTCTGAGATATATAAGAAATATTTCACTTAAGTGTTACAGGAATTAAGTTATACGAAGCACTTAGTGTCTTTTATCTTCCCTTTACTAAATCTGATTATTCAAGTAAGTGTTCAGGAGACTTTTGTAAATAGTATAATAAAGGGTGATAATTTAAGAAAGATTCCTGGATCAAAAAATCCAGGAATAGAGTGGTAAAAATCTGGTGGTACTTTTGTTTTTGAGAGTTAGTCGTTCACTGGGTTTCTAAATAGTGGTCTGTACAAACTGTGTGAAAGCTGTATCTGCTATTGCTTGGTGGGCACTTAGAAAATGCATTTTAATTTTAATAGTAGAAACTTCTGCAAAAAATGTAAGTTGAATCATGAGGTATTACAAAGGCAAATTTGAATTCTTGGATGATTATTGATAGTTGTCTGCTTATACTTTCTTACTACTTTAAATAACATTGCCTTAATTAGCTGTAGATACCTTTGAGATGTCATCAGTCAATTCTGATTCTTTCTAATCTGTCCACATTTCTCTTTGTTGGTACTGTGTTGATTCATATTGCTTTCATATTTCATTGTGAAATCACTGCATTTTATTCCCTTCCTTTGCTTGTGTGTGGATGGAACTAGTACCATCATCCTTGTGGTTTGTAAAAAATAAGCTTATTTATTTTTAATTTGGCTGCTTCTTCAGTATCAAGTATTTTTAATACTTTTTAACACTTCTCCCCCATTTTATCTCTGAAAGCCTGAAATTTCAGTTGTGTATTGAATTTGCTTCCTTCTATCTTTTTTCATACTGAAGTATTGTTGACTTACAGTATTGTTAGTTTTAAGATTACATTCCATTATAGGTTATTACAATCTGTTGGGTGTCATTCTCTGTGCTGTTCAGCAAGTCCTTCTTGCTTATCTGCTTTATGTGTAGCAGTTTGTATCTGTTTATCCTGTAATCCTAATTTAGTCCTTACTCTGCTTGCTCCCTCCCTCTCCCCTTTGGTAACCATTATTTTATTTTCCCTGTCTGTGAATCTGTTTCTGTTTTATGTATAGGCTCATTTTTATTATTTTTAGATTCTGTATATAAGTGATATCATACAATATTTATCTTTGTGTGACACTGCACTAAGCTTAATATTCTCCAGGTCCATCCATGTTGCTGAAGTGCCAATATTGCATTTTTTTTTTGGTATGCTGAGCAATGTTCTGTTCTGCGTGTGTGTGTGTGTGTGTGTGTGTGTGTGTGTGTGTGTGAGAGAGTGTGAGTGTGTTATACATACATGTATACATACCAGATCTTCTTAGGCCAGTCATTTGTGGATGGGCATTTGGGTTGTTTCCATGTCTTAGTTGTTGTACACAGTGCTGCTATGAAAATTGTAGTGCGTGTATCTTCTTGAATTACAGTTTTCATTTTCCTCATACACACACACACACACACACACAGGAGTGGAATTGCTGGGTCATATGTTAATTGTATTTTTAGTTTTTAGAAGGACCTCCATACTGCTTGCTATAGTGACCTCACCAATTTACGTTCTCACCAAGAGTATAACATCTTTTCATGTGCTTGTTAGCGATTTGTGTGTCTTTGAAAAAGTGTTTGTTTAGGTCTTCTGCCCACTTGTTTGTTTATTGTCTACTTTCTTTTGATACTGAGTTGTATGAGCCTTTTTCTGTATTTTGCATATTAACGCCTTGTCTGTCACATCGTTAGCAAATATTTTCTCCTATTCTGTGGGTTTGGTTTTTTTTTCTTCTTTCATTTTGTTGATGGCCTCCTTTGCTGTGCAAAAGCTTTCAAGTTTGATAGGTCCCATTTGTTTATTTTTGCTGTTATTTCTTTCCTTTGAAGACTGATGTAAGAAAACAGTGCTATGATTTATGTCACAGAATGTTTCCTGTGTGTTCTTTCATAGGAGTTTTTAGTGTCGTGTCTTAGATTTAGATCTTTAAACCATTTTATTTTTGTGTATGGTGTGAGGGAATACACATACTTTCACTGTCTTAACATGCAGGTGTCCAGCCTTTTCAGTATCTTGTTGAAGAGACTGTCTTTTTACCATTGTGTATTCTTGCCTCCTTTGTCAGAAATTAACTCTCTGTATGTGTGCAGGTTTGTTTCTGGGCTCTCTATTCTGTTCCATTGTTATGGGTCTGCTTTTTGTACTGATACCATTGTATTTTGATTACTGTAACTTTTTAGTGTAGTCCAGAGTCTGGAAGGGATTTCCCTCTAGCTTTGTTCTTTTTTTTAATTAATTAATTTATTTTTTCCTTACATTAACTTTGTTCTGTTTTCTCAAAATTGCTCTCACAATTTTGCGTCTTTTTGTGGTTCTATATAAAACTTACAAAGACTAGTTGTAGTTCCGTGAGAAATGTCTTTGAGTAGTTTGATTGGGGTTGCATTAAATCTGTAGATTGCTTTGAGTAGTATGACCATTTAAACAATATTAATTCTTCCAGACAAGAGCTTGGGATATCTTTCCATTTCTTTGAATCAGCTTTAGTTTCATTCATCAGTGTTTTATTGTTTTTAGAGTATATGTCTTTCACCTCCTTGGTTAAGTTTATTCCTAGCTTTTTTAATGTAATTTTATTTATTATTATTATTATTATTTGACTACTCTTGTGGTATCTTAGTTCTCGGGTTAGAGATTGAACCCGTGCCTTCGTGCAGTGGAAGCATGGAGTTACAACCACTGGACCACCAGGGAATTCCCTGATGCGATTTTAACCCTGATTTTTTGTTGTTGCTGTTGTTGTTTTTTACTGTTTGTATCTAACATTTCATTACTAGTGTGTAGAAATGCAGTAATTTCTATATATTAATCTTGTATTTTGATATCTTGCTAAAATTATTTATGCTGATTTTTTTATGCAGAGACATTAGGGTTTTCAGTCTAGAGGATCATGTCATTTGCAGATAGTGATAGCTTTACCTCTTCAATTCCAATTTGGATACCTTTTATTTCTTTTCCTTATCTGATTGCTGTGAATCATAATATACCAATGCGATGTTAAATGGAAGTGGTGAGAGTGGACATCCTTGTCATAAATGGCTTTTATTATGTTGAGGTGTGTCCCCCCACACCACTTGAAGTGAAAGTCACTCAGTTGTGTCCGACTTTTTGCGACCCTGTGGACTTAGATGGGAGTTTTTATCATGAATGGATGTTGAATTCTGTCAAATGCTTTTTTGTCTGTTTGTTTGATTTTTATGTATGATTATGTTTTTTTGTCATATATTAATGTGCTGTATTGCCTTCATTTGCCTATGTTGAACCATCTTTGTGATTTGTCCATTGACATTTAAAAGTAATTATTGATAGGTATGCATTTATCAACATTCTTACCCTTATTTTACAGTTTTTTGGGGGTAGTTCTTTATTTTTTTTTGTTTGGTTTGATATTCTTTTGTAGTGTGTTTAAATTCCTTTCTTTTTGGTTTCTGCGAATCTATTGTATTTGACTTGTGGTTCCCTTGGGCTTCACGTATAATGACCTGTAACTATATTTGCTTTAAGCTGATAGTCTGTGTACTGCCTTATTTAACTGATGTCCAAACCTTAATGTACATTTGTCTTTCCTATTATGGTTTTTTTCTTTGCTATATATTCTTTCCTCTTATCACTGTGGAATTACATGAGAGATAAATATCAAAAGATGCTTGAAAATAACTCACATTATTTTCAAGTGCAATGTGGCATTTACTAAGAGAGATCTTTGACTTAGCCACTGAAGGCCTTAATAAAGTTGAAAGCCTGAAAAAACACGGGGTGATTGTAGAGAAGAAAGCATTTAAATTGAGAAATCAGTATCAAAATGAGAAATAATTAGTAATATCAGAGATACTTAAAAAATCCCATGTATTTGGAAATTAAATATCCACATTTAATGATGGGTGTATCTAAGAAGCCATAACAAGGAAATTTAGAAAATATTTTTAAAAGATTAAAAATGAAAATAGAATTTTTCAAATTTGTTGAATGAGGCTGAGGCTGCTCAGTGCAATTAAATACAAGTTGGAGTCTTGAATAAGATACGGAAACAAATAATGGACACTAGCATAAAATTTTCTGAAATTTAAGCAAAATCTGTTCCGTAGTTAATAATACATATTTCCCCTTACATTGTTCAGTTCTTAGACACGCAAATGTTTCATATACTACTTTCTCCCATCTTTTTTTAGTATGAATAAAAATATGTATACACATATTTTTGTTTTGTGTTGTCTTAACTGCATTTGAATTGGATGAGCATTTGTTTTTCAGTCGTTTAGGTTTACCTTTTTCATCCCTTTTCCTACTACTAATAATCCTCTTTAAGAGACAATTAAGTTTTATTCAGTGGAAAAAAGATGAAAATTTTTTTGTTCATGATTTTTTTAAATCTAAGAATGCTTAACAGCTTTGCTGAGCTGTAACTGAGTAAACTGTAAATATTTTAATCATATATATAAATATACATGATTCCAAGATAAAAATAACATAATCAAGAAAATAAACATATCTTCTTGTGTTTTATATACATTTGTGCACACACACAGAATATTATTCAGCCATAAAAATAACCAATGAAATTTTGCCGTTTACAGCAATGTGGATGGACCTAGAGAATATTACACTTAGTGAAATATGTCAGAGAAACAGGTATACTATATATCATTTATATGTGGAGTCTAAAAAATAAAACAAAGGAATGTATAGCACAACAGAAATAGACTCACAGATATAGAGAACAGACTGGATTAAAAGCAAGAGAGATGGCAGACACACAATATGCTTATGGAATTTAAAGATACAAACTTGTGTATTTAAAATTGATTAATAACAAGGATATACTGTATGTATATAGCACAGGGAGTTATAGCCATTATCTTGTAATAACTTTTAATGGAGTATAATCTGTAAAAATATTGAATCGCTATGCTGCACACCCAAAACTATTATAATTTTGTATGTTAACTATATACTTCAGTTAAAAAAGAAAGTAAACACCTCATAATCCCCAAAATTGCTTTGGAATCTCTTTGTAAATCCCTATGCTCACTCCTTAATACTAGGAACTATTCACTGCTTTTTCTCACTATAGACAGGTTTGCATTTTCTGGAATTTAGCTCGAATATAATCATAAAGTAAATGTTCTTTTTTGTCTGGCTTCTTTTGCTCAGCATAATTATTTTGTGATACATCTATATTGTTAACATGGATCAATAGTTCATTTAAAGTTACTGTGGAAATATTTCATTTCTTTTGGGGAAGAAAAACAAAACACCTAGCATTAGAATGTCTGGGTCATATGGTATTTAATGTGTTTAAGACAATACCAGACTTCTGAACGAACCAACACAATTGGTACCAGCAGTGCATAAGAATTCTAGTTGTTCTGTAGACTCACCAACATTTGAGAGCTTTTTAAAATTTTAGACGTCCTTATTGGTTGCTTTCAGGTACGTCATTGTAATGTTATTTTAAAAATCTTTTGTAGTAGTGAAATACATGTAGCATAAAATCTGTCAATCACTATTTTTAAGTGTACAGTTTAGTGCCATTAAATATTTTAACATTTATTATGTGTACCGCCATAACGATCATCCATCTGCTTAACTCTTCATTTTGTAAAACTGAGGTTCTGTGACTATTACAGAGTAGCTCCTCATACTTGCTTTCTCTCCAACCCCCTGAAAACCATCAGTCAAACATATGTATATATCCCATTTTGCTTATTCATTCTTCTGTAGTGGACACTAGCGTTGCTTCCATGTTTCAGCTATTATGAATAATGCTGCTATGAATATGGGTGTATATATATCTTTGAGACCATGATTTCCATTCTTTTGGGTATATACCCCAAATTGCAGATCATAGAATTCTGCTTTTACTGTTTTGAGGAATTGCCAAAATATTTAACACTGTAAACATGGCTGTACTGTTTTACATTCCTAAGTGTGCAAGGTTTCTCATTTTTCCACATTTTCACCAATGATTGTTTGCTTTTTTTTGGATATTAGTCATCCTCATGGGTGTGAAGTAGTATGTCCTTGTGATTTGGATTTGTGTTTCCCTAATGAACAGTGATATTGAGCATCTTTTCATGTGTTTATTGGCCATTTGTACATCTTTTTTGGAAAAAGTGTCTATTTAGTCAATTGTGCATTTTTTTAAAGGAGGTTTATGTATGTATGTTTGGCTGTGCTGGTTCTTCATTGCCACACAGGCATTTCTCTAGTTGCAGTGAGCAGGGGCCGGTCTCTTGTTGCGGTACGCGGACTTCTCACTGTGGTGGCTCTTCTTGATGCGGAGCATAGGCTCTAGGACATGTGAGCTTCAGTAGTTGTGGCACAGCAGCTCAGTAGTTGCAGCTCCTCGGCTCTGGAGCACAGGCACAGTAACTGGGATGCACGGGCTTAGTTGCTCCACGACATACGGTAGCTTCCTGGATTAGGGATTGAACCTGTGTCTTCTGCATTGGCAGGTGGATTCCTTACCACTCACCCACCAGAGAAAGCCCCATGGCTCGTGTTTGAATTCGGTTGTTTGTTTCCTGCTGCTATGGGTCTTCATCGCTGTGCACAGTTCAGTTTAATCGTTCAGTCGTGTCCGACTCTTTGCGACTCCATGAATCGTAGCACACCAGGCCTCCCTGTCCATCACCAACTCCTGGAGTCCACCCAAACCCATGGCCATTGAGTTGATGATGCCATCTAGCCATCTCATCCTCTGTCGTCCCCTTCTCCTCTTGCCCTCAATCTTTCCTAGCATCAGAGTCTTTTCCAGTGAGTCAGCTCTTCGCCTCAGGTGGCCAAAGTATTGGAGTTTCAGCTTCAACATCAGTCCTTCCAGTGAACACCCGGGACTGATCTCCTTTAGTATGGACTGGTTGGATCTCCTTGCAGTCCAAGGGACTCTCAAGAGTCTTCTCCAACACCTCAGTTTAAAAGCATCAATTCTTCGTCGCTCAGCTTTCCTTACAGTCCAACTCTCACATCCATACATGACCACTGGTAATACCATAGCCTTGACTTGACGGACCTTTGTTGGCAAAGTAATGTCTCTGCTTTTCAATATGCTATCTAGGTTGGTCATAACTTTCCTTCCAAGCAGTAAGTGTTTTTTAATTTCATGGCTGCAATCACCATCTGCAGTGATTTTGGAGCCCAGAAAAATAAGGCATGTTTTTTATTGCTTTGGTCTTTTTTTTCGTGTGCAGTGTAAACATTGCACATTTCTCTTATTTTAGTGTTCTTATTTGATTGTAAATACCGTTAAAAAGTATAGAATTTTTACATAGAGATTAAATGTATCACTGAACGCTTACCAATATCTGAAACTAGGAGCAGGATGCTGCATAAATGTATGTTAAAGCTTGTTTTCTGAAGGACAGTCTCTTTTTAGAGGATGTAAGAGATTCAGCTGTGTAGTTGAGGGTGTGTGTTCAGCATGAACACTCTAAGCTCTGTTTCCTTTAGTCACATCCTTTGAATGTGTAGGAAGGAGGAAAAGGAGTATCATAATGTTTGAGAATCAAGTGTTAATTTTAGCACTACCAGTTGCCAGACTAGATCTTTTCCTTGCAGGTGTTGCTATTCCATAGAATATTGTATTTGCTTTTCATTGTGTCAGATGTGGGTGAAAGATTTTATTTTAAGGAAAATTTAAGAAATATAATGTATTTAGTTCTACTTTTGGTTTTGTAACAACTATGTATGCCTTAAGATTATATATTGAACTAGTTCTTAAAAGGATTACAGTTGATAATGAGTTGGTATAGCTTATATTTCACCTTAAAAAAAAAAAGGTTTTTTAAAGCTATCAGTTGGTCTAGGAATAACTACATTAAATCAAAACTTTAAAAAATCTAACGTCTGTGCTCTAGTTTTGTTGAATCCATATGAACCATGCTTAATGGCCAGTATCCATTACACTGCAGGAAAAGCCAATTTTATACATTTGTACATAAAAGCTTTAAAGAAAACAGTACGGGTAATTATTTCTTCAGTAATGTTATCAAATTACAGTAACTTTTTATATTAGTGGCTCCTGATACAAGTCACATATGAAATATTTTTAGGTTGAAAAAGTTACTAATAAGCTGAGACTTTTTAAAAATATGTATATGGATAGGATACTAAAATTTATAGGTAAAATTGGAAGCTCTCAGCTTTTCAGGCCATGAGCCACCCATCTCCTTGCAGTAAACCTTTCTGTGTTGCTGCTGCAAAAGTACGACAATTATAGGTAAAATTCTAACGAAGTTTGTATTCACTGTGCCTGTGATACTGCATAAACTAAAGTTTTAGATAACTTTAGAAAAATTATCTTCTTAAGTAAATAGCCATATTTTTATCACTCAGCCCACGGTGCTGCATTTACTCATTTTTTTTTTAATTTAATTTCTTTATTTTTGACTGCAGGGTCTTCATCGCTGTGTGAGCTTTCTCTAGTTGGGGTGAGCAGGGGCTACTCTCTAGCTGTGGTACACGAGCTTCTCATTGTAGTGGTCTTTCTTGGTGCAGAGCATGGGCTCAAGAACATAGGCTCAGTTCGCTGCAGCACACGGGCTTAGTTGCTCTGCGGCATGTGGGTTCTTCCTGGATCAGGGATGAACCCGAGTCTCCTGGCAGGTGGATTCTTTACCACTGAGCCACCAGGGAAGCCCTTTTCATTTTCAAAAGCGGTAAAATGGAGTTGTATCTTAAAAAGAGGGGATTAGAGTGTAGTGTGGGCAGCAGTAGGAGAAAGGGCATCTAATCAAATTCACTCCTAAAGCCTTTTGGGGAAAACTAAGCTGTTGTTTTTTGATTTATCCAACATAACTTGCTTGCTTTCTTTCAGTGTCAGAATAATTCTTTTTTATTCGATAAAGTGTTTTTCTGCATTTCTGTCTTTCTTTTATTTCTGAATACTAGCATCACAATCTTCTTTTGGTGAGGGAGCTTATAAGAGCCATGAAGAAACTGAGAACGGTTTGAGCACATTCCCTTTTGTGATCTGGTTAAACTTGATCTTTAAATTGGAATTTGTAAATTAGAAAATACAGCACATAGAGTCACGTGCTTCTTAAAATTAAAACAAAACTCAATAAGTAGATAAGGTTTTCTCAATAATCAATAATTTTAGAAGAAGAAGAGTATTCAGCTAACATTGTAAGAATTCTAAATACCTTTGTAGAAGTGTGATCCTTTCAGTCTTTCAATATTTATTGTTCACTGTTTATTCAGGTTCTCTCTCCATTGATTTGGTTAGAATCAGTCTTAATTTTTTTCCTATTGATCTGGGATTTATTAGTGTTTGTCTTTTTTTTTTCTTTCTTTTCCTTTTCAACCCAGGGTTCGAACCCACATTACATGTCAGATTCTTTACCAGCTGAGCCACCAGGGAAGCCCAAGATGTCATTTTTAAATTCGCTAATTTTCATTACAAAATATTTGTGACTTTCTTCCATTCAGTCTTTAATCTGACTAGAAGGAGAGAAATTTAATTACTTGGCAAAAGTTAAAGAATTTGTCTGGATGTCTTAGCATTTATCACTCCCTTGCTTGGTGCACACATATACAACACACATGCAGAGCCTCTGCCATTATCCTACCTCCTGATTTCTTTATCTCCTATCAAAAGGGAGAAATTTTTTTCAACATAAGGCAGCTGTGAAGGGAATTTTTTCCACCAGAAAGTAGTTTAACCAGCTGTTTTACTAAATTAATCAAAGATTTCCTCCTTTCCAGTAGTTGCCATTGTTTCATAAAAATTTCCTACAATATGAAATTGTGTCTATTTTGTTACTCTTAGGATATCATTCTTATAAGTCTATACATATTAATATAGAATGTCATATTTTAAATATGTTATTGTTAATATAAGCAGAAGTAAGTTTATTTCATCACTCATATATATAAAAGGAAAAACACAAGTAAATAATCTATTTTGGTATTTAGCTCCAGACTTGAAGTCCAAACAATTGTATGTGAAAGTCAAAGTCACTGAGTTGTGTCTGACTCTTTGCAACCCCATGGACTATACAGTCCATGGAATTCTCCAGGCCAGAATACTGGAGTGGGTAGCTTTTCCCTTCTCCAGGGGTCTTCCCAACTCAGGGATTGAACCCAGCTCTCCCGCATTGCAGGCGGATATTTTTTACCAGCTGAGTCACAAGGGAAATCCAAGAATACTGAAGTGGGTAGCCTATCCATTCTCCAGGGGATCTTCCCAGCCCAGGAATTAAACTGGGGTCTCCTGCATTGCAGGTAGATTCTTTACCAACTGAGCTATCTATGAATCAGCTACTGAAGAGTGCTTATTTTTGACCTATTTTCTCATTATCTTTTGAAGATAAAGCCATATATTGAAAAATGCTATTAAGTATTTGAAAATGACATTTCTTTTAGTCTGTCTGATTAAATGACTTAGGTTTTAAGATAGCTCTGAACTAGTCATTTTTCAATGATATTTTGTTTAGCAATTTTATGATTGTTTTGATGTATATGCTGTGGTCTTTTTTTTTTTTAATTTAAACCATATCATAGTCAAAGAATATATTCTATTCTTACTGAACCCAGTTTGGGTCTTTTCACCATGACTCAGCATGCCAGTGTACTGGCATGGTAAAGGAAATGATAAAGGAAAATTTAGTGTTTATTTGAGGGCACCAAGCAAGGACAAACAAGCAGCTTATGCACAAAAGACCTGAACTTGCCTATGGTTTTCAAGTAAGATTTTTTTTTTTTTAATTATTTTTTTGGCTGTACTGGGTCTTAGTTGCCACGTGTAGGATCCTCGTTGTCCAGTGCAGGGTCATTTGCAGTGCGTGGACACTCTTGGTGTGCTGTGCAGGCTCAGTGACTGTGGCACATAGGCCCCAGAGCACGCTGGCTTCAGTAGTTGCGGCACCCAGGCTCTCTAGCTGTGGCCTGTGGAGTCTGGAATGCACAGGCCCAGTAGTTGTGGCACGTGGGCTAATTGTGTCACACATCCTCCGGTGTGTGTGGCCTTTCAGAAGCTGTAGTGCATGGGTGCTTTAGTTCTCTCATGTGTTCTCTGAAGTCTGCTGGCTCAGTAGTTGTGGCTGATGGGTAGTTAGCACAGCAAACTTAGTAGTTAGTACAGCTCTAAACTTACCTCCAAATGAAATCACAGATTAAGTATTTGTACTTCGTTGTTTTAGCCTGTTACAGAAAGTGATACTGAAGTGTGTATATATATATATATACATACATACATACATATATATATATATATATATATATATACACACACACACACACACACACCACTTGTAGGACTTCAGATTAAATGGCTGTATTTATTGTATCAGTGCAATTGTTGACATATTTTTATCTTACATAGTGAACACTGGCTTATTTAACTCATTATCTTTTGCTTTGGCTCCTGGAAAGCTTTAGTCTCTCTGACAACTGTGAATGCCATTAGGTAACCAACATTTGTGTGTGCTCAGTTATACCTCTGGCTAATTTAGAAAACTCAGCAGTGGCCACAGGACTGGGAAAGGTCAGTTTTCATTCCAATCCCAAAGAAAGGCAAGGCCAAACAATGTTCAAACTGCCTCACAATTGGACTCATCTCACACGCTAGCAAAGTAATGCTCAAAATTCTCCAAGTGAGTCTTCAACAGTACATGAACCATGAACTTCCAGATGTTCAAGCTGAATTTAGAAAAGGCAAAGGAATCAGAGATCAAATTGCCAACATCCCTTAGGTCATAGAAAAAGCTAGAGAATTCCAGAAAAACATCTGCTTGTCCTTCATTGACAGTGCTAAAACCCTTGACTGTGTAGATCACAACAAACTGTGGAAAATTCTTAAAAGAGATGGGAATACCAGAGCACCTGACATGCCTCCTGAGAAATCTGTATGCAGGTCAGGAAGCAACAGTTAGAACTAGACATGGAACAACAGACTGGTTCCAAATTGAGAAAGGAATATATCAAGGCTGTATATTGTCACCTTGCTTATTTAAATTACATGCAGAGTACATCGTGAGAAATGCTGAGCTGTATGAAGCAGAAGCTGGAATCAAGATTGCTGGGAGAAATATCAGTCACCTTAGATGACACCACCCATAAGGCAAAAAGCGAAGAGGAATTAAAGAGCCTCTTGATGAAAGTGAAAGAGGAGAGTGAAAAGCTGGCTTAGAACTCAACATTCAGAAAACTAAGATCATGGCATCCTGTCCCATCACTTCATGGCAAATAGATGGGGAAACAGTGGAAACGGTGACAGATTTTTATTTTTTTGGTCTCCAAAATCACTGCAAATGTTAACCGCAGCCATGAAATTAAAAGACGCTTGCTCCTTGGAAGGAAAGTTTTGGCCAACCTAGACAGCATGTTAAAAAGCAGAGACATTACTTTGCCAACAAAGGCCCGGATAGTCCAATCTATGGTTTTTCCAGTAGTCATGGTGAGAGTTGGACCATAAGGAAAGCTGAGCACCAAAGAATTGATGCTTTTCAACTGTGGTGTTGGAGAAGACTCTTGAGAGTCCCTTGGACTGCAAGCAGATCCAACCAGTCCATCCTAAAGGAGATCAGTCCTGAATATTCATTGGAAGGACTGATGCTGAAGCTCTAATACTTTGGCCACCTGATGGTGACGAACGGACTCTTTAGAAAAGACCCTGATGCTGGGAAAGATTGATGGCAGGAGGAGAAGGGGGCGACAGAGGATGAGATGGTTGGATGGCATCACTGACTCAATGGACATGAGTTTGAGCAAGCTCCAGGAGTTGGTGATGGATAGGGAATCGTGGCATGCTGCGGTCCATGGGGTCACAAAGAGTCGTACAGGACTGAGCAGCTGAACTGAACTGAATTGTGAGGGAGCAGAGGCAGCAGAATAAAGGAAATAAAGTTGAATAGAGAGGTTCATCACAAACTCAGCAGGGTAACTCAGTTTTTTGAAGATTCAATGTTATTCTTTGATCTTTAAAGCAAAATATGTTTTTTAATCTATTCATGTAACTACTATCAAGATCAGAATACAATGTACCCCTTGCTGATGCCAATGCTGAATTGAATCTCAGAGAAAGGCTTTTAGGTGAAATAGAAAAGAAGAGCTTTATCACTTTGCCAGGCTAACGGAGTGTCATAGTGGGCATTAATGCCCTCAAAACTGTGTGTTCCAACAGGGGGGTAGTGTGGTCAGGAGTTTTATACCAGGGGCTCAAGGGCTGCTAAAGATAAAGGTATTTGAGGGGCCTTCATTCCTTTAATCTAGCCTCAGGTGGTCTCTTGATGAATTTCTCTGCCTCTCAAGGTTATCACCTTGTCACCTTCTCTCTGGAATGAAAAATGCTTCATTTTCCTCCAATTCTGGCAAGTTCTAGTTCTACAGGCCAATGCTTTGGCCACCTGATGTGAATAGCTGAGTCATTGGAAAAGACCTTGATGGTGGGAAAGATTGAAGGCAGGAGAAAAGGGTGACAGTGGATGAGATGGTTGGATGGTATGTCCGATGCAGTGGACATGAAGTTGGGCCAACTCCAGGGGATGGTGAGGGACGGGGAGCCTGGCATGCCGCAGTCCATGAAGTGGTGAAGAATTGGACACCGCTTGGTGACTGAACCACAACAACTTCTACAAGTGACACTCGTGGTAAAGAACCCATCTCCAGTGCAGATTAGAGTTAAGAGACTCAAGTTCTTTCCCTGAATTAGGAAGGTCCCCTGGAAGAGCACATAGTAACCCACTGTAGTATTCTTGCCTGGAGAATCCCATGGATAGAGGAGCCTGGTGGGCTAAAGTCCATAGAGTTGCAGAGAGTTGAACACGATTGCAGCAACTTAGCACGCATGTACAGTCTACAGAAGAGCTGAAAGATCCTATTATGTGTATACCTTGAGGTGGAACCAGGACCCTGTCCCCAGACTGCACTATTGTTTCTTGACTGTTCGTCCCTTGTCTCTGCATCTTTTGCAACTATTTGAAGCTGCTCTTTGGAACTCAGGAAGCATCATGGAGGTTGAAACCTAGTCTCTAGAAATGTGACATGGGAGAAACAGAACTGTGCTCAGGAGCCCCACAGGGTCCTGTGTGGTTTCACTCCCAGTTTTATTGCTTTCTCTATTTCATTAATGTGATTTCTGTTATAATAATGTTTTGATGATATATTAATGTAGCCCTAGGGAACTAATAAATTCATTAATGTTATTGGATCTACCAGAAATCCTGTTTATTGGCATGAAATATTTCGTTGTACGAATATATCACAATTGGGCTCTTCTCCAAATTGCAGATAGCTGGGTTGTTTCCAGATTTTTTGGCTTTTGAATAAAGTTATATTCACTTGGAAATTTTGCCTATTTTCAGGTATGTGTAATAGTATTTTTCTTTTAATTTACATTTCATTGAATAATTTGTTGAGTACCTTTTCATATGCTTATTGGCTGTTTGGATATATATCTTTTTTGAGTTCCCTGACCAAGTCTTATGTAATTGTATTGCTTGCTTATTCTTTTTGATTGGTAGGAAGTTCGTTTATGTATTTAGTATATATGTGGTTAACAGAATTTGGAACTAGAGTGAGGCAAGGGAGATACTCGTTCCAGATTTAAAGAAGCACCTCTCTTGGGATTGAGTTCCTCTCTGCTGCTGGATTGCTTTTCCCCCAAAGCATTCCTGTGCTTCACTTTCTAATTCAAGATTCTGTTTAAATTTAAGATTCTATTCATTGGAAAGATCATATCTAAAATATCACCCCAGTCTTCTGTCATTGTATTACCTGTTTTTCTTCATAGCACTTATCAGCAACTCACATATACTTACGTGTATAGGTTATTTTTGGTCTATTGCCCTCTGAAATAAATTATGCTCTGTAAGAGTTGGGGCTTTCTTTTTGTCCCTTGCATACCAACTTACTAGAACAGTGTTTGGCATGTAACAAAGTCACAATAGGTATTTATTAAATACTCATAAAATAATGAAGTTGAGAAGAGCCACTCTCTGAAAACAAAAGTGAGTTCCATTTTAGACATGCTAAATATGTATATGCGATTGATACAGATAAGAGATTGAATTAGTCAGAGATTGGCAAATACTTCCTTTAAAGGACCAAATACTAAGCATTTTATGCTTTGTGGGCTTTATGGACTATGTCTCAACCAACTCTGATACCAAAGTGAGAAAGCATCTGGACAGTGCATACATTAGTGAGGGTAGCTGTGTTTCAATAAAAATTTACATATAAAAGTAAGTAACTGATTTGTAGGACCTGTTTGCTGACCCTTGGAAGATGTAATGGAGAGCTATAAATGTGAGATATAGAAGCTTGATCTTGATTCAGAATGTAGTCATGTATATTTTACATTATTAAAGTGAGATGATGAAAGGAACTGTTCTAAGAAAGATAATCTGGTGGTATTAGGTTAGCTGGAGAGAAATTGTGACTGGAGGTATTACTGAGGATCAGCTTCTAACTGCTCAGAAGCCAGTATTGGAGAGACAGGCCTTGGTTGCAAATGAAAGGTCACTTTATCCAGGCGGCTAGCAACCTAGGGAGATGCAGAGTCTAGTCCAAAAACCTGCTCTGAAGATTCTGCTCAACAGTGAAAGTTTTTAAAGCAGAAGTTACTGGGGTGAGAGGGCGGGAGGTGTAATCAGAGTCTCAGTTCTCTTCCACTGGTTGATTGGTAGTATGGTGACAGGGTGGTGTTCCTGGGTCTTGTGCTCAGTTTGAAGTTGCCATCCTCCACCTGGATTGGGCCCTTGTTCCTGCAGAAGAACTCTTAAGGCCTTATGATAGATATTCCTTGAGGAATCAGGACCCTGCACTTGTTTCTTGATTGCTCCTCCTTTGTTTCTGGGCTCCCCTCATAGCTCAGTTGGTAAAGAATCCACCTGCAGTGCAGGAGACCCCAGTTTGATTCCTGGGTCAGGAAGATCTGCTGGAGAAGGGATGGGCTACCCACTCCAGTATTCTTGGATTTCTCTTGTGGCTCAGCTGGTAAAAAAAAAAAATCCACCTGCAATGCGGGAGGCCTGGGCTCATTCCCTGGGTTGAGAAGATCCCCTGGAGAAGGGAAAGGCTACCCACTCCAGTATTCTGGCCTGGAGAATTCCATGGACTGTATAGGGGGTCCATGGGGTCACAAAGAGTTGGACACAACTGAGCAACTTTTCACAATCCCTTCCCAGATGAGCAGTTGTTTGAATCTGCCCTTTGGAACTCAGGGAAAGTCAAGGAGTCTGGATGAACCTATTTCCTATAAACTGGAAACAGACATGGAAAGGATTTGTATCTAGGAGGCCCCACAGGCTCTTGCTCAGTAAAAACAGTTATGAAACAGACTTTATATAAAGCTTACTATATGTGATGCGCACTGCACTTCCTTTGCCCTTCTCTTTTTCTCAGATTATGTTCCTGAATTCTGTGTCTTGGCTTATTCTTAGATATTGGTGGACTGTATCCTCCATTTCTCTAAAAAGGGCTGCCTGTTTGGACATTTTTTAATGGCTAGTTCATCTGAAAGTATCTGTATTCTACCCTCAAACTTGACTCATGTCTGACTGGATATAAAATACTGAATTAAAGATGGTACATTTTTACTTAGAGTTTTGAAGGCGCTGATATATCTTCCTGATGTTGCTTTTGAAAGGTCATATCATTCTGCTTGATTCTTTTGTAAGATAGAAGCATGTGGGATCTTCTCTTTTTTTTGTGCTTAGAAACTTCACCGTAACTTTTCTAGATGTATATCTCTCTTCATCTGTGTGCTTGGTTTTTCAGGAGTTGCTTTCAATATGGGATCTTAGAGTTTCAATTCCAGGAAATTTTCTTGAATTGTTGCTTTAATTCTGTCTTTTCTGAATTCTTTTTCTTTTTTCTAAAAATTTTTTACTGGGATTTGGGACCATACTGGTCCACTTCTTACCATATTTTTTCTTTATTATTCTCTTTTTGTTCCAGTTAGTAGGAAAAGTTTTCAACTATATATTCTAACTTTCTGTTGTGTTTTTCATTTCTGCTCTTTATTTCATTAAACTTTTTTGTTCCCTAAATGGTTATTTTTAATTTTTTTATAATCCTCTTTCTGTGTTTTTTATGTTGTTTCTCTTATATTATTGAGACTATTAATATTAGCTTTTGTGTGTTTTTTGCTTGTTTTCTTCTCCCTTCAGAGTCTTATTTTTTTGCTTTTTTCTCTGTGTAATCCAGTCTCTGGGTTTTATATTTCATGTTTTTCCACATAAAATATTTGATGTTTCTTTTTGACTACTCATACTTAATAACATAAATCACTTTGGGAATTTTTGGCATGTGGGCAGGATTTGTTAACTGTAGTCTTACCTGCTTGGAGATCAGACCATGTCCTTGGGGAACACCTGATGTGTGTATCTTAATGTCTTTTATCTCTTAAACTGGTCAGGTTTCCCAGAGAAACAAATAAGTCTTTTCCCTGGCTCTCAAAAGTTGAATGCTTTGAGGTAAAAAGACTGAGTGTGGGGGGGAAGGGATTGGTTCTCAATATCTTGTTTGTATACTTTCACTTTGTCATCCTATTTCAGTAATGATTTCAGCTCTGATTGAGAGACCCTCTGATAATCTATTTCTAGGGGGGAAAACTCTTTGTGCAAAAGTGGGAGAGGAGGCAGTTGCTAGGCTAGTGCCAGGAAGTTATCAGTGGGTCTGGCTGTTGCTTAAATAGACTAATTCTTTTGATTAGGTCTGCTTTACCTTCAACCAAGTTTTGACCCTTTGGGGGCTTCTCTGCTGTCAGTTGGAGTGTTTATCAGCTTTGCCGAATTCTTACTTTAGCTTAATCTTTCATTTCATGAAATCTGCTACCACTGCTATTGCTGTTATTTCAGTATTAATTGATTCTATTTTCCAATCGAAGTTTTTTTGAAACTTAGCATCCAACATGTTAGATTTCTTAAATTTGAATCCTGTGGAGTCATCTGAGTATCTTGACTAAAGTATGAAGATAGAGCCCTGTGGATTACTTTTGAAGTCATTCAGTTTTACTCTAGCTCTTGGTTAATATTGTAAATTGTTTATTTATACAGTTATGAGTACCTGGTTGTACTTATTATTAATGATCTTATATTTTAAAAATTCATTCCTAAAGATTTTTAGAACCTTTCCCTACAATATTTTAATTAAAAACATCTAGTGTTACACTGATCTACCTGAAAAGAGAAAAAATATACTGATAAATAAGTTTAGGATCACTTGTGGTGGAAAAGAAATATGCTCCAGGGATAGCCTTTTAATTTTTTTAGTGCTTATAAGCCATCTTCAAACAAAAGGTTTTGTACTTCGGATACAGATCATTAATGGATTGTCAAAAATCTTTTAAACTCAAAGGGTATATGTTTTTTTTTTTTTTACATAATTTTCTTAAAAATTTTTTTCTTTTCAAAATTAGTGTTTTAGAAATTGTTTTCTTACATTGTTTTACAGGTTATATATATTAGAGGTGCAGCCTAATTCAGGCTCTGTAGAGAAAATTTAAAAAGTGGATAGGTATTCTTTCATTGTCTTCTTTACTCATTTCAACTTCATTTACTTTTTAACTATGTTTCTTCTACCTTTTCCAGTTTTCTACTCAATTCTCCTTGGTGGAGAAGATGGATGCAAAAGAGAAGGTGTGAGTAGTTCTTTATTCTCTCTGCATCTGTTAACATTACGTCACCTTTTCCATGCAATATTCTTGTTTCTTCCTAGTTCACCTCTTATGCAGCCAGTGGACCCGTTTGGTTTTCCTTTGTATCATTTATAAAATTTAGCTTATTCTGATTTACTATTCTTAGGAAGTTTGTGTTAATTTAATAAACATTTTAAGTTACATTTCCCTCCTTCCATTATTTATATATGTCCTTTTAAAATCTGCTATCTGAAAATTATATGTAGTCATACTATTTCACTCACTCATCACCTTCATTAATTCAATCCACTAAGATTATTTAAGTTCCTAAAGTATATCAGGCCCTGGGAAATAAAATATTGGTAAGATAGTACTTTTCTTGGTAGAGTTCATATTTTCATAGGGAATATCGTCTCCCATTTCTTATTAGAATATCCACATTGTATAATTAAAAACTAACTTTTGCTCTTTGGTCTCTATTCACATTGTGAATAGTATTTCATTTTGGAACTGTGTATACTATTATAATAGTAGACTCATGTTTGAGTTCTGGCTCTACCAAATGTTGATTGTGTAATGTTGGATAACTCATGTAACCTTTCTGTCTTAAAGTTCTCATTTATAAAAATGTACTTAATATCTACTTTATAGAGTTGAATTGAGAGAATTTAGATGCTAAAAAATAACTGAAAAATGTACGTACATGTATTATATGAACTTAAATTTAAAATGCTTTATAATGGTGTTTATAATAAGGATTGCTATCTAAATATTTATTGCAGTCCTTTTGAAATATGATTGTAAACCTCCTTGAGAGAAAGAATTATGTTGTATAGACTTTTACCTGTTGCAGATGGTAAATAGCAATGACTTACAGTTTCAAACTGAATTGCCTAAATTTGTTCATTATTTCTTTTCACCAATTTTATCAATACCATATGTTTTAACATTAAGAAAACATCATTAAAAAAAATTCTCCATATGGCCAATTTCCATTATATACTTGTAAACTTTATTGCCTCGGATTGTTCTCCTTCCCAAGTTTCCATAATGTCACCTTTCAGTTCAGTTCAGTCACTCAGTTGTGTCCGAGTTTGTGACTCGATGGACCAGCACATCAGGCTTTCCTATCCATCACCAACTCCCAGAGCTTGCTCAAATTCATGTCTATCGAGTTGGTGATGCCATCCAACCATCTCATCCTCTGTCGTCCCCTTCTCCTGCTTTCAGTCTTTCCTACCTACAATACTTTGACCACCTGATGCGAAGAACTGACTCATTGGAAAAGACCCTGATGCTGGGAAAGGAAAGATCTCACCCTTAGGTTTGTGGATTTCTGGATGTCTTGCATCTCTGCTACTCAGTAATCCTCCTTCTTTGGCTGTTTTTGAAAGATAAAGACATGTTGCTATATTCTGATAACAAATTCCCTTTTATATATGAAGAGAATTTTACTTTTTATGTTAAAATACTAAATACATGTTAAAAATCAATGTGATTTAACCATTGGATTATTAAAAAAATACTAAAAATATTAGTCTGTCTGTGTCTTCTCCCCTCCCCTTTCCCACTCTTATTTTTAAGTCAAATTGGCCTATTTCTCTGATGGTTTTTTTTTTTTTTTACATTAAATTCATTTTAATTTTTCTGAATAACTATTTTATGGATCCTGTCTAACATTTCAGTGCAATGCAGTCTTGATCATGGTGATAAATCTCTAGCCAAACATTTTCTTTTTAGTCTTTATGAAGTGCATTGTGCTTCAGGGACAAAAAGAGAAGCCAATATGTGTCAGTTACTTTTAATTCTTTTCTTGCAATATCATGTTTAATCTTTACCACAACCCTCTAAAGAATCCATTATTACTTCTGTCTTGCTAATTCAAAACAGGCTCAATAAATTTTTGCCAGAGTCTCAGTGTTCTTGATTCCAAAGAATATTCTGTGAACACTGTAATACGTGACCTGGAAAGTACTGATGCAGGACATTGAAGATCACTCCATATCTTCCATGAAATCACTTCTATAACTTCATCATCTGAATTTAAGATCTCTCTTTTTCCATTGTTGATCTTACTAAATTGTACTTACCTGGAATGTATTTTGGATGCGTATTTCGAAGGTTTTAAAAAGTTCATGCAACTTGGAATAGGAAATAGGGATTTGGAAATAGTAGATAAAACTTGTTTTACCTTGGACCAGTCTGTTGGGTTTCCTAGTGACACTTTTATTTCCACCTCTTTGACACTGACCTTTTTTTCTTTAAATCTTCCCGAATAGCTCAGCTTGTAAAGAATCCACCTGTAATGCAGGAGACCCCAGTTCGATTCCTGGGTTGGAAAGAGCCGCTAGAGAAGTGATAGGCTATCCACTCCAGTATTCTGGTCTTCCCAGGTGGCTCAGCTGGTTAAGCATCTGCCTGCAATGCGGGAGACCTGGGTTCAATCTCTGAGTTGGAAAGATCTCCTGGAGAAGGGAAAGGGTACCCACTCTAGTATTCTGGTCTGGAGAATTCCATGGACTGTATAGTTCATGAGGTTGCACAGGGTTGGAGAGGACTGAGCAGCTTTCACTTTTGCTTTCACTTATACAAGCAAATAAACAGTATCTTCTGGGTCATGCTAGCTAGTATCAGTGCAGTTCAGTCGCTCAAGTCATGTCTGACTCTTTGCGACCCCATGGACTGCAGCACGACAGGTCTCTCTTTCCATCACCAACTCCAGAATTTACTCAAGCTCATGTCCATTGAATCGGTGATGGCATCCAACCATCTCATCCTCTGTCGTCCCCTTCTCCCGCCTTCAGTCTTTCCCAGCATCAGGGTCTTTTCCAATGAGTCATTTCTTCACTTTAGGTGGCCAAAGTATTAAGTTTCAGCTTCAGCATCAGTCCTTTCAATGAATATTCAGGACTGATTTCTTTTAGGATTGACGAGTTGGATCTCCTTGCAGTCCAGGGGACTCTCAAGAGTCTTTGCCAACACCACAGTTCAAAAGCATCAGTTCTTCAGCACTCAGCTTTCTTTATAGTTCGACTCTTACATCCATACATGACTACTGGAAAAACCATAGATTTGACTAGACGGTCCTTTTTTGGCAAAGTAATGTCTCTGATTTTTAATATGCTGTCTAGGTTCGTCATAGCTTTTCTTCCAAGGAGCAAGTATCTTTTAATTTCATGGCTGCAGCCACCATCTGCAGTGATTTTGGAGCCCCAAAAAAGAAAGTCTGTCACTGTTTGCATTGTTTCCCCAGCTATTTGCCATGAAGTGATGGGACCAGATGCCATGATCTTAGTTTTCTGAATGTAGCTTTAAGCCAACTTTTTCACTCTCCTCTTTCACTTTTATCAAGAGGCTTTTAGTTCTTTGCTTCTACCATAAGTGTGGTGTCATCTGCGTATCTGAGGTTATTGATATTTCTCTCAGCAGTCTTGATTCCAGCTTGTGCTTCATCCAACCCAGTGTTTCTGATGATGTAGTCTGCGTATAAGTTAAATAAGCAGGGTGACAATATACAGCCTTGACGTACTCCTTTTCCTATTTGGAACCAGTCTGTTGTTCCATGTCCAGTTCTAACTGTTGCTTCCTGACCTGCATACAGATTTCTCAAGAGGCAGGTCAGGTGGCCTGGTATTCCCCTCTCTTGAAGAATTTTCGACAGATTGTTGTGATCCACACAGTCAAAGGCTTTGGCATAGTCCATGAATCAAGGCAAATTGGAAGTGGTCAAACAGAAGATGGCAAGAGTGAATGTTGACATTTTAGGAATAAGCAAACTAAAATGGACTGGAATGGGTGAATTTAACTAAGATGATCATTATATTTACCACTGTGAGCAAGAATCCCTTAGAAGAAATGGAATAGCCATCATAGTCAACAAGAGAGTCCGAAATGCAATACTTGGATGCAGTCTCAAAAATGATAGAATGATTTCTTTTCGTTTCCAAGGCAATCCATTGAGTATCACAGTAACCCAAGTCTGTGCACTGACCAGTAATCCTGAAGAAGCTGAAGCAGAA
Organism: Antilocapra americana; assembly: GCA_007570785.1. Classification (NCBI taxonomy): domain Eukaryota; kingdom Metazoa; phylum Chordata; class Mammalia; order Artiodactyla; family Antilocapridae; genus Antilocapra; species Antilocapra americana. Next base: position 6,938,941 of record ML663567.1, read on the forward strand.
TGGTTCTCTGAAGCCATAAAAAGACCTTCTAGAACTAACACCCAACAAGATGTCCTTTTCATTATAGGGCCAGTATACATATTAAGAAATAAAAATAAAATACAGAAAAATTTATAAAGTATTGTTATTTATCTACTTGTATTCATAGTTTATGTGCATTTCTACTTTTAGTTTTTTAACTTAGGAATTAACCAGAAACTATCCAATCATAGGGAACAAGGACAGAGGAATCTATAGAGTTTTGTGAACATGTTTATTTTTTAGATATGACTTTGAAACTATGTAAATGTTTTACATTATTTTAAAACAAGTTTGAATCATTAAAAAAATAAAGATCCTAGAAATGAAAGCAAAATGAAACAGATGTTATCATTAAGTAGTGTTAGTATTATTCCTAGATTGTTATATATGCATTGTGTAGCCAAGCAAATAAATTTTTGTTGATATCTCTGTATAACAGGATCTTCAATATGGGAGAAATGAGTTAGGAATGAGTCATCCCATTTACAAAAACATGTAGAATCTTACATGGAAGTATCAATATAAAGATACTCTAGCTCTGACTAGTATACTTGACCAGTTCAGGGGTAATGAGAACTCCTAGAACCCAGGCTGTTGTCTCTAAATGCTATTTCCTGCTGAAGTTTTAGGGTTCCTTGGGTATATGATTGATTTCAGATCTGAAGTAAAAGTTGGACAAGTTAATGCCCTGGTGTAGAAGCAAGGAAGCTATCCAAGACGACTATGGTTATATCTAGAAGATTCAGAAACTAATTGAAGAGGCTCTCATTGGCCAAAGATGAGTAATTTGAAAGCAATAGAAGTAATAGCTGCAATGATTGGAAGCATTACTACATTTATTTAAATCCAAGAGTTTTAAATGATTCCTCCCCTTAAAAACAAACTCTCATTTGCCATTATGCAGCATTAGGCTACTGACTCATTACAGTCTGTTTTCCATGACCTTTCATGTTTGAGTGTTCTATATCCTTGGATTCATCCAATGAAGAATTAAAAATACTTGGGGTGGGGAATGAGGGGAATTTTAGAAAGCTCCAAAAAATGAATCTTGAATTGCTGATCACTGATAACTTTACGTAGCACTTTACAGTAATACTATTTTTGACCAATTTTGAGTCCAGTTGTAGAAGATTTTCTAAAGTCTTTATGAACCTTTTTATGGTTTTTAGAATGCTGTGAAAGCATGTCTTCAAGGGCTCTGTGCTTGTCTTGCCCTTATAATCTGCTTTGGACTTGGAAACTAGATAATGTAGTTTATTATTATCTGTATACTAGTGTCAGTAAGCTTTGACCTAAGATGAGAGAGTTTACCTTTGGGTAAAGTGCATTTACTTTTAGGGAAAGGAATTTGTAACATCTTTCTTGGTTCAGTACGAGCCTTTTAGCTCATCTTTTAGTTCTTTTGTATTTCAGATGGATAGCAGTGCCGCTGCCCTACAGGAAAATAAAATATTTAGGACACTTCATTTTCACTCAAGTATATTTGTTTCTGCCTTTCAAGACACACTTTTTTCTATTACTTGGTTTTCTTCATTGATAAAATAAGTAGCATGTTTCTTTATCATAAATATTTTATTCACAAACATAAACAGTTAGATTGAGAAACAGAAGCATATTTTAATTTTATAAACTGTTACCAGTGCCCCAGTGCTGAGTTCTTTATAAATAATGTAAAAAAGGACATTCATTACTACCTTACATTGTTATAAGAAGTCTATATTTCTATAGGAACTTTCTTAAAAATCTGTTTCAGAAGGTAAATGGAGAAAACTAATGATACGAAAAAAGTGAAATCAGAGGTGGCTTTCAGTAGTGTGAAAAGAAGGAATAGAAGGACTTGGGTTTTTTAATTCCAAGTGTCAAAAAGATGTATTTTTATCTCTGACCAACCCTTTGAGAAGCTACTTACCTGGAAAGGCAAATCTTTAAAAAAGAATATTAATGATGATTTTGAGTTACGTCAGCAATCTGATGGATTAATTGCCTATAACAGTTGTCTTCTGGGGCCCAGTTAATGAAAGACCACATGGTTATAGACAGGAACATAGTATGGTCTCTCTTATAGCCTAGGAGGAAAGACCCAGTCTTTTTATTAAATTACAAGAAGAAGGAACAAACTATCTTTCAGGTGGAACAGAAAGCTATGATAGGAGTCACTGGATTTGGAGTTGGTAGTAATAATCAGTTCAGTTCAGTTGCTCAGTTGTGTCCAACTCTTTTTGACTCCATGGACTGCAACATGCCAGGCCTCCCTGTCCCAACTCCCAGAGTTTACTCAAACCCATGTCCATTGAGTCGGTGATGCCGTCCATCCTCTGTTGTCCCCTTCTCCTCCTGCCTTCACTCTTTCCCAGTGTCAGGGTCTTTTCAGATGAGTCAGCTCTTCGCATCAGGTCGCCAAAGTATTGGAGTTTCAGCTTCAGCATCAATCCTTCCAATGAACACCCAGGACTGATCTCCTTTAGGATGGACTGCTGGGATCCCTTTGCAGTCCAAGGGACTGTCAAGAGTCTTCTCCAACACCACAGTTCAAAAGCATCAATTCTTCCGTACTCAGTAGTGACAGAAAAATTTTTAGAATGGCTTGCCAGTTAAGTGATAGAAAGTAGAAAACTGCCAGCATAAATTTTTGAAAGCTTAATCTCTAGTTTTGTGGAGCTCTAGGATTGAGTTTAAGAGGCTAATCAAATACCAAAGGAAAAAATATCAAAAGCTATCATACTTAGAAATGATTGATATTTATGTTATCTCATAAGATTTCCAACCTACTTTAAAAGGTACTCCTAGAACTGGAGTGACCTGGGAGCTTCTGCATATATTTGACTTCTTTTCTATAAAACATTATATTTAATATAATTTCTAATCATATCTCAAAAGACTGAAACTAGAATTTGAGTCTTTTTCTAAACAAATTATGTTGGAAATTTATTAATACGCCTTTGTGTAGTATTCAGGACTTTGAATTTAACTTGGATTTTTCTTCGTTATATTTTTAGTTGCTATCCTTCTCCTTTAAACTCTTGGGTTATGTACTCATGCATTCAGTTTTGTAAACTACTCCCAGAAATTCCTTTTCTCTTAACCCTTATAAGAGCTGTCTACATTAATTCATTCCCGTGCTTTAAAAGCAGTCTCAGAATTTGTGTTCCTGGAAAGCTTCCCCACCTTGTTTAATAAAGCTCCTCGCTCTTACTCATCTTTTGTATTGTCTAGAAGTTACTGTGGTCTCTAGAATGCCTCCGTATGCTAAAAAAGAACTACTCTAATGGTTTTCCTTCTTTTTAGCCGTTGAGTACTTTAAAAGAGATCTCTGAGCTTAGCCATTTTCAGTTGTGTATCATTTGAATAATTGTCCAAAATCTATAAGCTGCTTAACTTCTCTGTTTTCTTTTTTGTGAAACCTTACCCAGTAGGTTTTAGCTGCTGCTATCATTACTGATGTTATGGATTCAGTGTTTCTGCCCTCTCCACATTCATATGTCCTAACCCTCAGTGAGAAGGTATTTGAAGAAGATGGTCCTTGGGAGATAATTGGGGCTAGTTGAGTCATGAGGCTGGGGCCCTCATGATTGGATTAGTTGCCTCCTAAGAAGAGACCATCTGTGCTCCCACAGGGAAGAGGTCACGTGAGCACGCACTGAGAAAGCAGCCTGTCTCCAGTCAAGGGGAGGGTCCTTCCCTTTTATAAACCTTGCTGTATTCAGTCTTCTAGCCTCTGGAACTGTGAGAAAATAAGTTTCTGTTGTTTTTGGTATTTTGTTAAGGCAGCACATGCAGATTAAGACCATCATCATCAATGATACTGTATTAAATACTATACCTAATCTTTCCAACCCTCCCCCCTTCCCTGATAGTTCAGTGGGTAAAGAATCCGCCTGCAATGCAGGAGACCCTGGTTCAATTCCTGGGTCAGGAAGATCCCCTGGAGAAGAGATAGGCTACCCACTCCAGTATTCTTGGACTTCCTTGGTGCCAAGCTCAGCTGGTAAAGAATCCACCCACAATGTGGGAGACCTGGATTCAATCCCTGAGTTGGGAAGACCCCCTGGAGAAGTGAAAGGTGATCCACACCCAGTATTCTTGCCTGGAGAATTCCAAGGACTGTGTAGTCCATGGGATCTCAGAGTCGAACATGACAGAGCAACTTTCACTTTGCTTCACTTCAGTCTTTTCAAAACATAGTAGTATTTATGTCTCTTGCATTGGCAGATGGGTTCTTTACCACTAGAGCCACCTGAGAAACCAAGTAGTATACGTATCGAATTTTATAATAAGGGACTTAGATGACATGATAATAATATGGTTCTTTTATTTGATGTAGAGAAAAGTAATTGAAACTTGAGCATCTTTGAATAGTTTGCAATTCTTGATGCATTTTGTTCACCAAGTAGTAAGATTATTTAGGTAACTTAATTCATAGAGGAATAAGCAATATAAATATTGAAAGCAAGCTTGGTCTCTCCTATTTTACTGTTTGCTATCTTTTTTGACCCTTTTTCTTATTTTGCTCCATAGGGCTGTAACTTGTAGACTTAATGTGGGAAATCTTAAGGCCATTTGAAGTGTTTGGTGGTTCTACTTTTCTGCCACAAAGGAGTCAGCTACCCGGACAACCCTCTCTAGTCAGTGATTTTTATCACATGCTGTGTGTATCAGCTTGTAGGAACTATGCCTGTGCTGCTATATGACTTAAACCTCTTATAAGATATTTTACTGTTTTCATTAACTCCATTAACTAACTTTTGCTTGCCGTTAGGCAACTAATTTCTCTGGATCTGTTCCCACTTTTGAAAAAGGTGGTCACATTAGTTCCTACGTACAGGGTATATATAATGATCAGGTGGCTTAATATATGCACAAGCTGCTGCTGTTTAGTTGGTGAGCCTTGTCTGACTCTTTGGGACTGTAGCCTGCCAGGCCTCTCTTTCCATGTGATTTCCCCTGCAGAAATACTGGAGTGGATTACCATTTCCTTCTCCAGGGCATCCTTCTGACCCAGGGATTGAACCCCTGTCTCCCACTTGGCAGGTGGATTCTTTGCCACTGAGCCACCTGTGGAGCCCCCTAATAAATGCACATAGCAGGCCCTGTTCAAGTGCTAGCTGTTTTTGTTGTTGTTACTGATATTGCCTTTATTCCATTATCAATAATACTTGTTAACTGTGATAAAGATTTGAATACCCCTTTGGAGATGAATGGGTATCTGTGATCCCCAGATTATTGCAGAATTTTCAGAACCTACATTCATATATCACAATGCATATTTTAATTTTACTTGGTATGATTGTCATTCTAGTTAAGATACTATTTTGGTAAATTTGTATTCTACTTCTCTTTGGAATTTTCCTTACGATTTTAATTTTAGTTCACCTTAGCAAATTTAATGTAATTACACGGAATATAAATACTTGTTTGTTAAAAAGTTGGGTGACTCAGATGATAAAGTGTCTGCCTGTAATGCAGGTAGACCCTGGTTCAATCCCTGGGTCGGGAAGATCCCCTGGAGAAGGAAATGGCAACCCACTCCAGTACTCCTGCCTGGAAAATCCCATGGATGGATAAGCCTGGCAAGCTACAGGCCACGGGGTCACAAAGAGTCAGACACGACTGAGCGACTTCACTTCACAATAATGACTATAATAAAAGAGAAAATAGCAGAAACCACTTATGTTATTTCAAACTAGTTATTCCTTGGATTATGCCAAACTATTTTTCAGGTCTAATTCCAAATTCAGTTAATTATTTTTTAAGATCAACCTGTTTCTTTAAAATAATTCTTTTATGTGTTGATTATTCCTCAACATATTCTGTTCAAGCTCAGGCTAGTTCATGTGAATGCCTATTAATTTTGACCCTTAGTGTTAATAACTTTGGAAGGAACCTAAAATTATGGTTATATTGTTTACTTTTTTATGAAGTGAAATCTAAAAAAGTCCTAGTTTCCTTATTTTGTATAATTTATATGTAATTATTTAATATCTTTCTTGTCTTAACTAATAAATGAATTTCCCAAATGATTGTACTTTTGTTTTCACAATTTCTTCCAATAATTTGGAAAACTTATTTTAAATACAACTCTATACCAGCAGTAATGTAAACATTGTTTAACTCTGATTTATCAAATTCTTTTTGATTAGTTACATATAAAGTGTATATATGAAGCCTATATGTAAAATGTATCTATAAAACCATTTATGGTTTATCACAGGATATTCAGTGTAGTTCCCTGTGCTATGCAGTAGGGCCTTGTTTATCCGTTTTATGTATAATAGTTTGCATGTGCTAATCTCCCTCCCTTCTTACACATTGATTTCTTATTACCAAAATGTTTAAATAGATTTGTAAATAGGTAAATCTTGTGGAAAAAACTATAGTCTGTTTACTCCCTACTGCTAGTTTATAGAAAAATATCTATTAGGTATCTCATGAGAGAAGATTTTATGGACAAAAGAAATTGAGAAAATCTCTCAGTATAAACTCTCCCATTAATATTGTATAGTGAATACTAGCATGTTAAAAGCCTTAAAGACCTGTGGTAAAATTAGATATTTGTTACTTTACCTTATTAGTTAATGAACTTTGTGCATGACTTATGTGGCTTCTCTAATGCTTATTTATTAATATATACAAAGAAATGATGATTCTTGGTGTAGTCTGCTTTTATTTTTAATGTTAAAGTTTCTTAGAGTGTTAAGTAGTTTCAGCCTATGTTGCTGGTTAGTTTTGGCAGAATCAAGTCTGGGAACTCATAGTTGTTACATGACATTATGTAGATCCTCACCCTTCGTTTGGAGTAAATAAAAAGAGATGAGACTATATTGCACTAATTTGTGAAATGCTGAGCTTGATGTAGGAGAAGCTGGAATCTGAATTGCCAGGAGAAATATCAGTAACCTCAGATATGTAGATGACATCACCCTCATGGCAGAAAGCAAAGAGGAACTAAAGAGTCTCTTGATGACAGTACAAGAAAGCGTGAAAAAGCTGGCTTAAAACTCAACATTCAGAAAAAGTTAAGATCATGGCATTTGGTCCCTTCACTTCACGACCAGTAGATGGGCAAACAGTGGACACAGTGACAGACTTTATTTTACTGGGCTCCAAAATCACTGCATATCATGACTTCAGCCATGAAATTAAAAAATGCTTGCTTCTATAATGAAAACCTATGACCAGTTCTAGACAGCATATGATAAAGCAGAGACATTACTTTGCCAGCAACGGTCTGGACAGTCAAAGCTATGGTTTATCCAGTAGGCATGTACTGATGTGAGAGTTGTCACATCCCCAAGTAGCATGTTGGACATCTTCCAACCTGGGTCGGGTGGGTGGGGGGTGCTCATCTTCTAGTGTCACATCTTTTTGCCTTTTCATACTCTTCATGGGGTTCTCGTGGCAAGAATACTGGAGCGGATTCCGGTTTCCAACTCCAGTGGATCACATTTTGTCAGACCTCTCTACTATGACCATTCCGTCTTGGGTGGCCTTGCATGACATGGCTCATAGCTTCACCAAGTTACACAAGCCCCTTATCATACATGAGGGGGAATAAAGTATTTTCCACATATTTACTATCACATAGTGATTATTTTTGATAAATATTTGTTTAGTCTTTTTCTCTCATCATATTCACTAGGTGGTAAATTGTTGCTGTGTGCATGAGTGTTAACTCGATGTATATCTCTAATTTCTGAAGTTCCATTGTTCATCTGGATTGGCTCTAATGTGAAATCTGGTATTTACTGTGTGAAATCTTTATCCTTTGCTTTCATCTACATAATTATGAAACTAGTGACTAATCAATAAATAGATCAACTGTACTCATGTTGCCTTTAGTACCTTTTTTCTTTAGTGTTGTAGTGTTTTTTTCCCAAATTTGTTGTTTAATTGTGTTTATGTTTTGCACAGTGGTAGGTATTAAAAAAATTTAACAAGGACCTTACTTTGCTAGGCACTAAAGATGCCAAAAAAAAAAAAAAGATGAAGGTATACTAATCCTTGCCCTCAAAGATCTTGTATTTTAACTAGGGAGACAGGCAACTAAGTAGATAGAAAGATCTAATAGAGATGAATGAGGAGGGAGTTAATACAACTTAAGATGTGATAATTAAAAGTATTTACTAAGCACAGCACAATGTATTAATTAAACAAAAGTAAGTATTTACACTGTTTTAGATAGATTTACTGATTGAAAGAAATTATGCCTCTCTAAGCCTCTTCACATTTACATACCCATATTTTGTAAGGCTGATAAGTTTGTTACTGATCAAGTTAGCAAGGTACAAAATCTTACCTGTGTTGTTACAGGTAATCTAACATTGGCATTGTGTATCCCTTGCTACCTATACCAAGAAAGCAAAACCCTGACTGTTCTTTATCTGGTCGTTTCTCAGGGTTGTATTTGCAGTGAGTGGCAAGGAGGGATGAGGGAAAGACTTTCCCAAACAAAGAGCAGGCTTGCTTCCGCTTAAAATAAAAGTGGAAGTCCATTCCATGGTCATTGTTCTTCTCTGTGTGTATACAGGTGTTCATCCTGGGCCCTTCACTTCTTTCCCATGCAAGTTGGGAGGCATGAGGAACCAACATAAGTAGCATGCTGATACTCTGTTTTAAGTAATAAGTAGCTTTTGCTCTAAGTAATGAAGTCTTAGGGGTCTTGTGTCTTTTGCCAGAATCCATGAAATGGTAATAGGCTAGCTTGTTAGCAAGCACGCACTCATACACACACAGAACTGTCTACTTATTTACCTACCTGTCTACAGTAAACTCTCAAATCCTTCACTGTTTTTGATAATATGGAGGTAAATTGGCTTTACAGCAAAGAAGCAGAATGTGTGGTTTCAGTTTCCCTTTTTCCCAGGTGCTGTTACATTCCTAAAACAGCCCATAACATTGTCTATGCAAGATAAGTATGAGTTTAGAAAGTTCACTTCTAGATGAAACTTTTAATTTTATATCAAGGACTTTATATTTGGAAGAATTTACCTTGAATATACCGTCTAGTGAAGGCTATGGTTTTTCCAGTAGTCATGTATGGATGTGAGAGTTCGACTGTGAAGAAAGCTGAGTACTGAAGAATTGATGGTTTTGAACTGTGGTGTTGGAGAAGACTCTTGAGAGTCCCTTGGACTGCAAGGAGAACCAACCAGTCCATCCTAAAGGAGATCAGTCCTGGGTGTTCATTGGAAGGACTGATGTAGAAGCTGAAACTCCAATACTTTGGCCACCTGATGTGAAGAGTTGACTCATTGGAAAATACCTTAATGCAGGGAAGGATTGGGGGCAGGAGGAGAAGGGGACGACAGAGGATGAGATGGCTGGATGGCATCACCAACTCGTTGGTCATGGGTTTGGATGGACTCCGGCCGGGAGTTGGTGATGGACAGGGAGGCCTGGCATGCTACGATTCATGGGGTCGCAGAGTCGGACACGACTGAGCGACCGCACTGAACTGATGTTGAATGTATGTCCTTTCAGATTAAAAAAAAAAAATTTATACACCGTCCTTCTTTAAGTTCTTGACTGAAATACTGTGTTAGCAAGACCATATTTTTATCTGTGTATATGTTTGTATTATTGATGAGGGGAATGCAAAAATAGTGCCAAGGTTTTCCTGAACCTTGTCTCAACTTCAGTTTCCTGGTGTTTCCCGAAACCCTTTTATGCACAATTGAGTAACTGACAATCTTGAAAGATATAAAGTAGTGGAGAAAGTAATATCATTTGAAATATTTGCATAACATCAGATGGCCTCAGCATAACCTCTAAGGATACGTTTTTAGAAGAAGACAACAGCTTCTGCTATGAGTTCGTGCGGGTAACCATGAACAGAGATTATATCCTCAAACAATGTATTTCTTTCCCAGTTCTAATACATAAACATAGCTAACTACCTTAGTAATGGGCAGGGGCAGAGATATCTCAAGTCAAACATATGTTTTACTAGTTTACCTCCATGTTTAAAATTCCATGATTACAAGAGAATGAGATATGTAATATTTGTTAAGCACTTTCAGTGCATGCAGCACTGATGTGGACCCTGAAACAGTTCTACTCTGTGAGTTTGTAGCCATTATTTGATTATGTACTGATAAAATTGTATGAAAAATAACTGCTTGTAGTTAAGTTTGAATAGAGGTGGGGGTTATAAACATCTTCCAAGAAGTTGAGCTAGGCCAGAAGAACAAACAATTTAAGTGGGAACAAACACTTCAGGTATAAGGCAGCAAAAGATGGCTAGAAGAAAAACAAGAATAAGACTGCCTCCAGCGTAACTAATAATCTTGTAGGGGAGACAGCTCTATGAAACAGATAAACGAATGAAAAAGAATGAGGATGGGAAAAGAAGAGTTGCATGATTGCATGGCTTAGAATAAAATAGCTTTGGTTTTGTTCCTCTTTTGGTGGAAAGACTGGTGTTCCAGTCTTTCAGCATTGAGTATGATTCAGCTGTGGGGTTTTCATTTTCATTATTATTTTCATTAAGTTGAGATAGTTTCCCTCTAGTGCTGTTTTGATTATTTTTGTAATGACAGAGTGATCAGTTTGTCGAGTGCTTTTTCTTTGTCAGTTAAAATGATCATGTCGTTCTCTTCATTCTGTTAATCAAGTATATTACATTAATTGAGTTTTCATATGTTGACCCTCCTTATACTGCCTCCTGTCTGTACTGAAAAGTTTTATTGGAAAAAAGCCAAACTCATTTGTTTATGTTCTGTCTATGGCTATTTTGATACTAGAAAGTCAGAGATCCGTAGTTAAGACAGACGTCATATGGTTTGCAAAGCCTAAAATAATTACTGTTTGGTCCTTAGAAAGCATTTCCTGACTTCTGTTTCTAGAATCATCAGTAGGTGATTCTACTGACAACCAACATAATTCATTAGTAGATACTTGCCAATCTGTACTGACCAATATTATGTAAATTGCTTTTCTTAGTAAACTTACTGTTTATCTTCGTGTATACAATAAGTAAGTGTTATAATTTGTTTAAAGAGAGTTAAATAATGATTTTTAAGAGAACTGTTAATTTGAATAATGGATTTGTTAATTGCTTTTGTAATTTAACTTCGTGGCTTAAATTTTAAAATATCACACTCTCCGTTTCTTATGAGTTTTGTTTTCTTTTCCTAGGTGTATGTGGAATTTGATGATCTTGAGTGGGATAAACGAGAGTGGGTTAAAGTTTATGAAGATTTTTCAACCTTCTTGGTGGAATACCACTTAATCTGGGCCAGAAGGAACAACCCTAGCCAGACTCAGGGATCAAAGAGCAAACAGATTCAGTGGCCTGCATTGGTAAGATCTGTATTCCTTATTTCATTAATCATTTTCAGTTGTTTGTTTTAAAAGAATTAGGAGCTAAATATAAGTTTAGAGTTTTCTTAGTGATTATAGATTAATATTTCTGAGTAGTGGTTTCTCCCCACCAGTGCAGGAGACATGGGTTTGATCCCTAGGTTGAGAAGATGCCCTGAAGAAGGAAATGCCAACCCATTCCAATATTCTTGCCTGGAAAATCCCATGGACAGAAGAGCCTGGCAGGCTGCAGTCCATGGTATCACAAAAAGTTGGACACAGCTTAGCCACTAGACAAAAGCAACAAAGCTCTGAAGTAGCTGGCAGATATTGCAAAATACTTCCATTTTTTCAAACAGTTTTATGTCTTTTCGTTAGTACTCTTTCAGCATATTTCATCCACAAATAGTTCATTCTCTTCAATTAGGGGAAACATAAATTGAATTGATGACTGCCGAGGGATAGTTCACTGGTTTTTATGCAATGTGGAAGAATTCTGTGGGGATACTTTTAAAATTCCACTTTGTGGGATACTTTTGGATAGTTTTTATAAATCGGTAAGTAGCATATGGTTTTCTTAGTTTGTTAAATTTTGTCAAAATTGAGTAAATCATTGTGGATAATATCTGATATCTATGGAAGAAATACATTTGATCCTTGAGCAGCATGGATTTAAACTGTGTGAGTCAATTTGTATGTGGATTTTTTGTAATAAGTGTGTACTCCTATGCTACACTATTTGCGGTTGGTTGACTCTTCAAATGGGGGACCACAGGCATGTAGAACAAATTGAAAAGTTATATACACATTCTTTAAACTGCTTTGTGGGTTGAGTTGTAACCCCCATGTTGTTTATGGGTCTATTGTGGATGTTAAAGTAGTAGGTAAAAATTACGTCATATCAGGAGATATTCCTTTTAATAAAAAAAATAGATTGCAGTGAATTTTCATCATTAATTCTGTGGGGAAAAAAAATCACATCTCTTTAACCATTATTATCCCTGTTTTCTGGCAGAGTATTCAGCATTTAATAGTTACTCAGTTTGAATGAAATAATTTTCTTATTTTAATATCAAAGAAATATGGTAAAGGCATTGAAACATTAGGTGTTTGGTGTATATATATTATCAAGGCAGGTACTTTATGAAATTTTTTCAGCATAAATTAACTACATAGAAGGATAGTTTAATTTGCTGGTAATTGCAGTACTTTAAATTTTCTGTTTAGTTAACCCTTTAAAAGTCTAAGGAGGTAAGTGGATAAAAAGCAAAGTTAAGGAGGGAAGGAGAGAGAGGATAAAATGAATTAAAGACATTTTAAAAAGAGAATATAATATGGAAAGATGAAAGGTAATATTTATGAGCTATAGTTTTGATAGGATAGTTTGAATATTCTAGGAAAATAAAGAAGATAATATTATTCAAGAGATTTTTAAAAAATATTTGTTGAATGCGAATTTTATTGTTTAGTCACTAAGTTGTGACTGACTCTTGGCAACCCCATGGACTGCAGTGTGCCAGGCTTCCCTGTCCTTCACTGTAACTTAGAGTTTGCTCAGACTCGTGTCCATGGAGTTGATGATGTCATCCAACTGTCTCATCCTCTGTCTTTTGGATTGTTAATATGAAGTTTTTTAAACCATCACTAGTATGCTTTCTAATTTTATAAACAACTCAAAAATTGAATGAAACCTGTAATTATCACATACATGTGAATTTTGAATGAAAAGTTTCAAAAGCAGTAATATTAATAATACCAAAAACTATTCCCTGGTAACATAGTTAAAGAATAGACAGAACTTTAGAAAGATCTTTGCCTTTTCTTAGAGACAGTTAAAATTAAGGTGAATTTCTAATGTATATTTATAAATTACTCATTTTGGAGAAAGTTTCTATTAGGAAATACTATTTAATAATAATTTTTGTCATATTCTACAAATTTGTTTCTGTTAATCTTTTAACCTCACAAGCTACTTAAATAAACACCAAACTTTTAAAAATTCAACTAATTTTTAAAATAAAAAAGTACTGGAGAAGGAAATGGCAACCCACTCTAGTATTCTTGCTTGGAGAATCTCATGGACAGAGGAGCTTAATGGGCTACAGTCCATGGTCACAAAGAGTTAGACACACACTTTAACTTTCACACATTGTAAAAAAACTTGGAAAGTGCTAAATAGTGTAAACTAGAAAATCATAATCATTCTATTTCTGCCTCCAAGGAATATTGCTAACTTAATGTTTTGACATATTTTCTTATTAGTGTATTTCTCTGCTTGCTTTATTTTCAAGCACAGAATTAAATAGTTTTTTGAAATTGTGGTATGATGTGCTTAACAGAATTTTCCATTTTACTTATTTTTAAGTGTAAAGTTCAGTGGTATTAAGAACATTCTCATTGTATTTCAGTGCACAGAAATTATTTCATCTTATAAAACTGAAACTCTATATCCATTAAACATTAATCCCCATTACCTCCTTTTCTCAGACCCTCAGAACCATCATTTTACTTTTGTGTCTTCATGATTTTGACTGTGCTGTACCTTACATAAGTGAAATGTTACAGCAATTGTCTTTTTGTGACTGACTTATTTCCCTTAGCATAATGTCTACAAAGTTCATCTGTGTTGTAACCTGTGTTAGAATTTCCTTCCTTTGTATTATAGGGCTGAATGGTATTCCATTGTATGTATATACTATATCATGTTTAGTGATTTGTCTTTTGGTGTGTACTTGTGTTGCTTCCACCGCTTGGATATTGTGAAGAATGCTGCTGTGCCCTTAGGGGTGTCTATATCTCTTTGAGACCATGCTTTCACTTCTTTGGGGTTCAGAAGTGTAATTGCTGGATTATATGGTAATTCTGTCTTTTAATTTATTTTTCAGCTACTGTCAGAGCAGCCATATTACTTCACATTCTAGCCAACTCTTGCTCCCCGCCCCAGTTTTTGATAATAGTCATCCTAATGAGTTTGAGGTGATAATCTCCTTGTTGTTTTGATTTACATTTCTCTAATGATTAGTGATGTTGAACATCTTTTCATGTGCTTATTGGCCATTTATATATCTTCTGAAAAATGATTCTTCAAAGTTTTTGCCCATTTTTGAATTGGATTGTTTGTTTCTGTGTTACTGAATTTTATGGGTTCTCTGTAGTAGTCTGGATTTTGATTTCTTATTAGATTTGACCTGCAACACATTTTCTTCCATTTTGTGGGTTGTCTTTTTACATGGGTGATAGTGTCTTTCCATGCATAAAATTTTAAAATTTTCAGTAAGTTAAATTTGTCCACTGTTTTTTTTTCTTATCTTTGCCTTTGGTGTTATAGCCAAGAAATCACTGCCAACTTCATTGTCATGAAGTTTTTTTTATCATGTTTTCTAAGAATTTGAATGTTTTAAGTCTTATGTTTAGTCTGTTGATCCATCTTGAGTTAATTTTTGTATGTGCATTAGATAAGGCTCAGCACCACTCCTCTGTTAGTGAATATTATGTTTCCCACCATCATTTGTTAAAAATATTGTCCTTTCTCCATTGAATATTCTTGATGCTATTATCAAAACTTTTCTTGCCATATTCGTAAGGTTTTATTTCTGGTCTCTTTATTCAATTTCTTTGTTATGTATATCTGTCTTTATGCCAGTACCATACTGCTTTGATTTCTGTTAGTGTATAGAAAGTTTTGAAATCAGAAAGTGTAAGTCCCTCAACTTAATTTGAAGATTGTTGTGGATGTTTGGTGTCCCTGGGGATTCCATTTCAGATTCAGGATGGGTCTATTTCTGCAAGAAATGTGGGGATTTTAATGGGAATTGCATTGAATGTGTGGATCACTTTGGACAGTATTGATCTCTTAATAAGCCTTCCAGTCCATGAACACATATCTTTCCATTTATTTTATGTGTCTTTTTAATTCTGTTAGTAGTGTTTTATGGCCTTCCCTGGTAGCTCAGATGGTAAAGAATATGCCTGCAATGAGGAGACCCTAGGAGATGTGGGTTCTATCCCTGGGTCCAGAAGATCCCTTGCAGAAGGAAATGGCCACCCACTCCAGTGTTCTTGCCTGGAGAATTCCATGGACAGAGGAGCCTGGTGGGCTACAGTCCATGGGGTCACAAAGAGTAAGACATGACTGAGCGACTAACACACTGCAGTGTTTTGTAGTTTTCAGTGTACCAGTGTTTTCTCTCTGTGGTAAATTCCTACGTAATTCAGCTTTTTCAATGCTATTGTAAATGGAATTGTTTTGTTAATTTTATTTTCATATTTTTGATTACTAAAGTATAGAAATGTAGTTGACTTTCATGTGCTATTTTATATCTTTCTGCTTAGCTAACAGATTAATTCTGAAAACCTGGAAGCCTTTCCAGATCAAGACAAGGATGATACTTAGACAATAGGGTAAAAAGGCATCCAAGTTTGGAAAATAAGTGGTAAAAGTTTTGTTTGGCAGTGGTATGACTGTGTGGTCAGACCACACACAAATGTTAAAGCTAATAAATGAGGGACTTCCCACACTGTCCAGTGGTTAACTCTTCACCTTCTACTACAAAGGGTGTGGATTAAATTCCTGGTCAGGGAGCTAAGGTGCTGCATGCCTAAGGCCAAAAATAAACAAACAAAAGGAAAATGCAAAAGCAATATTGTAACAAATTCAATAAAGACTGAAAAACGGTCCACATCAAAACTTAAAAAAAGAAAAAACTGATGAATGCAGCAGAGCACCAGGATACAAAATCAAGGCTTTATTTTAATCATTAGTTTTAACTGAGGCTTCTTAAAAATTGTAGATCCTGAAAAAAAAATAGGTCCTGGGTTTTCTATTAGTTAATGTTTATTCTGTTTATTTCTTCTCAGTTTTTAATGGCTGCATAATACTGTATCCTATGGTGATCTATATTTCCCTAGTGTTTGGTAATTTCAGTTGGGTTCAGTTGCTCAGTCCTGTCCGACTTTTTGAGACCCCATGAACTGTAGCACGCCAGGCCTCCCTGTCCATCACCAACTCCCGAAGTACACCCAAACCCATGTCCATTGAGTTGGTGATTCCACCTAACCATCTCATCCTCTGTTGTCCGCTTCTCCTCCTGTCCTCAATCTTTCCCAGCATCAGAGTCTTTCCCAGTGAGTCAGCTATTCGCATCAGGTGGCCAAAGTATTGGAGTCTCAGCTTCAACATCAGTCCTTCCAATGAACACCCAGGACTGATCTCCTTTAGTATGGACTGGTTGGATCTCTTTGCAGTCCAGGGGACTCTCAAGAGTCTTCTCCAACACCAAAGTTCAAAAGCATTAATACTTCATTGCTCAGCTTCTTTATACTCCAAGTCACACTTCTTTGTAGTCCAACTCTCATATTCATACATACTACTGGAAAAACCAAAGATTTGACTAGACGGACCTTTGTTGGCAAAGGAATGTCTCTGCTTTTTAATATGCTGTCTAGGTTGGTCATAACTTTCCTTCCAAGGAGTAAGCGTCTTTTAACTTCATAGCTACAATTAACATCTGCAGTGATTTTGGCGCCCAAAAAAATAAAGTCTCTCACTGTTTCCACTATTTCCCCGTCTATTTTCTATAAATTGCCGGGACAGGATGCCATGATCTTAGTTTTCTGAATGTTGAGCCTTAAGCCAACTTTTTCACTCTCCCCTTTGACTTTCATCAAGAGGCTCTTTAGTTCTTCTTCACTTTCTGCCATAAGGGTGGTGTTATCTGCATATCTGAGGTTATTGAAATTTCTTCTGGCAATCTTGATTCCACCTTGTGCTTCATCTAGCCCAGCGTTTCTCATGATGGACTCTGCATAAAAGTTAAATAAGCAGGATGACAATATACAGCCTTGACGTACTCCTTTTCCTATTTGGAACCAGTCTGTTGTTCCGTGTCTAGTTCTAACTGTTGCTTCCTGACCTTCATTCAGGTTTCTCAGGAGGCAGGTCAGGTGGTTTGGTATTCCCATCTCTTCGAGAATTTTCCAAAGTTTATAGTGATCCACACAATCAAAGGCTTTGGCGTAGTCAGTAAAGTAGAAATATATATTTTTCTGGAACTCTCTTGCTTTTTCGATAATCCAGCAGATGTTGGCAATTTTATCTCTGGTTCCTCTGCTTTTTTTAAAACCAGCTTGTACATCTGGAAGTTCACAGTTCACGTATTGCTGGAGCCTGGCTTGGAAAATTTTGAGCATTACTTTGCTAGCGTGTGAGATCAGTGCAATTGTGTGGTAGTTTGAGCGTGCTTTGGCATTGCCTTTCTTTGGGATTGGAATGAAAACTGACCTTTTCCAGTCCTATGGCCACTGCTGAGATTTCCAAGTTTGCTGACATATGGAGTGCAGCACTTTCACAGCATCATCTTTCAGGATTAGAAATAGCTCAACTGGAATTCCATCACCTCCACTAGCTTTGTTCGTAGGGATGCTCCTAAGGCCCACTTGACTTCACATTCCAGGATATCTAGCTCTAGATAAGTTATCACCCCATTGTGATTATCTGGGTTTTGAAGATGTTTTTTGCATAGTTCTTCTGTGTATTCTTGCCACCTCTTCTTAATATCTTCTGCTTCTGTTAGGTGCATACCATTTCTGTTCTTTATTGAGCTCATCTTTGCATGAAATGTTCCCTTGGTATCTCTTAATTTTCTTGAAGAGATCTCTAGCCTTTCCCATTCTAGTGTTTTCCTCTGTTTCTTTGTATTGATCACTGAGGAAGGCTTTCTTATCGCTCCTTGCTATTCTCTGGAACTCTGCATTCAAAGGGGTGTATCTTTCTTTTACTCCTTTGGTTTTTGCTTCTTTACATTACTTTTTTTTTGTTCATTTACTAGAACACTAGTAAATGAGTGTCCTCATACCTCCCTAACTTTTAAGCCTCTGACTCCTTCTCTGTAAGCATTGATTACTTACTTTCAGAAGATATTGTTTTAAAACCCAAACAAACATTTAAAAAAGGGGGATTTTTACAGTTCAAGACCAAATTTGTTGTTTTTTTGTGTCTTCTAATTTGATGTTTTAAAATACGATTTTATTGGTTTAATTTGCATTTCTTTAAAGGGATGATTTTTTTTTCGTATTTATCAGCAACTTGTTCTGTGAACTGTATTTTCAATTATGTATTAGAGTTTTTCTAATATGTTTTGTTTTTTTAATATGACATTTTAAATATTATTAGAGATACATTGGTTTTGTGGTTTGCTCAGCTCATTTTAGAAGAGAAAGTCTGTTTGAATTGTATGTTTCTTATATTTAAAGAAAGTCTGTGTAATGTAGTGTCATTCTTAATTCATATAGGAAGTATCTTCCTTTCTATTTCCTTTATTTGTTTCAGGGAGCTGTAAAAATTAATAGAACAAATAATAAAAATCTGAATGGATAGTATAGCCTAGAAAATAATCATTTTAATATAAGACTTTCTAAACATTCATTTATGTGTAATATAGGTGACTAACATTCTGTTGTTTATTTCTTTACTAAAATGGAACTTATTGAAAGAGGTCTACAACCAGTAGTTACGAATTTCAGAATTTTTAAATTCCTATAGCATAATAAAATAGTTTACATATAGACTGTAGTTATTTTAGGGAAACATATGAGGTGGCAATAGGATGAAACATAATGGAGAGTATGTCTTGTTTCTGATTCTCTACAGAGTTAATGTTTGTAGCTGTTTGCAAAAGATCGTTGCTTTCTTGTTCTTTTGGACCTAAACCTGTTTGTGTTATCTTATTTCCAGTTGTTTTCACACCTCGTGTGGTACCTGTTAAATATTACATATTGGTTATATTGTCTAGTTTAGTCCTTATTCTGAGCAATCAATAGAAACCAGCAAATATACCTGCTGGTTTTTAGAATCATGACTTAAAAGAAAATCCTGTTATCTCATTTACCTATTCTAAAGTTTACATTAAAATTTTTAAAGTACAACTTCAAAAAAAATGTCGGATAGTATATTAATACCTGGGTTACTTCTCTGGAAATGTCTCTTGTCTCTTTCATCTTTCTTCCCAAGATTTCTGTAGCATACCGTGTATTGGAGCACCACATATACTGAAGTGGTGTCTTTCTGTCTGCTTGGTCCTGTACAGTGAGGTACCACCTGAGGCCATTCTGATGATGGATGCCAGGGTAACTTACATTTTAATGTAAGTTACTTAATATGTTGTTAATTTTAATTTATTTTTTAATGAAATAAAATACAAAATCCCATTTATCTGCACCAGGGAAAGAAAGTGTTGCATTCATAATTGAAATCAACGAGTTGCCTACCTAACTGGGTTAGGGCCCTGGCTCCATCTCCTTTAGGAAAACCTTCTGCGGGGAGTGGGGCTTTGACCCTAACCTAGCTGGGCTGTAGCACTGCTGCCTTTTCTAAGGGGCTGAGTTTTCTGCTACTTTTCTGCTGGCCCAGCCTTCCAGACCACCCCATCCGGAATTGATTTCACTGTCTTGTGCTCTTGTAGGACATGGTTTTTGAAACTCTGTTTTAACAACCGACACATTCTACTTTGTATTATACCTATTTGTTTACATGTCTGTGTTTCTCTAATAGATTGTAAGTTCTTTGAGGACAGGATCATGTCATGGTCATCTTTTTACCATCCTAGAACTCTAGCAGAGTGCCTTACCTATGTTAAGACTGTAACATGCTTAAATGCTTAAAGTGATGAATTTACTCTATCCCAACTAGTGAAAAAGAACCCCACTAGGAGTTACAGCAAATTTCCTGTTAATTTATGCTAAGATCAAAGTATAAGAGAGCATCATCAGACAGTTATGGTAATAATCGGTTACAAGTGTTAAACATGACAAATAGTTAAAAATAAACAGCAAGAATGTTTAGAATAAATACTCTTGTTCTAATCAAATGCAAATATGATTCCCTAAGTTTTCATAGGGGGAAATGAAATGTCTTCAGTGTCAACTACATTTTCCAGCCTACAATGATTATCTGATTTTTTGGAATGAGTTTTAAGAAGCTCTGACTTCTCTTTTTTTCCAGTGCAACTTTTCCTTCACTAAATAAATTATTCTGGATTGGTTTGACCAGGAATTGTGATGGGATCATAAGCATGTAAACCTTCATCGGTATATTTCCTTTTGGTTATTTTGCCTAATGAAAATGCTTTTTACTTGCTCTCTGTTTTGAAAGAAACCCTCTCAAGGTAGAATAGATTTCATCTGTCTTTGGGACACACTAGGCGTTTATGTCCAGTTCTTATGTTGCCAGAATTGGTTAGATTATGACTTGAACCAAATTTTACTGAAATTTGAAGATATGCCATATTCTGTGAGTTGAGCTTTGACATAAATTCGTTTAGAGAGTTTTTACATATTGATCGTTCAGTTTTCAGAATCAGAATTCTTAGTTTTATAGTTCCATGTACTTAGTAAATAATAAAGTAATATACCTTTAGTATTATTATTTCTCATGAAGATAAAGCATTTTCTGAGATCGAATTATATGTGGTAAAGGATTAAACTTTTCAAATGAAAAAGTCTAATACTAAGAAGGATTCCAGTGAATAAGCATGTCTTTCATTTCTTGTGTGTCATCAAATGACATTATTTGGAGAGAAAGTATTAAGTTGCAAGAACCATAAAGAAGTTTCTACTCTTTGATTAATTAATTCTTCTCTTAGGAAGTTATCCTTATAATTATTAAAAAGTAAAAATATTTTTAATAAGTAAAAATTATTTTAGTTCATCCACTGTTTAGCAGATACCTCAGTTCAGTTCAGTTCAGTTGCTCAATCGTGTCTGACTCTTTGTGACCCCATGAATCGTAGCACGCCACTCCTCCCTGTCCATCACCAGCTCTCAGAGTCCACCCAAACCCATGTTCATCGAGTCAGTGATGCCATTTAGCCATCTCATCCTCTGTCATCCCCTTCTCCTCCTGCCCCCAATCCTTCCCTGCATCAGGGTCTTTTCCAGTGAGTCACCTCTTCCCATCAGGTGGCCAAAGTATTGGAGTTTCAGCTTCAACATCAGTCCTTCCAATAAACACCTGCGACTGATCTCCTTTAGGATGGACTGGTTGAATCTCCTTGCTGTCCAAGGGACTCTCAAGAATCTTCTCCAACACCACAGTTCAAAAGCATCAATTCTTTGCACAAGGATATTGATTCACATAAGGCTTTACCCTTACGTGCCTAACTGGCATTATTTGTTGAGTCTGCCTGATCCATTTCATTAAAAGCTCATTTTTATAGGCTGTTTCCCCTGACTTCATCATGGAAGAGAGACCCTCTAATCTGCTTATTCTAATTAGTAAACTTTTTCTTCCAAGCTTGACCAGGTGTCAGGCCTCATGTTTCTTTTACTTTCATTTTAGCTGTTACAGTTAATAATTATCAAGGAATTGTATAGTTAGCTCATTTAAAAAATTACACATTTCTTTATGTATTCAATGTGCCAGATCTCTACAAGTTAGATTCATCCTTCCTAAATTCCACTGATAATTTTTAGCTCTACTAACTGATCATTGTCTGACTACAGTTGTATACCTTGAATGATCCTTTGGTACCCATGAATCAAAAGGTTTTTCATCCCCTACCCTCTCATTCTTTTTCTTCCCAGAGTACATAGTTGAGATAGTTAGCGTTTGTCACACAAATCCCACTTCTGACATCAACTGCACTAAGCTCAGTTAACTGTACAGTTTTGAAGAGACAGTCTTCAGTTCTGACACCAGTGCAAATTCAAGGGTTTTTGAAAACTGTCCTCAGGTTCAGTAATTTGCTGGGGTGACTCAGAACTTACTGAAAACTGTTACACACCAGCCCATAGTTTGTTGCAGAGAAAAAGTATAAATGAAAATCTGTCAAAGGTATAGAGTCCCATGGAGCTCCCGATCATCCCTGTGGAATCATAAATAGCATTATCTCTTCTTGACCACAGTATATAAAAATAAGCATGGATAGTAATAAAACAGGAAAAGCTAAGTCAAGCCTTTGGTTTTGATTGTTTTTACTGGGACTTGATAACAAATTGTTCACATGGCTGACTCAGTCTGACCCCCCCAAGGGTCAGAGGAATACTTTTTAATTATCATTTCCTTTGGAGGTCACAATTGATAATGTGTGGCTCAGAGTCCCATCATAGGTCACAGTGAATTATTCTCTGGATAAAATTTATTTTTCAGTTGCTAAATTATGTCCGACTCTTTTCCACCGCATGATCTGTAGCATGCCAGGCTTCCCTGTTCTTCACTATCTCCCTGAGTTTGCTCAAACAACATCCGTTGAGTCCATGATGCCATCCAACCATCTCATCCTCTGTCGCGCCCTTTTCCTCCTGCTCTTAATGTTTCCCAGCATCAGGGTCTTTTCCAGTGAGTCAGCTCTTCGCATCAGGTGGCCAGAATATTGGAGGAGATTCAGCATTAGTCCTTCCAGTTAATAATCAGGGTTGATTGCCTGTAGGATTGACTGGTTTGGTCTCCTTACTGTCCAAGGGACTCGCTGCATTCAGCTGAGTGTGTCTTTGCATTTTTCTTTTGTCTTTCACTTCTCTTCTCCTCTAAGCTATTTGTAAGACCTCCTCAGACAACCACTTTGCCTTCTTGCAGTTCTTTTTGCGGATGGTTTTGGTCACCACCACCTGTACAGTGCTATGAATCTGCGTTTATAGTTCTTTAGGTACTCTTGTCTATCAGATCTAATCCCTTGAATGTATTCATCACCTCCCCTGTATAATCATAAGAAATTTCATTTAGGTCGTACCTTTATGGTCTAGTGGTTTTTCCTGCTTTCTTCAGTTTAAGCCTGAATTTTGCAATAAGGAGTTCATGATCTGAGTTAGTCACTTCCACATCTTGGTTTTTGCTGACTGTATAGAGCTTCTTTATCTTCTTCTGCAAATAATATAATCAGTCTAACTTCAGTGTTGACCATCTAGTGATGGTTATATGTAGAGTTGTCTTTTGTGTTGTTGGAAGAGGGTGTTTGGTATGACCAGTGTTTTCTCAGGCAAAACTCTGTTAGCCTTTGCCCTGCTTCATTTTGTGCTCTGAAGCCAAACTTTCCTATTAATCCAGGTATCTCTTGACTTCCTACTTTTGCATTCAAGTCCCCTATGATGGAAAGAACGTCTTTTTTTTTTTGGTAGTTTTTTTTTTTTTTTTTTCTGGAAGGTGTTGTTGATCTTCACAGATGAGTCAGTATCAGATTCTTCAGCATCAGTGATTAGTGCATAGATTTAGATTACTGTGATGTTGAATGTTTGATAATTTATTAAAAACCTTTATACCTTAAAATTATTTTGGAATTGTTATCTTGTTAATCTGACCTTCCCATTATAAGTATTTGCCCATATCTGTTTGTCTTTTTTGTTACAGTTGGAGTAGCTTGGGATTTTTATTTTATTGCTATATAATTTAAAGCAGCCAAAAGCAAGTAGCCATATAAAATAGATAGATATTGTTGATTATATTTTCTTCTTGTCCAGAAATATGATTGTTTATCATGTTTTCTCATTTGAGAAATTATTTTCAGCTCTTGAATGGAAAAACTTTATTTTGGTGTTGAGGTTTTAGATGCTTGTCTCTTTACAAGCATTTTTTTAGTTTATAAATGGCTACAAGTAACTTAAAATCCAGCAGCACTATATATATGTTATATAATAACTTCATTCATTCAATATATATTTCAAAGTTTGCTACATGCTAAGCATTATGTAAGTACTGTAAATCCAACAAGTATGGTCCTTGCTGTCTGACACATACTTAATTAAATGCACCTGTGAAGAGTTGTATGAAAAATGCAGTTTTCTCTTGATACTGTTTTAAAGTATATTTATTTTTACTTACTGTTTGAAAAAATATGATGCAAGTTTTAGTTACTTTTTTACATGTAGTAGTATAAGTAAGAATAACATCATTTGACTTTTGAGGTCTTAGAAACTTCCAGGAATTTTTGCCGGTGTTTTTACATTACCTTTTTGAAGTAGATACGTTTATTATTCCTATTTTATGAGACATGGTATGGTTAACTGAGGAAAGAAGTAACTGTCTATTGAAAAGTTCAAATAATTATGTAGATGTGATAATCTTTTCTCATTCACTTTCATATATTTTCCATAGGTATCTCTAGTTAACAGATTGTCCTTTTAGAACTCCCCACTTTTCTTTCTCCCTTTTTGGTAAATGGGCTCCAAAAGTCTTGTTTTCAACTTACATAGATAAGTTACTGTGCATGCACTGCTTTATGAATTAAGTGTGATTTTGATATCTTAAGGTCGTTAAGTTGAAATAGTTAATGTGAACCATGAAAGATTGGCAAGCCATTGTGACATCTAAACTGGGTAAGCCCAAAGATAGTTGTGCTAATCTTCAGCTCCCCTGTGGATTTCGAAGAATATAAGATGGTTTCTGAGGTCTTTTTTAATTTTCAGGAGAATTTGATGGTAAAACATATCAAAATAATTCACTTTCATGGTGAAGAAGAGGGGGGCTGAAATTTTGGGGTGAAGAAATAATTATAGATTTAGAATTTTTTTGTCATTTTGAATGTATGTCTCCTACGTTTGATTTAGTAATGCCACGAAGTCTCTGCTATACCCTCTTCCACCTGGTATTATGGCATATGATGTGTGCGCAGACAAATCTTTTATAATCTCTGAGGTAGTCAGTAATATATATGTAGTAGTGGTATATATGGATTTGGATAAAGTCTTTTGCAGCCCTTTTCTTACTATGATGCAGCACTGTTATGTACAGATACCCAGTGTAGCCCTAATACTGTTACAATTTTAAATTGAAAATAAATGCTATTTATGTTTATTTCTTCTTCTCATTGGAGTATGTGGAGTCCATTTAAATATAGCGTATCTGAAGAACATTAATTTTGGAACACCAGATGAATTTTGTTTTAGAAAAGCAGTGATACATATAGTCTGCTATTTCAGCTAAATTATGGTGTTACTGAGCTTTAAGTCAGCTTGCTTTAAAATTTCATCACTGTGTAATACAAATAAAGCTGGGCCTTCTCTACTCTTAATTTGGTATGTAATTCATTCAGTGTCTTTGTGACACCATAGACCGTAGCTGGCCAGGGTCCTCTATCCGTGGGATTCTCCACGCGAGAATATGGAATGGGTTGCTATTTCCTACTCCAGGGAATCTTCCCAATCCAGGGATTGAACCTGGGTCTCCTGCGTTGCAGGCAGAATCTTTACCATCTGAGTCACCACACCAGGGAAGCCCACTAACTTGGCACCCCTCTCATTATTAGACAGAAAGAAAGTGAAGTCACTCAGTCATGTCCCGCTCTTTGCGACCCCATGGACTATAACCTAGGCTCCTCCGTCCATGGGATTTTCCAGGCAAGAGTACTGGAGTGGGTTGCCATTTCCTTCTCCAGGGGATCTTCCCAACCCAGGGATCCAACCCTGGTCTCCTGCACTGCAGGCAGACGCTTTTACCATCAGAGCCACTAGGGAAGCCCTCATTATTGCATATTACCAAAAGTTAATGCACATGAGCATACACTATCTTTTTTGAATAAGTAGCTAGAGAAGAAATCACAAAAGAGAACAAAGCTTCAATGAAATCTGTCTTTGTCTTAAACCAAGAGCTACTCTCATACAACTGTCCCTCAAAAAATTTATTGCCTGCTGCTCAACCTTTGACCTTTCTTCATCCACAGACTGCCTGAATCTTTCTCTTCCAAAAGGAGCTTTATACCCTTTTGCTGTTTCAAGGTTTTTATAAGTGGTGTGAAAGCACTAGGGATCTTTTTGGTAATGAAACACTTCTATGTAATGGTGATGATGGTGGTTACATGAATCTAGGCATAGGATAAAATTGAATAGATTGCATGCATATGGACACACACAAATATGAGTACATGTAAAACTGGTGAAATAGGATTTGTTGTTTGTACCAATATCAGTTTACTGGTTTTGACATTATATTATAGTTCTATCAGATGTTATTGTTATAAGATTTTTGTTTTATGCAGTTTCCTATGAAGCTATAATTATTTCAAAAGAAAAAGAAAAAAGTAGGTCACAACACATGTGAGAGAAACTTGAGAAATACTTTCATGCTTTTTATTTTTTTTAAACAAAGTTTCCCTTCTCAGCAAAGTTCTGTAAGGCGTTTGTTTTTTAAATTAAAGTAGATTAATTTTTTGAAAATTAATATGAAAGTATTAAAAATTGCTAAAAGATTAGGAAATGATAAAAATTGTAGAATAAAGAAATTGAAAATTCAAATAGAATATACTCTGAACAATAAAGGTAGTTGAAAGTAAATGTGAAAGTTAACTAAAATAGTAAACTTATTTTTAGAAATAGAGGAAAGTGAAATATATGAGTTTATATAAAAGTCCCTGTCCATCATGTTCATCTCAATTGTAATACATAAAATAAAAGTGTAACATTATTAATTTCAGAGGTCTAAAAAACAAAGAATACAAAGATATCTGGTGACAGCCTTTCTCTTTTCTCTCACTTAATAAAAGAGGGAAGTTCACTGCTGGGACAGTGAATTCATAATGACTTTCTTTACATCATTTATTGTACTTGTGATTAACTTGTACTTAATATTTACAGTTAAGTGTGTGATTACTATAAAAATGTTATTTTGATAATGGTTTTAGAAAGAATTCCCAGAATTCTTTGGTTCTCAAAAAGTCAGTTACAAATGCATTTTCCAAATGAAAATCTAGTTTTCACCTGTTTTGCTTAGAACTCTTCAGTGTCTTCTAATCTTAAATAAAATAGCAAACATCCACTTTGCAAACATGCAAGATTTTGCATGATCTTGCCCTTTTCGCCACACATCCCCATCCTCGGTTGCACCATTGTTCCTCATAGCCCATCCATGTAATTTTCTTTGAATTCCTAAAACACAGCATATTTTCTCCTGTCTTGGCACATTGTCTTATCTCAGCTTTAGAACCCTTTCCCACAAAATTTGATTTATACCTCAGATATTACTTCATTTCTTCATGGAAGAGCTCTGTACTCGTGGTCTAAATTAAGAAAAGTACTTAGTAAATGTTTGTAATGTCTTTTGCCAACCACAGTTACAATTTTTGCATTTTAGTAACAGGCACATTTGGCCTTGGAGTGCAGAATGAAGCAGGGCAAAGGCTAATAGAGTTTCCCCAACAGAACGCTCTGGTCATAACAAACACCCTCTTCCGACAACAAAAGAGAAGACTCTACACATGGACAACACCAGATCAACACCGAAATCAGATTGATTATACTCTTTGCAGCCAAAGATGGAGATGCTCTATACAGTCAGCAAAAACAAGACTGGGAGTTGACTGTGACTCAGAACATCAACTCCTTATTGTCAAATTCAGACTGAAATTGAAGAAAGTAGGGAAAACCGCTAGACCATTCAGGTATGACCTAAATCAAATCCCTTATTATACAGTGAAAGTGACAAATAGATTCAAGGGATTAGATCTGATACAGTTCCTGAAGAATGATGGTCGGAGGTTTGTGCCATTGTACAAGAGACAGTGATCAAGACCATCCCCCAAGAAGAGAAATGCACCAATGCAAAATGGCTGGCTTAGGAGGCCTTAGAATAGCTGTGAAAAGAAGAAAATGGAAAGGCAAAGGAAAACAGGAAAGAGATACCTATTTAAATGCAGAGTTCCACAATGAATAGCAAGGAGGGATAAGAAAGCTTCCCTCAGTGATCAGTGCAAAGAAATAGAGGAAAACAATAGAATGGAAAAAGACTAGAGATCTCTTTAAGAAAGTTAGAGATACCAAGGGAACATTTCATGCAAAGATGGGCACAATAAAGGACAGAAATTGTATGGACCTAACAGAAGCGATGTGGCAGTAATACACAGAAGAACTATACAAAGAAGATCTTCATGACTCAGGTAATCACGATGGTGTGATCACTCACCTAGAGCCCAGACATCCTGGAATGTGAAGTCAAGCGGGCCTTAGGAAGCATCAGTACGAACAAAGCTATTGGAGGTGATGGAATTCCAGCTGAGCTATTTCAATTCCTAAAAGATGATGCTGTGAAAGTGCTTTACTCAATATGCCAGCAAATGTGGAGACCTCAAAAATAGGTTGAGGCCACAAGATTGAGGCCTTAAGTAGGCCACAAGATTGGAAAGGGTCGATTTTCATTCCAATCCCAAAGAAAGGTAATGCCAAAGAATGCTCAAACTGTTGTACTCATCTCCCATGCTAGGAAAGTAATGCTCAAAATTCTCCAAACCAGGCTTCAACAGTACGTGAACCACGAACTTCCAGATGTTCAAGAAAAGGTAGAGGAACCAGAGATCAAATTGCCAGCATCCTTTGGATCATCAAAAAAGCAAGAGAGTTCTAGAAAAACATCTATTTCTGCTTTATTGACTATGCCAAAGCCTTTGACTGTGTGGATCACAATAAACTGTGGAAAATTCTGAAAGAGACGGAATCCCTGACCTGCACCCTGAGAAATGTGTATGCAGGTCAGGAGGCAACAGTTAGAACTTGACATGAAACAACAGACTGGTTCCAAATCAGGAAAGGAGTACGTCAAGGTTGTATATTGTCATCCGGCTTATTTAATGTATATGCAGAGTACATCAAGAGAAATGCTGGATTGGATGAAGCACAGGTTGCAATCAAGATTGCCATGAGAAATATCAATAACCTCACCTATGCAGATGATACCACCCTTATGGCAGAAAGCAAAGAACTAAGGAGCCTCTTGATGAAACTGAAAGAGGAGAGTGAAAAAGTTGGCTTAAAACTCAACATTCAGAAACTAATATCATGGCATCTAGTCCCATCACTTCATGGGAAGTAAGTGGAGGAACAGTGTAAACAGTGTCAGACTTTATTTTTCTGGACTCCAAAAATCACTGCAGATGGTGATTGCAGCCATGCAATTAAAAGAATCCTTGGAAGGAAAGTTATGACCAACCTAGATAGCTAATTGAAAAGCAGAGGTGTTACTTTGCCAACAAAGGTCCATCTAGTCAAGGCTATGGTTTTTCCCGTAGTCATGTATGAATGTGAGAGTTGGATGGTGAAGAAAGTTGAGAGCCGAAGAATTGATGCTTTTGAACTGTGGTGTTGGAGAAGACTCTTGAGAGTCCCCTGGACTGCAAGGAGATCCAACCAGTCCATCCTAAAGGAGATCAGTCCTGGGTGTTCACTGGAGGGACTGATGTTGAAGCTGAAACTCCAATACTTTAGCCACCTCATGTGAAGAGTTGACTCACTGGAAAAGACCCTAATGCTTGAGAGGATTGGGGGCAGGAGGAGGAGGGGACAACAGAGGATGAGATGGCTGGATGTCATCACCGACTCATTGGACATGAGTTTGGGTGGAGTCTGGGAGTTGGTGATGGACAGGGAGGCCTGGCGTGCCCCGATTCATGGGGTCGCAAAGAGTCGGACACTACTGAGCAACTGAACTGAACTGAGACAGCATATTTAAAAGCAGACATGTTGTTTTGCCAACAAAGGTTAGTCTAGTCAAAGGTTTAGTTTTTCCAGTTGTCATGTATGGATGTTAGTGTTGGACTGTAAAGAAAGCCAAGGGCTGAAGAGTTGATGCTTTTGAACTGTGGTGTTGGTAAAAGTATTGAGAGTCCCTTGGACTGCAAGGAGATCCAACCAGTCCATCCTAAAGGAAATGTAGTCCTGAATATTCATTGAAAGGACTCAAGCTGAAGCTGAAATTGCAGTACTTTGGCCACCTGATGCGAAGAACTGACTCTTTCTTAAAGATCATGATGCTTGGGAAAGATTGAAAGCAGGAGGAGAAGGGGTCGGCAGAGGATGAGATGGTTGGATGGCATCACTGACTTGATGGACATGAGTTTGAGTAAGCTCCTGGAGTTGGTGATAGACAGGGACGCCTGGAGTGTTGCAGTCCATGGGGTTGCCAAGAGTTGGACACGACTGAGCAACTGAACTGAACTGATATCTTTGTCTTAGATTACTTTAAATTCTAAGCTTAAAGATTTTTTTGTATTACTAAGTTAATGTGAATGAGTCCATGTGAGGGCTGATTTATGCTTACAACTTCAAAGAAATTTTTTTTTAAGTTAAGTTTACTCACTACCAACTCAGCTTTCTTTGTAGTCCCATGAAGGTTGAAAGAGTAGGGTAGTTTTACTCTTATCTCAAGGTTTGGCTTGTTAGCCTACTTTGTGGTTCCATGTTTGTGCCAGTAAGTCTCTTGCTGGCCTTCTGTCTTTGAGCAGAGGTGGCTTTTGCATTGTTATTGCTTCTCCTGAATCTCTATAAACTTGAGCTCAAATTGCCCCCGTTCAGCAAGTGCCCTCAGAGGAAGTCTATATGCATGTCCTTTTTTTAATATGAAGATTTGGAAGCAGCTGAAATTAATATTTTTTAGGAAATGCAAACGTAAAATTAGTTTTTTACTGATTTAATCCATACTTGAAACTTATTCATTTGTAAATTGTAATTGATTGTGAGTT
Organism: Antilocapra americana; assembly: GCA_007570785.1. Classification (NCBI taxonomy): domain Eukaryota; kingdom Metazoa; phylum Chordata; class Mammalia; order Artiodactyla; family Antilocapridae; genus Antilocapra; species Antilocapra americana. The sequence continues at coordinate 6,969,687 of ML663567.1, forward strand.
TTACAGTCCTTTCCTCATATAAATCTCTTCAATTCATGTCATATGTTGGTGCTGCTACTATACTGAACTTAATATGACATTGAAAATGAAAAACAGTTGTTTTAAACAATTGTTGACATATTAATCACAAGTAACATGGTAGAATGATTTTCAAGTTAATAGTAAGGTTTAAAAATACATGAAAAAGAAACAAGAAAGCAGTTAGTATGTACTTTTCAAAGTAACAAAGATTGAAGTGTGCATTTGTGAAATACCTTTCGTACAAATGCAGAGTTCTTTTCAGATAAATAGTTAAATATATTTTTATTCCTTTTGCATAATTTTACAGGTACAAATTTTTATGACATTACTCCATTCTTATGATACTTTCCTTTTTAGTTACTAGCTAGATTGCTTATAATGTTAAGGATTTTTAAAACCCTAATGCTTTAAATAGTATTTTTATTTAGAAACTCTTTACCTACCATCAGTTCTTATTGCTTGAAATCTCTTATTATTCTAGTGAATTTCAGTTCAGTTCAGTTGCTTAGTTGTGTTTGACTCTTTGTGACCCCATGAATCGCAGCGCGCCAGGCCTCACTGTCTATCACCAACTCCCGGAGTCTACCCAGACCCATGTTCATCTAATAGTTTATGCCATCCAGCCATCTCATCCTCTGTCTTCCCCTTCTCCTCCTGCCCCCAATCCTTCCCAGCATTGGGGTCTTTTCCAGTGAGTCAGCTCTTCATGTGACGTGGCCAAAGTATTGGAGTTTCAGCTTCAACATTTGTCCTTCCAGTGAACACCCAGGAATTAGGATATTACTGAGTTTTTTACCTTTCCCTCCTACCTCCCACAATACTATATTCATTTGTAAATTGTAATTGATTGTGAGTTTTACAGTCCTTTCCTTGTATAAATCTCTTCAATTCATGTCATATGTTGGTGCTATATTAGTATTATATAATACTAATACTAGTATAATATAATTAGTATTATAGAATATAATACTATATTCTATCTATACCTGTTTATGCTTATCACTTCTGAAAAATACTATACAGTTTAACATTTCTGTTCTTTTGTTCATGATTTTTCCTCACCTGTACGCACTTTTTACCTATTTCTGCTCATTAAATGCCTACAAATCCCGAGTAATTTGTTTTCATCCCTCATTTCAAGAATTCCTTTGATTGTAATTAGAGAATCCTCTTTGTACATATATAGAAGTCTTTTATAAGAATATTCAACATTTCTGTAAGTCCTTGCAGTCTGTACCTGGTTGCTTTCCCTATTTTCTATCAGCGTGTTGAGGATGATAATTAAAGATACTTTGTATTTTTAATTTCTCTTTCAACAAGTGATTCCCTTAGAGGTATCTCTCTCCACTAGAGGATAGTATATTGAACATCATTGACATATTAGTATATGACAACACAGCATTTTTTGTGTGTGTGTTAGTTGCTCAGAGGTGTCTGACTCTTTGTGACTGTAGCCTGCCAGGCTCCTCTGTCCATGGAATTCTCCAGGCAGGAATACTGGAGTGGTTTGCCATTCCCTTCTCCAGGGGATCTTCTTTACCTGGGGATCCAACCCAGGTCTCCTGCATTGCAGACAGATTGTTTACCATCTAAACCACCAAGGAAGCCCTTTTTATACTTCATATCAAGTACTTTTAAAAGTATCATCTAATTAAATCTTTACAGCTTTTTATCATCTATATTATGCAGTTAACTGAAGCTATAAATGTAAGCAGCTTGTCTGTGGATCTGCAGCTGTGATTGACAGACCTGGGACTAAAGCATAGCCTATCTACACTTATTGTCCTTATATTTTACCTAGAAAACTATTTGTAGAAATGAATCATACCTATGGATTGTACAAAGCATCTTATTAGTCATGTTGTGAACTCTGGACTAGTCTTAAATAACTAGTACATCTCCATAGTCTTCATGGTGTGAGATGATGACATAAATTCTCACTGCTGACCCATTGACACCTGCTTTAGTCTGTCTCTTGGTGGAAATACCAACACTTTTTTTGGTACTTTGATGACACTTGAATGTTTTCTTAAAATTATTATTGGTTCGCAATCTTTTGGGTTGCTTTGCTTTAAAAATGGATAATACTTAGTATTAGGTCCTATTTTTCTTTTTGATAGACTTTTAAATATTTGTTTTTAAATGCTTTGGACTCATATTAACATATAGTTTTCTTATGAAAGATTTGTTGTTGTTGTTGTTTTAATATTGTTTATTAGCACAGTAACAAATGGAGACTTAAGTAGTCCACAACTTAGAACCAATCCACTGAACAACTCCTGCTCCACGCCTGACAGTTAACAGATTAAGGTGTTTCACTACAGGTTTTCAAAGTCCTGATTCAAACTTCTCTCTCTTCACAATAAAGTAGATTGGCATATAAAATAAAATACATAACTACTCATTTTCTATATTGGTGTCTTATAGCCACGTGTCCATTTTATATATGAGATAACAGTCTCTAAAAGCTGTTAAATATCAACATTCCCTTTCAAGTAGGGGAAACAAATTCCAATTTTTCAAAACAACAAAGTGTATAGGCTTGGAAGGACTTGACATAAATGTCCATGTGTAACCTGTACAGAATTAAGCTGTTTTAAATTTACAGTCTATAAACAACTGAACCCAAATGTCTATTCTTCTTTGTACTGCATTTCAGCTAATATTGCAGAAGTAATGACGGTTTTTAAAAGTTGCTATTACCAATTCTGTCTACTCTAGCAAGATACCTTAAGTTACAACAAAATCTTAAGAAATAAGACTGATTAATATCTGTTATAGAAATACCCTACTCTTTACCAACTCCCACCCTTCCCCACCCCCTTCAAAATCATAAGCACCTCTCTCTCTGACAGACAAATAATGTAAAGAATGTGAAAACCCAGTTTACGTAGCGTGTCTCTTGGTCCACTGTCTGGCCATTCTGTCATATTCTGCTCTGTTGGTCGTGTACTGAGTGGCAATACTTCCCACCAAGGGGTCGGCAGGATTACAGTCTGTAAGAAGTGAGCAGATAGAAAGAAGAACTTTAGAAATGGTTAGTGCTGGACTCCAATTATCTTTCAAAATGTCCAAGCAAATAACTCCTTGACTGTTAGTATTACAGTGATAGATTCTTGTCCGAAATGTAACCTTCAGAGGCTTGAAGGGGTACTCCGGGGTGAAAGTGATGTCGAGGAAGAACACGCCACCCTCGTACACAGAGCCCGGGGGCCCGAGGATGGTGGACCCCCACTTGTAGATGTTGTCGCCTTTGGGACCAGCATTGCAGTTGGGCGGAGGGTCTAGAGTGATGTCCGCCAGCTTCTTTTGAATCCTCTGGCTCTGGTGGAGAGGAGTTTGGAGTTTTTGCTCATGCTGACTTTGCTCTCCTTCTTCTTGGGGGTGTTTGCTTCTTTCTCGGTTTGCTGGTTGGAGGACAAAGACGAGGAGGAGCTGGTTCTGGCCCTCGAATCGTCATCCAACATAGCGAACCCCCACCCCCACCCCCCCTGGCAGACAGCCCCTCTCTTTGTGTCTGGCTGCTCCAAGCCGCCACAGCGGCTGCTGCTGGGCCTGGCCACTCGTGTCTGTCTCTCGCTGGGAGAGAAGTGGAAGTGCAGCAGCAGCAACTGTTAAACAGGCAATCGGGAAGATTTTTTTCTGCCCCCAAAAAATGTATATTTGAAGGTAACAAGAGATCAGGCTACATTTTAGCTTAGAGAATAAAAGGGTTTCTGTTTCTATCCCCTCTTTGAATTTGGAAGCAGAAAGAAGTTATATGGCACAGTTTCTGGATTTTAAATGTTCTTGCAACTTTCATGCTGCTTTATACCAGGAGGAAGTGAGAAATTGTTATAGTGTTGTCCATTTACGGAATATATTCTCTTTATTCAGTTCTGTGTTTTTAGCCACTTCACCTAAATAGCTACTACGATGAAAATGGAGGTTCTTGACTTTAATTAGGTGACTTGTTTATTCACATATTAGTTTTGGTCAGGTTTAAGCTTAAGCCTTGGAGTTGCCATACTTTTTACAGAGGCCATTTGAGATCTCACTGAGGTTAATGTTTTACTGAAGATAGGTAAGCAACCTCAGCTAACTCCCAGTAAATCTCATTTCTCATTTACAGTCATACAAATTATTAACATTTTCTTAATACAGTTTTACATCAGTAGTGCTGACAACCTTAAAACCTAAATCTGTGAGTATCTGTATAACATTTAAATGTAGGCCTTTTACTTAGCCTTATATCTGTCTTTATCATTAGTAGTTTAAATGTAATGATAATTAAAAATAAGTTCATATTATCTCATTAAGTGAAAGCAAGTTTTACTGTTCTGTATATAGCTTTACATTATTTTTTTCAAAATAAGTATAAGATACGGGAGAGACGTCAATACATACGTTTGTGTCTACTTATATACTCTTAGAGGAACTCCACAAGGGTGCCTAAGAAATAGTAATACTGGTTACCTTACTGATATGGTATGTTTCAAATGGGTCTGTTTGTTTGAAGAACAGATATATAGATATAGGAAAGGAGGGGCAGAGGGATGGAATTTCCTCTGCATATTTTTTTATGTGTTTTGAGAACCATTGGCATATATGGCCTATTAATTTTTTATTTTTCAGTGTTTGCTCATTGACCTCTATGCCTTTTCGTAACTGAAGTTAAGGAAACTTATTTCCTTTGTTTCTGACTGAATGTTCACATATGGGGGGGAAAAAAAACCTTGAATCAGATATTAGATTATAGATGTATATACAAACACACACACACATTGTACAAATTTTTTTTTTTCATCTTTTCCATGCTGTGGAGTCATAAAAGTTTATTGAAAATGTCGCCCTTCAGAGGCCAACTTTACCTTTGGTATGAAAATAGAATGCCATATCTTGTAGGAGTACCTAAATCCAGACATTTTTAAACTTTCTTTTCCCCAAAACTGAAGTTCTTATTAGCCAATGAATTTTGAGCTAGTTTTTAAAATAATATTTTAATACAGCTAAATTATGGTGTGAAGGAGAAGGGGTAGTTTACTGTCACATTGATTTTCTAAGGTAATTTAAAATAGTAGCAAAATATGAGGAAATATTGGTTTCCATGGTGTTTTAGATAATAAAGAGTCCGCCTGCGGTGCGGGAGCCCTGGGTTCGATCCCTGGGTTGGGAAGTTCCCCTGGAGGAGGGCATGGCAACTCACTCCAGTATTCCTGCCTGGAGAATCCCCATGAACAGAGAAGCCTGGTGGGCTACAGTCCATGGGGTCACAAAGAGTCAGGCACAACTGAAGTGACTTAGCAGCAGCATCTGTGTCATACCATCCCTATTCTAGGTTTGCGTATCAGACCAGTGCAAAAATTGATTTCAGACGTGATAGTGACCTTAAATATAAGGTCATAGAAAAATACCTGGAAGCTCAGAAAATACTGTGTTCTTGAACTATTTAGTTGATATCCCATGTAATACAAACAAAAAATGTAGTGTTTTTCTTTTAAAAATTTAAGATATGAAAACACTAATTACATTTGCTTATCTGCATATAAGATATATGGGAGGCCCCAAAATGTCACATACATGTATATTATTTTTTAACTGTGCCAAAAACTACCGTCTTTGTTAAAGATAAGTTTTTCTGTAAACTACCTTTTTCCCTTCAGTATCAGAAAACCTGAATGGCTTTCTTTTGTATTGCAGCATCTTTATTTCTCTTAGTCTTTGATGATCAGATCAAGGATCTGTATAGTGCTAAACTTGGAGTTATGTGAGTGGCCCTCTTTGAAAAGGTACACATACAAGTTTTAGTTTTTCTCTAGCATGAAGCTTCAAATTTCAAAAAAGAAGCAACAGTGAGAGATGAAGAGGACTGTTATGGTTCTTAACAGCTTCCTAGGTATAGATAGAGTCTGTGATACCCTCATCTTTTGTTCCTTTTTGGATTCTGAGATATTTGTGTAGTCTTATAATTATTTTATCCTCAAGTTATTTTTCTGCTATTTGTGATGAGAAGTACTCTTTGTTGTTTATATTTCAAAATTTGTGATTTTATAAGCATTTCTACTACATAGACACATTTCCATTTCCCAAGTGACTAGCCTGAAGAAACAAACTGATTCTTAGGACATCTGAATCAAATACACAGAAAGTCACAATACTTCAAAATGAAGGTGACTGATTACAGTCTTTTATGTTTATAAGGTCAACAGAGAATTGAACGAATTTTAAAATAGCCCATTTTTTAAAGACTCAAAGTTATCTCCTATCCAGGTTAAGTCAGGTCTCCTTACTTAGTACCTCAGTGGCACTCAGTATTAATCTCTTTGATATTGCAGTTATCTAAGGGTATGGAAATTATTTTTATTTTTTCTGTAACTTCTTCAAAAAATAACCATAACTAGGTTGTATCTGTAATGCACAGCAAGCTTTTTTATAAAACAAAACCTTTTTTCCCTGCCTTTTATACTTGTAGATTTGCTTTCTGTGCTTAGACCCTACTTGTAAAAATCTTATCAGTCGCAGCCCTAATCCCTAGCACAGTCTTCACATCTTTCAGCCTCCAGTCCTCATGTAGTCTCTTATTTTCACCAGTGACCTCCTTTGTGTTTTAGGATCAGTCCAAGCTCCCACATTGCGTTTGGTTGTCAAGTTTCTCTGGTTTCCTTTAGTTTGTGACCATTTCTCAGTGCTGTAGGCTAAATGCTAGCATCTCCCCAAGTTCATGCTTTATAATACCTGCAGAGTGATGATAGGTGAAGCCTTTGGGAGGTGATGAGGCTAAACTCTGCTCTCATGAATGGGGTTAGTGCCCTTATAAAAGCAGGCCTAGAACACTCCTTTTCCCTTTTACTACTTAAGGACATAGTGAAAAGACACCATCTATGAGCCAGAAAGCAGACCCTCACCAGACATTGATCTGCTCAAACCTTGATCGTGGATTCCCCAACTTCCTAAATTGTAAGAAATTTTTTTTTTTAAGCTTCCAAGTTATGGTATGTCTGTTATATCATACTGAATAAACTAAGGCACTTCTGCCCAGATCTAGGTCATAGAGGTTTTCTTTTGAAAGATTTATGCTTTTTAATTTTACATTTAGATCTACAATAGAAGATGGTTTTTGTTCATGGTACAAGGGAAAGGTAGAAATTCTTTTGTTCTTGGGAAATGAATATCCAATTGTACCAACACCATTTGTTGAAAAGACTTATTTTTCCATTGAATTGCTTTGGCATCTCTATTGAAAATCACTTGATATATGTGTTGCTTTATTTTTGACTTCTAGTTCTGTTTTATTAATAGTAAATATCTTGATTTGAAGCAATAGTATGAACTCTTTGTTCTATTCAGTAATCTTACATACACTGGCTTACTACATTTCGTTTTTTGTTCCATTATCACCTCACAGGCCTAACTCATTTCTGTCTAATCACCTTTTACTCTCCATATTAACTACATCCTGCCTAGTCAGAATGGCCATCATGAAAAAGTCTACAAACAATACATGCTGGAGAGGGTATGGAGAAAAAGGAGCCCTCCTGCACTGCTGTACATGGGTGCTCAGTCATGTCCGACTGTTTGCAGCCCCGTGGATTATAACCTGCCAGGCTCCTCTATCCATGGAATTTTCCAGGCAAGAATACTCGGGTGGGTTGCCATTCCCTCCTCCAGGCGATCTTATCGACCCAGCCTGTACTGCTGGTGGGAATGTAAATTTATAGATCTACTATGGAGAATGTGTGGAGATTCCATAAAAAAGTAAAACTAGAACTGCCATATGATCCAGCAGTCCCACTCCTGGGCATTTTCTCTGGTTATATCCAGAGAAAACTGTAATTTGAAAAGGTACATGCATGTCAGTGTTCATTGCAACACTACTTAAAATAGCCAAAAATGGAAGCAACCAAAATGGCCATTGACAGAGGAATGGATAAAGATAGGGTGTGTGTGTGTGTGTGTGTGTGTGTGTGTGTGTGTGTACGCGCGTGCGCAACACACAGGAATATTATTCAGCCATAAAAAAGAAGTATGCAAATAAACTATACTTAAATATAAAATAACAATTGAATTTAAAAATAAAGTAATGCAATATTCAGCAACATGGATGGACCTAGAGATTATCATACTAAGTGCAGTAAGTCAGACAAAGACAATATCGTATGATATCACTTATAATTGACATCTAAAAAATGATACAGATGAATTTATTTACAAAGGAGGAACAGACTCACAGACTTAGAAAACCAAACTTATGACAACTATCCCAAAGAAAAAGAAATGCAGAAAGGCAAAATGGTTGTCTGAGAAGGGTTTACAAATAGCTGAAATAAAGAAGAGAAGTGAAAAGCAAGGGAAAAAGGGAAAGTTATACCCAACTGAATGCAAAATTCCAGAGAATAGAAAGGCGAGATAAAAAAGCCTTCTTAACAAAACAAAGAAATAGAGGAAAACAATAGAATGAGGAAAACTAGAGATTTCTACTAGAAAATTGGAGATACCAAGGGAACATTTCACGCAAAGATGGGCACAATAAAGGACAGAAATGGTAAGGAGCTAACAGAAGCAGAAGATATTAAGAAGAGGTGGCAAGAATACACAGAACTATACAAAAAAGTTCTTCATGACCTAGATAACTATATGGTGTGATCACTCACCTAGAGCCAGACATCCTGGAGTGTGAAGGTAAGTGCGCCATAGGAAGCATTACAACGAATGAAGCTAGTGGAGGTGTTGAAATTCTAGCTGAGCTATTTCAAATCCTGAAAGATAATGCTGTTAATGTGCTGCACTCAGTATGTCAGCAAATTTGGAAAATTCCTCAGTGGCCATAGGACTGGAAAAGGTCAGTTTTCATTCCAGTCCCAAAGAAAAGCAATGCCAAAGGATGTTCAAACTATTGCACAGTTGCACTCATTTCACATGCTAGCAAGGTAGTGCTGAAAATCCTTCAACCTAGGCTTCAACAGTACAAGAACCGAGAACTTCCAGATGTACAAGCTGGATTTAGAAAAGTCAGATGAATCAGAGATCAAATTGCCAACATCTGTTGGATCATAGAAAAAGCAAGGGAATTTAAGAAAAACATCTACTCTGCTTCATTGACTGTGCTAAAGCCTTTGACTGGGTCACAACAAACTGTAAAATTCTTCAAGAAATGAGAATACCAGACTACTTGCCTGCCTCCTGAGAAACCTGTATGCAGGTCAAGAAGCAACAATTAAAACCAGACATGAAGCAACTGACTGGTTTAAAGTTTGGAAAGAAGTACTTCAGTATTGTCACCCTGCTCATGAATAAATGGGCTACATGACTGCTCCTCTTTTCTCTTAGCTGTCTGGCATTCATTTGGGCAGAGACTGGATGTCCTGAATTTTTTGCATTTTTGCCTTTCTTTTCTTTCTTTTTTTTTTTTTTATTGTTTTTGCCATACATTGTCATGATATCACCATGGGTTTACATATGCTTCCTCTCCGGAACCCCCCTCCCTCCTCCCTCTCCCCCGGGAAATCTTGCTGCACCAGTCCTGAGCATCAATCCTGGGCTGGCGATTGATTAGACACATGACAATTAACATGCTTCAATGCCCTTCTCCCATATCATCCCACCCTTACCCTCATCCACAAAGTCCACGAGTCTATTCTATACATCTGCGTTCCTTTTGTTGTCTCGCATGTTGGGTTCTCGTTACCGTCTTGCTTTCAATGGAGTCCCTGTAGTACATCTGCAGTCTAAGGATGAGTTTCTTTATTCTTTCTAGGCTAGAAGAAACTAGTGAAATTGAAATCTACCTACAGAAGGACTTCAGGCTCAGAGAGGAAAAGAGACTTACCCAGGAAAAACAGAAAGAAACCTAGTTTCTCATAATAATGTGACGTCTTATTCAGCAATTGTATAATTCAGTGTTATTGCTGAATAGTGCTGAATTATTGCCAAACAGTGAGGAAATACAGTAGTGTATTCAGATTTCACCAATTTTTTTTTAATGTACTTTGTGTATGTATGTGTTGTATACAGTTCGATCACTGTGTTTAGATTTATGTGACCACCACCACGGTAAAGATATGGAATAATTTCCATCACACAGATCCCTCAGGAGATAGCCTTTTGTAGTTCCTAGTGCCTGAAAACCACTAATCCTTTTCTTTCTCTATAATTTTGTTATTTCAAAAAGACTGTTTCAGTGGAATACTGTACCCATCTGAAAAGGGATTGAATTTTTCACTAAGCACAATTTCCTTAAGTTTTTATGTGCATCAGTAAGTTTCTTTTTATTGCTGAGTAACATTTCCAAGGTATAGATGTACCAGTTTGTTTCATCTTCACCTGGTGAAGGACATTAGCATTATTTCCAGTTTATTGCTATTGTGAATAAAGGGGCTATGAACTTTCATCAACAGTTTTCTTTTTTGACATTAGTCTTTTTTTTCTAGGATAAATGCCACCTGAAAGTTTATTTTACTGAGTCATGTGGCAAGTACATGTTTAGTTTATAAGAAACTGCCATTTTCTTTTCCGTAGTGAGCATACCATTTTACATTTTCATCAGTAATATATGAATGATCCAGTTTCTTTGTGTCCTTGCCAGCATTTGGTGTCATCACTATTATTTTATATTAGTCATTCTGTTATTTGTGAAATAATACCTTGCTGTAGTTTTAGTCTGCAATTCTCTAATGGCTAATGATGTTGAATATTTCATGTGCTTCTTTGCCATCTGTATTTCCTCTTCAGTTATATATCTGATCATGACTGTTGTCCATTTTACAGTTTGATGATGTTTGGTAGTTTTCTTCATTTGTTTTGTTTTTAGCTGCCATGCATTTTTTTTTCTTTATTCCACCTAGAATTGACTGTATGTCCTGTGAGGTAGTTGTTAAATGTTCACTTTCTTATTTTATTTGTGTAATCAGTTGCCTCAGGAAAGACTTGGTCCTTTTTCTGTCAGTCTTTTATGCCTGCTTTTGTCATTTGTTTCCATGTATGTTTAGCTAATTTGGAGGATTTATCTTTCCTATCCTCTCTCACTCCATATTCCTATTCTAGTAGCACATAGTGTAATTAGTATTTCTTTATTTGAGGATTTTTTTTGTTGTTATTCTTCTTCTTTGGGTTTTTGGTTTCCTTTTTTAAATTAAAAAAATGTTTTTTTTTCTTATGTGTTTGTTAGAATGGCTTGAAATCTGGTGGGGCAAGCCAAGTCAACCATGTTATTGCTCTTCAGAAGTATAGTGCTGCTTCTTGTCCTTTTGTTCTCCCATATATATTTAGAATCTTGTCAGGTAGAGAAGGTAATTTGAATCAGCTCTACTACTGAGAGCCACTGGAAAAGCTGAATAAAAACTAAATAATCTTTAGGCCATCATATAGAGTCCAAAGCTGTGAAAAATTACAGGGTTAAAACTCTGGGGGGGAAAGAAAGCTAGTATATTGAGACTGACATTTGGGCCTTGTTTATCCCCTATGGTGTGCAGATTCTAGAAAAGACCACCAAGAGGCTGAGAAGCTAAGTAGTTATCTTGTAACTTATGAGTACTTATCAGTATGTTACTCTTACTGGACTAAGAAGGTAAAAGCTTGAGTTCATGACCTTTAAGAAGAAACTCTTAGATTTTATTTTAAAACCTGCAGAAACTATACTGTAAATCAGTGTTTCTCAATTTCAGCACTGTTGACACTGTGGATGAGATAATTCTTTGTTGTGGGAAACTGTCTTGTACTTTGAAGGATGTTTAGCTACATCCCTCTCTCTATTCAGTAGACGCCTGTACCAACTCCTACTTGTATTTTCATTGTGATGATGGAAAATGTTCCATATATTGCCAAATGTTCTCTGGTGAACAACGTCACCCCCTTTTAAGAGATACTAAATAGAATACTGAAATAGGCCAGGCTTTATAGGAATTAAAGCCCAGTATTCAGTCATCTCCATCACTGGTTTGCAACAATCCGAGCTTTCCTAGTATCCTTTGCTTTAAGCTGCCTGTTAAAAACAAATGTTATTCTATCCCTGGAAAGATAATATTACCAAAAGCTTCAAATTATCTCTTTGTTTTCTCATATATAGTATCTGACAAAACCAGTTAGAAGATCTCTGTGCCGCCTAAAAAGATACGGGGATGAAAAACCAGAAAAAACCAATGTACAGTAGGAACAGACGAACAGAATATCCACATAATGGTATAATGAAGACTTAAACTGTAAAATAAAGACATATTCAAGAAAATTAAAAATGAAAGTGAATCAGGAGGACATTGTAGAACTTAAATACCACAGTTAGTAGCAAATTAACTAGTCAAATTGCACAGTAATCACTGTGGATATGTTTTATTGCAATTACATCAATTTAGAAAGTACTAACATCTTTATTGACATTTCATTCTGTACTGTTTTATGCATGTATTGATGTATTTTTAATGTTACAGTGAGTTTTAAATTAAAAAAAAATTTTGTCTTTATTCATTAGACAGTCATTGAAGTGGTAAATAGATGTGATTTCAGACTTAAAATTTATCCATATTATGTTTGTCTCTGCTGGTTAAGGAAGTTTTTGTGTTTTGTCTGATTCTTTTTATCATGAATAGATACTGAATTTTATGGAATACTGGTTCTGATGATCATATTTTTCTCTACTTTTGTACTATATTGAAAAACATAAAGTTTTTTATATAGTACAAAGATGTTTCATACAGTACAAGGATTTTTCTTGCAGTGTTCTCATTCCTAGATCAACACCAGTTTTGGATTTTGTATCCAGGTTGGTTGTGTTACAGATTTTGTTATCAAGGTCGAAGCTACTTAGAACGACAGTTTCTGAAGGCAATATTCAGAGGCACTTTGTCAGACTGTTCTGTCTGACCTTATCCTCTGTGAGGTATTGTCTCCATTTTTCTAGGTCAGTTCTTTCTGTGAAGGACCAGAACTTCTAGCTAGGAAACAAATTAAAAAACAAAAGAAATCACAATTTAAAACAAAATTGCCTGAATGTACTCATAGTACATATAATTATAGATTATATTAACTTGTGTTCATTACTATTTTAATTCAAAGAAGATGGAATTGATAAAATTTGATGATTGATGTATTAAAGTGAAGGCCAAGTTAGATGTATTTTCCTAAATCTAAAAAGAATTAAGTCTCAATTAAAAAAAAACCCACAAACTTGTTTCAACACAAATTTATATTAGCAAAGACCATGTTGTTGTGTTTCTCCTTTATTAATCAAAACTTTTTATGCCAATAAATCAGATTTAATAGTGCGGAAAAAGTGTTACATGCCAAAGGATAATAGAATATGTCTGTTACCTCCTTTGAGTTAGCGTTTAATGTATTCTGTGACAGTAGTCTTCCCGCCCCTGAGTTTAGTCAGTACAGTCTTTGAAGGTTATTTAAGGGTGCCATGTATCATTCAAGTTCCTTCTTTGCTTTTTGGCAGCTCTCAGAATAATCTTGGATTTTAGTACATTTTATTTCTTTAGTTGTCTTGAGAAACAACCTAGTGATTTCATTTTGGCATTTGACTTAAGGAAATATGTTTATACTTTGATGTAAATTTTGTTGAAAAAAGTCTTTTTAAGTGTTTAAATATCCACAATTTTACTGAGAAATAAGATCAAGGTGAAGTGAGCCTTGTACTTCATTTGCAAGCACTGAAAAAAATCTTAAGATAGCAAGTATTCATATGAAGAGATTGTTAAAAGGCATTTCCTTATTTTTGCTGCAGGATAACTGTGGTTATTGCTTTTAAGTTTCTGCCTCATAATTCCCAGTGGATCATACCTATTTAAATAGGTGGCAAAATTTTGCAGGGCAGTCATGATGGTAGTAGCATTTTAACTCAAACTTTTTCTTTGGGAGAAATTTCTGGTAGTAGTATTTCACCTTCCTCATATGCAAGGAAGGGAGTATGCATGTAGTGTCTTACATTTAAATAATCTGTCTCATTTAAAAGAAATTAATATCTTACCTTGTAAGGTTAATAGTTTTCATCACCTATGAATAGAATATGCTAAGAATCCTATATCTTGTGAAATAGAATTAAAATATTATGGTTTCTACATAATTGCCTATTTAAATTTCTTAAATATAACCAAAACCAGTGCCTCACATTGAGTAGATTAAAGAGTCTTTTTTTTTTAGTAGAGTTAAAATACATAAACTATATTAAACTTTTTGATATGACTATCTATTAGACATTAAGATTATGTTAGATGCTAGCACATGTTATGTACTTGGAATAGAAAGATGCAAAGTTATTTATCAATGTTCTCAAGAAATACACTGTCTGGGAAGGAAAACACTTAGTTTTAAATAAAAATTATTCCCATATTTGTGCATTTATATATATGTATTATGTTGACTTTCAGTTTTGTTAACAAAATCATTTCTGATATAAATCAGCTATGACATTAAGCCCTCACTGGTACAACTTTGGAAATAAGCCCAATACTTCACACATGTCCACAAATATAATATTATTTTAAGTTATTTATGAAGATATCTTTATATCTTTATAATAACTTGGGGGGGCTAGAATCTTTCTTTCCTGAAAATATTTTGGCTTTTGGAAGTAGGAGCATCCTGAGCAGCTTGTGGGATCTTAGTTTCCCTATCAGAGGTTGAGCCTGGGCCCTTGGCAATGAAAGCACAGAGTCCTAACCACTGGACGACCAGGGAATTCTTGGAATATTTTGTTCTTTTATCATGGAAAATTTCAAATATACACAAATGCAAGAGTTATCAGTGTACTGCCAATTTTTCCTCAGTACTCTCAGATCATTCTGTTGGTTAATGTTTCAGTATTTTAAGCTTTCTCTGATTATTAAGTAATCACTGCATATAAATTTAATCAAAGAAAGCTTAAAACCCTGAAAATCTCTCTTCTTTCTAAAGTGCACTTAACCACCATCTGACTTGTTTGTTTCTTGCCATTTCCTTTCCACTCATGCACATACATATTAGGACTGTGATCCATAGGCAGGAATTTTGTTGATACACTGATATATCTCCTTTGCTAATACTGGTGCCTGATACATATCATGGTCTCTAGAAACATTTGTTGAATGAATAAGTGTATCTAAATAAGAAGCTTCTTTTCCATTGGGCGTCTCTGTTTATATCTTGTAGTCAATATAAAATAATTTTATGGTGTTTTATGTGTATTAATCTGGTCTCCATCACTACTGGAAGCCCCTTGGATTGTGGGCCGTATTTTGTGCTACTACCTTCCTTAAAGAGTCTTAGCATGCTCATCATTGAGATAGGACATGAGTTTGAGTTATGGGCTCAACCATTTACTTAGTTTTGTGAAATTTGATTATTTTTCTGAAGCTTGATTTTTCAAGCTATTATATATTAAATGGTATTTGTTATAAGAATAAACTGGTTGGTGTTGAGTACATCCAAGACAAATTATTTAAAAATTGAGAGAATGTATAATATGGTCCGTGGTCTGTAATAAGCTTAATAAAATTTAGCCATTGTTATTATTTAGATTATGAAAGTATTGATTAATTTTTATTTGTTTTATAGTTATTTACAGTCATTTTCAAGAAGAAAAAAAGTCAGGTCTCCTGTACCTGTCATCTCATTTTATATCACATTTAAGTATACTAAGAATATATGAGGGTTGGTTCTTAGTTTTCTGTTACCTTTCTTGCACTCAGTGTAATTCCTGCTTTCTGAATGAATAGCCATTATTTACCAACTTGCACTTCCAGACACACTAGTATTATCTGTTGGCTCAATTAGTTTGTTGTAGCCATTAAGCTTTCCCTGTATATTTGACTAGGCACTTACCTTTCATGACTCTGAATGAAACGTTTCTTGACTTTCTCTCTTACTTAATGTCTCAGCCTGGCCCTGCTTGGCTTTTGGCTAGGTAACCATTTCTGTACTATGCTCTCTTCTCTATTCGCCCAGTAGTGTCTAGTTTTCATTTATATGTGAATTTTTCATATATCATTATTTTTAAAAACTGGAATATAATTGTTTTACCATGTTGGGTTTGTGAATCAGTTACGAAAGTGAAAAAGAAAGTGAAAGTTGCTTGGTCATGTGTGACTCTTTGTGACCCCATGGGCTATACAGTCCATGGAATTCTCCAGGCCAGAATATTGGAGTGGTAGCCTTTCCCTACTCCAGGGGATCTTCCCAACCTATGGATTGAACCCAGGTCTACTGCACTGCGGGCAGATTATTTACCAGCTGAGCCACAAGGAGAAACCAAAGAGTATTAGAGTGGGTAGCCTATCCCTTCTCAAGTGGGTCTTTCTGACCCAGGAATTGAACTGGGGTCTCCTGCATTGCAGACGGATTCTTTACCAACTGAGCTATCAGGGAAGCCCTATGTGAATTAGTTATATATATACATATATCCCCTCCCTCTTGAGACTATCCCACGCAACCCTCTGGGTCATTACAGAGCACCAAGCTGAGCTCCCTGTGCTAAATAGCATCTTCCAACTAGCTATCTGTTTTAAACTTGGTGTATGTATGTCAGTGCTGCTCTCTAAAGTCACCACACTCTCTCCTTCCTATCATTTCCACAAGTTCATTCTCTATGTTTACATCTCTATTCCTGCTCTGTGAATAGATTCATCAGTACCGTTTTCGTAGATTTCATATATGTGTGTTAATGTATAATACTTGTTTTTCTCTTTCTGACTTACTTCACTTGGTGTGTCACACTCTTAGGTTTATCCGCATCACTACAGATTACCCACTTCCATTCCTTTTTTTATGACTGAGTAACATTCCATTGTATATATGTACTACATCTTCTTTGTTTGTTGATGGACGTTTAGGTTGCTCCCATGTCCTGGCTATTGTAAATAGTGCTGCATTGAACATTAGGGTACATGTGTCTTTTTGAACTATGGTTTTCCAGGGTATATGCCCAGGAGTGAGATTGTTGGGTCACGTAGGTAGTTTTATTTTAAGTTTTTTAAGGAACCTCCATACTGTTGTGCATAGTGATGTGTATCAATTTACATATCTACCAATAATGCGAGCGGATTTTCTTTTCTCCATACCCTCTGTAACATTTATTGTTTGTAGGCCTTTTTTGACAGTAGTCTTTCTGACCTGTGTTAGGTGATACCTCATTGTAGTTTTTATTTGCAGTTCTCTAATAAGTGAGTTTGAGCATCTTTTCATGTGTCATCATGCTGTTGGCCTTCTGTATGTCTTCTGTGGATAAATGTCAGTTTGCCCATTTTTTGATTGCATTGTTTGTTATTTGATACTGAGCTGCTTGTAGATTTTGGAAAGTTATCCTGTGTCATTTGCTTCATTTGCAGATATTTTCTCCCATTCTGAGACTTGTCTGTTTAGCCATTTTGAGTTTACTTCTGTGTAGGGTGTTAGAAAGTGTTCTACTTTCACTCTTTTACTTCTAGCTGTCCAGCTTTCCCATCACCCTTACTGAAGAGGCTGACTTTTCTTCATTGCATATTCTTGCCTCCTTTGTCAAAGACACAGTGACCGTAGGTCTATGGGTTTCTCTCTGGGCTTTCTATTCCATTGATCTATCTATGTTTCTCTTTTGTGCTAGAATGCTACTGTCTTCATTAGTGTAGCTTTGTAGTATAGTTTATAGTCAGGGAGCCTGATTCCTCCAGCTCCATTTTTCTTTCTAAAAATTGCTTTTGCTCTTGAAAGTACATTGTGTTTCCATACAAATTGTAAAATTTTTTGTTCTACGTGAAAAATGGCCTTGGTAATTTGATAAGCATTGCACTGAATCTGTGGATTGCGTTCTACAGTACAGTCATTTTCACATTATTGATTCTCCCAATCTAAGAACATGATATATCTCTCCATCTGTGTGTGTCCTCTTTCATCAGTATCTTATAGTTTTCTGCATACAGGTCTTTTTCTCCTTAAGTAGCTTGTTAATTCCTATGTATTTTATTCTTGTTGTAGTGGTAAGTGGAGTTGTTTTCTTAATTTTTCTTTCTCATTTTTTGTTGTTGCTGCTGCTGCAAAGTGGCGTCAGTCCTGTCCAACTCTGTGCGACCCCATAGATGGCAACCTACCAGGCTCCTCTGTCCCTGGGATTCTCCACGCGAGAATACTGGAGTGGGTTGCCATATTTTTGTTGTAAGTGGATAGGAATATGAGAGATTTCTGTGTATTAATTTTGTACCCTGAAACTTTACTTAATTAATTGATTAGCTAGTTTTTTGGGGGTATATTTATGATTTTCTGTGTAGTATCATGTCATCTGCAAACACTGACAGTTTTACTTCTTCTTTTCCAACTTGGATTCCTTTTATTTCTTTTTGTTCTTGATTGCCATGGCTAGGACTTCCAAAACTATATTGAATTAATAGTGACAAGAGTGGGCACCTGTGTCTTCTTCCTGATCTTAAAATGCTTTCATTTTTTTCACCATTGAGAATGTCTACTGTTGGTTTGTCATATATGGGCTTTGTTCTGTTGAGGTGTGCATGTTAGTCACTCAGTCATGTCTGACTCTTTGTGACCCCGTGGCCTGTAGCCTGCCAGGTTCCTCTGTCGGTGGAATTCTGCAGGCAAGAAGACTTGAGTGAGTAGCCATTCCTTTCTCCGGGGGAATCTTCGTGACCCAGGGATCAAACTCAGGTCTCCTGCGTTTCAGGCAGACTCTTGATTGTCTGAGCCACCAGGGAAGCCCCTGTGTTGAGGTAAGTTTTCTCTATGCCCACTTTCTGAAAAATTTTTATCATAAAGGGATATTAAATTTTGTTGAATGCTTTTTCTGCATGTATTGAGATTATTGTCATACGGCTTTTATCCTTCAGTTTGTTAATATGGTATATCATACTGATTGATCGATATATATTGAGGAATACTTTCATCCTTGGGATCAATTCCACTTGATTATAGTGTGTGATCCTTTTAATATGTTGTTTGATTGCTTGCTAATAGTATTTTTAGGATTTTAACGACTGTGTTCATCAGTGATAACTGGTGTTAATTTTATTTTCTTAGGGTATCTTGTCTGATTTTAGTATCAGGGTGATGGTGGCCTTGAGTTTGGGAGTGTTCCTCCCTCTGCAGTTTTTTGGAATAGTTTGAGAAGGATAGGTGTTCAGTTCAGTTCAGTCACTCAGTCGTGTCTGACTCTTGGCGACTCCTTGGACTGTAGCACACCAGGCTTCCCTGTCCATCACCAACTCCCAGAGCTTGCTAAAACTCATGTCCATCGAGTTGGTGATGCCATCCAACCATTTCATCCTCTGTTGTCCCTTTTCCTCCTGCCTTTAATCTTGCCCAGCATTAGGGTCTTTTCCAATGAGTTAGTTCTTCATATCAGGTGGCCAAAGTACGGAAGCTTCAGCTTCAGCATGAGTCCTTCCAGTGAATATTCAGGACTGATTTCCTTTAGAATAGACTGGTTTGATCTCCTTGCTTTCCAAGGGACTCTCAAGAGGCTTCTCCAATGCCACAGTTCAAAAGCATCAATTCTTTGGCACTCACCTTTCTTTATAGTCCAACTCTCACATCTATACATGACTGCTGGAAAGACCATAGCCTTGACTGGACAGACCTTTGTTGGCAAAGTAATGTCTCTGCTTTTTAATACGCTGGCTAGGTTGATTGAAGCTTTTCATCCAAGGAGCAAGCGTCTTTTAATTTCATGGTTGCAGTCACCATCCACATTGATTTTGGAATCCAAGAAAATAAAGTCTGTCACTGTTTCCATTGTTTCCCCATCTATTTGCCATGAAGTGATGGGACCAGATGACATGATTTTTGTTTTTTGAATGTTGAGTTTTAAGCCAGCTTTTTCACTCTCCTCTTTCATGAATTTGATTGTGAAGCAATCAGTCCCTGGGCTCTTGTTTGTTGGAAATTTTTTAATTATAATTTCAATTTAAGTGCTTGTGATTGGTCTGTACCTATCTTCTATTTCTTCATGGGTCAGTCATGGAAAGTTGTACTGTTCTGAGAATTTGTCCATTTCTTCCAGGCTGTTCATTTAATTGTCGTATAATTGCTTGTAGTACTCCCTCATGATGATTTGTATTTCTGTGGTGTCACTTGCAACTTCTCCTTTTTCATTTCTAGTTTTATTGATATGAGTCTTCTGTCTTTTTTTGTTGATGAGTCTGATTATTGGTTTATCTGTTTTGTTTGTTTATCTTTTCAAAGTACCAGGTTTTAGGTGTATTGATCTTTGCCATTGTTTTAGTTCTTTTTCATTTAGTTCTGCTCTGATCTTTATGATTTCTTTCCTTCTGGTAACATTGGGAGTTTTTTGTTCTCTTTTTGATTGCTCTAGGAATAAGGTTAGGTTACTGTTTTGAGGTTTTTTGTTTGTTTTTTTGAGGTAGAATTGTATTACTATAAAGAACATACATTGAGTGTAGTTTTCTTCTAGTGCCTGAAACTTTCTACCTTAGATATTTTCTGCCTCAGCATTCTAAGCCCAGTAGGGCCGACAGAGACTATGTTTTGGCATTCTTCCATATGCTTTACTTGGGTGAGTTTTCCTAAAAAAAAATGAGAACACAGGCCAAAACAGTAAGACATTCCACAGAAAAGAAAAGTAATGTACTGGTTACAGATTTCATTTATAATAGAAATACAGAAATAGACAAACGGAGAGTATGGAATTATTATGAAACATATGTGCACATGCTTAAAAATTTCAAGAAACATATTAACAGTGCAAAACAAAAAATTCAGATGAAAATAATTCAGTATAAACAGCTAAAATTGAATACAGAAATAAGATAAATAATAGAATGAATCTGTTAGAAGAATGAAATAGTTAATTGGAAGATTACAGTGAGATGATCTCACAGAAAAAAAGCAGCAAAGGTTATGAATGTAGAATATGTAAGGAAAGATTGAGATATTGAAAATGAAAATAAGGGTACTAATTTGCAGATGAAAGGAATTCAGGAAAGGAAAAGAAAGTAGAGGAGAATATATTTGAAGGAATAAAGAGAATGGGCTTGCCAGAATTAGAGAGAGGGAGGAAAGGTGGGTTGAGTATTTTTAGATAAAGAAAGTTTCGTAGAAGAGTCAAAGGAGAGACTAGTAAAAACCCACAACACAAAATTAAATGTAAAACTGTGAAACAGAAAGAAATATCTAAAATTTCTCAAAAGATGGGACTTAAGTTTGAAAAGAACTTGAAATTTTTCATCTAGTCAAACTGTCATTCAAATACAAAAGCAAAATAAAAAATTTTAGTATGCATGTTAGTCTCTAAAGTTCTGCTATATATATTTTCACTTTAAAAATAGCTTTAGGACTTCCCTAATGGTTCAGTGGTAAAGAGCCTGCCTGGTATTGTAGTAGACACAGGTTTGATCCCTGATCCAGGAAAATCTCACATTTCGTGGGGCAACAAAACCAAGGGACTTCAGCCATTGAGCCTGTGCTCTAGACTCTAGGAACTGCAACTGTTGAGTCCACATGCCACAGCTGCTGACATCTGCACACCATAGAGCCAGCGCTCTGGGACAAGAGAAGCCACCGCAATGAGAAGGCTGCACACTACAGCAAAGATGGCCCTTGCTCTCTGTAACTAGAGAAGAACCCTTGCAGCAATGAAGACCCAGCACAGCCAAAGATAAATAAATGAATAATTTAAAAAAATGAAAATAGATTTAGATGAAGCATTGAAATGAACAGACAAAAATTTTTAAACTGAAAGAGATACATAAAGGTAATAAAATACTTCAGTTACTTTTTTTTCTTGACCCTAAACAAATGTAGCTAAGATCAAAGAATAGAGAAAAATACGAATTCCGAATTAAAAGTCTGTATCAGTACTTTTCAAACTGTATTGAAGAAACTTTGATACATTTTAAAAAATCATAAACATTGATGTCCTCGCAAAGTCATACTGGTATAAAAATTTTTACACATGTATTCTCATCTCCTGTACTTTGTAGACAAGAAATAGATACTTCCAAAAGGCAAACTGTTGATTGGAAGGAAAATTGCAGAAAATACTTGAAAATCTACTATAAATACACTCAATGTATGCAAGGATTTATGCAAAATGTGAACATGGCAGAAATATAAGATATAAAAACCCAAGTGAATGTTTAGGGATGAAAAGTCCAGTTATTGAAATGAAAAATTGCCTAGATGAGCTTAACAGGATATTAGATGCAGCAAAAGAAAAGATCAGTGATCTTAAGGTAATAATAATAACTATTCCAAATGCAGCACAGAGAAAACTGGAGGGGAAGGACATGATAAAGTCTTGATGGCCTATTGGATTATATCAGACATTCTAACATATCCATGATTATCATTCCAGCAAAGAGGCAGCTAACAGAAATATTTGATGAAATGATTTCCAAAAACTTTTGATATTGGGAAGAGCATTATAAATTGGCAGACTCAAGAAGCTCAGAGTAACATAAACAAAACAAACACACCAAAAAGCAAACAGATACATACTAAGGTATGTCATAATCAAATCCCTGAGAAAGAGAAAATGCTTAAAGTAGCAAGTGAATATAGGGCTTCCCTGGTAACACAGCTGGTAAAGAATCCGCCTGCAATGCATGAGACCCCAGTTCAATTCCTGGGTCCGGAAGATTCTCCAGGAGAAGAAATAGGCTACTCAGTCCGGTATTCTTGGGCTTCCCTAGTGGCTGAGATGATAAAGAGTCCACCTGCAGTGCAGGAGACCTGGGTTTGATCCCGGCGTAGGGAAGATCCCCTGGAGGAGGACATGGTAACTTTGCCTAGAGAATCCCCGTGAACAGAGGAGACTGGCAGGCTACAGTCCATGGGATTGCAAAGAGTTTGACATGACTGAGCAACTAAGCACAGCACCGAAAGTGAATAAAGATAAGTTACGGTCAGGTGAACAAATGGACTTCTTGCCAGACAGTTTTCAGTCCACAGAGTAGTGGAATGGCATCTTTAAAATGCTGAAAGAAAACACTAAACCTACAATTATTTGTGCAGAAAGCAAAAACTTTAAATAAAGAGAAATGAAAGGACTTATCTAATCAAACAGATGCTAAGTGAATTTGTTACTAGCAGACATGAAGTTCAAGAACCATTAAGGGCCTTTTGGCAGAAGAACAAGGATATCGCATGAAAACTTGAATCTATGCAAGAGGACTGAAGCCTGAAATAAATTATTAATTTGTTCAAAAACACAAATTTTTTTTTTTTTTAAACTTTTCGTGTGTGTGAGTTTTGGGTATTTTGGAGAATGTTTTAATTCCTTTAAATGGTCATTGACTTATTTGTTTGTTCACTAAATTTGGTTTAAAAATCATAAAACATTTCTTACAAAAGAGCACTTTGAATTCTGCACACTTCTCTGAATAAATGCCAGGAATATATGGATTATTCCCATTTAGGTTATTAGATGTCTAAATTGGATTGAGAAAAGGAAGAGGAACCAAAGATGAAATTGCCAACATTCGCTGGATCATAGAGAAAACAAAGGAATTCCAGAAAAACATCTACTTATGTTTCATCGACTATGCTAAAGCCTTTGACTCTGTGGATTGTAACCAACTATGGAAAGTTCTTAAGGAAATGAAAATACCAGACCATCCTACCTGTCTCGTAAGAAACCTTTATGTGTGTCAGGAAGCAACAGAACCCTGTAAGGAACAACTGATTGGTTCAGTATTGAGAAAGGAATACGATAGAGCTGTCTGCTGTCACCTTGTTTGTTTAATCTATAGGCTGAGCACATCATGAGAAAGACTGGACTGGATGAGTTACAAGTTGGACTCAAGATAGGCAGGAGTAACATCAACAACCTCAGGTACGGGGATGATCCATTCTAATGGCAGAATGTGAAGAGGAACTAAAGAGCCTCTTGATGAGGGTGAAGGAGGAGAGTGAAAAGTCAGCTTAAAACTCAATATTAAAAAAAAACAAAAAACTAAGATCGTGGAATCCAGCCTCATTACGTCATGACAGATAGAAGGGGGAAAGGTGGACGTAGTGACAGATTGCCTCTTCTCTGGCTCTAGAAAATCACTATGGTTGGTGACTGCAGCCATGAAATCAGAAGAGGATTGTTTCTTGGCAGGAAAGCAATGACAAACCTAGACAGTGCCTTGAAAAGCAGAGACATTACTCTGATGACAAAGGTCATACAGTTGTGAGAGCTGGACCGTAAAGAGGGCAGAAGGCCAAAGAATTGATACCTTCGATCTCTGGTGCTGGAGAAGACTCTGGAGAGTCCCTTGGTCAACAAGGAGATCAATCCAGTCAGTCTTAAGGGAAATCAACCCTGAATATTCATTGGAAGGTCTGATGCTGAAGCTCCAATACTTTGGCCTCCTGTTGTGACCAGCTGACCCTTTGGAAAAGTCCCTGATGCTGGCAAAGATTGAGGGCAGAAAGAGAAGAGGGTGTCAGAGGATAAGATGGCTGGATGGCATCACTGATGCAACAGACATGAACTTGGGCAAACTTGGGGAGATGATGAGGGACAGCATGTCACACTCCATGGGGTTGCAAAGAGTTGGACATGACTGGGTGACTGAACAACAACAACTAAGGTTATTAGTGTATATTGAGCAGAGTTCCCTGTGCTATATATGTAATAGGTCCAGCCACTGACTGATTAAAGCAGAAATCTGTCGGTTTGCTAACAGGTAAAATTAAGGTGTATCATGACATTAGTATGAAGAACAGGAGGGAGAAATAAAAGTGTACTGTTGAAAGAATTCTGCTTTATAAATGAAACGATACATTATTTGAAGATAGACTATAATAACTTAATGATGCTTATTGTAAACCCTAGAGCAGTCATTGGAAACAGTGAAGAGTATAGTAAATAAGTCATTAGTAAAAATAAAAACATAAACTAAAATAATCCCAAGAGGGAAAAAAGACAATAAATGGACAAATACAAATCAAATTGCCAGATGGTAGATTTAAAACTAGACAAATCAGTATTTAAAAGAACTGTAAATTACCCAGGCACCCCAATTAAATGGGAAAGACTGTTAAATGGGAGCTAAAGCAAATCCCAGCTATGTGCCATCTAGGAGTAAAGCACATTAAATATAAAATAAAAGACACTCATATATTAAGAAGTATAAGTATGAAGATGAAAAGGCTCTTCAAACACCAGTTGAAAGTGAACTGACTATGTTAATATCAGATAAATTGCACTTGAGAACAAGGAATAGGTAGACTATAAACTTAAAATTTTTCTAGCTAGAAATTAGGGGTCAATAACAGTTACCTGGAAAATTTGGCAATATATGGAGATTTAATGCACTACTGAGTCAAAAAGCAAAGTTACAAGGAAATTAAGAAAATATTTTCAGCTGAGTAAAAATGAAAACAATAACATTCGTGAAATACGGCTAAAATGTTGTACTTAACAGAAAATTTATACCTTGAAATCCTTACATGAGAAAGGAAGAAAGGATCAAAATCAGTGATTGAAGAAACTAAAACTTGAGAATCTGAAAAAAGAACAGAAAATTAAATTTACAGTAAGAAAGGAAATAAAGACAGAGAAATTAGGGAAATAAAAGAGTATCAATGAAATCATGAGCTGTATCTTTGAAAAGATTAATAAAATTGATGAGCCTCAAGCCTGATTAAGAAGGTAGAATATATACATTACCATGTATAAGAAATGCAAAGAGATTATCACTACAGATCTATATCATTAGAAAGATAGAGAGAGTATAATGGAAAACTGTATTTAAAAATGTGAGTATTTTCTTGAAATGAGCAAATTCCTTGAGACACAAACTCCAGAGCTTACTCAGAAAGAAAGGGATTACTTGAATTAGCTCTTCATGTATTAAAAAAATTTAATTTATAATGAGATATTTTTGCAAAAAGTAAACTATTTTCACTAAACGATCTCACTGGTGAATTCTATGACACATACTCAAAGAAGAAATAATACCAGACCTACAAATAAACTTAAAATGATGTCAGTTCTGCATTATATTCATTATAGATATAATTCAAACTTGGTTGTAAACATAGTGGAGTGTTTTTTTGAAAGTTGATAAATAAATTTTATTTGGAAAAATGATTAAAAATAAAGTATGTTTTGAAAGTAGATCAGGTGTAGGTGGTGATTTTTTTCTATGAATTAAGAGGATGTCTGTGAAGCTTCAGCAATTAAAACAGTGTGACATTTGACATCGGGATAGACAAATTGACCAATGCAGTAAAATATCTGCCTGCAAAACAGAACTGAGGATGCTTTGAAGTTTTGATTTGTGACAGAGATAAAACATCAGAAAAGGAGGGACTTACTATATATACAGCTGGGGAGAAATAATAGCCTATGGAAAAAGATGAAATTGAATCTTTCTCATATATATATACACACACACAAACACACAGTCACTGAATGAGTTCACAAGGACCTGATGAGTACACTTTTCACTTTGAAAAAATCAGGTAATTGAGTATATTAAGTGATTTCTATAAACTAATAGCACAAAAGAATGTGAATGCGAGATGAGGAAAGAGGGCAGATTACATAGAAATGATTTCTTAAAGGAAAGCAGTCCTGAATATTCATTGCAATGACTGATGCTGAAGCTGAAACTCCAATACTTTGTCCACCTGATGCAAAGAACTGACTCATTGGAAATGACCCTGATGCTAGATAAGATTGAAGGCAGGAGGAGACAGGGACAACAGAGGGTGAGATGGTTGGATGGCATTACCGACTGGATGGACATGAGTTTGAGCAAGCTCCAGGAGTTGGTAATGGACAGAGAAGCCTGGCGTGCTGCAGTCCACGGGGTCGTAAAGAGTCAGACACTACTGAACTGAACTAACTGACATGGAAATGGAAATACTGCATAATTAATAACCACAGGGCTGGAAAATGCCAGTTTTCATTCCAGTCCCAAAGACGGGCAATGCCAAAGAAATATTCAGACTACTGCATAATTGCACTCATTTCAAATGCTAGCAAAGCAAAACTCAAAATTCTCCAAGCCAGGCTTCAACAGTACATGAATTGAGAACTTCCAGATTTCAAGCTGGATTTAGAAAAGGCAGAGGAACCAGAGATCAAATTGCTACCATCCGTTGGATCATAGAAAAAACGATAATTCCAGAAAAACATGTGCTTCAATGACTATGCTAAAGCCTTTGTCTATGTGCATCATAAGAAACTGTAGAAAATTGTTGAAGAGATGGGAATACCAGACCACCTGACCTGCCTCCTGAGAAACCTGTATGCAGGTCAAGAAGCAACAGTTAGGACTAGGTGTGAAACAACAGACAGGTTCCAAATTGGGCAAGGAGTACATCTAAGCTGTATATTGTTGCCCTGCTTATTTAACTTATATGCAGAGTACATTGTGTGAAATGCCAGGATGGATGAAGCCCAAGCTGGAATCAAGATTGCCGGGAGAAATATCAGTAACCTCAGATATGCAGGTGATACCACCCTTATGGCAGAAAGTGAAGAGGAACTAAAGAACCTGTTGATGAAAGTGAAAGAGCAGAGTGAAAAAGCTCGCTTTAAAACTCAGCATTCAAAAAGCTAAGATCATGGCATCCAGTCCTATTGAGTGAACCAGTGAAGCTGGTCAGTCGTGTCTGACTCTTAGCAACCCTGTGTACTATATAGCCTAGCAGGCTGCTCCATCCATGGAATTTTCCAGGCAAGAGTACTGGAGTGGGTTGCCATTTCCTTCTCCAGGGGATATTCCCAACCTGGGGATTGAACCCAGGTCTTCCACATTGCAGGCAGACGCTTTATTGTCTGAGTTACCAGGGAAGCCCCATCCAGTCCCATCACTTCATCTAAAATAGATGGAGAAACAGTGGAAACATTGACAGACTTTATTTTCTTGGCGTCCAAAATCACTGCCAATCACAACTGCAGTGATGAAATTAAAAGACGTTTGCTCCCCCTAGATGAAAAGCTGTGACACACCTTGACAGCATATTTAAAAGTTGAGACATTCCTTTGCTGACAAAGATCCATGTGGTCAGAGCTATGGTTTTTCTAGTAGTCATATATTGATGTGAGAGTTGGACCATAAAGAAGGCTGAGTGCCAAAGAATTGATGCTTTTGAACTGAGTTGGAGGAGACTCTTGAGTCCCTTGAACTTCAAGGAGATCAAATCAGTCATTCTTAAGGGAATCAGTCCTGAATATTTATTGAAGGACTGATCCAGAAACTGAAGCTGCAGTACTTTGGCCACCTGAGGTGAAAAGAGCACACTCATTAGAAAAGACTCTGATTCTGTGAAAGATAGAAGCCAGGAGGAAAAAGGGATGACAGTGGAAGAAATGGTTGGATGGCATCATTTACTTAATGGACATGAGTGGTGAAGGATAGGAAGCCTGGTTTGCAGCAGTTCCATGGGTTTGGAAAGAAATATGCCTGAGCGACTGAAAAGCAGCAGCAATAATCGCATCATCTTCAGTGATAAAGAAGATGTGATTTTATTATTTCTTTATTTTTTGGCTGCATCGAGTCTCATTATTTTGGCATACAGACCTTCATTGCAGTGTGTGTGCTTCTCTGTTACTTGTGGAGTGTGGGGTTAGTTGCCCAACAGCATGTGGTAGTTTAGTTTTCTGACCAGGAATCGAACCCATTTCCCCTGCATTTCAGGATGTGTTGTTAACCATTGCAACACCAGGAAAGTCCCAGAAATGTTTTAAATATGACAATAAGAGGTGTTGGGAAGAGTCCACATAGTTGGGATATCTAACTTTCCGGGTGGATATGTAGAATGATGAGGCTGTGAAAGTGCTGCACTCAATATGCCAGCAAATTTGGAAAACTCAGCAATGGCCACAGGACTGGAAAAGATCAGTTTTCATTCCAATCCCAAAGAAAGGCAATGCCAAAGAATGTTCAAACTACCTCACAGTTGTACTCATCTCACATGCTAATAAAGTAATACTTAACATTCTCCAAGCCAGGCTTCAGCAATATGTGAACTGTGAACTTCCAGATGTTCAAGCTGGTTTTAGAAAAGGCATTGTGACCAGAGATCAAATTGCGAACATCCACTGGATCATCGAAAAAGCAAGAGGGTTCCAGAAAAACATGTATTTCTGCTTTATTGACTATGCCAAAGCCTTTGACTGTGTGGATCACAGTAAACTGTGGAAAATTCTGAAAGAGATGGGAATACCAGACCACCTGACCTGCCTCTTGAGAAACCTGTATGCAGGTCAGGAAGCAACAGTTAGAACTGGACATGGAACAACAGACTGGTTCCAAATAGGAAAAGGAATACGTCAAGGCTGTATATTGTCTTCCTGCTTATTGAACTTATGTGCAGAGTACATGAAGAGAAACGCTGGGCTGGAGGAAGCACAAGCTGGAATCAAGATTGTGGGAGAAATATCAATAACCTCAGATATGCAGATGACACCACCCTTATGGCAGAAAGTGAAGAAAAACTAAAAAGTCTCTTGATGAAAGTGAAAGAGGAGCATGAAAAAGTTAGCTTAAAGCTCAACATTCACGAAACTAAGATCATGGCATCCGGTCCCATCACTTCATGAGAAATAGATGGGGAAACAATGGAAACAGTGGCTGAGTTTATTTTTCTGGGCTCCAAAATCACTGCAGATGGTGATTGCCGCAATGAAATGAATAGACACTTACTCCTTGGAAGGAAAGTCATGACCACCCTAGACAGCATATTAAAAAGCAGAGACATTAATTTGCCAACAAAGGTCCATCTAGTCAAGGCTATGGTTTTTCCCGTGGTCATGTGCGCATGTGAGAGTTGCACTATAAAGAAAGCTGAGCACTGAAGAATTGATGCTTTTGAACTGTGGTGTTGGAGAAGACTCTTGTGAGTCCCTTGCACTGTGGGGAGATCCAACCAGTCTATCCTAAAGGAGATCAGTCCTGGCTTTTCCTTGGAAGGACTGATGTTGAAGCTGAAACTCCAGTACTTTGGTCACCTGATGCACAGAACTGACTCATTGGAAAAGACCCTGATGCTGGGAAAGATAGAAGGCAGGAGGAGAAGGGTTTGACAGAGGACGTAGTGGTTGGATGGCATCACTAACTCAATGGACAAGAGTTTCAGCAAGCTCTGAGAGATGGTGAATGACTGGGAAGCCTGGCATCCTATAGTCTGGATCACAAAGAATTGGACACAACTGAGTGACTGTACAACAGCAATAGTTGTCAACAAAGCTCATTTCCAGAAGCAAACCTAATCCCACACACAGTCCCCAACCTTATGGCCCTAGAGAATTTTTAAAAATATATTTCAGTCATTGATTCATTGATTTATTTGGCTGCTTAGGGCCTTCGTGAGACCAACAGGATCTTTATTGCAGCATGCAGGATCTTTTTTGTGGAACGCAGGCCTAAATTCCCCTCTAGTTGTGACTCTCAGGCTCCAGAGAGCCTCAGTACTTGTGGTACACAGGTTTACTTGTGTTGAGTGGTCTCTAGAATATGAGGGCTCAGTAGTTGCCTTGCGCAGGCCTAGTTTGCAGTGGGCAGGCGTAGTTGCCCTGTGGCATATTGATTCTTAGATGCCTGATAAGGGATCAAATCCACATTCCCTGCATTGGAAGTCAGGTTCTTAACCACTGGACCATCAGGACCGTCTTTCTGAAGAATTTTATATTCATTTTTTTCTTTAACCTGTTTAACATTGTTATGTTTCTTTTATAAATGCATTGTGCTCAGAGTCCTTAAATACCTTTTTTCTTTGTCATGTACTCAACAAGTAGTTAAAATTGGCAATTCAAACACCATGTCAGTTTTAATACCAGAAGTTTATTTGTACTCATTGTGGCTTCCAAACTAAGAGTATGCTTGTGCTAACAGGATGAGAGAAAGATGGATTTAAAAGCAATTAGAAAACATCATCTTTATTATACTCAGTTTAGTAGAAAGTTTTCTTGAATTTCCTTTCCGAAGTCTTGAGTTTCTTTGGTTTTGATTTTTTAAGTCATTCTGAAATGTTATGAGGTAGAAAAGTTGGTGTGCAAAAAGTGTTGCTTTAAGATTTTTTAAAAAACATCGTTGACATAACAAAGTACACTTAGGACAAAAGCCATGTAAAGTCTAGTTGCTTTGATAACAACAGTTAAGGAATTACTGTAGTCCCCAGAGACACTATAAAGAACTTATTGTCAGTTGCAATTGGATCAAGAAATTTGGGGGCTATTAACATTCCACATCCAATTCAGAGAAGATTGCAATTCATATGGGCTTAATAATAAATATGATGATGACAGTGATATTGATGACAATGACAGGTAACATCAGGTATTCCAAGTATTGTTCTAAGTGTTTTCATTCATTCAAGAGATACTCATTCAGTACTACTATGTAGGAGTAAGGCACTGTTCTATATTTTGAGGATTCAGTGTGAAAAAAAGCCAAAAGCTTTCATCCTAATGGAGAGGCAGATAACCAACATACTGGTAGATATATAACTTGTCATATTGTCTAAAGTGGTATGGAGAAAAGGAAAAGAAAGGAAACTAATGTGTCAAGTGGAATTTTTGTTGTTTGTTTTTATTTAATTTGTTCATTTGATAGCTTCAGGAAAGGAATTAACAATTGGCAGATACCCTGAGAACCCTAAATTTGATTTAGTGCTCTATTTTTATTTTTGTGGTTTTTATGAAAATTAATCAGTTTATTTAAACTAAAAGATAAAAGCAAAAATAATTATTTTCTCTGTATCTATGCAGTGAACATAAGGTAGTACATATCTTTTCAAATTAGCGTTTTCATTTTCTTCAGTTAAATCCCAAGAAGTGGAGTTGCTAGATTATATGGTAGTTGTATATTTAATTTTTTGAGAACCGTCCATACTTTTTTCCATAGTAACTGCACTAATTATGTCAACATTCTCACCATTACTTGTTATTTTATGTACCTGTTGGCCATCTGCATGTCTTCTTTGGGAGAATGTTTACTTAGATCCTCTGCTTATTAATCTTTGAGTTTTTTTGTTTTTTTATACCAAGTTGTATCAGTTCTTTGTATAGTTTGGATACCAGCCCTTTATCACATATATAACTTGAAGTTACTTTCTTCCATTCAGTAGTTTGCTTTTTTCATTTTATTGTCAGTTTCCTTTGCTGTGAAAAAGCTTTTATAAAAAATTAATTTGCTTTGAATTGGAGGATATTTGCTTTACAATGTTATAATATTTTCTGCCATATATCAACATGAATCAGCCTTAGGTATACCTATGTCTCCTCCTTCTTGAACCTCCCACCCCATGTTAAAACAGTTTTTAGTTTGATGTAGTCCCAGTTGTTTAATTTTGCTTTTGTTATTTTTTGTATCAAATTTAGAAAATCGTCACCAAGACCTGCATTAAGGAGGATACTGCCACCTGTTTTTTTTTTCCTAGGAGTTTTTTGGTTTCACATCTTACATTTAGGTCTTTTTAATCCATTGCAAGAAGTTTTGTTTTGTTTTTTAATGGTGAAAGTTAGTGTTCCAGTTTCTTTCATCTTTTTGCTGTGCCTGTTCACTTTCCCCAATTCTGTTTATTGAAGAGACTACCCTTTTCTTTTTGTATTTTGGCTACTTTGTTATAAACTAATTGACCATGTACACAGGAATTTTATTTCTTGGCTTTTTATTATATCCCACTGATCCATTTGTCTGCTTTTTTAATACCAGCACCATACTGTTTTAATTGTTGCAGCTTTGTTCTTCCAGGTTGCTTTGGGTATTCAGGGTCTTTTCCGATTCTGTAGAAATTTTAGGATTATTTGTTCTATTTTGTGAAAAGTAGGATTAGAATTCTGATAGGAATTGAATGTGTATGTTGCTTTAGGTAATGTGTACGTTTTTAACAATATCAATTCTTACAACCCAGGAGCACAGAATATCTATTACATTTGTGTGTTTTTCATTTTCTTTTGTTTATGTTTTGTAGTTTACAGTGTAGATTTTACACTTCCTTAAACTTATCTTCGGTATTGTATTGTTTTTGATTTAGTTGTAAATAAGATTGTTTAATTTGTTTTTCTCACAATTCATAATTAGTGTAAAGGAACACAACAGATTTTTCTCTTGATTTTGTATCTTCCAACTTTACGGAATTCATTTATTAGTCCTAACACGTTTTGGATGGAGACCTTTAAGAATTATATAATACCATGTCATGTGCAGGTTGTCACAGTTTTACTTCCTCTTTTCCAATTTGGATGCCTTTTCTTTTTCTTGCCTAATTACTCTAGCTAGGACCTCTAATACTATGTTGAGCAAAAATGGCATGTGTTAGCATCTTTGTCTTATTCCTAATCTTTGAAGAAAAGCTTTCACAGATTTTATCCCTTGAGTATTATGTTGGATATCAGCTTGTCACATATGGTGTTTATTGTGTTGGTATATATTCCCTTTATACCTGCTTAGTTGAGAGTTGTTAATCATAAATGTATGTTGAATTTCATCAAATGCTTCTACTGCATCTTGAGATAATCATATAGTTTCTGTCCTTAATTTTTGACATGGTGTAAATATGTTTTTACCTATCTACAGATTTTTAGATATTTAATCATCCTTGCATTCCTTAAATAAATTCCACTTGATAGTGGGGTATGATCCTTTTAATGTATTATTGGATTTAGTTTGTTAATATTTTGTTGAGGATTTTTACATCTGTGGTTATTGGGATTATTGGTGTGTAACTGTGTGTGTGTGAGTGTGAAGGAGAGGATTATTGGTGTGTAACTGTGTGTGTGTGTGTGTGTGTGTGTGTGTGTGTGTGTGTGTGTGTCTGTGTAGGAGATCCATGTCTGTTTTCAGTATCAAGGTAATGCTGGTCCTCTATAATGGGTTTGGAAGACTTCTCCTCTCTTCTATTTTATGGAAGAGTTTGAGAAGGATTAGTGTTAATTTCCTTAAAATGTTTGGTAGAATTCACCAGACCAGAGAACCCGTCTGGTCCTGGATTTTAGTTTATGGGGAGGATTTTTTAAAGAAAGTGACTATTTATAGCAGAAGAATTAAATCTAAGGAGGATGAGAGAAGAGAGAAAATCCAAGAATTGAGAGTGTTATGGCATATCATACAAGGCATGTATAAAACTCTTAATGGCAAATTTTCTACTTTACATTTCCACTTCTTACAACTTTTAAAATATATATCTCATAAACTTTTTTCTTCTTTTTAAAATCTTACACTTCTTATGTACCTATTTCAGTTAATAGAAGATATTTTTATGTAGTTTTTTTCAGTTTTTTTCTTTAAGGAATCTTTTGTCTCAGATTAGATTAACTGTATTCACATTTCTTACAGCTTTGATATTACCAGACACAGAAATAAATAGTTTAATGTTTAGATTCACTAGAGTAAATCAATGAGAGATTGGAAATATTCATTATTATGAGCACTTGTACTTGCTTTTTATCTTCCTAAGAATTAAACTTAACATGCTTTTTAATAGATGTATGGCTTAATAGTTACATTTTTTAAAACAAAAATGATGTATTAAAAGGAAAGTAAATGAGCATAACCTAACATTCCCCTTTATTCATACCATGCAGCATTATCTTAACATTTTGCAGTCCTTTAATGTTTGAAAGTAAAGCACTCCTCATATAAAAAGTTGAAAGTGACTCAGCTGTGTCTGACTCTTTTCGACCCCATAGACTGTAGCTTGCCAGGCTATTGCCCAATTGCTCTCCAGGACCATTGTATCCATGTATTTTCCCATCAGCTTTTTGTTTTTTTTCACATCTTCATCAACATTTAGTATGTGCCTTTGTAATTGCAGCTAATGTTATAAAGTAGTATCTCACAGTTGTTTTCCTTTGCTCTTTGATAACCCACATCTTTTCGTATATTTGTTGACCCTTTAGACTTTTTCTTTTTTCAGTCTCTTGTTCACTATGTGCACTGTTTCCCACCTCATGGCTCAGATGGTAAAAAACTCATCTGCAGTGCGGGAAACCCAAGTTTAATCCCTGGGTTGGGAAGATCTCCCAGAGAAGGGAATGGCTACCCACTCCAGTATTGTTTCCTGGAGAACTCCGTGGACGGAGGAGCCTGGAGGGCTGTAGTCCACGAAGTCGCAAAGAGGTGGATATGACTTCAAAATCTGTTTTTCAATAGAAGCTTGTTTCTTTTAAAAGATTGCTCTGTAGGATTTTTTCACATTTTCAATTCACATTTTCAATTCATAATGAGTAAAAATTTTATAATTTAGGGCAGTCAAGCATTTTGAAGTCAGATAATGCAATTTATATTTAGAGTTCCTATTGCTTTCAGTTCAGTCGCTCAGTCGTGTCCGACTCTGTAACCCCATGAATCGTAGCATGCCAGACCTCCCTGTCCATCACCAACTCCCTGAGTCTACCCAGACCCATGTCCATCGAGCCGGTGATACCATCCAGTCATCTCATCCTCTGTCGTCCCCTTCTCCTCCTGTCCCCAATCCTTCCCAGCATCAGGGTCTTTTCCAATGAATCATCT
The DNA here is from genome assembly GCA_007570785.1 of Antilocapra americana. Lineage (NCBI taxonomy): Eukaryota > Metazoa > Chordata > Mammalia > Artiodactyla > Antilocapridae > Antilocapra > Antilocapra americana. Next base: position 7,005,056 of record ML663567.1, read on the forward strand.
CTTTGCATGAGGTGGCCAAAGTATTGGAGTTTCAGCTTCAACATCAGTCCTTCTAATGAACACCCAGGACTGATCTCCTTTAGGATGAACTGGTTGGATCTCCTTGCAGTCCAAGGGACTCTCAAGAGTCTTCTCCAACACCTCAGTTCAAAAGCATCAATTCTTGGGTGCTCTGCTTTCTTCACTGTCCAACTCTCACATCCGTACATGACTACTGGAAAAACCATAGCCTTGACTAGACGGACCTTTGTTGGCAAAGTAATGTCTCTGCTTTTTAATATGCTATCTGTGTTAGTCATAACCTTCCTTCCAAGGAGTAAGCATCTTTTAATTTCATGGCTGCAGTCACCATCTGCAGTGATTTTGGAGCCCCAAAATTTGCCAAGAAGTGATGGGACCAGATGCCATGATCTTAGTTTTCTGAGTGTTGAGCTTTAAGCCAACTTTTTCACTCTCTTCTTTCATTTTCATCAAAAAGCTCTAGTTCTTCTTCACTTTTTGCCATAAGGGTGGTGTCATCTGCATATCTGAGGTTATTGAAATTTCTCCCAGCAATATTGATTCCAGCTTGTGCTTCTTCCAGCCCAGCGTTTCTCATGATGAACTCGGCATATAAGTTAAATAAGCAGGGTGACAATATACAGCTTTGATGTAGTTTTTTTCCTATTTGCAACCAGTCTGTTGTCCCATGTCCAGTTCTAACTGTTGCTTCCTGACCTACGTACATGTTCCTCAAGAGGCAGGTCAGGTGGTCTGGTATTCCCATCTCTTTCAGAATTTTCTACAGTTTATTGTGATCCACATAGTCAAAGGCTTTGGCATAGTCATTAAGCAGAAATACATGTTTTTCTGGAACTCTCTTCCTTTTTCGTTGATCCAGCGGATGTTTGCAGTTTGTTCCTTTGCCTTTTCTAAAACCAGTTTGAACATCTGGAAGTCCATAGTTAACGTATTGCTGAAGCCTGCCTTGGAGAATTTTAAACATCACTTTACTAGCTTGTGAGATGAGTGCAATTGTGCGGTAGTTTGAGCATTCTTTGGTATTGCCTTTCTTTGGGATAGAAATCAAAACTGAAAACAGAGTTTGAAGTCTTGGAAGAAGCCTAGTTTGAACATTTCTAGATGAATTTAACAGAAAAGTTTATTTTTTTAAAATCTAACTTACATTGTTGCTAGTTCAGGAAATATAAGCCTACTTTTAAAATTATGAAATATACTATAAAATTATATTTAAAATGTGTTTACATAAAATTTTATTTTGTATGAATTTACATAGTAAAATGACTTACTCTTTAGCTGCCATTCAAGTTTGAAAGTGGAACATTATCAGTGTTCATCAGTGTTCCCCTTCCCAGTTATCTTTCCTCCTCCCCATCCCAAAACATTTAAGTAGTGTGATGACTTTTATCATTCCTTTGTTTTTATTTATAGATTTATAACCCAAGTATGTATCCATAAACAGTTACTGTTTACTTTTAAAAAACTGAGTAACAAAAACAGACTTAACTCTTTATGGAAAATGTGTTATTGCCACTGTTTGATGAAGGCTTCCTGTTGAAAATATTAGAACAGTTTCTGGGTCACTGTGAGGCTTCAGAGTTTCTTCGGGAAAAGGTCGTAAAGACCATTCACTCATAAAGTGAATAGTGATGAGTCATGATGCATCCTCCTAAGGCATGTAGCAGACCTTTATTGTACACTAGTTACAAGATGCCTCACTAGAGTATAGTCAGAATGGACTACTCTCTTCCTTCATAATTCTGCATTCACCATGGTTTACCTCTAATTCTCAGGAATACATCGAAATATGAAATGCATGTTTTCAATTAATGTATATGAAGCACAGCAGAGAGCAGGAGTTTCATTTTCACATGATCAAAGCCAGCCATTTATATATATAGATTTCACCTTGGGTTCAGTCTTCAAGCTAAAAAAGAAGTAATAGAAGTAAAGAGCTTATTGATAATAGATCTCCGTATACCTATTTTTTTCAGTCACAGTGTCACATTGTAGATTGGTTACTATTTAAGTGTATTGTGTGTGTCTGCTCAGTCGCATCTGACTCTCTGCGACCACATGGACTGTAGCCTTGGAAGAAAACTTATGACCAACCTAGATAGCATATGAAAAAGCAGAGACATTACTTTGCCAACAAAGATCTGTCTAGTCAAGGCTATGGTTCTTCCAGTGGTCATGTATGCATGTGAGAGTTGGACTATAAAGAAAGCTGAGCCCCAAAGAATTGATGCTTTTGAACTTTTGTGTTGGAGAAGACTCTTGAGAGTCCTTTGGACTGCAAGGAGATCCAACCAGTCCATCCTAAAGGAGATCAGTCCTGAATAATCATTGGAAGGGCTGATGTTGAAGCTGAAACTCCAATACTTTAGATAACCTGATGCGAAGAGATGATTCATTGGAAAAGACCCTGATGCTGGGAAAGATTAAAGCTGGAGGAGAAGGGACAACAGAGGATGAGATGGTTGGATGGCATCACCGACTCAATGAACATGAGTTTGGGTAAACTCTGGGAGTTGGTGATAGGGTGGTCTGGTGTGCTGAAGTCCATAGGGTCGCAAAGAGTCAGACATGACTGAGCAACTGAACTAAACTGGACTATAGCCTACCATGCTCCTCTGTCCATGAAATTTTCCAGGCAAGAATACTGGAGTGGGTTGTATTTCCCACTCCAGGGACTCTTCCCAACCCAAGGATCGAACCCGGCTCTCTTGTGTCTCTGGCATTGGCATACTGATTCTTTACCACTAGCACCACCTGGGAAGCCATGTCTGTTACACAGCTATAACCTTGGACTGTATACCTTTACTGTGTATATAGAGGATATCTTCTTCCCTGTTATGTGTTGGCTCATTTGTTTCTTAAATCCTTGTCTTTCTTCACTCTGTCATTTTGGTGGAGTACATCCTGGAATACCTCCTTGAGATAGAGTGCTTGAAAGACACGTGTTTTTTGATTCCTTGATAATAGTTTAAACATTTAATTCTAGCTTAGAAATTTTTTTTCTACTATTTTGAAAATGTAGCATTACAGTTAAAAGCTTTCAAGGTAGTTGTTGAGAAGCCTTGAGGACCAGCTGTTTCCTGGATCCATTGTATGTCTCCAGTTTTTTTCCTGGAAGCTTGTGGAATCTTCACCTTATCCCCAAAGTTTATGAAATTTTATTGTGATGTTTCTGTATATGAGTCTATTTTCATCCTTTGAGTTTAAGGCCCTTTTAATCTAACAGTTTACTTCCTCAGCCCAAAGATTTTCTTAGTTTTATTTACTTTTTGTTTTTACCCCTTTGATTAAAACTTTTCCTTCATTTTTTCTGTTCTCTCCTAAAATGGATGCTGGTTCTTCGGTTTTCTTGTGGTTCTCTAAATTTTCTGTCCTGTTTTCTGTTTCTCTCTGTATTTTGTTCTGTTGTCAGTTTCTGATTGTCTAGAAGGTAAATTGCCTCAACTTTGCTTTTAAGGTTTTTACTGATTTTTTTTTTTAATACCATCTTATTTGGGTTCCATGGATGAAGTATCTTTTTCCGAGAATGTAAATTTTTAATGTTTTGTTAGCTCTTCATAGTCTCTGTTTCCTATAGATAACTCTTTTCTATTTGTCTACTTATAGAGTCTATCTTTTAAGTTAGATACTTTCTACAGATACCAAGTAACTGCTGGCTGAATGCTCATGGTAGCTGCTGCTGCTAAGTCGCTTTAGTCGTGTCCGACTCTGTGTGACCCCGTAGACGGCAGCCCACCAGGCTCCGCCGTCCCTGGGATTCTCCAGGCAAGAACGCTGGAGTGGGTTGCCATTACCTTCTCCTCTGCATGAAAGTGAAAAGGGAAAGTGAAGTCGCTCAGTCATGCCCAACTCTTAGCGACCCGTGGACTGCAGCCCACCAGGCTCCTCCGTCCATGGGGTTTTCCAGGCAAGAGGACTGGAGTGGGGTGCCATTGGTCAGTAAAGTATCATCAGGTGTTGAGTGCAAGTTCCAAGTGAATGGATAGCATTTGTCTATATTGAACTTTGATGAATGATGATCTGGAAAAGTAATTGTGGGTAAAAGATGCAGTAGTAGGATTGTGACTTGTAATTTCTCAAATTGGTTAGTTTCACCAGGAACGAAATGAGTCTCCTACCTGTCAGGTATCTGTCTATAAGGATTCTGGATACCAGGTAGGGAAGAGGCTGAAGTCTCTGCCTTTAGTTTATTTGTGTGTGTGTGTGTGTGTGTGTGTGTGTGTGTGTGTGTGTGTGTGTACATACATATATATATTTATAGTCACTTAATTTTGCATGTTATTTATGATGCAACATTAAAATATCCTGAAATATGTGATATCTAGGTGTTCCATGCATTCTTTTTTTTATTAAATCACTGAGTAAAAAGTATTAACTATTTTTATGAATGTCAACATTCACACGTCTTTTGTGAGGTTAAGGAACTAGGTGAAAAGAAAGGAGATATAAGGGAAATTCAGATGAATTTGCTGAATTATTTGCTGTGGTGGCAACCACTATAAAATATTGAAATAAATAAATTTTGTATTTAATACCTTCTTTTCAGATATAAGCACTAAGAAGCATCAGGAAAATCAATTTTAATCAAATTACTTACAGTGGTGTAAGGTTTCAATAAAAGTATAGCAGTATGCCTTTGAGAAAGACTTTAAATTGTAAGTTTCGTTAACTCAGGGATATGTAAGCCAAAAAGAAGAAAAAGAAAATGATTGACCAGACTGAATTAGCAGTCTGAAAAAACATGCTGGAAAGTAGCTGGCTGTGTTTATGGTAGTAAAACCATCCACAAAATTTAGTGGATATTACTCTTTGGTTAGAGATGGTTAAAATTCTTCCACAGCTTAATGGTGGTGGTACTTGAAGTCACTGCATTTGAATACATAACTTTCTAAATATTTTAGACTCTGGAGATTTAAAAATATCATAGAATAAGTAAGTCAGGGTCTACTTTTTAAAAGAATATTCTAGTTTGCTCTCACATACTGCTAGTCCTTTCAAAGTTTGGGGATTTAAAATGCAGAAAAGATCCAAAAAATATTCTGAAAGTCAAGGCAGAAATTTGTCATTAATGCATCAGTGTATTTTATTTTTAGTATGTACTTTACTATTTAAAAACTTAACAGTTTTTATTTACGATTCTATTTATTGTTATTATCTCTTGATTTAAACTTATAGCATATGTAGTATCCATCATCTGAAAATGCGTAGCTTTGCATATCAAAATTCAACCACTCAGATAGCCATAGTCTACCTTCAGAAAAATAAAGTCCAATAAGAAGCAAATTATTGTCTGATCAAGTCCTTTTTTCTTTGAACCACATAACTTTTTATCCCTGAAGCCCTATTTGAGTGGAGGCAAGAAGTGTTTCTTGTGAATTTTACTCAGTATATGATGACTCAGTCTGAGATTTTGCTCAGAAGACAAAATTCTGTGGTGATATCATATGCTTTGCTCACTTTTTTTTTCCAATATAGGTTCCCTGCAATTTCTCTAGAACATTTTTTGTGAAGTATGTTAAATGATGAAATACCTGCTGTATTAGTTTGCTACAAGTGCCGTAACAAAGTGCCAGAGACTGAGTGACTTAGGAATAGAAATTAATTTTCTCATGGTTCTGGAGGCTAGAAATCAAAGATAAGGTGTCAGCAGAATTGGTTTCTTCTGAGGCCTATGCAAGAAGTACCTGTCTGAAGTCTCCTTGCCTTAAGATAGCTGCCTTCTTCTGTGTCTCTATATTATCTCCCCTCTTCATCCATGTACTATTAAGGATCACCAGTCATACTGGATCATGTCCCACCCTAATGACTTCATTTTTTTGACTTAATTACCTCCGTAAAAATCCTTTCTCCAAATATGGTCACATTCAGAAGTACTTGGAATTAGGACTTCAACATTAAGAACATTTTAGATGGGATACAGTTCAGCCCACAACACATGCTAATACAAAAATTTGTTTTTTTTTTAAAGTAGAGGATTTATCTGCCCGAGATATGAAATCATTTATTAAAATGTGCACTTATAAACAATGAGAACTTTGTTTCCCTATTATCAGAAACATAGCTTTGAAAGGGAAGCAGTAATGAAATCTCAGCACTAGTTCGAGAAGAGCTAACTAATCATCCAGTTATAGACAGATTGAGGTTCACATTTTTGTTACACAAACCCTAACCATAAAATAGATTTCACTTTACAAATGCTTAAATAGATGATGTTTTTGCTTAGTGTGCTCAGTCATATTTGACTCTTTGCAACCCCATGAATTGTAGCCCGTCTGGGTCCTTGGTCCATGGAATTCTCTAGGCAGGAATACTGGAGTGGGTTGCCATTTCTTACTCCAGGGGATCTTCTTGACCCAGATATTAAATCCGCATCTCTTGTGTCCCCTGTGTTGAGAGGCAGGTTCTTTTACCACTGTATCGCCTCCGCTTAACTTTACCCATATCCTTTTGTCTGTAGGTAACCATAGTCATTGTTTAGTTAAGTGTGCTAAATAGCTAATGTTAATTTATTAGTTGGAGTAAAGCAAAAGCTATTATTTCAGAATTTGGATAGAATTTTCTTAATGTGTTTGAATCTTAATTTTGGCTGTAATTTAACCTTTTAAAACATTTTTTGTTTTTGTTTTTGCCTATTTTAAGTGAATAGCTATGTCAATATAAAAATGTCTTAAAAGGGGGACTTCCCTAGTGGTCCAGTGGTTAAGATACTGTGCCTCCAATGTAGGGAATAAGGTTCCATCCCTAGTCTGGGAATTAAGATGCCATATGCCCTGTGGTGCAACCAAAACGTAAATTTTTTTAAGTCTTAAAAGACATCAATTTGAAAATGAAATATATTATTTCTATTTACCAATTATATATATTATTCATATTTCACAATGCAGTACACTGTCAAGTCTGTTTGAAGAGCCTCTACCAATAGACCTTTTATACAGATGAAAAGTGAATAAAAGCAACTGATGTCTGTGATCTGAGTTTTTCTAATTTAATCCAGTCTAGTGCTCAGTGTTTTTAATACACAGACTTTAGCATAGTTGGTATTCTTATGGCAGGTGCTACCAATAATAAATGTTGCTTTTGCAGTGTAGACAAAAGAATCTTAGAATTATTCCTGCCAACCTAAAAAATAAGAGTTTACTTGTTAACATGGATGTACGCGTAAAGCATGATACTTGTATTTATACTTGAGTACTTTTCCATTTTGAAGTTTTAACAGGCAGCTGGGTGGTTGTTTTTGTGTTTTAAATTCCTGGCTCTGAATCTTAAGTCCTCATTCCATCAGAGGTAGCCCAGCAATCTGGGCACGCCTGTGTTTGAAAAGAGACAGCCTTATGCCCAAGCTTCTGTTATGAACTCCTTCTGATACCCAGTATGAGTTATTTTGATTGCATTCCTGATAATGACAAAGGAAGTAGCTAACTATCATTCATATTTGATGATTTAAAATTTTCATCAATTTGGCCTTTTTGTCCCTTTTGAGTTCATAACAATTAAAGAGATTTTATTTATACTACCCATGTGAAGGATGGGATTCCCTGGTAGCTCAGCTGGTAAAGAAGCTGCTTGCAGCACAGGAAATCCCGGTTTGGTTCCTGGGTCGGAAAGATCCCCTGGAGAAGGGAACGGCCACCCACTGCGGTATTCTGGCCTGGAGAATTCCATGGACTGTATAGTCCATGGGGTCGTGAAGAGTCGAACACCACTGAGCAACTTTCACTTTCATATGAAGTATATTCTGACAGATGCTGCTAGGAATACAAAGATGAGTAAGGCAAGTTTCTTACTCTGGCAAGCCCACTGAAAAAAAGTGAAAGTCGCTCAGTGGTGTCCAACTCTTTGCGACCCCATGGACTATACAGTCCATGGAATTCTCCAGGCCAGAGTACCAGAATGGGTAGCCTTTCCCTTCCCCAGGGTTTCTTCATAACCCTGGAATTGAACCCAAGTCTCCCACATTCCAGGCAGATTTATACCCCACAAGGGAAACCCAACAAGCATGGTAATTATTTTAATTCAAGGTAGAGTAAGATTGGTGCTGTAAGAATGTATTGTTTCTTGTATCAGTCATAAGAGAAAGTGGCTTCTCAGGGATATCCTAGCTCTTCTTTTGAAAGTGTTCAGTTGATACCAGAAAAAGTCTCAGTAAAAAATTAAAGTATTTTATAATATAATCTAATAATAAATAGAATCTTTGTAATTCTTGGCTCAGTAAAGTCAGATAACAGGTTCTTGTTGACTGCTTTATTTGGACACAGCACTGTTTTCTACTATGCTAAATCATGAAGAAATAGTAAACATGTAGTTATAATATGTTATGTAGATTGGTTTTCACTTTTTCTTCAGTCTTAGCTGTCTGTAAAGATAACATACATTTTGCTGGCTCTTTAAAAATGTTCTCCTGCAAGAGAAAGCAATAATGGGACATCATTTTTCAAATACCTGGTTAACAAAGATCAATATTTTTGATAACATTTTTTTGAAAAGATTGTGGGGAAGCTACCAGTCTTTCATGGATAGTGTATTTTGGTATAAACTTTATGACGTAGAATTCTAATTATATACCAACTCAGATATTTTTCTTTTAGAAATTTATCCTACAGGCTACATGCATTTTTGGGAAATGACTTTAACTACAAGGCTTATTCTTATGTGTAATAGCATGGAAACAGCATAAATAGCTATTAAGTCAAGTATGATACGTCCACCCAGTAGAGTAGGATGTAGCCAGCCACTACAAAGAATGTTATAACTCTGTATATAGGGACAGGGAATGGATTCATTTCAGAGTATAGCAAAGTTTTGCTTTTTTTTAAAATGAAGAACAATGTATAGTATTTTGGGAAAAATTTTGTTTTATCCATGGCCAATATATTATGTGTACATATATGCATGCTTAAATATACATACATTATCTCTGGACAAAAATAAGAATTTATTAAAACGTATTCCCTCTGGGCTAAGAAATTAGATGTGCTTACTGGGATAAAATGGTAACTGGTGTTTCCCTGAATATATTTTAATTTTATACTTTGTGTTTCTGAGAGACAGTGATTCTCAAGCATTTTCCCTTATTGCCTTTCCTATAGCATATACTTTAGTAGGTATGGAGGAAATCTGATGAGGCCTTTAAATTGAATATAAAGTGTTTATTATAGTTTTTTTAGTGATTTTTCTCTTGGGTCTCAACTTTCACCCTGAAAGCAATAATACTTTTTTTTATATGATCTGCCTTTAAGATTCAGAGGAGGAAATAGTTACCAAAGATATTTTTTCATGTAAAAAAGATGGTTTTATAAAACTATCCTTTCTTTGACAGATCATTTATTTTTTTTAGCTTCTCCAAATGGTAGTATTTCCTGAAGTAGCAAATTTGAAAGATGGACAAAAATTTTTTTATGTCTAGACACAGATAGCCTTCCTTTCCCTTTGGTACAAATACATCATTGGTAGTTTTATTGTTCTTCTGATAACTCTGCTGACTTACCATTTTAGAGGGTAGTTTGTGGCCCTGAAACCAAACATTTAATGCTATGTATGAGATAAGAGTCCCTAACCTTGGCTTCATGCGAACTATAATTAATAGAGCTCTCTGACCAGACTGAATTATGAATTAACATGCTACCTTAGATACTTGATTGTATGTTATATTCACTGAAGTGTGATAATTGCCCAGTAGAATAGCCATTTAAGTAATGTTTGTTTTAAATGTATTATACTTCTGCGTTTCTTTAGAAAATGCAGATTATCAGCAATTCTAATTAAATATACCCGTTAACTCAGGCATTCCACTTCTAAGTATTTAACAGTCCACATGTATTTGTTAGGAATAACTTAAAGGACCATCATTGTTACTATAAATGAGATAATTTGAAGACTTAATCATCTACTGAAAACAAAAAATTCAAAGACTGTGTTCTGTGAGAAGCTGTCTCTTTGTTTCTTGTAGAGATGACTTTTGCTCATAGTCTTGAAATTTGAAAATAGGACAAGCAGGAATTCCCTGGTTAGAACTCTGCGCTTTCACTGCCGAGGACCAGGATGTTCAGTTCCTGGTTGGGGAACGCTAAGATCCTGCAAGCTGCACAGTGTGTCCAAAAAAAGAAAATAGGATAAGGGCATTCATTTAGAGCTTCTTGGAGTTCATATGAGTTGATAAAATTTGGTTATTTGCAATTATTTTATGATTATGATTTTGCTAAAGGGAAGATTATAAATTAATGTTATTGTACAAAAACTATGGGCAGCAATAATACAATGGGTATTTGTTATTAGGGCATTTGATACATGTGAACTTTCTTCTCTTGAAAAATATCCATTGTAAAATGGACTTAACATTATGCTATAGTAGGAAATCCAGTTTTAGTATTTAAATATGTAGTAATTCAAATATCATCTTGATTTCTAGATGTTTTCATAGTACATAATTTCTCGAATGGTTCTTAGCACAATAAACTTTATGATGTTTGTTCAGTGTATAAATTATTAATAATTTTAAGACATTATGATAATTATGTCTTTTAAGTGCTATGGTAACTACACATCAAATATGTAAATGTTTGGAAATAATATGCTTTGGATTAAAATGTGTTCTTCCAAAAGATATTTTGAAGCCCTGACCTTTTGACACCTGTGAATGTGACCTAGTTGAACACAGCATCTTTGTAGATACAATCAAATTAAGATGAGGTTATTAGATAGCAGGCTATAATCCAGTAAGACTAGTGTTATTATAAGAATAGAGAAAATGAACACAAATTGAGAGATGATGGAGACCGATTGGAGTAATGCAGCTGTAAGCCTCAGAATACAAAAATTGCCAGGATACCACCAGAAGCTAGAAGGAGGCAAGGAAAAACTCCATTAGAGTTTTCAGAGATAATATGACTTATAAACAACTTCTTTTCAGACTTCTCATTTCCAAAACTGTGAAAGTGAAGTCGCTCAGTCGTGTCTGACTCTTACCAACCCCATGGACTGCAGCCTACCAGACACCTCCGTCCATGGAATTTTCCAGGCAAGAGTCCTGGAATGGGTTGCCATTGCCTTCTCCAGAGCTAAGAAACAGCAAATTTCTATTGCATAAAGCCACTTCATTACAGCAGCTTTAGGGAAATGTATAAAAGACAAGTTAATTTTTTTTTTAGTTTAATTTATGTTTTTGTAATTTATATCATATTCTAATTAGTCTTATTTTTAACCTTTTCTTTTCTCACCATTTTCTATTTCCTTTGTCTTATTTCTTCCTACAGTCTCTCATTCTTTTCTCTAGCTGAGGCTGTAGAAGTCCTTTCATCTAGGCTTACCTATCAAATATATAAAATGAACCCTTTATTTTTCAGAATGCCATGTCTATAATATGTGGGCATGATGAAACACTGAATTATGCACCAAAGATGTAGCTGAACTTATCATTAAGATCCCTAATGGTCCTTGGGGCTGGGGGAAACAGCTATAGTTTAAGAGAAATATAATGGACTTTAAAAAGTCATCTTGTCCATGGCAGGGGGTGTCCATGAGGGAGGTTAAAGAGGGAGAGAGTATATGTATACTTAGGATTCACATTGCTGTACTCTAGAAATCAATACAATGTTGAGAAGCAGTTGCTGCTGCTGCTAAGTCGCTTCAGTCATGTCCGACTCTGTGCGACCCCATAGACAGCAGCCCACCAGGCTCCTCCATCCCTCGGATTCTCCAGGCAAGAATACTGGAGTGGGTTGTCATTTCCTTCTCCAATGCGTGCATGCATGCTAAGTCGATTCAGACGTGTCCAACTCTTTGCGACCCGATGGACAGCACCCTCCAGGCTCCTCTGTCCACAAGATTCTCCAGGCAGGAATACTGGAGTGGGTTGCCATTATCGTTCAATTAAAAATAAATTTAAAAAAAGCATCTTGTCTAACCTTTCCGTTTTGCAGACAGAAAATTTTACCTGTCTCATCTCCTCATCTCTTCCCTTTTTAAAAATGATTTTTTAAAATTTAATATTTGGTAATAAATTTTTGGCTGCACTGGGTCTTTGTTTTGCTGTACACTGGGTCTGCACAGGCTTTCTCTAGTTACAGTGAGTGAGGGCTACTCTTCATTGTGGTGCGCGGGCTTCTCGTTGCAGAGCACTGGCTTAGTAGTTGTGGCTCACAGACTCTAGAGGGCTTGTGCTTGGTAGTTGTGACACACGAGTTAGTTGCCCCATGGCATGTGGAATCTTCTCAGACCAAGGATAGAACCCATGTCCCCTGCATTGGCAGGCAGATTCTTAACCACTGTACCAGCAGGGACATCCAAAGGTGAACATTTTTCTTTGGTGCAGGAGCTTAGTTGCTCTGAGGCATGTGGAATCTTCCCAAATCAAGAATCTCGAACCTGTGTCTCCTGCATTGCCAGGCTGATTCTTTACCACTGAGTCACCAGGGAAGCCCAAACTTTTTTTTAGCCTCACTGTACAGTACATGGGATCTTAGTCCCCCAACCAGGGGTTGAACCCATACCCTCTGCCTCGGGATTGCAGAGTCTTACCACTGAACCACTGGGGAAGCCCCTCATCTCTTCCTTTTAGAGTATTCTCATTCTCTGAAGCAATCTGGTTGAATTTTCATATCCATCTTTCCAGTGGGCTTTGGAAAATCAAAATGTGAATGAAGAGACAGGTGTCTTAAAAGTTGACATTATTTTTTGTATGTTAAAGTGTACTTTTTTCACATAATATAAATGGGTTTTTCCCCCCCAAAATTACTAATATGGCTTTAACTTTCCTGAGGATAATTTCTTGCCATATTCATAGCTAATGTTCTAGTTCTAATCAACCAAACTGTTTTTCCCACTACATTCAGGAATGACTTAAAAACACAGTGATACTTAAATTTTTATATCAGAGGCAATCTTTCAGAAATGAGACAGTTGGATAAGCTTCATTCAGGCATGAGTTACAGTGCTGTTGGCTTTGAGCTCAATGTTAATGAATCAACAGTATATTTAGATAAAGTGTCTTTAAGCAGAAGCACACATAAAAGAAGGTTATATATTGATAAGTTGATGAAAATGTTGTTACCAGAGGCTCCAGGAATCTACTTCTGTGTTTCCGTTAGCGGCTCTGACTCAGTATTTGGTCATTTGCAGAGACTGTATAGAACATAACTACTGAAAATAACAACTCTATTTACAACTGTATTTATGGACTCAAATATTTAAGAACTTATCCTCTGACACATTGGAAATAAATTTTAGGTATTTTTGCATGTAAAGAAGCTCTTGCTTGTGAAATTTTCAAAATTATGTTTATATTTTATGAAAGCTACCTCTTTCTTGATCAAAAGACTATCTAGTGAACCTATATGGAATCCAAGCAAGAAAGGAACCCATGAAGAAAGAACTCATGAGCTTGAAGCACTTAAATTCTTATTCACGTTTTCAGTTTATAATATTTATAGCTTCTCTGAGAATTTTTCTAAATACTATACTTTTGAAAGATTTCTTCCTCTTCAAGGGAGAATCCCTCAAGTGAATTTCCCTTTTCAACTTGGTGACCTCAAGATGGTTTGTTACACTGTCTTATATAGTAACTTCATAAAAAAACTGCATACTGACTTTAAAAATGTAGTTCTGCATTTTCAATAGCACCTTTAAAAAATTAATTTTCTAAGATCTGTTGGAAAGTGTTTTCCCTAAGGACTATCGATTTTTAAATGTTCTTTACAAATATTTCATGATGGTATTTGTTGCACAAATTCTTTATTTGATATTATGGAAAATACAGAGATGAATATGAAGAGATCTTTGACCTGGAGCTCAAAGTTTTGTGGAGATAAATACATGCATAAATACATTATCAATTAGGGACTTTGCTGGCAATCCCTTGGTTAAGATTCTGTGCTTCTACTGTAAGGGACACTAGTTCGATCCCTGGTTAGAAAACAAAGATCCCACACACCAGACAGTACAGCCAGTAAGTAAATAAGCAATTAAAGCTATTTTGTTATGTTACAGTAGAAGTCTAAATAAACATCAGTAATTATGAGATAGGAAAACATTAATTTTGAGTGGCAATATCTGAAAAGTCATAGAAAAATCTATGTTTGAACTATTACTGGAAAGGATTGAGTGAATTTTAACGTGGATATGGAGAAATATCTTAAGCCAGTAGAGGCAAATAAATGAGAAAGAACAGAGAATGTTTCAGGGATATAAGGTGAGCATAATTAGGGAAAGGCACTAGTGGAAAATGAGGCAAAAAGGGAAGTTCATCTGCACAGTGAAGAAGATTGGGCACCTTTCTGTAATTAACACCAAGTGATTTGAATAAGGGAATGATTCAGTCAGATTTGTTTTAGGATCATTTGCAAGAGATTATGTTGGATTGTAAAGTTGGGATGACTTGAAAATTTTATATTGAGGCCCTATTTTAATGATAGGGAGTGCATTGATATTGTAAAGTGTTTTCCAAAAGCAGGACAAAAATATGTTAACTATTGTCACCTGTGTTATAGCACCCAAGAGAGTGGTAACAGTGGCCATCAGTGATAACTAAACAAAACAGGAGATATCTTCACTTCAGAGTATGGCTAGAAAAGTACTAGTACTTTCACTCCACTAAACTGAAAATTTTGTGAGAGCAGATGTTTGATTCTACACAGTGCTTGTTCTCCAGGTACTTGTTGGTTGATTTGATGGCTAGGTAGGTGAATATAATAGAGTGGCCAAGTTTTATTTTAGTTAAGGTTTGATGGCAAGGAGAGCATTTCAGTAAAAGGTCAAGGGTGTCCTTTTCTTCTTTGGGGTTGGTTCTGAAATAACAATAGCTGAATTGATTGTTCCTGGTTAGAAGGATTGGAGTGTGTAATTATACTAGAAAAAATACTTGGTTAGATTGGAGGTGGGTTATGGCCCTGAAGAAGAGATTAAGAATAGTAGGTGGTCTTATATCATCATGTTAATAATGATGGACTATGAAGTGGATTTGGTGTTAGAATGTTTATAGAACATTAGTATGATCTAATGACATTTGTCTGTCTTAATTACTCCCATAGACTTAAATAGATCCTAGTGGTCATTTAGTCTGTGCGAATGACCACTGGAATGACTTTAAAACAATTTTTTAAAAACAAGTTTGTGGGAACGGAATTAAAATATAGAATGGAAATATAAATATTTTGTGTCTGTATATATCTCTCTTCTATCCCACTCTCCCTTCCCCACATAAATAGAGAAAAGAAACAGAAATGTTAGGTTAAAAGATTAGTCTTTTAAGTGGGCTTTTTTTAAATAGAGAAAACGGTAGGAAAAGTACTGTACTGATCAGATTTTTCTTACTGAGTAACTAATAGCATTTGGAGATGGTCCCACAGATTAATAACTAGCATACGTAGTATTCTTAAGATTAGTTATCTCCCCCCAAAAAGAAAACTTTGCAGTGATACTCTTAGCTTGTCAAAACTGTTTTCATGAGTTCATTAATTAAATTCCTTTAACCGGCCTCATTTATTCACTTTTGTCTTTTTATTGCAAAATGAATTTCAAAATAAATAATAATTTTCTATTAAGAGCAAAATTGCCAGCATTTTGTAACATTGCAGAAGTTAATCTTTTTCCATAATTATCCCTGAGGAATCATAAACATTAGAGATGGACAGATCCTACTGGTCCTGCCCTATAGTATTACCCCAGGGGCTTTTTCTCAACCCGTTTTACATATTTTCCAGTATTTTTAGCAATTTCAGAAATTTTTTATATTTACAAGTTCCCCAGCAGACAGATTTGTGCCTTTAGACCTTTCTTTAAGGATATTTTCCTATTTTTGGCTAGAAGTTGCTTTTCTAGAACATTCATGTGTAATTTATGTATTTTCAAAGTGTTACCCTGTTTATCATCTCTTTATTTGAAAAAGGCTCCATTGTTCATATTAGAGCTTTTCTGGGGAGTGAGGTAATCTTTATCCTTTTAGGTATTTTTCTGTGATTTTAATAACTTTTTAAATTTTGTAAGTAAAAGTCTTCTTAGAATTTTTGTTCTGTAATCAGGTTTTTTAATAATGCAGTCCCTTGGAGCTTAATTGCAATGGGATTTAACTTAAAATATATAGAAATAAACTATAAATATGTAAATACCATCCATCAAATAGTACTAGTCACTTCATGAAAATAAGTCACTGCTCATTGTCTTAATTTATAAGGCTGCAGATTCCTGCTGCAGTTGCAAAAAAGAGAAAAGAAATATTCCCAATGCTTTTTACTATCAGTCGTCTGTGGGGGGCTTCCCAGGTGGCTCAGAGTTAGAGAATCCGCCTTCCAATGCAGATGACTCAGGTTTGATCCCTGTGAAAGGGAATCAGAAACCACTCCAGTATTCTTGCCTGAAAAATCCCGTTTACAGAGGAACCTGGTGGGTTATACTCCATATGATCACAGGGTTGGACAGGACTAAGCGATTGAGCATGCATACATGGATACACACATATTTTTTCTATTTTAACTAGTATTTCCAGTTGTGGCGTTTACATTTGTGCTTTTTTCTTTACTTCAGATCTTAAATCATTTTTATCATGTGCCTAGCAAAATGAATAATTGTAAATTAAATTACCAGTTTTCCATGAACAGAGAATTTTCAATTTCTCTGAGAAAATTCTTACAGGAATAAATCGTAGGAAAACCTTTTTATATAACTACCAAAAAATCTGGGCTTCAGTTTACTGAGGAGAAGTACAGTGATTTAAACTTACCTAGTTCTGAATTTTTAATAGATGAGCTGAAGGTTACTGGTGCTGTATGACAACTTACCCTGATAAAGTTGTACCTTCTTTTGCACTAATTGGAAGACTTAAGTTTCCTAGAATCTGTGCAATAGAAAGACCCACAGATTATGTTAAAATATAGAGACAACAAAGGTATTAAATCAATTTAAATATACATAGCAAAAATAAGGAGATAAAAGAATGAGAAGACAGACTGTGGACTAGGAGAAAGGCATTTGCAAAAGACATGTCTGACAAAAGACTGTGCTGTTGAACCCAAGTTCATAGGTCCTACGCACAGTGAGGCCAAACAAACCAAAATGTCAGGAGTTTGGAGCCGAGGAAGATTTATTGCAGGGCAAAACAAGGAGAACAGGCTGTTCATGCTCAGAAGGACCAGATGAACTCTCCTGTGGCTTTCAGAGAAGAGTTTTTAAAGACAGCATTTGGGCTGAGGGCTCCAGGGTGCATGACTCTTTTTGATTGATTGCTGGTAAGGTAACAGGGTGGTGTTTCAGGGATCTTAGTCATCAGCTTTCTTGTTGTAACCAGTCTGGGGTCTACTTGATTGCTGTCAACTTGTAGTCACATCCTCCACCTGGGCTGGGATCTTAGATCCTACAAAACTGCTCAAAGATACACATCAGATTGTTAGGTATATCCCTTGAGGAGGAACTAGGACTCTGTTTTATTGCTGAACCATTGTTTTTTGAATGCTTTTTTTGTTTGTTTCTGCATTCTCTCACTTCTCTAATTATTAACTGCTTCAATCTGTTCTTCAGAACTCAGAAAGGTCTAGGAGACTAAAGACTTACTCTGCAAACAAAAAGGGAGAACACAGAAAGGCTTTTATACCTAGAATGGCCTCACAGGATCCTGCTAGGTTTCAATACCACCCTTTTATTTGATACTATTCAATCCTGAAGGGAACAGGTGTGGGGCAAGAATGGCAGTAAAGTTTTGCATAGAGAGAGAGGTGAATTAAAAGTTCTGCAGGGGAATTTGATTTTAGGGGTACTTGGTTTCAACTTCTGTCCAGAATATGCAAAGAACTCCTGAAACTCAACAATAAGAAAACTGGCTAAGAAATGAGTATAAGAAGCTCATCAGAGAAGAATTACAGATGGCAAATATGCATGTGAAAATATGTTGAACATCAGATGTCATTAGAGAATAGTAAATTTAAACAAGAGATACCACTACATGTCTACTAGAATGGAAAAAAAATCCAAAATACTAATAACACCAAATGCTGGCAAGGATATGGAGCAGCAGGAGATTTTCTTTATTACTGGTGAGAATGCACAATAATATAGCCACTTTGAAATACTGTTTAGCAGTTTCTTAAAAACTGAACATACTATTGTAATACGATCCAGCAGTCATAATCCTTGATATTTTATAAGTGAGTTGAAAACTTTCGTTTGTACAAAAACCTGTATATAGATGTTTATTAAAAAAACTTGGAAGCAACCAAGGTGTCCTTCAAAGGAGAATGAATAAACTGGTATATCCAGACAGTGGAATATTATTTATCACTAAGAAAAAGAAACAGAAAAGCTTTGAAGAGATGAAAAAACATGGAATTTTCAATGCGTGTTACTGAGTGAAAGAAGCCAATCTGAAAAAGCCATATACTGTATGATTCCAACTATATGACATTCCATGGAATTCTCCAGGCCGGAATACTGGAGTGGGTAGCCTTTCCCTTCTCCAGGGGATCTTCCCAACCCAGAGATCGAACCCAGGTCTCCCACATTGAAGGCAGAATAGGTCTCCCACATTGAAGGCAGATTCTTTTCCAGCTGAGCTACCAGGGAAGCCCAAGAATCCGGAGTGGATAGCCTATCCCTTCTCCAGTGGATCTTTCCCACCCAGGAATCCAACTGGGATATCCTGCATTGCAGGTGTATTCTTTACCAGCTGAGCTACCAGGGAAGCCCATATGACATCCCAGAGTTGGCAAAACTATAGAAACAGCACAAAGATTGGTAGTGTCAGGGGTGGAGGAGAGGGATAAATATGCAGAGCACAAAGACTTGTTTGGGCAGCAAAACTGTTCTGTGTGATACTGTGATGGTTACAAGGCATACATTTGTCCAAACCCATAGAACATACAACACTAAGGGTGAAACCTAATGTAAACCTTCCACTTCGGTGATGATGATCTCAGTTATGGGTTCATTGATTATATTAATGACAAATGTATCCTTCTGATTTATAATAGGGAAATTGTGCATGTATGGGAATAGGAGCTGTATGGAAACTATGAATCTTTCACTTTTGCAGTGAACTATAACTACTTTAAGAAATAAAGTCTGTTTAAAAATAAAGAAGGCTATTGTAAACAATGCAGCGATGAACATTGGGGTGCACGTGGCTCTTTCAATTCTGGTTTCCTCGGTGTATATGCCCAGCAGTGGGATTGCTGGGTCATATGGCAGGTCTATTTGCAGCTTTTTAAGGAACCTCCACACTGTTTTCCATAGTGGCTGTACTAGTTTGCATTCCCACCAACAGTGTAAGAGGGTTCCCTTTTCTCCACATCCTCTCCAGCATTTATTGCTTGTAGACTTTTGGATGGCAGCCATTCTGACTGGTGTAAAGTGGTACCTCATTGTAGTTTTGATTTGCATTTCTCTGATAATGAGTGATGTTGAGCATCTTTTCATGTGTTTGTTAGCCATTTTTATATCTTCCTTGGAGAAATGTCTGTTAAGTTCTTTGGCCCACTTTTTAATTGGGTTGTTTATTTTTCTAGAATGGAGCTGCAGGAGTTGTTTGTAAATTTTTGAGATTAATTGTTTGTCTGTTGCTTCATTGGCTATTATTTTCTCCCATTCTGAAGGCTGTCTTTTCACCTTGCTTATAGTTTCCTTTGTTGTGCAAAAGCTTTTAATTTTAATTAGGTTGCATTGTTTACAATAGCCAGGACATGGAAGCAACCTAGATGCCCATCAACTGACGAATGGATAAGAAAGCTGTGGTATATATACACAATGGAATACTACTCAGCATTAAAAAAAAATTCATTTGAAGCAATTCTACTCAGATGGACGAAACTGGAGCCCATTATCCAGAGTGAAGTAAGCCAGAAGCAAAAACAACAATACAGTATATTAACACATATATATGGAATTTAGAAAGACAGTAATGAGAACCCAACATGGGAGACAACAAAAGGAACGCAGATGTATAGAATAGACTTGTGGACTTTGTGGATGAGGGTAAGGGTGGGATGAGATGGGAGAAGGGCATTGAAGCATGTTAATTGTCATGTGTCTAATCAATCGCCAGCCCAGGATTGATGCTCGGGACTGGTGCAGCGAGATTTCCCGGGGGGGAGGGAGGGGGGGGGGAGCCGGAGGGGAAGCATATGTAAACCCATGGTGATATCATGACAATGTATGGCAAAAACAATAATAAAAAATAAATAAATAAAATTAAAAACAAAAAAAAATAAAAATAAAGAAGGGGAAAGATAAGACGTTGGCTCATATACTCAGGATAGGGTGCAGTTGAAGTAAAAAGACTGTAGCGCTCACTTCTGAGTCCTTTCAAGTTTCTTTGTCTATTTATGCCACACAGCTTTCTCTGCTGATAACATAATTGCAAGAACCAGAGATGGAGAAGAGCCTGGAAACCTAGTGGAGAGAAGGGACCAGATAGAATCAATACTTGCCTACTTGTGTAGAAGTACCTAAGCCTGGCCACAAGTATAATTCACCACAGACTTGCTTAGCAGTTGTTCTTTTTCAGTTCCGTTCAGTCATTCCATCATATTTGACTCTTTGCGACCCCATGGACTGCAGCACGCCAGGCTTCCCTGTCCATCACTAACTCCCGGAGCTTACTCAAACTCAAGGGAGTCCATAGAGTCTGTGATGCCATCCAACCATCTCATCCTCTGTCGTCCCCTTTTCCTCCTGCGCTCAATCTTTCCCAGCATCAGGGTCTTTTCCAGTGAGTCAGTTCTTCACATCAGGTGGCCAAAGTATTGGAGTTTCAGCTTCAGCATCAGTCCTTCCAGTGAATATTCAGGACTCCTTTAGGATGGACTCCATTAGGATGGACTGGTTGGATCTCCTTGCAGTCCTAGGGACTCTCAAGAGTCTTCTCCAACACCATAGTTCAAAACCATCAATTCTTCAGCACTCAGCTTTCTTTATAGTCCAGCTCTCACATCCATGCATGACTACTGGAAAAACCATAGCTTTGGCTAGACAAACCTTTGTTGGCAAAGTAAAGTCTGCTTTTTAATATGCTGTCTAGGTTGGTTATAGCTTTTCTTCCCAAGAGTAAGCGTCTTTTAATTTCATGGCTGCAATCACCATCTGCAGTGATTTTGGAGCCCCCCAAAAATAAAGTCTGTCATTGTTTTCCATCTATTTGCCATGAAGTGATGCGACCAGATGCCATGATCTTAGTTTTCCGAATGTTGAGTTTTAAGTCAACTTTTTCACTCTCCTCTTTCACTTTCATCAAGAGGCTCTTTAGTTCTTCTTCCCTTTCTGCCATAAGAGTGATATCTGCATATCTGAAGTTATAAATATTTCTCCTGGCCATCTTGATTCCAGTTTGTGCTTCATCCAGTCCAGGATTTCTCATGATGTACTCTGCATATAAGTTAAATAAGCAAGGTGACAATATACAGCCTTGATGTACTCCTTTCCCAATTTGGAACCAGTCTGTTGTTCCATGTCCAGTGTTGCTTCTTGACCTGCAGATTTGTCAGGAGGCATGTCAGGTGGTCTGGTATTCCCATCTCTTAAAGAATTTTTCATGGTTTGTTGTGATCCACACAGTCAAGGCTTGGCTTGGTCAATAAAGCAGAAGTAGATGTTTTCCTGGAACTCTCTTTTTTAGTGATCCAGTGGATGTTGGCAATTTGATCTCTGGTCCCTCTGCCTTTTCTAAATCCAGCTTGAACATCTGGAAGTTCACAGTTTACATTCTCCAAACCTGGTTTGGAGAATTTTGAGCATTACTTTGCTAGTGTATAAGATGAGTGCAGTTGTGCGGTAGTTTGAACATTCTTTGGCATTGCCTTTCTCTGGGATAGAAAGGAAAACTGACCTTTTCCATTCCTGTGGCCATTGCTGAGTTTGCCACATTTGCTGGCATTTTGAGGGCAGACTTTCACAGCATCATCTTTTAGATTTGAAATAGCTCAAATGGAATTCTATCACCTTCACTAGCTCTGTTCATAATGATGCCTCCCTAAGGCACACTTGACTTCTCACATTCCAGGATGTCTGGCTCTAGGTGAGTGATCACACCATCATGGTTATATGGGTCATTAAGATCGTTTTTGTACAGTTCTTCTGTGTATTCTTGCCACCTCTTCTTAATATATTCTGTTTCTGTTAGGTCCCTACCATTTCTGTCCTTTATTGTGCCCATCTTTGTATGAAATGTTCCCTTGGTATCTCTGATTTTCTTGCAGAAATCTCTAGTCTTTCCCATTGTATTGTTTTCCTCTTATTTCTTTGCATTGATCACTGAGGAAGGCTTCTTTATCTCTCCTTGCTATTCTTTGGAAATCTGCATTCAAATGGATATAACTTTCCTTTTCTCCTTTGTCTTTTGCATCTTTTCTTTTCTCAGCTATTTGTATGGTCTCCTCAGACAACCATTTTGCCTTTTTGCATTTTGGGAGGTGGGGGGGGATGTTTTTGATCTCTGTCTCCTGTACAATGTCAGGAACCTCAGTCCATAGATCCTCAGGTACTCTGTCTATCAGATCTAATCCCTTGAATCTATTTGTCACTTCCACTGTATGCTCATAAGGGATTTGATTTAGGTCATACCTGAATGGTCTAGTAGTTTTCCCTTCTTTCTTCAATTTAAGTCTGAATTTGGCAATAAGGAGTTCATGATCTGAGCTACAGTCAGCTCCTGGTCTTGTTTTTGCTGACTGTATAGAGTTTCTCCATCTTTGGCTGCAAAGAATATAGTCAGTCAGATTTCAGTGTTGACCATCTGGTGATGTCCATGTATATAGTCTCTTCTCTTGTGGTGGTGGTGGTGTTTTTTGTTACTTTTTTTTTTACATTTTTTGGCAGAAGACATGCAAGATTATGATAGATATCACCAATGGATGCCTATTTTACAGGTGACATAGCTATCAATACGTAGGTGAGATAATCTGAGCTTAATGAGTAATTAGATTCCTTGGTGTTTCCTTGTCTTCAGTTTCTCTGTATCTCCTTTATGTTCTCCCAGTGTCCAATATGACACACAGTTCTTGCACCCTGTAGTAATTGTATCTTAGGAACTCCTACATCCCATTTTTTCCTGTTGTCTAGAAGAGAATTAGATACTGTACAGAAAAATACAACATACACAATTTTATAGCAATTTATTATGCCATATACATCCCACGCCTAAATTAAATTCTTAAGTAACAATGATTTTAGCAAGTGATACTCTTTTGATAAACACTGAAAACTCTTGCTCTTCAATATTTAAAATTTTAAAATATCTTTCAGAATCAGAATATTTTGAAGTGTGTCCAACCTTTCACGTTGTAATGTCCTATATAATGAATACCCTCTGCATGGAGGAATGGTTTGTTTCTGAGATATTACTACTTCATATGGTAGCTCATCCCATTCTGCTTAGCTAAAGTTTCTATAAAGCTTTTCCTGACAGTGAACCAGCTAGACATAACTTCCATATATTGAGCCTACTTTATCTTCTGGGAGCTGTTTCTTAAAGTCTTTCGGGTCAAGGACTCCTTTGAAAATCTGATACATTATATCAAGAACTCTTTTTCCAAGGGAGGGATTTTTCTAGCATTCATAAATTTTTAACAATTTCACGGATTTTGGGGACCCTTGAAGGGTTTAGAAAAAAACCCAAGAAAACAGATTTAGATCCTCAGCTATAGAACAACATAATGTCACTTTTTTCTTCTATGTTAAAATATATTAAAGAACTTAGGCTTAACATTTCCAGTTCCTTTAACCAGTCCTAACATACCTTGATTTTAGACAGACCTTTGCTATCCATGTCACCTACTTTTATCTTTATTTTAATGTCTATATCTTTCTGAATGGGATGACTTTAATCTTCATTTGAAATTATCTCAATCACTGAAACTGTAATTCATATTACACTAGTAGCAGTTTTAGGGTTCACATCACAGTACGTTCTTGCCTTATACAGAGTTTCTATTTAGCTTCACCTTCGCATCATCCACAAATCTCTGAGACAGTACTTAACACATTGTTGATATTCCATTGACTATTTGTGGAATGAATAAAACTTCTAATTCTTTTTTGCATCAAAAGTGGCCAAACACGTTTTACTGCATAGCATAGTAATGTATGCCTGTGAGGGATGGGATGAGAGTGTGTGTTGCATCATACTTAAGTGGTAGCTTTTTGGAACCTAAACTGTGGATTTAACATTTACTGTTGTTAAATTTCGCTGTACAAGAGCAGTTAGTTCCTTTATTATCTAGATAAGAGGCCAAGGAATAGAAACAAACAAAAAATGATAGTTTTTACTTTCGGTATATAATGTGGGCAGTAGATGTGTAGCACCGTATAGGAGCTGTACACACATGGTTTGGTAACTGAATGAATAATTAATGGTCATACATTTATATTAAT
This sequence comes from Antilocapra americana, assembly GCA_007570785.1. NCBI lineage: Eukaryota > Metazoa > Chordata > Mammalia > Artiodactyla > Antilocapridae > Antilocapra > Antilocapra americana. The sequence continues at coordinate 7,029,413 of ML663567.1, forward strand.
AACTAAAGCATGTAATTCGAGAGCTTGATTCACTATTACTAAATGCTTTATGTTTTTTGTAGTTGAAGTATAATTGATTTACAATGTTGTGTTAATTTCTGCTGCACAGCAAAGTGATTTAGCCATACATATACATTCTGTTCTGTATTCTTTTCCATTATGGTTCATCACAAGTCACTGAATATAGTTACCTGTGCAATACAGTCGGCCCTTGTTGTCCATTCATTTTGTATATGCCACAGGTCTTTTCTCTGTGTCTATGAATCTGTTTTGTAGATAGGTTCATTTGTATCATGTTTAGGTTCCACATATAAGTGTTGTCATTCTAAAGATGAGTACCTTAAATTGTAGCTTCATGTGTATTTTCTAGATGTCCGGATAAAACAGTTAACCTTAATGTGCCCCATTTCCCCCCATCCCCCAAATCACTATAATTGATCAAACATGATAGAAGATTGTGATGTAATTTGGGGCCGTCACCTCTGTGGACTGAAAAAAATACATTTCATTTCGCACCTCCTTGGGTCTCAACCTTCAGCCAACTGATTCCTGATTCATAGTTTATGTGACCTGGGAAATATTTTTACTCCTTCACAGGCAATTTTAATCAGCTTGGAAATCTTTTTTGTTGAATGATTAACTGTGCTTTTGGCTTTTTGCACCTACCCTTGAACTTCCTCTCTTTCTCCTATTGAGTAGAAAGTAAGGAACAGCAATGATTGGATTCAGTTCAGTTCAGTCATGATTGTATTACTCGTATTCTAAGCATCAAGAAAAAGCCACCATTGTGGTTATATTGTTTACTATTTGGGCTCTGTTCTTTCTTTTCTTTAATCTAGGGATGTAGCCTTGCCACTTTCTGAGCCTGCTTCTTTGACTGCTGTGGTATCTTTAGAATCCAGGGCATCTTTAAACAGGGATCTGCATAATACAGAAGAGCTTATCCTCCTCTAGCTCTCTCTCCCTCTCTCTCTCTGTCTTTAGTTGCTAAGTTATGTTTGACTCTTGGGACCCCATGGACTGTAGCCTGCCAGGCTCCTCTGTGCATGGGATTCTCCAGGCAAGAATACTGGAGTGGACTGCCATTTCCTTCTAGTTGATTTGAATTTGAAAACCTGGTGTGTGAAATTGATCTCTACATGATTCTCATGTCACCACACTGATAATGAACAGCTTTCCAATGTAAAGCTATTGAAAAGCTATTTAAAGACCCTGTGCTTTCTGAGAGAATAGAAGGTTGAGTTATTGCAGTGATAATGAGACTGGTTTGTCAGGAGACTTTCTAAGCCCTGAACTGGGGCACTTTATCCTGAGATATGATCACTCTAGGCTAGGTGTTCTCAACCAACATTCACAGATCCATGAAGCAATGGTTCTCAAAGCTGACTGAACCTCAGATTTAACTCAAATAGCATTTTAAAACTGAGGGTTCCTAGGCCTGTTCTGTGTTCTTTTATTTGAGGTATAGCCACAAGAGGAGACACAGGAGAGGCACATGGAAACAAAGTTTGTTTTACTCAGAGGTCCTGGAGAGATAAAGTCACTGTGTGCCACAAGGGAGAAGGCTCAAGCAGCAGAGGGGCGCCGAAAGAGAGCACACGGACCTGCAGGCTAGTGTCCTTCTTGGAGGTGTAGGGGGAGGCCAGGGTGGGTTACCCAAGTAGAAGAGCCAAGAAGATGTCATTGGTGCCTTTGAATGTTACTAGGTCATGTTCAGAGGAAGGCAGGAAAGGGAAATTGTGGCAGAAGCCAACCTTATCATCCAGGTACACCTGCTCACCTGGGCAAGGTGCTTACAGCCTGTTTGTGGATATGTTGAGGCAGTGAAGAAAAGGTTTTAAAAATGAAGTTTTTAAAATATTTACAATAAAGTGCCACATCCTCAGAGTTTTTTTTTAATTATATGCAAGTGTTTATTTAAAATAATTTTCCAAGTTTTCCTGTAATTTAACAGCTTTTGCTTCACTTTTATCCTCTCAAACAGCTAGAAACCAATGCTTACATTTTCTGTATTTTAACTATGAATGCTATTTTAATGACATCTTTATTAATACTAGAATCAAGATATATCAACCAACAAGCAGCACAGATTTAAATGACCTTCCTGATAGTTACAGTGTGGCTGGCAGTTTTTGGACTTTATCAGATGCTAGACACTATTTCACACCATCTTCAACCAGTGGTCTCACTTAGGGAAGTGTTGCTCCCCCCTTCAGGCCTACTTTCTCTCTGCAAAATAAATAAAGCTTATCCCGCTGTAAAACCCCATGAATGCACTGCTCATCACCTTCAGTTACTTCATCTTTATTTGCAGTCTCTCCACCTATAAACCATAATTATTCACACTAAAATATAACATGATTCATTAAAAAATAAACACCCAAAATATCCTCAATCATTCTAATATATTCCCATTAATAGATAAAGGACTTTCACTTAAAATTTCATTTTTTATTTCTACTTCTTCAATAGTCGGGTCACAACTGTAAAACAAATGCATTTAGAAACACAAAAGATACATTTCAATGACCAAAAATAGGTAATGATTATGAAAATCTTTTGTACATTTTGCCAAGGCCAACAGAATGAAAGCTGATATGAAAAAGTCAGTCTTCAAATAGTACATGGTCAGGATTAAAGCTTACAAATGTATTTTCTTAGAAGAGTCTCAGATGATCTTGGAAATCCCTGAAATTATGATACAAAATTCTATGTTGTCATGTTTCTTTGGACCTATAGCTTCCATCAGACTCAGAGAGTACACTGACCCCAAAGAGGTTAAAATAAGAACACTTCCTTGATCCAGTGGTTCTCAGACTTTAAGGTGCTCCAGAATTACCCAGGCACTTGTGAAAAACAGGTTGCTAGGCTCTCCTGCCAGGAATCCTGATCCTGGTAGTGGTGGAGCCTGAGAATTTTCATTTTAAACTAGTTCCTTGATATTGTTCATGTAGCTAGATGGTGGAGGGCTGTCCTTTGAGAACCACTGTTTTAGGACTTGGCTAACACCACTCTGTGCCTTCAGCATTAAGCTCTGGAAGTAAAATATATTCTTCAGGATTCTTCACCAATTAATATAGTAATAAACTTAATTAAGCATACTAAAGCTCAGTCTAGCTCACTAATATAAGAGAATGGTAAAGAAAACACCCTCCTTTCTGACAAGGCAAGTGGCAGTGGAAGATACATAGGTGTTTTTAGTTGTTGTTCAGTCACCCAGTCATGTCTGACTCTTTGCGACTCCATAGACTGCAGCATACTAGACCTCCTTGTCCCTCACCATCTCCCGGAGTCTGCCCAAGTTCATCTTCATTGCATAGGTGGTACCATCCAGCCACCTCAATCTCTGATGCCCTCTTCTCCTTCTGCCCTTGATCTTTCCTAGCATCAGACTTTTCCAGTGAGTCATCTGCTTTCATCAGATGACCAAAATACTGGCTTCAGCTTCAGCATCAGTCCTTTCAGTGAATATTCAGAGTTGATCTCCCTTAAGGTTGACTGGTTTGATCTCCGTGCTGTCCAAGGGACTTTGAGGAGTCTTTTCCAGCACCACAGTTTGAAGGAATCGATTCTTTGGCCTTCTGCCTTCTTTACGGTTCAGCTCTTAAAACCATACATGACCACTTGGAAGACCATAGCCTTTACTATCAGAGAAGGCAGTGACACCCCACTCCAGTACTCTTGCCTGGAAACTCCCGTGGATGGAGGAGCCTGGTAGGCTGCAGTCCATGGGGTCGCAGAGAGTCGGACACGACTGAGTGACTTCACTTTCACTTTTCATTCTCATGCATTGGAGAAGGAAATGGTAACCCACTCCAGCATTCTTGCTTGGAGAATCCCAGGGTCGGGGGAGCCTGGTGGGCTGCCGTCTATGGGGTCGCACAGAGTCAAACACAACTGAAGTAACTTAGCAACAGCAGCAGCCTTTACTATAGGAACCTTTGTCTGCAGAGTAATGTCTCTGCTTTTCAACAACTGTCTAGGTTTGTCATTGCTTTCCTGCCAAGAAGCAATCGTCTTTCCGATTTCATGGCTGCAGTCACCGTTCGCAGTGATTTTGGAGCCTTAATATTTAGTCTTTAAGCCAGCTTTTTCACTCTCCTTCATCCTCATCAAGAAGTTCTTTAGTTGTTCTTCTTTGCTTTGTCATTAGAGTGGTGTCATCTGCATGTCTGAGGTGGTTGATGATTCTCCCTCCTATCTTGATTCTGGCTTGAAACTTAGCCTGTAGGTTAAACAAACAGGGTGACAGCAGACAGCCCTATCCTACTCCTTTCTCTACCGTGAACCAGTCAGTTCTTCCATACAGGGTTCTAACTGTTGCTTCTTGACCCCCATGCAGGTTTCTCAGGAGGCAGATAAGATGGTCTGATATTCCCATCTCTTGTAAGAGATTTGCTTTATATCAGTCAGTTCAGTTCAGTTGCTCAGTGGTCTTTGTGACCTCATGGACTGCGGCACGCCAGGCTTCCTTGTCCATCACCAACTCCCAGAGCTTACTCAAACTCACATCCACCGGGTCAGTGATGCCATCCAACCATCTCATCCTCTGTCGTCCCCTTCTCTTCCTCCTCTCTGTTTTTTTCCCAGCATTGGGGTCTTTTCCAGTGAGTCAGTTCTTCACATCAGGTGGCAAAAGTTTTGGGAGTTTCAGCTTCAGCATCAGTCCTTCCAGTGAATATTCAGGACTGATTTCCTTTAGCATTGACATATATATTGTTTTATATATTATAGTACAAAATAAGCTACTTAATCCCCTCCCACCTTTCATATCCCAACCAGTAACCACTAGTTTTTTCTCTTTATATATGGGTCTGCTGTTTTTTTTTTTTTCAATTCTATTCACTGTGCTAAGTCGGTTCAGTTGTGTCTTACTCTGTGTGATCCTGTGGACTGCAGCCTGCCAGGCTCCTCTGTCCATGGGATTCTCCAGGCAAGACTACTTTAGTGGCTTGCCGTTTCCTTCTCCATTTTATCCAGTAGTTTGTTATTTTAGCACTTGATTCCTTATGTAGTGTTTCTTACCATTAGAGTAGAAAAGTTCATAGTTCCATGACCATTCAAATGGTTTGATTTTTTTTTTAACTGAATAATATAACTTTATAAGTGTGCTCATGTTATCCAAGGCCAAGGTAGAATACATTCAAAGTTAAAATATTAAATATAGTTTGCCATAAATGTGCTGGGAAATAGGAAAGATGATCCTAAGGATTCCTGAAATTAGGAAAACTTGTTCCACTTTAAAAAACTCCTAAAAGCAGATGGTAAGTAGTCAATGCAGAGAAGCTATCCCTGAGGAGAAAGCAACAAAAACAACACCACTAAATCCATGGGTGTTTATTTGCCTGGACTGCTTACAGGCTGCTGAAACTTTGAAGGAAACTAAGATCCTGTAACGAATCTTTATTATCTATGAAGAGTCTAATTGAGAAATTTTCCTCTCTGTATAGAGATAAACTTAAGCCAAAAGCTTCTGGGCATCACTAATAGAGTCTTAACCTTTTTCCCTTCCCACTTATGCAAAAGTAGCAGTAGCAGTGTTTATGAAAAGTTTGGTTTAGTTTTGTTTATCTTCAGTTTGCTCTTAAACATTAAGCTGCTTAAATAATACAGTATTAGAATCTTAGAATTAGAAAATATCTTTGATATTTCATGAACAACCCTTTGCCAAAGCCAGAAATGGGATCCTTCAGTGACAAGTTTGTCAAGTTAGTTTTCATCCACATTCTTGATTGCTTCTAGTTATTGGAAGTTCACCACTTCATAAGTCAGTCTGGTTTGATAGTGTTTAATTATTAAAAATTTTTACATTCTTTGTGTTGAGCTAGAATTAGCTTCCTGGAAATTTTGCTTATAAGCTTCTTTCTTTTCAAATTACCCAACCCTTTCAGTAATTGTATATAATTAAATATTGTTTGTTCATTCTTTTAAATGATTCTAATGATTCATGATTTTAAAGTGTCGAACATCTTAGTTTGTAATTTGTTCCTCTTTTATGTCCCAAATTGAACAAGATATTCCAACATAGTATGACCAATGTAAAGTCTAAAGGGACCAGTACCTCCCTTGGTGCAGGTACTTTGTGTCAAAATTTGATTTACCCCCACTCTGTCCTTTCTTTTTAAAAAATACATAACTTCTATTGGCTTAGTGTCCTGAAATCCTCCAGGACTCTTTCACATGAATTTCTAGGAATCTGGATCTCTCTTACATTCTACCTATGTAGTTGATTTTTTGTTTTTAACTTAAAAATAGAACCTAACTTTTTGATTATTAAATTTGGGAGTAATCCTTCTTCCACTTTTCTTGATCATTTTAAAATCTAGGTCTTCATTGTATTTTTTGTAAGATTTACTTTGGAATAATTCTGTCATATATTAATTTATAAATAAAGGTAGCCTTCAAGTGATAGTGTGTAAGACAAAAGATGAAGGGATTGTATGTTAAATGTTAAAAGTAATACTATTATTCAGTACTCTTTAACTAGATGTAAATGTACCAAGAACCGTCATGCAGCCCATGTTTCTGATTTACCTATTGCAGAGTTTCTTCATATAAGTAACCTTTGTTTTTACTAAAAGACAAATTACTCTCAGTGAATATATTTGGCTCTTAGTAATCACTGTGTGAGGTTTTTTTGTTTTTTTTTTTTTTGCTTCCATGGTTCAAATTGTCCATCTTGGAGTTTTGCTGAAGTTCATTTGCTAGCATGTATTTTTTTTTTCTGAATAGCTCCCTTATTTAAAAAATAAATATAAATAGATAACTTATCTCTAGTATCTTGATAATGTTATTTTTTTCTCCAAAGATTGCCAGTAATGGCTCTGTGTTTATATCTGTCAATTTAATATTCTAACATGTAATTTATTTGAACCCATATAAACTTCGTATTTCGATTGTTTAACAAAAGCTGGATGATTTTCCTCTGATTTTTGTAATAGTGGAAGAGTGAAGAAGGCCTAAATCTCCAACAATGAGAAAAGGTGTAATAAAAACTTAATGTTCATTTGCTTAAGTATTTATTAGTTAGATATTTTAAATGATGGCAATGAAATAACAAGGAAAGAGTGCTAATTGGAAAGTTGCCTGGCAATCCAGTGGTTAGGACTCCCTGTGATTTCTCTGCAGGGGCCTGGGTTCAGTCCCTGCTTGGGGAACTGTCATCCCAAAAGCTATGTGGCAGACCAAAAAAGAAAGAGGAAAAGAGTACTAAGCGAAATGAGCAACTTATAAAGCATATGTTCCTTAAAACTTGGTAACAAATATACATACTTGTGAAAAAAAAAAGGCCAAAAGGGCACATACTTAACTGACTGAGTTCATGCTTAGAACTATAGGATCCTTTTGTACACTCAATTCTTTTGTTTTCCAAATTATTCTCTAATTGCAACAAACTGGGGAAAATTCTGAAAGAGATGGAAATACCAGATCACCTGACCTGCCTCCTGAGAAAACTGTGCGGGTTAAGAAGCAACAATTAGAACTGAACATGGAACAACAGACTGGTTGCAAATCGGGAAAGGAATATGTCAAGGCTGTATGTTGTCACCCTGCTTATTTAACTTATATGCAGAGTACATCATGAGAAATGCCAGGCTGGATGAAGCACAAGCTGAAATCAAGATCTCTGGGAGAAATACCAATAACCTCAGATATGCAGATAACACCACCCTTATGGCAGAAAGTGAGGAGGAACTAACAAACCTCTTGAGGAAAATGAAAGAAGAGAGTGAAAAAGTTGGCTTAAAACTCAACATTCAGAAAACTAAGATCATGGCATCTGGTCCCATCACTTCATGGCAAATAGATGGGGAAACAATGGAAACAGTGACAGACTTTATTTTCTTGGGCTCCAAAATCACTGCAGATGGTGACTGCAGCCATGAAATTAAAAGATGCTTACTCCTTGGAAGAAAAGCTATGACCAACCTAGACAACATATTAAAAAAGCAGAGACATTACTTGGCCGACTAAGGTCCATCTAGTCTAAGCTATGATTTTTTTCAGTAGTCATGTGTGGATGTGAGAGTTTGACTATAAAGAAAGCTGAGTGCCGAAGAATTGATGCTTTTGAACTGTGATGTTGGGGAAGATTCTGCAGAGTCCATTGGACTACAAGGAGATTCAACCAGTCCATCCTAAAGGAGATCAGTCCTGGGTGTTCATTGGAAGGACTGATATTGAAGTTTAAACTCCAATACTTTGGCCACCTGATGCAAAGAACTGACTCACTGGGAAAGACCCTGATGCTGGGAAAGATTGAGGCCAAAAGAAGAAGGTGAGGACAGAGGATGAGGTCATTGGGTGTCATCACTGACTCAATGGACATGAGTTTGAGCAAGCTTCAGGAGTTGGTGATGGACAGGGTGGACTGGTGTGCTTCAGTCAGTGGGGTCACAAAAAGTGGGACACAGCTGAGCGACTGAACTGAAAATAATTATTTATAAGGAAAACTGATATTTTCTAGAAATAGGATTCAATATGTGTTTTTTATGGTTTAGTTTATTTTTAATCCCTGGTTTACACTTTCTACATTTAAATATTTTTTTCTTGACAGAAATGCTAGTGACAAAGTAAGAATTAAACAGAAAAACTATTAGTGTTTTCTCATTGTCTGAAATTCTGTTTTTCAGAAGTTATCTTTAAAACCTCCTTTATGTTGAATTGTTTACCTTGTTCTTTTTGATAGGTGAAATAATTGTTTCTTCTTTCTGATAGGTAAAATAAGTATCTTCAGTTTCTTCCATTTTACGTTCAAAGTTTAAAGCTTTGTTCAGCAGATAGCAAAACACTTTGCTCTCTGCATGTCAACAAGCATGAAGAAAACATGGTTCTTTCACACCATATTACATAGTAAAAGTCATTCATTCAGATATGAATGAAGAAATATTGTTTGTAGCCACAAGGTTTCTACAAGCATTTTGACAAAAGTCACTTAATCTTCCTGAATGTCCATTTCTTCATCGGTTAAAATGAGAACCTTAATCTCTGAAGTTCCATTTCTGTTTTAACAGCTGTTAAATTTCCTCATTTTCTTTCTACCCCCTCTGATTTGAAAATCTACCTTTATTTTACACTAAATTCCCATACTTACCTGAAACTATTTTGGGACTTTTTAAACAGTCCATTGATTATTATTTATGTGTGTTGTGTTCCAGTTTCACCTTGTTGTATTAATTAAAGCATTAAAAATATGTTGTATCTTTTATGGCTAGTTCCATATCATTGATTTGTATTTATTTTTTTCTTCCTTTCTAGAACTTGTCTGATTATATTTTCTGTAAATTTAATATGTTTGCTTCCAAAATGTTCTTAATATTTTTATCAGTCATATTAAAATTATGGAATTATTTTTTTTAATTATTGACAGAGGTTTAAAGGAAAAATATCAGGTATTCAGAATATTATAATATGAGCAAGGGAACCAAAGTAAATCATCAGACATCACTGTATTAATTAATTTTGCAGTAACTATTTCTGAAATTGTAGTGAGAATATTTCTAGTGGTTTTGAAAGAAGTGTGAAAACTTAGCATTTAATTCTAGTTATTTTTTGGTTTATGTGGTTACAGGGTATATCTGTGTTCTCCAATAGTAAAGCTATAAAATACAGGTTAGAGTAAGATGAAAATTTAAGTCTAAAAATCTATTAACTATAATTTTTAAATTTATTTTTGGCTGCACTGGATCTTCATTGCTTCACACAGGCTTTATTTAGTTGTGACAAGTGGAAGCTACTCTGATGGTGATATGCCACATGCTTCTCTTTGCGGGTGGCTTCTCTTGGTCTAAGGTGCTTGGGCTTCAGTAGTTGCAGCGCTCAGTAGTTGTGGTCCATGGGCTTAGTTGTCCCGTGGCATGTGGAATCTTCCCAGACCAGGGATTGAATCCATATCACCAGCATTTGACAGGTGGATTCTTGACCATTTGACCCTCAGGGAAGTCCTGGAATTATTTATTAATGGAAAGAAAAGCTAATTATCTTAATGGCATACACCCATGAAGTTGTAGAGGAGGAAGAGGACAGTCACACCTCCCTACTTGTGTGTTCTGCATATAAGGAGTCAATCAACCATTGATGAAAAATTTCAGAAGAAAAAATACCAAAAGGTTCTCAAAAGCAAAACTTGAATTTTCCTTGTGTCTATATACAATTTGGGGGACTTTCCTACTGGTTCAGACAGTAAAGAATCTGCCTGCAATACAGGAGACCCTGGGTTCGATCCCTGGGTTGGGAAGATCCCCTGGAGAAACGAATGGCAGCCCATTCCAGTATTCTTGCCTCGAGAATTACTTGGACAGAGGAGGCTGGCAAGCTTACAGTCCATTTGGTCGCAAGTTGAACATGACTGGGCCACTAAAACAGCCAACTATTTACATAGTATTTACATTATATTAGGTATTATAAGTAATCTAGAGGTGACTTAAAGTATATGGAAGGGTTATATGCAAATACTGTTCTATTTCATATAAAGAACTTGAGCCTTGAAAGATTCTGATATCCTCCTAGACCCTGAAACCAGTTCCTTGCCATTACAGAGGAATGATTGTAAGTGAAACCTCATAATATTGAGAAGAAAGAAGATTGATAGGGAGATTCTTAAAGAGAAGCCATAGATATGACAAATTGATAGAAGTACTACTCCAATTAGATTATGTGCTTTATTGATACTCAGAAGGGCTAGAAGAAAAAGATAAAAGGACTCTGAATTCAGCCATAATGCTTATTGAAACACAGAGACTGTTTGCATAGTGCTTTTGTGTTCTCAGCAGTGATTTTTCTTAGTCAAATATATGTCATAAAAATTATGATAAATATTTACAAAGTTAAAAAATGAACACATTCTGTTGTTGCATAACTTTCCTCTTATGACTGGGGCAGTTACCCAGGATATAGTGAAGAAAGGAGGGAAAGGTGCACTAATTCAAGACATCCCACACATATTGGTTGACTGAGTGTCCTGTATGCTTAGGGGAGAAAAGAGAGTTTAAAAATCAGTATTAGGTCTTTATCATCTGGAAATCCTGGAGCTTCATGGTCTTTTGAAGTGTACCATGCTACACCACCTTTGCAGTGCCTGGAAGATCTACATAGATACATTAATGTGAAGATGTTAATCATTAGGGTAATACCATGGTGCAAGAGTCACACATTTGATTATATATTTTAATAGATTAATAATAGGACAATGGGACATATTGAAAAGTATTTTCCTCAATCTGTCAGCTTCAGATAAGGCCATACCAAGTTCAAATCATTTTTAAATTTCTATTATTTCTCTTATTTTCCTATCCTTGTGTCTGGAAAAGTACTTAAAATGCTAAAGCACTGAAACTTAGAGGTTTTTGGTGTTTTGTACAGTCTGTATACTTGGAGAAATCCACTTGTTTAGATTTTCATATCTGTAAAGATGAGGGCTTTCTTTCATGGTACAAAATAAATGGGACCAAAATGTCAGTTTAACTCTTAATTATATGTATAAAGGTTCTACAATTATTGGCAGAAACAGATTTTCTTCAGATAGCCATACAGTATTGCCTTCCTTTTAGCCTCTGTTTACTTTCTCACCTCTGTTGATTTATTCAGCTTGTAACCTAGAAACCAGCTAAAAAGGAAGGAAGTCAGAGATGTGTATTTCTGGGCAGTAACTGGAGTAGTTTCCTCTTCCTCTAGCCTAGTTTAGCTGCCAGAAAAGACCTTTTACCCAACAGGAAAAAAAAAAAGAAGAGAAAAAAAAATTTAACTCTTCAACTTCCTTCCTTAATTCATTAAGGAAGGTATAAGTCTCCTCAAATTTGTGCTTTTTGCAGTCTGAAAGGTGATATTTAATACCATCCCTTACAAGTTGTAAGAACAAGAGAGAATTTAAGGAGACATGTTGTAAACACTAAGCAACTTACGCTTGCTACCAAAAGTGCTTTCTCAGTGTTGTTACTTCAATATTTTTATTTGTTAGAAATTTGTCAGTGTACCAGGCCAAACATACGTTTTATAAAAATATTTGTGTTAGTTGCTCAGCCGTGTCCAACTCTTTGCGACCCTATGGACTGTAGCCTACTAGACTCCTCTGCCCGTGAGATTTCTGAGGTAAGAGGACTGTAGTTGGTTGCAGTTCCCTTCTCCAGGGGATCTTCCTGACCCAGGGATTGAACCCTGGTCTCTCTCGTTGCAGGCAGATTCTTTACCATCTGAGCCACCAATGAAGCCCTATAAAAATATTTAACAAGCCCAATTTCAACATTAAGGTTTTCAGCTAGTTGCACTTGTAACCTTTATTTCCATTAAGAGTTGACTATGTCGCAAAGAGTCAGACAGGACTTAGCAACTAAAAAATAAAAATGTAGTATTTATAGTAATGGAAAAATGTCTAACTTTAATGTAGCCGTGATGCAGTATGAAATAAAAATGAGTGGTTTTTCAGTATTGACATTATTTTAATTTTATAAAATTATTAAATTGTGTATCATTAGCAATATATAAATACTGTGGCAGTTGTTAGTTAAGTATAGTTCTTAAGGCTACCTGATTTTGTAGGGGACATAGTACTTGAGGAACAAACATGTTTTTAAGTTAATAAAGACATAGTCAAATCTGAATTTATGTGAGATTGTAAGATGCATCTTGTGAAATATTTAACTCATTCTCTAATATACAGTAAACTGTAGAAAAGTAGTGTGACATGTATTAAAATTTGATGGTTTATAATATAATGTAATAGTGTGAATCAAACATTTGCTGTTTAGGGCTCAGAATAAGGCTGCCATATTAGTCCAGGTTTTTGTGGGTTTTTTTGGTAACTTATATTACACTGAATTCTTTTAATTCCATACATGTTTTATGATTACATCTTAAGTAATTATGAAATGAAATAGTAGTATTCTATATGTGATTTAATATTCACTTGACTCATTATTAAAAAGTACTTCGTTCTAAAGTTACGTTTCATTTCTATCACTGTTCTAAAACTGAATTTTACTAAAATTCTTAAAATAATCACTATTCCTCTCTTTTATCTTAAAAACAAAGATGGATGGAGATTTTCATAAGTACAATGCAGAATAGACTAAATTTAAAATATCTTTTCTCCTAGTAGTTAACCTAATGTTTTTTAGTGAAATGAAGCTGATACATCTATCTTGAATAGATTTAAAGGGACAGGGCATTGGCTGGGAATTGGAGGTTTTTCTCTTAACACGATTTGATATATTGATTGTATGGTATTAAAATCTGTAAATTTTTAGATTTATTGAAATTGCAGTACCTAACATGGGGACAGATTTAAAATAAAAAGCCATTCACACACATCATTAAAAATAGGTGGATGTTTTCTTGTACTTTCAGATATCTGACACTCGTTCTTTATATTCAGCGTGTTTATTATACATACAGCACAGATCTCAGTTCAGACTAATCACATGTCAGGTGCTGAATAGCCATCTGTAGCTATTAAAGGATTTTAGAACTATGAACTATTTAAATCATTCTTACAAATAATAAAAATGTTTCAGGAATAGTTTTTAATCTACCAAAATAATTATCAACAGTTAGTTTTTCCTTTGAGTAAAGTGTTAGTGCAATTGTTGGTTATGTCATTTGATTTCACTTAGATTATTACCCTAGAAATGTTTTAAACTGTTTTTCCCCCCTGTGTTTTTAAAAATATCAGTATATTTCCAATGAGAAATGAGTAAAACTAAGAGTAAATTCTTTACTTGAAAACACACTTGAAAGTATTCTTAATAGGTTTAAAGTTATGTTATATTTTTGCCCACTTGAGAGATATTTACATATTACTTGTTTTCTGCACTTTCTCACCTTGGTAAATCTGTAAGGCAAAAACTTTGTATTTGCATTTGCCTTGTGAAGGAGACAGTAAACTTGAGCTCTCTGTCTCGCCACTAGTCTGTCTTTGTCTGTTAAAATTATGAGCCAGTCTCTATGGCGCAGCCAAATGAGTAATCACCAGTAATGTGACTCGTGCTGGAAGTGACTCCATCAGCACCTGTGACGGAGGATTAGTTACAGTTTACAGAGCACCGCCTCTTCCCTTCTCTCAGTGTGCCCTAAGCCAAGTAGTCGTTCTCATTTGGGTGTCTGCGCTGTTGGAAGCTACTGCAGTGTGTTTCCACACAGACAGAGTACAGTGGGAAAAGGCTTTCTCTAGCTGATGGATGGCTGTTCTCTCTATTTGGAGTATCTTACTGGTTATGTAAGCGACCTCAGGAGAAATTATCCTGACCCAGATCGGAGGATGCAGTAGTGCTTCAGCTGCGGGATTTCTTGGTCGTTAACACCACAGTGCTGATGACAAAGAGCGAGTTGTAATCCTCATCACTGCCAGGACTGAGCCAGAGCAGACAGAAAATCGTCATTTGCTCGTCGGAGACTTGTTAGGTTACAGCCTCTGCTTCTTTCTGTGGTCTTGGCTTTTCTTACTATACAATGACGACGCTGCAAGTGAGCTCAGAAATGCTTAGTTTGAGAGCCATTTGCCTGTGATTTTTGAAGACTTAAGAATTATTGAGGCGAGATTAAAAAAAAAAATACTGCTCAAGAACAAAATGGAAATGTCAGCTATACTTCTTGACCTTTAAAGCCTTGTCGTGGGTATCGGAGATTTAAAGATACTTTAAAATTCTCAAGAACAAAGTACGGTTTGTATTTTTCTGCTTCCTTTTTCTTTTGTCTTAATTTACATTTGGTTTTGCTTCTTGATTTTAGGAATTAAGGTCACTGTCTCTTTCAGATCCAGCTTTCGTGGTCTTAGTTTTTTAGAATTTTTAATGATTTCATTTGTTTAGAGAGAGATTTATTGTGTTGGTAGTAATTTTATAACACTGTACGATAAAAAAAAACAAGCTCAGTTGTTTAAAACATTGTAGCAGAAATGTTTTGGATTAGGGTTTTAGAATATAATGTTTTAAGGGAAGTGGGGGTACTTGTTTCGTGGGGTTTTTTTCTTTCTGGTGTATGCTTGTCCCCACCCCCAACTTGTTTTCTAACAGTACCGTGTTTTTCAATAGACCTGCTTGGGTGGGAATTTGGACTTTGTTCTTTCGAGTCAATCCAATCTTTTTTTTCTTTTTAAAAAAGACTAAACCTTGACTTCTAAAATGTGCCTTAGATTGTTTTTTGCTTTAGTATTTCCTTAGTGAGATTTATATCAGATTTTTGTAGTTTATGAGCCTAATTTTTTTCACTTGGAAAAGGAATTGTTAAATGATAACTGGAGATTGTTAGAAACTTGGACTGTAGACATAAACCTTGTGAATTTCCAGTCAGATGTTAAATGGCGAGCTTTAACATGGTTTGTTTGAGCAGCTGAGTTATGTTTGAGAACTGTAGCTGATTTATTTTAAAAATGTTTTTCGAGGAGGGCTCATCTGTTCGCCTCTTCCTCATGTGAATGGAATGTGGTGCAGCATGGAGCCCCAAACAGGATACAGTTGTTCTAAGCATTCTTCCTATAGCGTGGTAGGCCCTAGGAGAAATGCAGGCTCTCTACTAAGTATTTATTTGGCTTTATACTATTTTTAAAGTGCAGTTAACAAAGACAAAGGACCTTAAATGAACTCTCAGTCCATTAATGAAATTGAAAAAGTGTTTTGTTTAATTGGCAATTTTAATTTGGATTTTCAAAGACTTTTTCAGCGTTAGAATGAAGTCATTTTGTGATTAAGGTCACATTCTACTGTGACTTTCATTTGATGGTAGCTTGTAGCTTCCCCTTAGGCTGTGGAAGTTCCTCATAGAATGGTATATCTTTAGTCTTGAATTACTTAGCTATGCATGAGTTCTAGTTTCTTTGCATTCCAGTGCACCTAGACCCATGAAATACTACAGGTTCATCCAAAATCTGTAGGATTCATTCACTTTTATTTAAATATTTGTTTTTATTTTTAAGCTAATGTCTTTGAAGTGGATGTTTTTTACCTGGATACAAAAATTATTAATGGTTACATCATTGATTTGCCACTTTAGAGAATTAGGATGTATTTGAAGTCTTAGTTTTATTTGTTGTTTGTCTTTAACTTTTCAGTAAAGTAGGAACAGTCGCACATTTTTAGGGTTGCTTGTTTAAAATATATTGAAACATTTATTTAACAAGTACTATAAAAGTATTTATCGGCACTTGGGAACATATTTGTAGTTTAAGAGTAATTGCAGGTTTTAAAATTTGCAAGTCTTTGTCCTATTTGCTATTTAAGAAGCATGGTGTACTTTTGACTTCTATTTGTACGTGGTTATTATAAATACTCATGCATCAGAAATAGACCATTATAAACTAGTCTTTTAACATTTCTGATAGCTAGATTCTACCAGTGGCTTTCAGTTAGATACCCTAAAATGAGAAATTCTTTAGCCTGGAAACTAAATTTTTTTTCTCAGTAATTTAAATTATGATAAATTGGCCTATTGAAATTTACCCTTACATCTCTGACTTACCTTAAAAAGTAGAGTTCTGAGAGGTTCTCTTCACAAGAATGTTTTTCATTTTATAAAATGACTAGGTTTCATAGGAAATGCAAACCACCTGTATTATTTGCGTAAGAAAGAGGCACTTGGAGTGGAGAAGTTTACTTTTTTTTCCAGTCCTCCTTAACTGACTTGGTACAATATCTTTAGGCATTTAGATAGTACCTTTTGTGGGCCTTTTTTTAACCTTTCCAAGTTGACCTGATTTGGTAGTGTTTAGAAAGAAATAAGAGCATTTGATAAAGTTCAGGGATTCAAAGTTCTCTTGAGAAGCTGCCTGTGTTTTCTAATTTTTTTGCTAAAAATTAAACAGATTTAATTTGAGAATGTTACATATTTCACATAAAGAATTTAGTTGTGGTAAATGGAAAGTGTCAGATGGCCAGAGAAGCAGGAGATAGTTAAATAATGGGGAAATACTTGTTTTGAAAATGTAGATTTCACACAAAAAAAATATTTTTGATACTTAAAAGGTTAGCCCTAGAACATGGGAAGGAGGATATTACTGTGGTTAGGTGTTCGAATCATAAAGTAAATTGGAAATGTAAGATAATTTATGTTCATTTATGGAAGAAGATATTTATTAGTTCATGAAGTGAATAGTATAGGAATAAGGCATGTTTAAAATGCTTATTCTCTTTTGTGTTTTCAGCTTTTTCAAAACATAGACTCCTGATGAAAGTTTTAAAGATAATTTCTTAAATAGAGAAATTAACTGCTTAAGAGCCATTCTGAATTAAAAATCTTGAAAGGTTTTTCACCAGTGTTTAGTTGTGATTAGCAAGATGTTAGATTTCTTGAAGGCATAAATAAGAGAAGAGGGAATTACAACGGCTTTGTATCTCCTGGAGATTTTTACTGTCTACAAAAACCTTTGGTTTTCATCCAAATGGTCTCACAAGTTGCTTGTAGCAAGAAAGATTTCCCTTTGTGATACAAGTACTTTAGAAACTGAGCTGCTTTTTTATTTCATTTTCCAAACTTAGATTCTTTAATAGTAAAGTCACTATGTTTTTAAAACAGTGGAATATTGTTTTTATTTATAAGTTTTAAAACACTGTTGTGGATATAATATCCTTGGCTTTTATTCAAATTGCTTCTACTTTAAAAATAATTAGGATAGTCATAAAAAGTGCATACTTAGTACCTTTATTCCTTCCTTCCTCTTCCTCTTCCTCTCTTGCCTCCCTCACTCCCACCTCCTACCCAAGATAGCAGTAAATTCATTTATGTAAAAGTTGTCTTCAAATGACTATGGATTTGCTCAATCCCCCCCAATTCCCGCCCCCCGCACCACATGCCCCTTGTTTTGTTTTATAATAGTGGAAATCTGGAGAGAGTTTACTGGAAGGTGAGTGTGAGTTTTGTGTGATACTTTTACCTCCCTCTTCTTTTCCTGTGCCCTTCCCCCAGTGCTGCTCTTACTGAAGCAGCTGGATTTTTATTTGTGCTTGGGGCAGGGGCGGGGGTAAGTAGTACACTGGGTGGAGTTAAAAGACCAGATGCATCCTGATCATTTAAAATCCTTGATGTGAATGAGCTAGGAAATAAACTACACATGTAAGTCATAACTACTCTGTTTTGTAAAGAATAGTACTTAACAGTATTTTAAAAGAGTTGAGATAATAACCTCTCCTACCCAGTATGCTTTTTTGGAAACAATTTATCTTTTTTTATATTAGGAATTTTTATACATATGTATATTTGATTATATCCTTTTAAACAACTGGGATTTACTATGCTGGGATTTTTTTCAAATCATTTCTTAAAATCTACTTAATTGTTTTTAATAATAGAAAATACTCCAGATAAAAGCATCAGTTTAGATTATGAAAACTGGTATTAATTGGTAGCCTAAAATCATTATGATAATGACTTTAATACATTGTGTTTATATATACCCCTTCACATTTTGAGGCTAAAACCCAGAAAATAACCATTAGAATTTTTTTTCTCTCTTACCAGACTTTCAAACCCCTGGTTGAAAAAAGTGTACCCAGTTCAATCACTGCAGTAGAATTCCTTGTAGATAAACAACTGGATTTTTTAACTGAAGATAGTGCCTTTCAGCCCTACCAGGTAAGAAATTTCAGATTGCTTTAAAAAATTAGCTATTCATTAAGCTTTGCTGATACTCAGATATTCTTTTGAATATTTAAGTCTAGCTTTCTAGCTAACATCAAGGTATATAAGAAACTTAATACATTTGATAAAGTTTGATTATAGGATAAATGATTGATTTATCTAGTCAGTATACACGGAGAACTTACCATGAGCCAGGCATCATCTTGTGGCTGTGCTTGCACAAGTGAGCAAAGTAAAAGTCCCTGCCATTCAAATGATGTTCATTGTTAGATAATAACTGGTTAGATATTATTATAAATTATCTTTGTCTGCAGCTCTAAAGGTTAAGATTTGGGTCAATTCATGTAATTAAATGAGATTAGTATTTACTATATACATGCATATCAGTTTAGCATAATAGTAGTTCATTTTCTTTTTAAGTGGTAATTTTCCTTTAGATTGTCGTAAGTCGAATTGTTCGGTTTCTAGATTTTAATTCCCAATTGTTGCAATTTAAATACAAAATTTAATTGGAAAAACGTTTTCTAGCTGGTTGGTTTTTAGATTTAAGTCATGGAAAGAAACTCATAAAAAGTAGTAAGCTAAATGCTTTTTAAAATCTCTAGTTATGTTTTATCAGTTAATTTTTTTAAAGGTAAAAGTTAAAATGCACAGCAGTTTGTTTTCTTTGTATATTTGAATTTTAGATTGAATTATATCAGTATTTTATAGGTCTTTTTTAATTGTTTAAGATAACATAGTAAGTACATTGAAAGAAAGTATAACTGGACCAAAGTTTGACTTCTTTTTTTAATATGAAGCTGAAAGTCCATATTCCTTTTTCATTTCAGAATAGTTACTGATTTCAAAAGTAAAATATGGAGGCATTGTTTCCATGGAAAGAACAAGAGCTTGAATTAATGAGCAGTGGTTTGTTGTATGTGAGGTTATAATACTTAGGGAATTAGGAGTTAGGTTCTTCATTTATTAGATCTACCAAAAGTAGATGATAGTTTCCTTAGTTGAATGTTATTTCTTTCTTTGAAATCTGCGTGGATGTGCTTTTGCCTTTACACATTATTTTTCATAGTTCATTAAATGGCCTCATTTTTATACTGTTAGCTTTTGCTCTTTGATTATAGTATTTACAGCTAAAAATTTAGAACAAGTTATAGTTTAATATTGGAGGTGTTAGAGCTTTTCCCTTGGTTTTATTTTGTTTTGGTTTTAGTTGTGATTGCCATTTTGCTTGCTTATAGCCTTACTGTAATTTGTCTCATTTCTAACATTCTTTTAGTGGGAATTAGATTAGGTGGAATCAAAGGAACCTTCCAACTTAGCATTTTAATTCTGTGGTTTCTGATTAGCTCTATAGAAGTTACAGCTTGGGTTTGATTTAGAGAACTGAAATCATTATGTAGAAATTACTTTTAAAAATAAACTCTTGCCAGGTGGCCTAAAACTCTGCACCATGTTTATTAAAATTGTAATGACTAAAAGAATGCACTAACATATTACACAGGGTTTTTTGTACATATTTTAAAACTGTTTTAGATTCTGATAATATTACTTTTATTAGAAATAAAACCATAAGAACTAAAGTCTTACTTGATTTGATGATTTGTATGATTATCTTTGTTAGCTATGTATATTCCCCTTGCTAGTTATAGGTATGTTGCCCTCTGGCCTAGAAGGATATAATATCTTCCGAAGGTGATATTATTCACTTGACATTTTAACCATTTGTGTTTCATAAATAATGTGAATTTTAGTTTTAAGGAATTACACTAAGAGCACTTGATTTAGGATCCAGCATACCATGATTTTAGTGTTTCTTAAGTGTTTTTGAAGGAATAAATGATAAACAGTAAAGCTTATTGTAGCATTTTAATTTCTGTATTTCATGTTTTTAAAACGGGTTTAAAATATAAAAATACGTACTCCAATATGTAAATTATAGGCACCTACTGTAATATTTTGAATGAAAATTTACTCCAGAGACTGAAGAAGTTTCAGTCTAGGTTTTCAAAGTAATTTATTTAAATGAATTTATAAAATATAGATATAGTCCACATAAGGAAAGACTTAGAGTTCATGTAATTAGAGTGGCTTTATCCCAGAATGCTTTTCTCTAACCAGTTGTCCAAACAGTACATTAAATTCCTTGGCATGTTAAACATGGCAGCTGTTCCTGGCATAGATTTTGTAAATAGTGCCTTGACATATCTTAACCTTAGAGTAACCTTATGTAAGTCAAAGGGAGTTAGGGGGAAATTAAGTTTTTAAAATGGTCTCCCTGTTTTTTCTCACTTATTTAAATTTCAAGAAGTAGTTTCTTCTAAATCTGGGTATTAATTATCCATTGTAGAGTTCTTAAGTAGGGCAGGTAAAAAAGTAATTGGAAAATGGCTTTTCTATATTAGAATGATGAGTATGCTTAAGTTTTGTTTGAAAAATCCCAAATGATGCTTTACTGTGAATCTATTTAAATAGTTTTACAGTGGGAATTCCCATTAACCATCTTTTTCCTTGAGTTCTCGTCTCAGCATTTTATTCTGTAGTGGAATGCTCCCGTAAATTAACTTTTAGTTGTACAGCCCTGTTTTATATCACAATAATATATATTGTAAGATAATGATTAGAAAACTGATGACTCAAAATTAATACAGATCTTTTCAGATGACTCACTTTTAGGTTATTGGTTTGAATCCTACATTTATCTCTCTGAATAATTTCAGTGTATTGAGTATCAGGTGGCATGTATTAGTTGATTTGGTCATTTTTTAAAGTGACTTGTGGTTGGTTAATCAGTGCAACCATCATTGATCATAGTTTTCAATATTTTGGAAAGAACACTGAGAGAAATCAAATCTATGTCTTATAGACAGTATAATGAAGGCATGTTAATACATTGTTGAAGCAGTGTACCATGGTATTGTTAATTCTGTTTTTTCCTTCCTTTTGCACACAAATGAGTTTCTGCTTCCTCCTTTCAGACTTCCTGATCAGGCTTGCTGCAGTTAACTTTCTTTGAAGTAAAGGGGGAAGGGAAAAAGAGAGGAAGTAGGAGGCAACTCTTCAGATTCTACTATGTCTTTCAGCTGGCTGGGAAGGAGGAGGGGAAAATTATTTGCTTTTAAAGATGCTTTTTATAGTTTTGGGGTTTTTTTTTATTAATTACTATGATTTCTATGTATGATTGCCTTTGGAGGATGAGTAGAGAAGTTTTTAAAACTCCACTAAAATTTGAAGTTTTGATCAAACAAATGTAAACAGTTTGATAATGAAATATGAACATTGAACTTTTAGCATGATTTTGAAATCATCCTGTCCTTGATTTTGGCTTCTGGCCATGCACACACCTGCAATAAAGAAATAATAATACAAAGGGCACCAGTGAAAACCATTCATGATTTGAAGCTTGCTGTTAATTACTCCCTATGTCTAGCTTTATATATTAAAATTCATAGTATTAATGAGGTATTTTCCCTAGAATAAAGTGGAATCATCCTAGACCTGAAGGAATAATCCTATTTGAAGTTCTGTCATTCTAATCTGCTAAGAGTTCAGAGATAAGACTGCTAATACTTTATTTTCTATCATCACAAAACACAGGCATTGAACACTTTATTAAGTATTTGATACGGTACTATTGGGCTGTGAATTGCTGGTTGAAAGGAATGCTGGAGCAAACCTAAGTATTTTCTTTGTTCTTAGCCTAAAGATTGATTAAAGACTTGAGCAGAGTCTTAAAATATTTTGTTAATGAAAGTGTCTGAACTGTGTCAGCTCTGTTTATCATTGCTATAGTCCTTCAGTGAGAAAGTTGTTGTTTTTTGTCGCAGTCTGTTTTGAACCACAATTTTTCCATCACTGATTATATAAATTCATTGTCTGCAGTTGTAGAATATCCCTAAGTTAGTTGTTGCTCAACACATCTGGTTTACTAAAAATAACTTGAATGATTGCCCAGGATAAGTTAACCATAGTTTAAAGAGTGGAGTGTACCAGACACATGTATTTTTCCTTCTTATATTTCAGCATGTGAAAGTCTTGGTGGTGGTAATTTGACTTATATGCAGATTTATTCCTCAGGGTACTGTGGCGATATGATATTGCTAATAGTTTAGAGAAGGAAGTAAACAGAACTTTATTATTAATATTGCTTTGGTGGGTAGAGAAAAGACTTAATTTTTTCACACTTTTCTTTACTCTCATTTCAACTTGTAGTATAAATATATTACTTAAGAGCATTTTTAAACTAATGTTCCCGTAGAGGAAATGAGAATTTGACCTAGTACAGGATTTATTCCTAGTCCCAGAATTCCTCTCAGATTTATTCTTTCTGGTGTCAAATTACTGCTCCCTCATAATTTTACTAAAAGAAAAAAAAAAAACTTTCATGAACTGCCTAGCAAACTATTGTTTTATTTTTATGATAGAAATTAGCGGGGATTTTGTTATTGCTTTGACAATGATAACTGAACTTGTTATTGAGAAATAGATATTCATAAGAAACACCTAATAGAATAAGGGAGTGGAGTGCACTCACATCTCCACCTTCAAGAATGAGGGCCTCTGCCCTTAAATTGAGATGGGGAGAAACAGGCCCAAAGCAGGAGAGAGAGGGCCTGGAGCTCTTTGTGTCCTACTTACTGTTAGCTCACTTGATGGTTTTTTGTGTTTTTCCCAGAAAAGAGTCTTTAAATGGCAGTTTTATGCTCAGGCTCTACTTCCCTTTGACTTACCCTTAAAAATTTTTAGTGTCTAGCCTTAGGAATATCCCAACTGACTTCATTCATTCAGTAATTTAAATTATGTGGTTTCCCTATTCATAACATCCTGCTTTGGTGCTTGATGATGTTTTAGAAGTTGCTAAAGGGACTTCTTTGGCAATCCAGTGATTAAAGCTTTTAGTGCTTCCACTGCAGAAGGCACAGGTTCAGTCCCTTGTTAGGGAGCTAAGATGCTGCATGCCACACAATGTGACCACAAAAAAAAAGTTAATAAAAGTGTGAGTTATAGACCTTATTTTTTCCAAGAAGTTTATAAGCCATGATGAGAACTTAGATTTTTTAAAAGTTTCCTTGAAATAGATTTGATTTATTCAAATTAAAGGAGCCAGAAAAATACATAGTGAAGACTTCAGGAATACAGAAGAAAGAAGTCAGCGGAGATTTAAATGGTATAAAGAAATCTCATGAAGAGGGTGAAACTTGAGGATTCATTTGAATGGAGAGGGAAGTGAAAGCTCAGGAGAGTGAGGCAGACATTTGACAAAAAGGATGGAATGATCAATAGTGAGGTAGGTTTAGGGGTCAGTAGAATATCAGTCTAGCTGGAGAAGAGAGTTTGGTTTTAATATAGACATCAAACCAGAGAAATAAGTATTGTGGGGTCAGATAAAAGAGGAAAAGGATTGCTTAGTGCAGTTAGTTACTAAGTGACTTTTATCTTGTAGGCCCTATGAATCATTGGAAGCTTTGAAGCAAGAGAATAACAAAACCAAAATTTTCTACAGCCAAATGTTATATTTTGTCAAATTAAGTATTAACAATGATATCTGGTTACTGTACTATATCAGAAGGATCTAATTGATTGGATTTTTTGTTTTAGAGAATCAGCCTAGCTATGAATTTGAAGTCAGTTCATGCAGATATTGTGTCAAATCCTAGCTTTGCCATTTGCTAGCATGTGACATTGGAAAAGCCTAAAACATGCTATATATATACTTGTTCTCCTCATCTATAAGATAAATATACTATCCACCTCATTAAATGAATGACACAGTTAAGAGCTTATTACTATATAGAAACCACTCAATAGAAGGTCGCTGCTATTTAGACATGCCCTAAATTTCCCTTTTTGTAGATGGTGTCTTAAACCTTTGTGGTAGATATTTGAAACTCCTTTCTCTTCTTACCATATGCAACCATTGGACATTTCTCCGCCACCATCTGCGCCTCTTTATCGTAACAGTCTGTTTTCTTTGTCTTCTCTGGAACTTTCAGCCATTCTTTCTGCAGCTGGTGTTAGATAAACTCTCTTGGTGTTGGTACAAGCCATGGTCACTGCATAACAGAACATGTCTTTGTAGTAGTGTTTCTTTTTCCCTCTATTTTAGAAGTGTATTTAGGTAAGATTCCCCAGTGACTGCTTAAACTCCTATTTTAAGAAAATGATATTAGAAAAGATGCAGAAATTGTGATATTACCCTCCACAACACATCCTTACTTTTTTTCCTTAGGGAAGGTCATAAGCTCTACTTCATGCTAATATTTTTATCTCAAAAAATATGAAGTGATACTCAGAAAGTTAAAGAATTCTTTTTCTTTTCTTGACTGTGAACAGACATTTGTGACCAACATTGACCTAATCAAACTAATCTCAGGCTAATGGATTTTAGTCTGAGGGATAAGAAGCATTCAACCTAAATCTAGGTTTATCTCAAAAGAGAGAAAACTAGTAAACCAGGCAATACCAGATACAAATCAAAATTATACAAAATTGGAATAACCGAATTGTTTGGATTAGCTGCACTTTTTTATTCTGAGGGCTTTCTGTTCTTTATTTTTCTATACCTGTTTGTGAATTATATTTTGACAGTTGAGCATGTTCTCAGTTAGTCTGTTAAGTTTGTGTATGCATTTCCCTTTTCCATTCCACTTTGCCTTCATATTAACATTTGGTTGAAATTTAGAGGTGCCTTGTTGCCATAATGTCAGTAAAAATGAGAACTGTGAGATTGTAGGATATACAGTGGGCCAAGACTATAAAAAATACAGGGTCATAGCCATAGCTATGAACTGATTGAGGGTGTAATAATGGCTTGGTAGAATCAGCATCTGTGGGCAGGCGTTGGCCTGGGGGTGGTCTAGGAGATGAGGCCAGAGCAGGAAGCTGCTATTGTGTAGTACTTGGCTTTATTCCATTTCTAGTCAAAAGTGACAGCTTGCAATAGCAGAGCCAAGCTGAAGCCTAGAAAGTAGAATGGGCAATAAGAAAAGCGGAACCAGAAGCTAAAACAGAATCATTGTACTTCCTTTTTAAGCAAGCTTTTTAAAAATTTTAAATTGGTACATCATGTTTTAATATTCAGTAATTTTGCTCTTCATTCTGTAGAATGCTGCTAAAAGTGCTGCTTTTATCTCCCACTTGCCTGATTTTATATTGCCATAATTGTGAAACATTAGGTCCCATGAATCAGGTATGCCAATATGTATTGTCTGCTGCTATTAAAAAGGGGAGTTCTTCATTTTTAAAAATTAGTTACAAAACTTGGTGTGTTGAAAATGTATTCATGAAGTTCAGGAATATGTTATTTTGACTGAAATTTGGCCCACGTATGAGCTGTTCTGCAATATTCAGATTAAAAACATTTATAAGTCACGGTCTGCAAAAGTTCTCTCCTGGTCCCAAATCTGCTATGATCATATGCTGAAAAATCTGCCAGTCTCTTTTTAATTTTTTGTGACTGCTGTTATGAATTTAAAGTATGTGAAATTATGCTTGTAGACATCAGATTCTAAGCCATCAATCAGTTAGTTATCATTGAGAAGGATTTCTGCCAGTCCAAATAGGTAGATACTGTTTGTTTATTCCTTTTGCCCAACCCCAGAGTCTTAATAAAACAAGCCATGTTATTTAAAATATCAATTAAAATTTAATTTCTTGGTGTGCTGTTAATATATTTATAAGGTTCAACATTTTCCAAAATATTTACATGTACATTGTTTTATTTAATTCTTAGATTTACCTTATGAGGAAAACAGGTTGTATTATTTTATTATATATAATGCTTTCAGGGTACATATATTAATTTAATCCACAGAACTCTTGGAGAAGTACCTATTAACTTACAGTGACTAGGCAGCAGAAATGGAAAACCATATAAACTAGTTTTATTTTTAAAGGGATGGGGCTATTAAAAAGATACAGCAGAAAATGTCATGGATATCCATTGCAGAAAAGTACAGCTGACCCTTATTTGGAATGGAACTAGGAACTAGAAGGTCAGAAACTCAAGTCACATATTCCTTCTTCCCCCAAGCCTCAGTCTTCTTTCTGCAGACAGGTTTCTTCTGCTTAATGATAGGGTTTGCTTTTCATAATACTAGTTTACATGTGACTTTTGTGTGTGAGTGTCGATTCTCCCACCCACTCCACCTCCTCTGCAGGACTTCTTAAATCTAATATTTGTGTTTCTTGGTAAAATTGAGGGTAAGAGTGTAAGAGACTGAATGGCTGAAGAGAGAAAGAGGAAGAAAGATGAGGAAGGGAGAGAATACAGGATAGCAGTTTTTATAGGCAAAGAAACTGAGGTTTAGGGAAGTTTTGATTTGGCATCTAGGTTCACATAGCTAGTGGTAGCCTAAACAGAACTTGAACCAAAAACTTTAGATTCCAAGACGTTATTTCTACTGTGCCACCCTGCCTTTGTGAGCCAGCAAATGGGAAACATCTCTTATTTGTACATCATTCTTTTGTTTGTCACTTTGCTATTTTTCTTAGGATTGCCGTCTTTCCTATATATGAGATTAAAATTTTCCTTAATTGTGTTGCCTGCATAGTCTCCTTAGACTTTTCAAATACTGGCATCAAGCTATACCCCAAATCTCTGCATCGTTTTCAGATTCCCTTGTTCCCTAGGCAAGAATCCAAACAGATTAAGATATTTTGCCCTCTCCTAGTTTTCTCAGCTGCCTAGTTTTCTCTGTTTTGCTCAAAGATTTGTTCAGAGTTAAAATTAAAAAGCAGTACTTTAAAACAAAGCCCTTTTAGCCTCTTATTAAAAGGATTATCTCTAAAAACCCAAGTCTTTTTAGGCTTCAGACTCAAGGCAAAACAACCCTAGCCCTTAGTCAGTAAATAATGATTGGGGGCTTTTTATTCATATGTTTTAGGACCTTCTGTGTTGTACTCAAGAATACAAATACACTGCCTTCGTACATCTTTAATGGTGGAAGTGCATAGAAAAATACAAATGTAAATATAGGCAAAATACAGAAAAAGTAGCAGACACCAAAGAGGTATAAGGAATCTACCCTGGTTGTGGGAGAAAAAAAGAGAGGATACCCCTATTCTTAGATTAGGTGACCCACCTAAATTGTCTCAGGATGAATTTAAATTAGCTAAGCCACTAAGACAGCAGGTCTGATTAAATGCTTGAAATACACTGAATCAGCATAATGTGTGTTAGATGGTTCACTTCCATTAACTCTAATCATAGCTTTCCCATGAAGGTGGAATGGTTGAAATTTTTTAATCATTTTTTAGTTTGGTCAGCCACCTGATTGGCTGCAATCTCATTGTCCTTTTGGAGCAGAGGTATAACAGACATTTGTTTAAAAAAAAAAAAAGTAACAGCAAAACTTAGCATTTTAAACATTGAAGTGTACAATTCAGTGGAATCGAATATATTCACAGTATTATACAACCATCACCACTATGCACATTCTGAACTTTATTATCATCCCAAATAGAAGTTCTTCATTCATTAAACAATAACTTGCTATTTCCCAGTAGCCTGCTCCTCCCAGCCCCTGGTTACCTCTTGATTCTCTTTTCTTGGTCTATATTATTATTATTATTTTGCCTCTTCTAGATATCTCATATGAGTTTATTCACATAGTTTGTCCTTTTTGTGACTGGTTTATTTCACTTAATGTAATGTCTTCAGAATTCACCTGTGCATCACATGTCAGCATTTCATTGCTTTTTATAGATGAATAATATTCCATAGTATGTATTTACCACATTTTGGTTATACATTCATATGCTGATGGACTTTGGGGTTGCTTCTACCTCTTTACTATTATGAATAATGCTTTTGTGAACATTGGTGTACAAATACTTGTTTGGGTTCCACCTTTCACTTCTTGTGGATATATACCTAACAGTGGGATTGCTTGAGCATATGAAAGTTTTATGTTTTACTTTTTGAGGAACAGCCAGACTGTTTTCTTCCACAGTTCAGTTTAGTTCAGTCACTCAGTCGTGTCCGACTCTTTGTGATCCCATAGACCGCAGTATGCCAGGCCTCCCTGTCCATGTGAGTCTAGCTCTTCACATCAGGTGGCCAAAGTATTGGAGTTTCAACTTGAGCATCAGCCCTTCCATTGAATATTCAGGACTGATTTCCTTTAGGATGGACTGGTTGGATCTCCTTGCAGTCCAAGGGACTCTCAAGAGTCTTCTCCAACACCACAATTCAAAAGTTTTCCACAGGTTCTGCACTGTTTTACATCCTCACCAAAAGGGAGCCAATTTCTCTGGAGAACACTTGTTATTGTTCTTTTTCTAAATAATAGCTATTCATTGCCTATGCTTTCAGTATCATGTTTGAGAAATTGTTACCAATGCCAACATCATGAAAAATGGCCCTTAAGAGTTTTGTAGTTTTAGCTCTTACATATAAGTCATTGATTCATTTTTAAGTAAATTTTTAGATAGTATAAGGGAAAGATCCAATTTAGTTCTTGTGGATATCTAAATTTCCAAGGCTCATTTGTCCTTTTCCCATTAACTAGTCTTGTCACCCTCATTGGAAATCTTTTGACCATTTATTCTAAAATTTGTTTCTGGGCTCTATTCTGTCATTTTGTTTTATATATCTGTATTGATTACTTGAGATAATCTTTTTTTTTCCCCACGTTTCTACAACTGTGTAATTTGTCCAAATGATTGTCTTTAAAGTATGTTGTTTTGTATTGTAACTATTGACATTTTCTGAAGCATCTGTCAGTGTTAGGAGTATGATTCTTGTCATTAAATTATTAGATAGAGACATGTCTTTTAGAGAAGCTATGTTTTTAAGATGCAAGGGAAAAAGATCCAGTGATTGTTGAATTGTAACAGTCATTCATTCATTTATTGCTTTGTGCCAGTTTCTTTGCTAGCTACTGAGATTTAAAGACAGATAAAATACTTGGTTCTCTTTCAGGCCAGGAGGAGAGACTTAAATATAATTACAAAAATGTGCTATAAGTTCTAAAGTAGAGGTATGTTTATAGTGTTCTATACTGTAGAATCACCTGATGTAGTAATATCAGTTATTTGCCTGTTTCTCTTTTTTGGTTTTCCTTTTTCTCAGAGAGTAGGGGTTTAGACGGTGGGGAAGAGATAAGGAAAGCTAATATAATTGCTGTTTTTGTTGTTGTTCAGTCAGTAAATCATGTCTGAATCTTTGCGACCCCCATGTACTGCAGCACGCCAGGGTTTCCTGTCCTTCACTATCTCCCAGAGTTTGCTCAAACTCACGTCCATTGAGTTGATGACACCATCAGTCATCTTATCCTCTGTTGTCCCCTTCTATTCCTGCTCTCAACCTTTCCTAGCATCAGGGTCTTTTCCCGTGACTCAGCTCTATCCATCAGCTGGCCAAGGTATTTTAGCTTCAGCTTCAGCGTTAGTCCTTCCAATGAATATACAGGGTTGATTTCCTTTAGGATGGACTGGTTGGATCTCCTTGCAGCCCAGGGACTCTCAAGAGTGTTCTCCAACACCACAGTTTGAAAACATCAACTCTTTGGTGCTCAGCCTTCTGAATTGTCCAACTCTCACATCAATACATGGCTACTAGAAAAACCATAGCTTTGACTGTACAGGGGTACGTTATTAGGATTCTCCAGGGAAACAAAACCATAGGGTGTGGGTTTGTATGCTAAAGTGTGTGTAGAGAGAAAAGGAGTAGAAGTTTTAAGGAAACTGACTCACCCTCTTGTTGGAGCTGGGAACTCTGAAATACACAGGACATGCCAAAGAGTGGAAATTCTAGCAGGAGTTGATGCTGATTGTAAAGGCAGTCTGAAGGCACAGGCTTTTTCCTCTTTGGAGGACCTCATTCTTTATTCTTAAGGCCTTCGACTAATAAAATGAATCTCTTGCGCATTATGTAAGTTAGTCTGTTTTACTCGGTCTTCTGATTGAAAAATACCTTCATACCAAAATCTAGACTGGTGTTTGACCAAACAGCTGAGCACCATAGTCGACCCAAGTTGATACGTATAATTTACAGTCACCAGTACTACTGATATTTCGTTCTTTGTTTTATAGTGAATTTTAGGGTGGTAGGTATACCTCGCTTTTCAACAGTTAAATGTCTTTACCACCTCTTCCTAGTTATTATGTTAATAGAAAAAAAAACTATCCCCACATATTTCCAGTCCCCTTCCCCATGTATTTAGAGCTATTGGACTGTAAATTAAGACAACTAGAAAAGTGGAGGCCTTCAAAGTAATCTTGTCAAGGTTCTTAGAAATGCTTGGCAAACATTTGCCTACTATATTCTCTAAGCACCCTAATGATGAGAAAGTATCTTTCTCAGTGTTTGCCTCCTCTTGAGTTTCGATACTGTGCCATTTTTGCCCTGAATGTTCATAATCCCATACCAATTCAGTCTCATGCCAGACCAAATTCTTGTATCATTCACACATTATCTTGAGATGTCTGGACCTAATACTTTCATAAACGTTATTAATTATAAAAGACTAATATCTTTCCATCACATTTATACTTAAATAGGGGTACCTATATATCACAAATTTGTTGGTATGTAAAATAATAAGGCATTTAAAAAATAATGTATATATCCATTGCTTCTCTAGATGTTCTTTTCCTGGAAGTCAGGTATTCTACATAGAAATGACATGTTATCATTTCCCATTTATAACCCTTCTCCCCTCTGCCATTAAAAGAGTAGACATTTTTGGAAATAGAAAATTATGTGAGTAAAGAGTGGATATATAAGACCTCCTCATGTAGAATCTTCAAGCTTAAAGGCCATTAAGATGTTATAGGCATTCCAGAATGTAATACCTGAAACATTTCAGAAGGATGAGGCTTAATGTTGTAACTCCCACATTTACTCTTATTTTCAAGGAATTAAGATCCATCATATAATAACAATTCCTTCCAATGCTTAACAAAGCCCATTGTTGAGAAATTTTCTTAAAACTTATTACATATAGATCAGTTAGACACACTTATCATTTGGAAGCGTCTGACTGGCATGTTTTTAAAATTGCAAAGACTGTGAAGTTCTGTGGATCACAATAAACTGTGGGAAATTCTGAAAGAGATGGGAATACCAGACCATCTGACCTGTCTCTTGAGAAACCTGTATGCAGGTCAGGAAGCAACAGTTAGAACTGGACATGGAACAACAGACAGTTTCCAAATAGGGAAAGGAGTACGTCAAGGCTGTATATAATCACCTTGCTTATTTAACTTGTATGCAGAGTACATCATGAGAAATGCTGGGCTGGAATAAGCACAAGCTGGAATCAAGATTGTGGGAGAAATATCAATAACCTCAGATATGCAGACGACACCACCCTTATGGCAGAAAGTGAAGAAGAACTAAAAAGCTTCTTGATGAAAGTAAAAGAGGAGAGTGGGAAAGTTGGCTTAAAGCTCAACATTCAGGAAACTAAGATCATGGCATCTGGACCCATCACTTCATGGGAAATAGATGGGGAAACAGTGTCAGACTTCATATTTTTGGACTCCAAAATCACTGCAAATGGTGATTGCAGCCATGCAATTAAAAGACGCTTACTCCTTAGAAGAAAAGTTATGACCAACCTAGATAGCATATTGAAAAGCAGAGGCATTACTTTGCCAACAAAGGTCTGTCTAGTCAAGGCTATGGTTTTTCCAGTAGTCATGTATGGATGTGAGATTTGGATGGAAAAGAAAGCTGAGCACCGAAGAATTGATGCTTTTGAACTGTGGTGTTGGAGAAGACTCTTGAGAGTGCCCTGGACTGCAAGAAGATTCATCCAGTACATCCTAAAGGAGGTCAGTCCTGGGTGTTCATTGGAAGGACTGATGTTGAAGCTGAAACTCCAGTACTTTAGCCACCTCATGCAAAGAGTTGACTCATTGGAAAAGACCCTGATGATGGGAAGGATTGGGGGCAGGAGGAGAAGGGAACGACAGAGATGGCTAGATGGCATCACTGACTCGATGGACATGGGTTTGGGTGGACTCCTGGAGTTGGTGATGGACAGGGAGGCCTGGAGTACTACAGTTCATGGGGTCACAAAGAGTCGGACACGACTGAACTACTGAACTGAACTGAGCTGAACTCTGACTATGGTGTGTAGTTCATTCCTTAATGATGATCCCTACCACCACTGTAAAGAAGCAGGCTGAACTGCTGCTTAGTTTTTATTTGTCTTGATCAGTCCAAGGTATCTCTTCTCCATTCTGTCTTGTTCTGTGATAGATAGAAATACACATTTGTACTTAAATTTTTTATGAGTTCAGTTTGAACGGTGACACAACTAGGAAGTTCTACATTTTGCTCCAAACACTTTAAAGACTTAAGAGTGTCTGATTTAGTGCAGATATTACTAAAAATCAAAAATAATTGACAGGTTAATCAAATGAAAATATATAGAGAGAAGAGTAAAAATCAGCACACAACAATTGAAAGATAAATTGCTAAACTTATTGAGATTCTATTTTAGGATATCTAATAATATATGTAGTAATATATACAAACATCTGTTTAGTAATATATACAAATAGCTGTGAAAAGAAAAAAGCAAAGGAGAAAAGGAAAGATATACCTATTTGAATGCAGAGTTCCAAAGAATACCAAGGAGAGATAAGAAAGCCTTCCTCAGTGATGAGTGCAAAGAAATAGAGGAAAACAACAAAATGGGAAAGTGTAGAGATCTCTTCAAGAAAATTAGAGATACCAAGGGAATATTTTGTGCAAAGATGGGCTCAATAAGGGACAGAAATGGTATGGACCTAAAAGAAGCAGAAGATATTAAGAAGAGGTGGCAAGAATACACAGAAGAAGTGTACAAAAAAGGTCTTCATGACCCAGATAATCACGATGGTGTGATCACTCACCTACAGCTAGATGTCCTGGATTGTGAAGTCAAGTGGGCCTTGGAAAGCATCACTTCGAACAAAGCTAGTGGAGGTGATGGAATTCCAGTTGAGCTATTTCAGATCCTAAAAGATGATGCTGTGGAAGTGCTGCACTCAATATGACAGCAAATTTGGAAAACTCAGCAGTGGCCACAGGACTAGAAAAGGTCAGTTTTTATTTTAATCCCAAAGAAAAGCAATGCCAAAGAATGTTCCAACTACAGCACAGTTGCTCTCATCTCACACACTAGCAAAGTAATGCTCCAAATTCTCTAAGCGAGGCTTCAACAGTACATGAATCATGAACTTGCAGATGTTCAAGCTGGATTTAGAAAAGGTAGAGGAACCAGAGATCAAATTGCCAACATCCTTTGGATCATTGAAAAATCAAGAGTTCCAGAAAAACATCTACTTCTGCTTTATTGACTATCCAAAGCCTTTGACTGTGTGGAACACCCCAAACTGTGGGGAAATTCTTCAAGAGATGGGAATACCAGACCACCTGACATCTCTCCTGAGAAACCTGTCTGCAGGTCAGGAAGGAACAGTTAGAACTGGACATGGAATAACTAACTGGCTCCAGACAGGAAAAGGAATATGTCAAGTCTCTATATTGTCACCCTGCTTGTTTAACTTATATGGAGACTATGTCATGAGCCATACTGGGGTGGATGAAGCAGAAGCTTGAATCAGGATTGCCGGAGAAATATCAATAACCTCAGATATGTAGATGACACCACCCTTATGGCAGAAAGCGAAGAACTAAAAAGCCTCTTGATGAAAATGAAAGAGGAGAGTGAAAAGTTGGCTTAAAGCTCAACATTCAGAAAAGTAAGATCATGGCACCCAGTCCTATCTCTTCATGGCAAATAGATGGGTCCACAGTGGAAACAGTGGCAGACTTTTTTGGGGGGCCTCCAAAATCACTGCAGATGGTGACTGCAGCCATGAAATCAAAAGATGCTTACTCCTTAGAAGAAAGCTATGACCAACCTAGACAGCATATTAGAAAACAGACACGTTACTTTGCCAACAAAGGTCCATCTAGTCAAGCCTGTGTTTTTCCCAGTGGTCATGTATGGATGTGAGAGCTGGACTATAAAGAAAGCTGAGCCCCGAAGAATTGATGCTTTTGAACTGTGGTGTTGGAGAAGACTCTTGAAAGTCCCTTGGACTGCAAGGAGATCCAACCAGTCCATCCTAGAGGAAATCAGTCCTGAATATTCATTGGAAGGAGTGATGCTGAAGCTGATGCTCCAATATTTTGACCACCTGATGTGAAGAATGGGAACGATTGAAGGTGAGAGGAGAAGGGGATGGCAGAGGATGAGATTGTTGGACAGCTTCACCGACTCAGTGGCCATGAGTTTGGGTAAACTCTGGGCTTTGGGATGGCAAAGAGTCTCAAAGAGCGACTGAACTGAACTGAGGAACACATCTAAGTACACATATATAAAATTTACAATATCAGGGATTTTTTGCTCCTCCTATGGAAAGAAAAGTTTCCATATATTAAAATATCAGAAGATGATGGTAGAACAAGGCCAAGTTGAACTGAGATCCCAACTCTGCTGTTTAATGTCTGAAATATTACACAAAGTGTATAACCACTTAACAATTTTTCATTTACCTATTTCATCATAGTATTGTTATTGTCTGTAAGATATGTATAAGAAAAAAGTTTGTACCCTATACAAATTTTTGTGATAAATTAAATATGGTAGTTCAGAAAATAAATAGGTCTGGTTGGGTAAACCTTGGTTCATGATGCATAACGTTTACCTTCAAGAAGCATATTGAAAGTAATTATTTTTTAAACCCTGAGCACAAAATAGATGTCATTCACACACCTTACAACCTTTCCAGTGATCACAGAAGTGGCAGTGGTTAACCTAATTGGTGAATTCCCTACATTCTCCAAGTTTTCTCTTTATTTCCACCCAAAATCTCTCTCATGTGATATATTATTTCAGTCATACTTAACCACCTTAACTGCCTTGTGCTTTTGTCTTTATGTCAAATCTACTTTTTAATTTCTTATTTTGGAGTAGTATTTTCATTTTCTCCACTTTTATCCCAGTGAAAATGTGCTATCCATTATTGACAGCCACTAGTCACGTGTGACTATTTAAATGACGCAAAAGTAAATTTATTTATTATTAAAATTTTAATTAATTTATTTATTGGCTTCTCCTTGTGGACTCTTAGTTCCTTGACCAGGGATTGCACCCATGGCCCCTGCAGTGGGAGCGTGAAGTCTTAACCATTGGACTGCTAGGGAAATGTCAAGCACAAGTAAATTTAATACTCATTTCCTTAATCATGCTAGCCACATTTCAAGTGTTCAGATAGCTACATGGAGGACAGTGTGGGTATATAACATTTATATCAATGCAGAAATTTCTTCTTGAGCGCCTTGTCATGAATGTTTAACATGGAAGGAGAAAATTATACCAATGTGTTTTGGTGTCATTGTGTTGTCTCCGGTCTCAGCTGAGCTTCTGGTACCAGTTGGCAGCCTTTTCTATGCCCCCTTTGAGCTTCGTTTCCTAAAACAGTTATTCCAAGGTGTCCTTACTCTACTCAACTTCCTTTTTCTCTTAGTAGATGACCTTGCTCCTGCAGCACAGAGGAATTTGAGGTTATAAGCAGGAACCCTCTTAACTTCATGTCCTTATACCTATTTACGTACCTTTGCTTACCTCATTTTCTCTGATCTCAAGAGATGTGTCCCTTTGTTCCATAACTAATTCAAGTTTACAAATACTTTGGAGTCAGCTGCTATGTTCTAGGCACATTTCTAGGGGCTTAAGGCATAGCCAGAGAAGGAAATGGCCACCCACTCCAGTACTCTTGCCTGGAAAATTCATGGATGGAGGAGCCTGGTGGGCTACAGTCCTTGGGGCGGCAAAGAGTTGGACACAAGTGAGCGACTTCA
Organism: Antilocapra americana; assembly: GCA_007570785.1. Lineage (NCBI taxonomy): Eukaryota > Metazoa > Chordata > Mammalia > Artiodactyla > Antilocapridae > Antilocapra > Antilocapra americana. Next base: position 7,065,780 of record ML663567.1, read on the forward strand.
TTTTCTACTTTGTTTTCTAAGGTATAGCCATGAAGAAAAACTAAAAATAAATTCCCTGCCTTCAGGGAGCTTAACCTAATCAGCAGAGACAGACAGCAAAGTAACTACTTGAGTATATTAGAAGACATAAGTGCTAGGGAGAAATACAAAACCTGGTAAGAAGTGTTAGCTGAAACAGCAAAAATAGAAAGGCCCTAAAATGAAAGCATTCCAAGAACATCAAGAAACAACTGTCTAGAGGTTAGTAGAGAATGTGGTCTTCCCTCTTGCTCAGTCAGTAAAGAATCTGCCTGCGATGCAGGAGACCAGGGTTCTATTCCTGGGTCCAGAAGATCCCCTGGAGAAGGAACTGGCAACCCACTCCAGTATTCTTGCCTGGAAAATCCCATGGACAGAGGAGCCTGGTGGGCTACAGTCCACGGGGTTGCAAGAGTCAGACACGACTTAGTGAGTAAACTACCACTACCAGAGGATGAAGTAAGAAAGATAATAAAAGTAGATTTAAGTGGGGCTTTGGGGGGCTATTATAAAGACTTTATTTTTTGTTCTGATTAAAATTGGAGTAGAAACCTTGAGAGGATTTTTGTTTAGAACACAGAAGAATAGTAAGATGGATTCCCATGTACCTGTCTTCAAGTATAACAGTTACTAATTCATGGGCAGTATTGTTTGTGTTACTACTTCTCATGTATAATCCAATGTATTAGTATTCATCACCAAATGTTTCTCTTTATGTTTATGTGTGTATATCCATAAATAAATATAAAAGTGTCTATGTAATTAATTCTAAGTATTTACATTGGTTATATTCTACAAAGTTACAAGTTCTCAACCACATTAGAAATGATAGAATGTCACCTGTTTATTCATTTGCTTTGTTGTACATTGTGCATGCAGCTTACCACCCTCAAAGCACTAACATTACCACCAACAGTATAATTACTGAAAGCAGTCTAAATTTTTTCTTGCAGTTCTTTTTATCTTTAGGATATATCCCACTAGGGATACACTCATTTAATTTTTCATGTGTATTATTGTCTTTAAATTTTTCCTCTCTATCCCTTTTGTTTTAAAAGGCATATATCCCTGTGTTTATGCTCTGAAAGCCATCTTCACATATTCATTGTTTTCATTCACTTTATCTTAAACTTATTCCTCTTTTTCTTCTCATTATATAAATAAATTCAGTTATCTGCATCCTAATATAAAATATAAAGGTTCTCTAATCACACCCATTCTTAACTCCTTTAGCTACATATCTGGACTTAATTTTTTTTTATATATTTTCTAACCTCCCAATAGCATCTCCAGTTATTGCAGCCTGACTTCTAGTTCCACTTCCACAAAACTAATGTTACTGTTAAGGTCACTAACAATCTCTTAATAAAAAATAGATTATTTCAGTCCTCATTTCTCTCCTACTGGACCTTTGCATTTAGCACTGTGAATCACTGTCTTGTATATACTTGTATTAACTGCTTCAAATATTTCTGTAGTTTTAATGTTGAGTCATTTGCCACGATCTTTCTTTTTGGTGTCTTCTCCTTTCGCTACTCAATCTAAGCAGTGTCATATTTCCAGTTGCTTTCACTATTGTTTAAAAACTCTTCTGAATCTGTACCTCTAGTCTTCCTTGCTGCACTGTCATTCATGTAACATTTATTTATTTAGCTTCTTAAGAGTTGGACTGTAAAGAAAGCTTAGTGCCAAATAATTGATGCTTTTAAACTGTGATGTTGGCGAAGACTCTTCAGAGTCTCTTGGACTTCAAGGAGATCCAACATGTCCATCCTAAAGGACATCAGTCCTGGGTGTTCATTGGAAGGACTGATGGTTGAAGCTGAAGCTCCAATACTTTGGCCACCTGATGCAAAGAGTTGACTCATTTGAAAAGACCCTGATGCTGGGAAAGATTAAAGGCGGGAGGGGAAGGGGACAACAGAGGATGAGATGGTTGGATGGCATCACTGACTCAATGGACATGGGTTTGGGTGTACTTAGGGAGTTGGTGATGGATAGGGAGGCCTGGCGTGCTGCGGTTCGTGGAGTCACAAAGAGTCGGACACGACTGAGCGACTGAACTGACTGACTGAAGTGTGCAGCATTGTTTAAACATAAATTCCTGTCTCTTTGGAGCTTAAACACTAGAAAAGGCACAGTAGTAAATAAAAATAATAAGTAAGTAGTACAGTGTGATAGCTTAATTACTGCCACGATAAAAGAAGTAAAGCAAAGTAAGAGCTGTCAAGAATGGAGAAGGAGAAGGCAGGCTGGAGTATTGCGGTCACGGTGGATGTCATTGAGAAGGTGAAACCTGTATTTGCTGTGCCTACTACAGTGTTAAAGTTTCAGCGCTCAAACCTTGTCTTTCCTAATTTTGTATCCTGGCTAATGGTGTAGCAGTATCTACCCCATTTTGTCACTCAAATCAATATCTGAGAATGTTTTAGGTTCCTCTCACCCTTACTTATTGGCTCCAAAAATTGCTGATTCTACTTTAACATTGTATTTGTCCACAGCATCCTCCTCTTGTCTACTGTAAAGCTGCTGCTGCTGCTGCTAAGTCACTTCAGTAGTGTCTAACTCTGTGCGACCCCATAGACGGCAGCCCACCAGGCTCCCCCATCCCTGGGATTCTCCAGGCAAGAACACTGGAGTGGGGTGCCATTGCCTTCTCCGCTATTGTAAAACATCCATCCTCATTTGACTGGACTATTACGGAGCTCTCTAAGTAGGGTCCTTCAGTCTTCCTGCTTGCTTACTCCATTGTTCTCATTCAGTCCATCTCATTGTACTTGGAGTTCTCCACATGGGCCATACTGTTACATCCATGTCTGTGTCTGCACATGCCTTTCACATGTCTTTTGAGCCCTTCTTTTCTGCTCTACCATATCCTGATCGGTACCATTGTGTTGAAGTTTCAACTCAAGAATCTAGGTATTCTCAAGTCCCAGCTCAAATGCCTCCTCCTCTGTGGTATCTTTCCTGATATACCTAATAGGACTATCTTTCCCCACCATCTTTGCCTCACCTCTGTGTTATATGTAAAATCGTTTAATCTGTTTTGCAGAGATGTGTCTATTATATTAGTCTCTGTTCCTGCTGGCTGTAATATCATTCTACAGGATGTAAGATTCACAGGGGCAGAAATTTGCTATTCAGAAACTTTCTTGAATGAAATGTATTTCTAAAATATATTTTACTCACTCTCCAGCACTTAGTGTTTCAAACATAATTCGAACAAATTATGTAATCTGATTTCCTCTACCATAGCATATGAAATATCAAAAACAAAGTTTTCAAAAGTATGATGATGGTAAATTGGGAGCTTGATAGCAGAAAAGGTAACAGGAGAAACTAAAATGTAGTTAAAAGTCAAAGTTTGTGTTTCTGGAACAGTTTGGTATAGAGGCAACAATACTTTATATCAATCAATAATTAGACTATATCATAGTGGTAATCAATAATGATGATAAGTGCATTATTGAAAAGCTGAAATTTTATTTAGTATGTTATTAAATGAAGGAACTAGAAATATTTTCAGAATTAGTGGGATTTTGATAAATTTTCTTATTTCTGTAATGTTTAAGAACTGCCCTTTTTATAATCATTTAACATGCCTCACTCATTTTATGTTCTCTTTCTTCCTGATAAGGTTTTCTAAGTATATTAAACTTACCCTTTCAGAATAGTAAAACAATGACCTGGTAATTGTGATAAGGTACAGTTATGCATACTACCTTGCTTAGCAGTCCTAGGTAATTAAGATGTTCTTTTATTATGAGACTTTGGAGTTGTAATTTTAACTCCCTCCTTTCCCCTGAATAACTTGACACATTTGTCATGTATTTATGTTTGCATCGTATTTGCATAGACTTAATGAGGAAACATACTTATCTTGGGGTCATATGATAAAAGTCTAAGTAAGTCACTTGGCAGATCCAACAAGATTGTCATGTTACAGAACTTGTTGATTATTTCAGTTTGGACTAGATGTATTGTTATATTCATTCTATCTAAGAGAATTATTATATAATCTTAAGTTTATAGATTTATCATTTCCATAACAGTATATTGGAAATAATGAAAATCAGCCCTGGAATGTGTGTGGTATGGTGTTAATTTTGAAAGTAAATCTTTTCAAGCTTTCTCTAGTGCGGAAGCGGGAGTTCCTCCCTAGTTGTGGCGCCGTGGCTTCTCTTGTTGAAGGGCACAGAGTGGAGTAGTTGCTGCACATGGGCTCAGTAGTTGCGGTTCCAGGCTCACAGAGCACAGTCTCAGTAGTTGCGCGACACAGGCTTAGTTGCTACAAGGCACGTGGGACGTTCCCAGACCAAGGGTCCAATCCATGTCTCCTGCACTGGCAGGTGAATTCTTCTATCACTGAGCCACCAGAGAAGCCCCGCATTTTGTTTTTCTAAGATAAATGTTCACTATGTATGATCAGGATAGTCATGGATTAGGAATTACTTTTAGTGGATTACTTTCCAATAAATTATATAAGCATATAAGTTTATTTCCTCCTTAGGTTGAGCTCCCTCTCTCACTCTCCCATAAGATAGAGCGAGACTGCCATCGGTAGAGGGCTCATCGAGAAGAAGAGAGTTGCTTTTTTTTGTTTTATTTTCTTAAACTTAGGCTGTTCTGAAAGAATATTTTCAGTTACTATTTTGGAAAACATTAAACAGTTCCCAGGCCTTCCTGAGTTTGTTCAGTTGTAAGTTTGAGGAAACTGCAGTTAGTAAATTGTGGTTGGCAGATGCTGTAAGCAGGTGACTCAATAGGTTGAACTCAGGATGACTCAACTGTGTAAAAACCATGCTGATAAATAACTTGAAAGAAAAATTGCCTTCCAGACTTTTGAACTGCCATAAAAAGTTCAAAACTATTATAAAAGGTACCACAAAGAATATTAACATGTGGTTTAGAAGGAAACACATTTTCCTTCAAGTGGTTTTAAAAGTTTTACTTAATTGTTCTGATTTTTGCTCTGTGGTAATTCTGAGAGGAGAGGACACTTAGCAAGTTGTAGTTGAAAATGCAGAAATATTATAAGTCTTAATAAAGTTTAATCAAGAGAATACTTCTTAAAATGTCAGCTTCATTCGGTTCAGAGATTAGCAGAGAAACCCAAAGGGTAGCTGTTTTAAATTAATTGTAATAAAAATATAATTATAATAAATTAATATGATATAATTAATAATAATCTAGTTAGCTTTTTCTTGAACTTTGATATAACTGAACAAATAAAAATAAAGCAAATAAGTGCATTCTTAATGATGCAATAGGGGACTTCCCTAATGGTCCAGTGGCTAAGACTCCAGACTCCCGATAAAAGGGACCCAGATTTGATCCCTAGACAGGGAACTAAGTATCAAAAGCTGGAACTAAGACTCAGCACAGCCAAATAAATACATTTGCTACTAAGTCACTTCAGTCATGTCTGACTCTGTGCGACCCCATAGATGGCAGCCCACTGAGCTCCCCTGTCCCTGGGATTCTCCAGGCAAGAACCCTGGAGTGTGTTGCCATTTCCTTCTCTAATGCATGAGAGTGAAAAGTGAAAGTGAAGTCTTTCAGTCATGTCCGACTCTTAGCAACTCCATGGACTTCTACTCTTAGCTGCTCCATAGAGCAGCCTACCAGGCTCCTCCATCCATGGGATTTAGGACATGTATATTAATATAGTATATCCCATTCCAAAATCCCATCTGAGATCTTATAAGTTACTTATACCTGATAAACGAGAGTTTATTGTTTTTTATAACTATTCCAAATTTTGGAATACTGTATTCCTGTGAACTGACTTTAGCAAACATCATTTTCTGTATATAACAAAATAATTTGGTTAATTTGATTTCTTTTTACTTCTGTTATCATGACACTAATATCATAAGGAAGATAACTGAAAACCCAATAGAGTATTCAGATTCTTGATTCTGCCAGTTCAAGGTTTAGACAATGGATTTGTGGAAAGGGCTTTGACATTATGCAGACTCCAGCCATGTGATTTGGGGTAAATTTACTTAATACCTGAATTTGTTTCATCTGTGAAATTGAGAGAATAATATAAGACTAGCAAGGAATTTGTTAGGATTAAATGATGTTGACATTTGTGAAATATTAATCTCATCCATCAATCAAAATTTAAGATTTTTTTAATTGCTTATACTGTTAAGTTATGCTTATTAAATAGATACTTTTTAAAGGCTGAGAAAAAATCCATCCCATTAATCCTATACAGTCAATTTAGGATACGCTACTGCTAAGTCGCTTCAGTCGTGTCCAACTCTGTATGACCCCATAGACGGCAGCCCACCAGGCTCCTCCGTCCCTGGGATTCTCCAGGCAAGAATACTGGAGTGGGTTGTCATTTCCATCTTCTAATTTAGGGTATATTTAAGCTATATTGAAACTGGAGAATACCACTCATCTAAATTAACCAAAATCAACCAAGGATTATGAAATTATATATAGATAGGACTTAATTATCTATTGTTTTAATTCTGTACAAAATTATAATATCATTGTCTTTAAAAATTAGGTGAAGAAGTTTTTAAAGTAATCTTTTTTTTTCTGTCATTAGCTTCCTTCTATGTCACTCAGTTTGAGTTTATCATCATTTTACTGGCTGTTTTATTCTCTTATATAAGTATACGATCCACTGAAAACCTTTTTTCTATTTTAAAACACAGGGACCCTCCATATACATGCATTAATTTGATTTGTTATTCATTTATTTCCTTAAATTACTCAAAAGTTAAATGTTGCTTAGAAGAGTATGTATTTGAAGATACTAAAACTATGGAAAACCTTGTACAGTGATGAAGATTTTGAGAAGTAGCATGGGAGTAGATTGTTCAAAGCTTATGCAAAATTTTTAAGAGAGTACTTGCACTTACAATAATAATCGTGTAAAACGTTGACTTTAAAATGACAAATTTCTAATAAAGTTAGGCAAATACAGTACTTTAAGGGAAACAGGAAGTTTGCTTGATATTAATAATGTGTGAGGAAGACTTGAGATTGCTGGATTATGGAGTCAAAAGCAGAAGAAAAGAAGATACAGTTCAGTTCGGTTACTCAGTCGTGTCTGACTCTCCACCACCCTAGGGACTGCAGCAGTCTAGGCTTCCCTGTCCATCAGCAACATCACCTGGAGCTTGCTCAAACTCAGTGCATTGAGTGGGTGATGCCATCCAACCATCTCATCCTCTGTCATCCGCTTCTCCTGCCCTCAATCTTTCCAGCATCAAGGTCTTTTCCAGTGAGTCAGTTCTTCACATCAGGTGGCCAAAGTATTTTGAGTTTCAGCGTCAGTCTTTGAAATGAAAATTCAGGGCTGATTTCCTTGTGGATGGACTGGTTGGATCTCCTTGCAGTCCAAGGGACTCTAAAGGGTCTTTTCCAACACCACAGTTCAAAAGCATCAATTCTTCAGTGCTCAGCTTTCTTTACAGTCCAACTCTCACATCCATACATGACTACTGGAAAAACCATAGCTTTCACTAAGCAGACCTTTGTTGGCAAAGCAGTGCCTCTGCTTTTTAATATGCTGTCTATGTTGGTCATAACTTTCCTTCCAAGAAGTAAGCATCTTTTAATTTCATGGCTGTAGTCACCATCTGCAGTGATTTTGGAGCCCAAAAAAATAAAGTCAGCCACTGTTGCCACTGTTTCCCCTTCTATTTGCCATGAAGTGATGGGACTGGATGCCATGATCTTAGTTTTCTTAATGTTGAGCTTTAAGCCAACTTTTTCACTCTCCTCTTCCACTTTCATCAAGAGGCTCTTTAGTTCTTCTTAGCTTTCTGCCATAAGGGTGGTGTCATCTGCATATCTGAGGTTATTGATATTTCTCCCAGCACTCTTGATTCCAGCTCGTGCTCATTCAGCCTGGCATTTCGCATGATGTACTCTACATATAAGTTAAATAAGCAAGGTGACAATATATAGCCTTCATATACTCCTTTCCCAATTTGGAACCAGTCTGTTGTTCCATGTCCAGTTCTAACTGTTGCTTCTTGACCTGCATACAGATTTCTCAGGAGGTAGGTCAGGTGGTCTGGTGTTCCCATCTCTTGAAGAATTTTCCACAGTTTGTTGTGATCCACACAGTCAGAGGCTTTGGCATAGTCAATAAAGCAGAAGTACATATTTTTCTGGATCTCAGTTGCTTTTTCAGTGATCCAAAGAATGTTGGCAATTTGATCTCTGGTTCCTCTGCCTTTTCTAAATCCAGCTTAAACATCTGGAAGTTCACAATTCATGTACTGTTGAAGCCTGGCTTGAAGAATTTTAGCATTACTTTGCTAGCGTGTGAGATGAGTGCAACTGTGCAGTGGTTTGAACATCCTTTGGCATTGCCTTTCTTTGGGGTTGAAATGAAAACCAACCTTTTCCAGTCCTGTGGTTACTGTTGAGTTTTCCAAATTCACTGGCATATTGAATGCAGTCCTTTCACAGCATCATCTTTTAGGATTTGAAATAGCTCAACTAAAGGAGTGAACATTACTTCTTTGTTATACTGACATCATTAACCTATTTTCCCACAATTTCTTGTGAGCTGATATGAATAGCAGAAACATTGATTATTTCAGATAGGATGTGTAGTCCAACTGCCTTTCAGAAAAAGTTATTTTCTCTCCCATGAATGGTGTCATAAATTTTTTACCTTTTCCAATCTGATTGACAGAAAAACTGGAATACGTTTAAATTTGGTAATTCTTGAATGATGGTGAGAGAGAACTTTTTTTTCTTCCAGAGGTTTTGTATAGTATATATAAGTAACATGTCCAGTACTCTTGACTCTAAAAATGTTGATGTTTCGTTTAGGATCAGATAGATCCTAAATAAACTATAACAATTTAAATTTTGCCTTAAACTTAAACTTTTAACAGTGATTAAGAATCTGAAAATTTTTAGATTTTATCATATAATATGTTGTGGAAAAGTCACCAAAATTGGCAATACAAGATTTAAATTATGTTAGAAACATTTGGGGCTTCCCTTGTGGTTCAGCTTGTAAAGAATCCACCTGCAATGACCTGGGTTCAGTTCCTGGGTTGGGAAGATCCCCTGGAGAGGGAAAGGCTGCCCACTCCAGTACTGTGGCTTGGAGAATTCCATGGACTGTATAGCCCATGGTGTTGCAAAGAGTCAGACATTTTAGAGTCAACATAGCCTTCACCTTATGTAATAGAAAATATCAGGTAAAATATTTGAAATATGTTGGTCATTTCTCCCAGTAGTATTTTGAGACAGTTTTTTGACAGGGTGTGGTGATGTGTTTTCTTCCTCTTAATCCTAACTGATTTCTTTTCAGAGTTGTCACATGGTCAGCCTTTGGAGAAAGTAGAGAAGCAAAGAAATAAGATTTCTTTGTCTCCCTGTTTGGATCTTCCTTTTGCCTGTTTTTTTTGTTTGTTTTGAATGAATGTCTGTGTTCCTTAGGAGACAGTATAAATGAGATTATGTTAAATTATCTTATGGAGGAAACATTTATTTTGCAGTCTTAAGATACATGAACCATAAGATAAATTTTGGAACACTGTCTTTAGAAAATTTCTTCTTTTTCAATTCATGTTCCTATTTTTACCCTACTCCAGAGTCCAGAGAAATGCATAGTACTGACCTCTGTATATAAGTATAATTCTCATTGACCCAAAGGATTGAATCTTATCTTTTAAAATGGATAACTTCTCTACACTGAAATCAAGTACATTATTATATTCAGAGAGCTAAAGGTGGTGCAGAAATGTACCCAGGAAAATGTTTTACTTGTGAAAGCGTCAAAAAAATGACTTACTTTAAAATATTCTTTCTTTAATAATGAAAAGATTTTGCTAATTGGTTTGTTTTTCTGTGCTTATGAATATGCAGACATTTATGGAAACAGTTTGCTGTCTGTTTGCCACAGAAGTGCATTGCCTTGATGAGAAGTTTTTAATTTTGCTTTACACTAGTAGTTTATTTGTTCTTTTAAATCATGGGTAGGCAAAGTGACCTCAGGTCAAATCAAACCTTCCTCCTGTTTTTTATAAGGCCTTTCACATTTTTAAATAGTTGGGAAAAGACTGAAAAGAATGTCATGACACTGATCAATCTGTGAAATTCTAATTTCATATAAGGCCAGTAAATAAACCTTATTGAAATGCAGCCATGTCCATTCAGTTATATATTGTTTATGGTATTGTTTGGCTGCTTTGAGCCCTATAGTAGCAGAGTTGAGTCATTGAGACAGGGATAGTATAATCTGCAGAGCCTAATATATTTACTCTTGGCCCTTTAGAGGAAAAGTTTGCCAACTCTTGCTTTAGATCAGGAAAATATATGGAGGCCCTCAGTGGTAGCTGCATTTAATTAAATTGCAGATGATTAGACAGTTGTGCTTTTTGAAGACCTCTGTAGTAACTCAGACGTAATAGGTTTCCAATTTTGGTAGAGCCTTATTAACAAATTGGGTTCTTTTATAAGTTATACAGGAACTGGCATAATAGCAGTTGATGTCACTCTTGACCTATATGAACCTATCATTCATGTTACTCACTGTTGGCTAGCAACCTCAGAGATCTGAGGACAAGCATTTGTAGTTTTGCTGAAGCATGAATTTAAATTATGACTGTGGCAAAGTGGTGTTGCAAAGCATGTTCAATCACCCAATCTGACATTCAAGATACAGTTTCTTTTATGATTACTCTTATAAAATACAGTCAGGTATGATTTTTATAGGGGAATTTATGTAATATAATTGGATTTAAGATGTCATCACAAAGGTCAAGGACTTTATTGCAGGAGGAAAAAAAATTCTGTTACTAAGGGCACACTCACTGTAAGTTTGAAAGCAGGCCTTAGGTCTTTCTCCATCGGAAATTGTCCAAAGGAAGAGAAGTTGCTCCAGTTTTATATTTCTTATTCTTCAATATGTATATATGGTGTATCACAGTGATTGATTTGCAGATATTGAGAACTCCTTGCATTCCTGGGATGAATCCCACTAGATCAATGGTGTATGAGCTTTTTAATGTATTGTTGGATACAATTTGCCAATATTTTGTTCAGGATTTTTGCACTATGCTCATTAATTAGATTGGCCTGTAATTTTTCTTTCTTGTGCTGTATCTTTCTCTGGTTTTGGTATTAGGGCAATGGGAACCTCATAAAATGTGCAATTTTTTGGAACAGTTTCAGAAGGAAATGTTTGATAAAATTTGCCAGTGAAGCTATCGGGTCCTGAACTTTTGTTTGTTGGGAGATTTTTAATCAGTTTCAATTTCAGTGCTTGTGATTCATATTTTCTGTTTCTTCTGGGTTCAATCTTGGGAGACTATACCTTTCTAAGAATTTGTCCCTATATTTCTTTTATCCTAAAATGAAAGTCATCAGTAATGACTAGAGCAAATCTCTTAAAATAATTAAGCCTGTCAGCTCAGTCATATTGATAGAAACTAATAACTGGTATACTGTTACCTATTTCATGCCTCTGCTGGCTCTTTGGTCAGGATTTAAATCTAGAGGATGTGTAACATAAAGAAAATATTTGTTGAAATAGCAAGGAGCACTGTTATGGTATGACAGACTGTTTCTTTATTATCTTAGAAAATGTGTCATATATACTTTGAACACTGTCATGTTATTGCTGTTTTTCAAACATAGGCATATATGAATATTTTAGTGCTATGATCCTAGTTTTTACATTAGTAAAATTTTAATTGTTTCCCTTTGAACTGGGATGAAGTAGAGAATTGCACAAAAATCAGGTACTAGTGCAGTAGTCTTACTGTCAGAGTACAGATTCCAACCTGATTTTAGCTTTTGTATTTTGAGGAATGATGCTTTTTAATTTCATCATATTCTTCTGTATTCATGAGGAATAAATCTCATCTCATAGTAATTCAGGGTATTGTTTACCTTAAAATACAGCATTTGAGAATTTGTAGATCATGATTACATCACATTGCCAAAGTGGTTGTCTTCTTTGTTTTATCCTTTCTTATTGTAAGATAGCATGAATTTAGCAGCCTAAGTCTTTTCTGTTTGATGAGTGTTAGACTGCTTCTATATGCAGAAATTCACATGGCCAATATAAGGTTGTATAGGAAGATAACTTCCACCTAGTGTTGGATTCTTTGCTTTTAACCCATTCTGACTTAAGATACTATCTTTCACCTCTTCCATATAATGAAAGAAATGTGTCAGATTTTGAATGGCAGTGACAGTAAATAGTCTATTATTTATTCCTTTTTGTTATACTGCTGCTGCTAAGTCGCCTCAGTAGTGTCTGACTCTGTGACCCCATGGACGGCAGCCCACCAGGCTCCCCCATCCCTGGGATTCTCCAGGCAAGAACACTGGAGTGGGTTGCCATTTCCTTCTCCAGTGCATGCAAGTGAAAAGTGAAAGTGAAGTCGCTCAGTCGTGTCCGACTCCTAGCGACCCCATGGGCTGCAGCCTACCAGGCTCCTCTGTCCTCGGGATTTTCCAGGCAGGAGTACTGGAGTGGGGTGCCATTGCCTTCTCATTTGTTATACTAGTTCATGAGGAAACAGAATAAGTGAAGAGGCTGGGGTTTAGAGTCAGGGAGCTAGATTCAAGTACTAGCTCTCTCCATCACATCCTGACTACAACCATGGACCTCTCTGAGTATAACATGTAAAGGGGTATAATAGTCTCAGCTCTACAAAAATTCATATGTTTGGAAGGCGTCCATAGTGTCTGCCATAGTAAATGCACAATCTTGTTAGCTATTTTTTCTTTTTTATTATTTACATTAAAGTGTCGTTAATACTCAATTAAAGCTAATCTCTGACTTTTCAAAAGGAACAAAGTAACAGCACACAAGTGAGCAATAATATTGTCCAGAACTTCACTTAAAGCATTGTTTAGAACTTTCCCATATTTTCTATATAAATTTCTATTACAGCAGATCTTGCCACACTGATTTTCTTTTTTCCCATTAGTCATTTGCTGGAGGTTGTAACTTGTGTAATTAATACATTGAATAGAGTTTATGGAGAAGATTCACAGAGAGTGCTACTCCTTCACTACCTGTGGAGAGGAGATTAATGAATACATGTTATTTTGCTTACATAATATGAAATTGTTGGGGGGGGATTGCAGTTAATGAAAAGCTCAAGGCACAGCTAAATTTGTTAGTTGCATTCTGTCAAAGATAGTGAATATTTATTAGTAATTTATGACTATGATGCCCTTCTCTGTGAGTCTGCCTTATAGCCTTGTATCTCATTTTTTTTTGTTACACTTTTACATTAGGTCAATAAATGGGGGGAGAAACTTCATTTGGCAAGCTGCTAGAACTCTTACAAGATTTGATCTTTTAGTCTTTTGTGAGCCTCTTTAAAATGGTAATGATGACTATAGTTCTACAGAAATACCTCATTTGGGGGCGGTGGAAGATTCAGTTTCTCACTCTTAGCATCAAGACTGACTGCCTCCCATCATCATTATTTATTGAGCATTTACAGTGTACTAAGCACAGTAGAGAACATGCAGAAAACACTGTCCCTGCTCTCAAGGAGCTTACATTCAGTTCAGTTCAGTCCCTCAGTCATGTCCAACTCCTTGCCGTATGGACTGCAGCACTCCGGGCTTCCCTATCCATCACCAACTCCTGGAGCTTGCTCAAACTCCTGTTGAGTTGGTGATGCCATTCAACCATCTCATCCTCTGTTGTCCCCTTCTCCTCCTGCCTTCAGTCTTTCCCAGCACAGGGTGTTTCCCATTGAGTCAGTTCTTCACATCAGGTGGCGAGCTTTAGGGTATAATTTAGCCCCATCATTATTTAAAAAGAGGAAGGGAAAGGATTTTAAAGGTAAAGACAATGACAGACCATTCAGGATAGGTAGGGTACATAGGGAAATAAACAATCTCATCAACTCCAGAGAGAGTAAATAGAAGGGAAATAGTCTGTGGGATGCAAGTAAAGGAAGCAGGGTGTCCTTAGGCATTGAATGGAGCCTGAAAGATCATGTGTGGCCTTGTTCCCAAATACATTCCCATCAAGTAGGAGTGGTTGGTGACAAGACAAAAGGCTAAAAAAAAGGTAATCATGTGCATCTGACAAATAGAAAGGAGGATTGAAACTGAAACCAGGCTATATGAATTTTAAGAACAATGAAAATGCCTCTAACTTACAAAGCACTATATGTAGGAAAAGATTTCGGCAACAATATGACTATCATAGTCAGGCATTGTATTGGGATAATTTTCATGGATTTTAATTAATTTCATAATTAACTCAAATATGTAAATGGCATGTCAGTACCATGGTTAAATTAGAATTGAATGTGTTAAGACTAGTTTGGGAAAATTTTTTAAATTATTATAAAAACATACTCGTTAATATGAAAAGAGATATTAGTAACCCCGCTTAAAACGATGAGGAAACTGATACATAGAAATTTGAACTTATATAAGGTTATTTGAGTAAATAGGTTGATACTATCAGCTTTTAATGGCATACTTTTTTCCCCCTAGAAATGAATGGGTCATTTTTGAGAAGATAACTGCCGTCTAATGATTTGGAAACGTAGCTCTTTTTTTCAGTCTGTTGAATTTAAAAAAAAAAAAAAGGTTTAGCCACTAAATTGTGTCTGACACTTTAGCAACCCCATGAACTGTAGCCCACCGGGCTCCTCTGTCCAAGGGATTTTCCAGGCAAGAACACTGCAGTGGTTTGCCATTTACTTTTCCAGGGGATCCAACCTGAGTCTTCTGCATTGTCAGGTGGATACTTTTACAGCTAAGCCACCAGGGAAGCTAATCTGTTGAATAAATAAAACATAAATAAATATTGAGCAAAATTTACATGCCAGTCGTTTTAATTATAAAAAAATTCTATATAGGAAACTGATTTTATAAATCCTACCTGTACTTGTCTACAAAGTATTGACAGTGCTGCTTTAATAGCAGTGTATACTACTCCCCTCCCCAAAACATAAACGCTTGGCAGCAGTACCCTATAAGTAAATTTCATATAAGTCAGCTGTGATACCCATGTAATCGTGTGAATTTTCTATGTACTTATCATCTTCTTGCCAGCTAAATGTCTAGAACAAGAGTAAGAAGAACAATTATGATAAAGATGGGCGTTGAAAGTAAAGAAGACTCAAGCTGTGGAAACATAAAACCACAACTCTATTTGAAGGACCATCATATAGGAAAATGATTAGGCTTGTGTTTGACTCCAAGGAGTTAAATTTGGATCTGTATGGAGGACAAAGTGAGAAATAACTTTGTATCTGTTGGAACTGTCTGGAAATGGTAATTGTTTTCCTTGGGAAACAGTTTCCTGTTTTGTCTGTCATGGACTTTATTGTCACCTCCTGTGCATCAAGAAGGTTAGAGTCTAAACTCCCCATGATATTTTCTGTTACTCAAGTAATGAGACTCACTAAATGTGCAGTGTATTATTAAAGTGGAATGGAGAAAAGGGAGTGCTAGGAAGTTTCTTTACAAAAAGGAAGACAGGTCATGGGCTGGGCTTCCCCCATCGCCCCCATGACAGATTTTACCTACTTTTTTGTGTAACATCTTTCCACTCCAGTATTTGCTTCTTCTGTGAAGCAGCATTTTTATATATTTTCCAAGTAGAGCATAGGTGATGAGTTTAAAAGTCTTACAGTTTTGTTTGTTGGTGTTCACTAGATATAAACAAAATATCAGTGTTTACCACAATGTTGTTCCAGAAGTGCCCTGGTCCCTTAAAGCAGTGTGAACTGAGAAGGAGAGTGCTTTACTCTGATGAACTTTAAAGAACGAAGTATAACCTGGTTGATTAGGGATTCTTTGTACTCTCAGCCCCTTTTTGGCTTTTCCAAACTGCCAAATTATTTATATTCACTAAGTAAAAGTTTCTTCTTGTAGCCCCTTTCTGTTCACTGGTTTCCATGATCTGCTAGTCCACTTTGAAAAGGGCCGCCAGATTGACAGTGCTGCTTTGTTGTTCTTCCCAGCTCTCCTCTAGGGCTCCTGCCGCTGATCTCAAATGCAGGAGCAGCAGAGGTGCTTTGAGAGAGAACAGAATGTCAGAGTCCATGGGGGCACCAACAGATTGTGGGAAACCATGTGACTGTGTGATTCACATCTCCAAGGAGAGAGAACCAGTTGTTTCTGTGTCTAGATCCACCCTCTTAAGAGGATAATCTCATAAAAAATGTAATTTAAATTGCCTGGATGCTTTGACACTGGCTTGGAAAAATAAAACTTTTATCAGTGAAGTTACTGGTCAGATGAGTTTGAGTAGAACTGAATTTGATGGTGTTTAAATCAAGACAATGCATAATGACTTGCTTAAAACTAATGTTTTAGGTATAGAGGGGAGAGAAGAACTCATCTATGTGTAGAAGTATTGCCTCCCAAAATATTCAACTTGATTTGTTTGCTACCAACCTTAGATGACCTGAAGCTATTTGGTTTGTATATTGCTTCTAACAGTGAAACCCTTAAAAAGGTGACTTACATAAGGCTAGCAGTTAGAGAACACATTAGTAGGTTTCAAATTTTTCCTTAAGACATTCTTGTCAAAGATCAAATCTTACCATGGATTAATTTCTTAGGCTCCGTTGTTATGTTATTGCTAATGAACTATAACTTACGAATTTGCATTTTCCCATACATTTAGATAAAGGAATTTTCTTCAGTCCTTAGAGCATATAGGAGAGAAGTTTGGTAACATTAATGTTAGGACAGCGTAACATGGACCTTTCTCTTAATCTATAATTCTAGGACGACATAGACAGCCTAAACCCAGTTCTCAGGGACAACCCGCAACTTCAGGAAGAAGTGAAAGTCTGGGTAAAGGAACAAAAGGTTCAGGAGATTTTTATGCAAGGTAACTGTTTTGAGTTATGCATTAATTTTGTTTTGTTTTTTGAACTGGGCAGTTTCTCATTTGCTTTTGGTTGTTAAGTTATATGCAGTATAAATAGAAGACCCAGTCTAATATTTCCAATTCTATACAGGCCACAGAAAATAATAACAAAATCAGAATAATTTCAATAGGAAGTTGATAACTTCGCTAGTTTACTAATTTGAGCTAAATGCCTGGAATAAAATGACAACTACACAGGTGTTTTGTTGATAAGAAAATTTCCATATTATAGAATGCTTTAGGTGTGTCCTTCCCGGAGAAGGAAGCATTGTTTTCTGTGGAGGGTTGCCCAAAGCCACAGTTGATTTCCTTTTAAGAACGCTGTTGGTATCTGATAAAAGTGGCTTACTTCAGTTTGCCTTCCTCAGCAGTGACCACAATACTAGTCTTAGTTTTGCTTCCTTTTTTTAGTAAGATACAAGCTTGTCTTCAGTTGAGATTTTATGATTCTAAATGATTTCTTTTCCTGTCAGTAAAACCATATATTGAAAACATAAGCTTTTTGTGAAATTGAACTGAAACTGGAACAATAGGACATGAAGTATCAATATTTGGTTGAATGTTTTTAAAAGGTAATCTTGTTAAATTCCCATGTTAATCTCAGCCTCAGCTTCCGTGCCATTTAATTTAAGCACTAATAGAGATAATCTCAAAGTTGTCACTTCCTTTCTTTGAATTTTTTTTAGTAGCAAATCATCTACTACTACATTCTTCTTAGGCTAAATATTTTTTAAACTTTTAATATGGAGAATTTGAAACATATTCAGAAATGGGCACATGAAAGTTCACTGAAATATTCGCTCTCAGCTACAATGACTATAAAATGAAATCTTTATAGATTCTTCCCCATCTATACTGGTACTTATTTCCATCAATTTTAAGACATTGCTGTGTTCTATTTTTAAACAGATGCCATGCTATTATTATGCTGAAAATTAATAGTTCCTCAAATAATGATTACTCAGGTTCAAGTTTCCATTTGTCTCATAAATGTCTTCATTGATTTTTCACAGGCTTGATTTTTATTTTATTTATTTTTAATCCGTGACCCAAAAAATGTCCACAGATTGACTGGTTGATATGACCTGTTTCATTTTCTTCCTTTCTTTGCACTTTATTGAAGATGCCAGGCTACTATTTTTTAAGTAACCTTTTTTCCTTGTCATATTCTTAGAGATGAAATGACTAAGGCAGTAGTCCATTCCATCTTAAGCAGAATTATTTGAGGCTGACTCGATTGTGTCTGATGGTAGAACAAGACTGTTAAGGTAGAGTCCTGATGGGAGTTTAAAATTTGCATATTTGGAGTTTTTTTGTAAGCTTTTTCAATATTCCATTCAGAAAAACTAATTTGGAGTCTGTTTCTTCCATAGTTAGAAATTCTAAGGCTATAGTTTGTATAACTGATTATAGGTATGAATATGTTTTAATTTACAAGTAATATGGAATACTTTCTACAGATCTGTTAATTTGATATATTTAGACTGTTGCTGGCATAGTTTTTTTTTTTAAGTGGCAAACATCAAACCATTCGTTGATGTGCTTAATGTCTTAACTCTGGAAGAAAAGGCATCAACCTAGGAATCAGAAAAATAAATTCAGTCCTAGCTCTTTCACTTAAAAATTTATTTAACCTGTCAACCTCACTTTCTTAATTATTATAAACAGGAAAATACCTCAGAATTGGAGAAGATTAAATGAGCATTTGTAAATTGTGAAAACATTTTGTAAATTGTTAATGTATAATACTATCATTAATAAAGTGTACCAGTTTCCCTTCCTCACAATTCTTTTTAAACTTTCAAATATTTGATATCATTTTAGTACCTGTGAATTGAAGACATTTTTATCTCCATTATATTTAAATATATACAGATATGTGCATATATATTTTATTATTTAATCATTGCCTATTTTCTAAAAGATACCTATATGTACATACAAATATTGTCTTACAGAGTGAGTTTAATCTGAAAGTACACCAGTATGGCATTTTACTGTCATACTTTATAAATTCAGTTAACAGTTTCTGCATGTTTTAAGCCTTTGGCAGCTTTTCCAAACTGTTGCAGGAATCAAGCCCTAAGATTTGTAATTGCTTATGGTAAAAGTTTTAGCAGCTAAAAGGCTTATCCATCAAGTTCCAGATTACCTTTTCATTTCATCCGTGAAGTCATGTATGATGTGTGTGTGGTTTTTTTTTTTTTTTTTAAGGTCCTTATTCCTTGAATGGATACAGAGTGAGAGTATATAGACAAGACTCTGCCACCCAGTGGTTTACTGGCATAATTACTCATCATGATCTCTTCACTCGCACCATGGTCGTTATGAATGATCAGGTAAATAAATAGTCCAGTTTTGGAAAAGAACCTGTTTACGATTCACGTACTCCACTTCCCCCAACCCCCAGTGGATCAAGAGATTGATATTCTTTTCTATCTCTAGGTTTTCTGCAGTCATACAATCCTAAAAAGTTCACATTTATATAATGTTACATAGAGTTCACTTGAAGTTACAGCAAGATAGTGATGCCAAGTTTATTTTAGCACTTAGAAAATCAGTTCCTGAAATGGACGCATCAGACTTCTTAATTGTTTAGTCTTTTTTTGTTGTTTATCCTTAAGTCAGGTAAAACTTTCTTAAAGTCTTAGCTTTTTGGTCTCTTGAGTAATAAAAAATATTTCCCAAATGGTTTCTTTTCACAAATGAAAACTTAAATGTCCTCTAAAGTTCTTTTTACATTCAATTTTAGAGTTGTTTCACTCCTTTAAGTTTTATAGTGAATATGGAGAATGTTAAGGATATGAATTTCATAGGGAGTTTTAAGCAACAGTCTGAAATTAAATTCTTAATTTCAAATCTTTTTAAAGCTGTACTGTATTTACCCCCCAGAAAATAAATACTTGGATCTTTCTGCCTGAATGGATTGTGGAGGGTATCTGAATAAATAAGAACTCTCTCTATAAACAGTGTGGATGCTTTGGTTAAAATTTTAATCAAAATGCTAAATAAATTGTATAATATATTTCCTTAAAGCTAACAAACTTTGACCTCAGTGAACCACAAAATTGCCTTTAGTTTATAAAATAGTTCCTTCTTTAACCTGATTCTCAAGGTTGCTATTCATTTACACAGTTTTTGTCCTTTTCTGCTTCCCATGCTCTGTTTTCTTTTTTGGCTACACTCCGCAGCTTGTAGGTTCCAGTTCTCTGACCAGGGGTTGAACCCACGCTGGCAGTAAAAGCATGGAGTCCTAACCATTCGAGCGCCAGGGAATCCCCATCATGCTTTACCTTCCTGTTCTATTTTGTAACTGTTTTCTGAAAGTTACTCTTTATTATGACTTGGCAATTATTCTTGAATAGCTCTAATCCTTGTTTTTCAAGGTATACTTGCAATAGATGTGTTTGCCTTTTAAGTTTTGGTTAGAACATGAAACAGTTACCTTCATAACATTTGGGAGATAATTTTCTCTTTAGTGATTAAAGTTGATTTATTGTAGTCTGACAGTGTCTTACAAATTAGGTATCTCAAACTGATTTCTAAACATCTTTACTCAGTAAAGAAATTGTACCTGTTATTATATTGGCTAGCTGATTGGATTTAATTTTTTTCTTGTTTTGTGTCATGGATTAGGTACTAGAACCACAGAATGTCGATCCTTCTATGGTTCAAATGACCTTTCTAGATGATGTTGTTCACTCTTTGTTGAAAGGTGAAAATATTGGCATTACATCACGGCGAAGGTCTCGTGCCAGTCAAAATAGCAACACTGTTCACGTATGTATGTTGTTAGTGATGGATTATTGTAAAATATTTTCCCTTAAATTACTTAGGATCAGGTAGTAAACAATCATTACCAATTATTTTTAGGGTCATTATACACGTGCCCAAGCAAATAGTCCCAGACCAGCAATGAACTCCCAAACTGCTGTACCAAAACAGAATTCACACCAGCAACAAAGAAATATTCGTTCAAATAAGAGGAAGGGCTCAGATAGCAGTATACCAGATGAAGAGAAGATGAAGGAGGAAAAATATGATTATATAGCACGAGGAGGTAGGACCCACCAACTTTTAAGGGCATGGGAACAAATAAAACAAAAATTCACTTAAAATATGCTTATTTAATATTGATATGAAAGGTAAAACTGTTTCTTTTGTTGTTGTTGTTTTTAATTTCCTAGAAAATCCTAAAGGTAAAAAACAGGTGGTGAGCAAAAGAAGGAAACCTGAAGAGGATGAAAAGAAACTCAGTATGAAAAGACTGCGAACCGACAATGTTTCAGACTTTTCTGAGAGTAGTGACTCAGAAAATTCAAATAAGAGAATAATAAATAATTCCTCAGAGCAGAAGCCAGAAAATGAGTTGAAAAATAAAAACACTTCAAAGATAAATGGAGAAGAAGGAAAGTCTCAGAATAATGAGAAGGCAGGTGAAGAGACACTAACAGATAGCCAGCATCCCTGGGATCAGATACAGGAAGATAAAAAACATGGAGAAACAGAGAAACGGAAGTCTGTTGACTTTCAGCGTCAAGAAAACATGATTATCCATTCATCAGAACAGGCTACACTTTCTGATCATAATTCTGGTGATTTACATCTTCAGGAACGTAATACAGAGAAGACACACACAGTGGAATTATTACCAAAGGAGAAGTTTGTATCCAGACCACCCACTCCAAAATGTGTTATTGATATTACAAATGACACTAATACAGAAAAGGTGGCTCAGGAAACCTCAAGTAGTACCTTTGGCCTTCAAACACTTCAGAAAATGGATCCTAATGTTAGTGATTCAAAACATTCAATTGCAAATACAAAATACTTGGAAGCAGGAAACCAAGATTCTGACCAGAAGTGGGTCAGTGATGTAGTTAAAGTAGATTTAACCCAATCAAATGTAAGGAGTGCTTCTTTAGGAAATGAAAACTTGAGTATAGAAAAAGAGAAAAATCAATATGTCTCTTACTTATCTTCTCTAAGTGCTGTTTCCGTCACGGAAGATAAGCTGCATAAGCTAAGTCCACCCCCAGAAACTATAAAATCTAAACTGAATACTTCAGTAGATGCTCACAAGACAAAATCCAATCCCTCACCTGAAGTTGTTAAGCCTAAAGTCAGCCATTCCCCAGATTCTGTAAAGTCTAAAGCCACTTACGCAAACAGCCAAGCTGCTGGTGAAAGAAGACCAGCAAATAAGATAGAGCATGAGTTATCAAGATGCAGTTTTCACCCAGTTCCTACTAGAGGCAGTACATTAGAAACTACAAAAAGCCCTCTAATCATTGATAAAAATGAACATTTTACAGTTTACAGAGATCCTGCACTTATTGGGTCAGATACAGGAGCTAACCACATTTCACCTTTCTTAAGCCAGCATCCGTTTCCTCTTCATTCTTCATCACATAGAACATGTTTAAATCCAGGTACCCATCATCCTGCCTTAGCTCCTGCACCCCACTTACTGGCTGGGTCATCCAGTCAAGCTCCGCTACCTGCCATCAACACTCACCCTCTGCCTAGCGGCCCACACCACTCTGTTCATCACCCTCACTTACTTCCTGCCGTCTTACCTGGCGTGCCTGCTGCCTCCTTACTTGGTGGCCACCCACGACTAGAGACTGCTCATGCCAGCAGCTTGAGCCACTTAGCATTAGCACACCAGCAACAGCAGCAGTTGTTACAGCACCAGTCGCCTCATCTTCTTGGACAAGCCCATCCATCTGCTTCATATAATCAGCTTGGACTTTATCCAATTATTTGGCAATATCCAAATGGAACACATGCATACTCAGGACTTGGTCTGCCTTCTAAGTGGGTTCACCCAGAAAATGCGGTTAATGCTGAACCTTCGTTAAGGAGGGTAAGTTAAGCTGTGGTTTACCATGTCCCATATTTATTAATCAACATATATACAGGTGCTTCTTTCAGTATCCCGTTAATTTTTTTAGATTTCTTATTACAAAAATGTGCTAGAATTTTATGCATATATAATTTTATTTATGGCTGTACTGGGTCTTTGTTGCTGCATGGACTTTTGTGGAGAGCAGGGGCTACTCTGTAGTTGCGGTGTGCAGGCTCCTCATTCCACAGGCTTCTCTTGTTGTGAAGCACAGGCTCTAAGGGTGCTCAGGCTTCAGTCGTTGTAGCTCCCAGATTCTACAGCATAGGCTCAATAGTTGTGGTGAGAATAAAAGTCACTCAGTCGTGTCCAACTCTTTGCGACCCCATGGATTATACAGTCCATGGAATTCTCCAGACCAGAATACTGGATTGGGTAGCTTTTCCCTTCTCCAGGGGATCTTCCCAATCCAGGGATTAAACCCAGGTCTCCCGCATCACAGGCAGATTCTTTTACCAGCTGAGCCACCAGGGAAGTCTAATGGTTGTGGTGCATGGGCTTAATTGCTCCCCAGCATGTGGGATCTTCCTGGACCAGGGATCAAACCCCTGTCTCCTGTATTGGCAGGTTACCACTGAGTCATCAGAGAAACCCATACTAGAATTTTTTAAACAGTTGTTTTTCTAATGGTTATGGAAGTTTTGATGCTTAGTAACTTTGGAGCTGTCAAGCTGAAATCTCAGAAAATCCTGTTTATTTTTTTTTTTAAGTCAATTCAAAGAAGTAAACTTAAGTTATTTCTAAAATTCCTATTATGAAAAATGAGTGTCTTTATAACTAATTATGATATATACCCATAGTTATTTTGCTCAGGTAAATTCCTAGATGTGAAACTTCTGGATATGAAATTTATATAAAATTATAAGGCTTTTGGTATGTATAAGTAATTCTTAAAATTTGTTATATTTCCCAGCTGATAAGCTCTGCCTGTCTAAGCCCCTTGTGCTCTTAGGGCTGCTAATGTTGGAGATTCGTGCTGTTTGGGAGTGAAGGTGGGGCTGTTGCTCTGCTTGCCTGACAGAGAGCTGCTGAAGGTGGTGGTGCAGGGCTCTTATTCCTTCATGGGCTGCGTGGTTTCTGTAACCAAATTAATTTTCATTCTAAGAAATGGTTGGTGAGGGCACTACCTACCCCATTCTAAAAAAAAATGGGAGGTTGGGGATCACTGCTAAATTCCAAGAGACAACTTAATCCTTTGTTTAGACCAGGATGCGCTCTAAGTATCCTCTAGAATCTTCTAAAACACATTGTATTTATTTTTATTGTGATAAAAGCCACACATTAAATTTATTGAACCATTTTAAAGTGTACGGTTTAGTAGTGTTAAGTATATTCCCATTGCTATACAACAGATCTCTGGAACTTTTTCATCTTGCAAAACTGAAACTCTACCCATGAAACATTAATTCCCTTTCCCCCTAGTTCTTAACACCCACCTCTACTTGCTGTTTCTATGATTGTCTGTTTTATATACTTCATATAAAGTGAACTCATACAGTATTCCATATAGCATAATGTTGTCAAAGTTCATCCTATTGAAGCATGTAGTAGGATTTCCTTTTTTAAGCTGTGCAATACTCTGTTTTATGTATATATAGGTATATGCCAATAACTCTTGTTATCTGTATAACTTCAGATTTCTGGATCTTGTAGAAACATATATTTTTTATGTTTGAATGATCTCATTGTGCATATATATATATATATATACATTTTTTTTCTCGTGAGGTTTATGGTGTATATTTTTAGTCTAAGAAATTTTATAGCAGCGTATCTTTGGTGTGATATATTGTTTTCACATTCTCATTTTGAGATGTCAGATTTATTCACTTTACCAAAGGATTATGTTTTCCCAATATCAGTCAACACAGTATAACTCAACAAAGCATATTCTGGAAGAGTTTCAGTGAGTCATAGTATAGAAACAGTCTTGAAGCATGTAATTAGATAGTTGTAAGTCTCAACATATACATCAGTGTCACCAGATACTACGAGAAAGGTAGTATGCTAATATTAAACATGAATTTTGTTGTACCTCCACACCTCCAAGTTTAACGCTTACAGTGAAATGGAGTATAAATCGGCCTTGAAAATATAATTTTGTGCCCAATCTAAATGAATTATGACACTGGAAAAACTACATTTGACAACAAAAATTGCCAAATAAACCTGATGAAATCTGGTGAAATGTATTTTAGCAACATATTTTTTTTTTTCTACTAGCAGCAATATAGTCTTTTGGTCTTACAATGTTAGGAAATCATAAAAGCTAGGTTCTCTGTACGTCATTTGTAAGGTAAAGGCAGTGGCTTCAAGATCTGCAATCAGTAAGTAACAACAAATTTCTGGAAATAATTTTTTTTGCCGGCACCTCCTGGCATATGAGATATTAGTTCCCCAACCAAGGATCAAACCCATCCCCCCTGCAGTGGAAGGGCAGATAACCACTGGACCACCAGGGAATCCCCTGGATAAAACTGTTTTAATTCTGATTAACTTTCTTCATCATATGGAAAAATCCATATAACTACGGTAGTTGTCTCAATATTTATCATAAAATACAGTTACTGAAAGTCACATGCTTCATAAATATACTATAAAGTCCTACTGTGATATTGTGTTTATCTTTTTCTAGTAACTGAAGGATTTTTTTTTTAATAGAATTCTCCCAGTCCTTGGTTACATCAACCTACCCCTGTGACCTCAGCAGATGGTATTGGATTACTTGGTCACATTCCTGTCAGACCTTCCAGTGCAGAACCTCATCGGCCTCTTAAAATCGCAGCACATTCCAGCCCACCATTGACAAAATGTTTAGTAGATCACCATAAAGAGTAAGTTTGCCAATGCTTAAAACATATCCTTTATAGTTTTTCTTAATTGTTTATAAATAGGTATTTTTAACAAATGTCTTAAAACTAGGCTTAATAATTACTGTTCTTCTGGTGTTATATCGCTTCTAATTTTCTTTTTTTTACAGCACTTGCAAAGTCATGTTTTACTCTTATGATACAATAGTAATGCATAGAAGCTATATTTGTATCATACAAGAAAAAGTGTTTACAGAAACCTTTGTGTATTTTCTTTACAGAGAATTGGAGAGGAAAGCTTTCATTGAACCATTGCGTTCTGTTGCATCCACATCAGCCAAAAATGACCTGGATATAAATAGGTCACAGACTGGAAAAGATGGTCACTTGCATAGGCATTTTGTGGATCCTGTATTGAATCAATTACAGAGACCACCCCAGGAAACTGGAGAGAGATTAAACAAATATAAGGAGGAACACCGTCGAATTCTTCAAGAAAGTATTGATGTTGCTCCCTTTACGACTAAAATCAAGGGTCTTGAGTGTGATAGAGATAACTATTCCAGGGTAGCATCGTCATCTTCTAGCCCTAAGAGCCATGTCATCAAACAAGACAAGGATATAGAATCAGATCTTTATAAGATGAAGCACTCAGTGCCTCAGAGTTTGCCTCAAAGTAACTATTTCACTACACTGTCCAATAGTGTAGTCAACGAACCACCAAGGTCATACCCATCCAAAGAGATTTCAAATATTTACGCTGAAAAACAGAGTAATACCCTTGCAACAGCAGCTAATCCTCAAACTCTGACTTCATTTATATCATCTCTTTCAAAGCCTCCACCTTTGATAAAACATCAGCCAGAAAGTGAAGGTTTAGTAGGCAAGGTACCAGAACATCTTTCCCATCAAATTGCTTCTCACTCAGTAACAACTTTCAGAAATGACTGTAGGAGTCCTACTCATTTGACAGTTTCTTCTACAAATACACTCCGGAGTATGCCTGCTTTACATAGAGCACCAGTATTTCATCCACCGATCCATCATAGTCTGGAAAGAAAGGAAAGCAGCTATAGTAGCCTTTCCCCTCCAACGTTAACTCCAGTGATGCCTGTAAATGCTGGTGGGAAAGTTCAAGAATCACAAAAGCCTCCGACACTGATTCCTGAGCCAAAAGATACTCAGGCAAGTTTTAAGAGTTCTTCAGAACAGAGTTTGACAGAAATGTGGAAATCTAATAATAACCTCAGTAAAGAGAAAGCTGAATGGCATGTGGAGAAAAGCAGCGGAAAGTCACAGGCTGCTACGGCATCTGTCATTGTACGTCCACCTTCTAGTACGAAACTTGAGAGCGTGCCAGCAATGCAGTTAGCTTCCAAAGATCGAGTTAGTGAAAGATCTTCACTTGGGGCAAATCAAACAGACTGCCTCAAACCAGCAGAAGCTGGAGAGAGTGGAAGAATCATTCTGCCAAGTGTGAATTCAGACAGTGCTCACATAAAATCCGAAAAAAACTTTCAGGCTGTCTCACAGGGCAGTGTTCCCAGTTCAGTCATGTCTGCTGTAAATACAGTGTGTAATACCAAAACGGATGCATTCACATCTGCTGCCACTACCCCCAGTGTTTCCAGCTGGGGTGGTTCAGAAGTAATTTACTCGTCATCAAATACCATTTTGGCCTCTAAATCCTTAGAATGTACCTCTTCAGAAAGCATCGGTCATTCAGTGGCTCAAACCCAAGAGTGCACAGTCAGCATCACAGCTCCAGTTACACCAGCCAGTAGTAAGACAGGAAGTGCTGTTCAGCCCAACTCTGGGTTTTCAGGCACAACTGATTTTATTCATTTAAAGAAGCACAAGGCAGCATTGGCTGCAGCTCAGTATAAAAATAGTAATGTCAGTGAGACTGAGCCTAATGCTGCGAAAAGCCAGACTTCTTCAGCCCCCCATCTCTTAGATAGCACTGTAGTCTGTAGTACAATAAACAAAGCAGACTCTGTAGGGAATGGGCAAGCATCCCAGGCAAGTCAACCAAACTACCATACTAAACTGAAAAAAGCCTGGCTTACGAGACATTCAGAAGAAGATAAAAATACTAGTAAAATGGAAAATTCAGGGAGTTCTGTATCAGAAATTATTAAGCCATGTTCTGTCAATTTAATAGCCTCTACATCTAATGATCTACAGAATAGTGTAGATAGTAAGATCATAGTTGATAAATTTGTAAAAGATGATAAAGTAAATAGAAGAAAAGCCAAACGAACTTATGAATCTGGCTCGGAAAGTGGAGATTCAGACGAAAGTGAAAGCAAATCAGAGCAAAGGACTAAAAGGCAACCTAAGCCAACTTACAAAAAGAAGCAAAATGATCTTCAAAAGAGAAAAGGTGAAATGGAAGAAGATTTAAAACCCAATGGGATTCTCAGCAGGAGTGCCAAAGAAAAAAGTAAACTGAAGTTGCAGAGCAATAGTAATAGTGGTAAGTAAATTAATTACTTTTCATCTCAAGTAAAATGGGCTGTATGTTCTTATAGTGTTCTCTAAAAATTAGAGAGCTTAAAGGCATCTTTGATTTCATTCATTCGCTTTAGTGTAATGTGCTCACTGACTTCATTTCTACATTTCACAAGCACCCTGTAAGAGGAAATGAGAGAAGATCTATTTCTTTTTCAAGAGGCTTGTGGAAATACGTTTTTACGTAGCACTCATGTTGGCAAAAGCCCATTGTGTAATTTAGAAGTTGTTCAGAATTTTGACCATTTCTATTCACTAAAACTGGATTTCCAATACACGCATACCTTGTTTTACTGTGCTTTGCAGATACTGCCTTTTTTATTTTTTTAAAACAAATTGAAGGTTTGTGGTAACTCTGTCAGGAGAGTGTTGGCACCATTTTTCCAACATTTGCTCACTCACTTCATGTCTGTCATACTTTTCCATTGTTATTATACTTGTTTTGGTGATCTGAAAAAGTGGTCTTTAAAGTTGCTATTGTTAAAAGATTATAAATCACTGAAGGCTGAGATGATGGCTAGCCTTCTGGTTTTTTTTAGCAGTAAACTATTTTTAAATTAAGGTATGTGTATTGTTTTATAGACATAATGCTGTTGCACACTCTAGACTGCATTATAGTGTAAATGTAACCGTTGCATGCACTGGGAAAGAGGAAAATTTGTGTACTTTACTTTTTGGTGGTGGCCTGAAACAACCCACACTATCTCCACAATATGACTGTATTAGATTGCCTATAACAAGATAATAGTTGAAAAAACAATTCCTTTTCACCTTTAAGTCTCACTTTTTGAAGAGAACTACAGAATAGTATGGATATGGCCCATACCTCACCCTTCTGTCATCTGGAGACAAAATTGAAAACCTAATGAAATTAGCTTCTATTTAACTAATAATGCTACTCATTCAAGTAGTCTGTAACAATGGGTAAAAGTTAAAGAAAAACAGGGGTTTTGTGTGTTCATTTCTGTATTCAAGAAGACTTCCCATAATTAGTAAAAGTTTTAAAACTTGTTTGTGGCTACAAGGAAGAATAAATGATACTTGCCATTATAAAATGTCGATATGTTTTTCACTCTAGAGGTAGTTTTTCTCAGTTTGCTTATTTTTTTAGGAATGTTGTATAATGCAGAAAGAGGTTCATAGTTTCACTATCTGTGTATTCATCCATATGCAATATAGGAAATATCTGTGACAATGTGGACATTCCAGAAGTACTGTCATAAACATTTCAATGCTTAAAGACTCTTATTTGGGCCTTTCTCTGAATGAGGTCTTTTCCCACATACCCATGTGGAAACCAGAGGCAAAGTGAAGGAGAGCAGAGCAGGAGGATGGAATCATAGAAAAGGACGGTCAGAAGTGAAAGAACGAAGGAAAACAAGCTCAGCTAGAGACAGAGACGCTGACAGACTGAAATGCCAGTAGGAGAGAGAGAGGGAGATGGACAAAAAGGGATACAGGACACGTTCCATTTATTTGAGAATTGGAATGTGTTACCCTGTTGCTTTTTCTCTGTACTGTGTTCTGCTTACTTCCCTAATGAATTCAAGAGGCTTAGTGTGGTCAGTAAGTGTGATTTCTCTTTTGTCTCACAAAACATTTCTTTTGGTGTTGAATATTCAAATACTGTTAGTTAAATTTACAGAAAACAAGGATGGGGATCTTCCAGCTTTTAATGCTTACAATATTGTTATAAACTTAAATTTATAAAATTAACTTTTAATGCAGTATATATTCTGTTTTCATTTGGAGACAGTGACTATACATCTTTCCAAGTAAGTTTTAAGACAGACTGGAATTAGCACTTCGCTCTGCAAGTGGTAAGGCTTAGTGAAATCTCCCCTACCTAGTGAATAACATTTAGCATAACACAGACTGCTTTAAGTCCCATTTAGTACCAAGTCCAAAATAATATTAAGTGACTATTAAACACCATCTGTTAATTATGGGCAGAGTTGATTTGATTTTGTTCTGGGCTTTCTAGAAAAGTTCTTTAAATTGGGAATTCATAAATTCTAAACCTGAGTGGGTTATCTTCTTCATGGATTAAATATCTTTGTCCTTTTGATGTTCATTGGGGTTGTCATACCTGCTGCCTTTTGTTACTGATAATTAAAAGTTGTCTCCTTTTCCTTGACTAATTTTTTACATAATTTTATTTTGTGTACTGAAATTCCCCATCAAATTTAAATGTAATAGTCCTGTGATACACAATAACAGTGGTTTAACTGTTAACCCGAGTTCATTTTTATACCTCAAAAAAGTGTTTGGTGGGTGATGGCATGTATCACAGATTAAAGGATAGGGTATATTTTTCTTATTTTCTTCCCCGTTAGTTTTCTGTTGCTAGAGCAGTTGCTTTGAGGATTTACTGAAAATTAGAAAACTAAGGTTGACTCTGGTAAAAAGGAAGAATAAATAGCCATTGAGTTAGGTATTTTTTTGTTGACCAGGTGTCTCAGTCTCAAGCTTTTAGATTTTAAATGGCACCAATAAATTATATATGTAGAATGAAAATGGAGTTTTATTTTATTTACTATTCAAATAATATTACAGTAAAATATATAAAAGGATTTCAGCATAGTCACATTTGGCCTAGGATAGAAGCAAAAAATATAATATCAAAAACAGCCTCTATATGACCTGGGCCTTCATATCTTTATAATTTATTCATTTACTTTAAAAAATGGTCTAAGTGTTCATTTCTGTCACAGAATTGAGAGTTGCTTTGAAATGAATGTCTCTTTCTTTCTGATAATACTATATTTAAATTGTTCACAGTAGTATGGTTATCCTTGCTTCGAATTGTTCCATTGTCTGGAATATGAAAGTATATTGGTAAATAGTCCTTTTTCAGTTTAAGTAGAAAGATTTCACTTAGTTTATTCTGATATAATAAAGTAGTAAATAAATGTGGAGAAGGAAATGGCAACCCTCTCCAGTATTCTTGCCTGGAGAATCCCATGGACAGAGGAGCCTGGTGGGCTGCTGTCTGTGGGGTTGCACAGAGTCAGACACAACTGAAGCGACTTAGCAGCAGCAGTAAATAAATGATTGAAAGTCGTGTAACAAATAAAAAGTATCAGCAGTGTACTATTCTGTTGTTCATTCTGACTTCTAGAAGCTCTAAATTTTTTTTTATAGTTCATCAGAGAAATCTGGCTTATACACGATGGAAGAAATAACAAGCCTTTTACACAAGCCTTCTGGAAACATTTTTTATTCCATAAGTGGTATGTGTGTGCCCACATATGTGTTTCTCTAATGGATTAAGCCAGATTTCTCCTTGCCTTTTGTTAGTGACAGAACATGTAATTGTAAAGAACCAGGAGCAGTCATAAAAGAGCTTGATGCTGGAGCCTATTTGAAATGGGCCACCCTGGAATTTAAGCCCAGTGCTTCCTATGTTAAGATGTATGTAATCTTGCTGTAACTGCTGTGCATGCTATCAACAGGTGATAGTGAGCACTCAGGACAACAGTTCTGCTCTATGCTTCTGCAAAATGTATATAATCTCAGGAGAACACTTGAACTGCCTCTGATCCACAAAATGGGCATGAGTAGTCAACATGATGGTAGGAAATAAAATTCTTTCACCATGATAGAAATAACAAACTGTAAGTCTCAAGTCTAGCATATAACTGGATTAATATGGGTAGTATAAGTATGCTTATAGGAGTCAACAAATATTTGCTTGTCCCCAAATGTAAAGCTTTTAAGTGAATATATTTTTTAAAATTGAACAGGCTGCATTTAATATAGATATGATGAGTTCTTGCTGCTCTATAGATGACTGATTACTTAAGCCAGTGTTATAACAACAGTTAAGTTCAAGTTAATAAATGTGATCCAGCAGTGATGCCGAATACAATAAATAAATTAATTTTTCCCTGTAAATATTAAAAGGTATAGTGCATTTGAGTTTTTTCTTTAGACTTCTCTGATGCCTTCTTTTATGTATACCATCAATAAAAACAGCCAGTTTAATACTGTCTTTTTTTTTCTTTCACACCCTTCAAACCCTTTTATTTTTCTAAAAGATACTGTTTCTATCAATATATTGATATAAGGGAGAGATACTAGGAGAAGAATCTTAGCCATCTTCCCACAAATATATTGTGATAAAATCAACATTGTTCTAGAATCAGATTTCAAAAGTATTACAAAACTATATGAATATATTGAAACTAGCCTATATTTTCTAGAAGTACTAACTTTTGGTCTTTAGATTCCTCACGTGCATCTTGAAAGAGACTCTTACTACATACACCAAGTTTATGTGTGGAAGAACTATATTTTTAGCTCTAGGTTACCATTGAAAATTAATGATTCTCATATTTGCTACTAAATACATACAAATATTGAACCTGGGAAGATTTCAATCAGCTGGAAATTTCACTTAGCTCTGCATTTCAATCATACTGACATTAAGAGTTCATTTGATTAGTAGAGTAATAAAAATGCTGCTATGGATTTTTTAGTTATAATGAGTACCTGGAACTGTAATCTCTTTTCTACAATCTTAATATATGATCATAATTGTATAATTGACGTCAATTTTTTTTTTTGCCTTCATTCCAAGTGATCTTTTTAATTGACTTGAATGTTATCTTAAGGAGTTTACCTTTGTAAAAAGGTACAGTCTTGCTAATACTTTCCTACTGGTTTTACAGCTGGCATCCCTCGTTCTGTATTAAAAGATTGGCGTAAAGTCAAGAAGCTGAAGCAAACTGGAGAATCCTTTTTACAGGACGACTCCTGCTGTGAGATAGGGCCTAATTTGCAAAAGTGCAGAGAATGTAGACTTATTCGGAGTAAGAAGGGAGAAGAACCAACTCACTCACCGGTGTTTTGTAGATTTTACTACTTTAGACGGTAAGTTGAAAATTTGTGATGGGGGGAAAATATGTTAATAGATATAGGAAGTTATACTGTCATTCTGAGGGTCTTTTGGAGATGAGGATGAGGCTTTGAGCCTGTGTTTCTGAAGCATTATAAAAGCATTGTAAAAAGACTAAATTTAGTCTTGTGTGCCAATTTAACAATAGTTAAATGTTAGGCTAAACTCATTCTCTGCTAGTGTTCATAGGGCCTTCCTCATCTGAGAGATTTATTCTTCCTTAAAGAGAAAATTTTAGTGTTTTTTTCCTAAATGATAGGAAACAGCAGTTTATTTGTATAAAACAAAATAATGTCACATTTATAGCTGCATTAGCCACAATAACAGATAGTCTATAAATCTAGGTTAATAATCTAGGCATTAAACTAAAGTGTATTAATTATAGATACCCATGTTTTTGTTAAACATATGTACTATAAGAATTATAAAATGACTAGAAAGATTTGTTAGCAGCATGTCACATTTCACAGGTTTCAGTAAATATAAAAACAATAGTTACTAACTTATATTCTACTGTAATATTAGTATTACAAATTAATACTTTAATACCAAAAATTTATAAATTTGTAAGAATTTAATGAACAGCTGAGTAATCCCACCAGTAGAGACTAGTTGATGTCTCAGATTCCACAATCAGTCATTCCTGGATTTCAGTTCCAGCTCCATCCCTTAGTTCCTGTATGTCTTTATTAACTGTAGTAGGATTATAGCTAAGCCTGTCTCATCTGCATACTAAGAATGATAGTGGTACCTGCCTCAGAGATTTCATGAAAGTGGAATGAGATAAAGTACACCAAGTCCTTAGCATAGTCCCAGGCTTGTATGAAGTGCTCCTTTGATGTTATCTGCAATTATTTTTCCAAATCATCATCATCATCTTTCTAAGAAGTTAAGAAGCACTTTGCTCTGGCAAATAAACATACTGTGGCCCAGTGGAGATCCCAGAAATATGTGTTGGTAGGAACAGAATATTTCTTCATGGTGTTTCTAGACAGCAGTCCCCAGCGGACAAACAACTTCAAAGAATTGTTACAGAAGGTAGGCCACATGGAAGCGCAGCAAAGATGGAAAAGAAATCAGGAGAGTAGGTTTGAAGAGATAAGAGAACCTTTGTGAGGGGCTCCCCTGGTGGCTCAGTGGTAAAGAATCTACCTGCCAATGCAGGAGACACGGGTTTGATCCCCATCCAGGGAGATCCCACATGCTATAGAGCACCTAAGCTGGTGCACCACAGCTGTTGAACCTGTGCTGTAGAGCCCAGGAGTCCTGGAGCCCATGCTCCACAACAAGAGAAGCCAGCACAGTAAGAAGGCCCACACACCACTTGTCACAACTGGAGAAAAGTCCATGCAGCATGGAACACCCGGCACAGCCAAAAATAAATAAATTGCAAAAAAAAAAAACCTTTGGGAACGTTTTAAGGAAAGATAAACATAATACAAGCTGAAATAATATGAATTGTAACGAAAGGAGAAAGTTACTTTTTTAAGAAAAGAGGGAAAGGTAATAAAAGGATAGGAAAAAGTGGTAAAGGAATGTTGTTGGTATTGTCCATTTGAAAAATACAGAATGCTTTGTAATGTACTACTGATATCCTCTCTTTGAGAGCTGAGTGAGAACAAAAATAACTGAAAAATAACCATCAGCCTGTAGGAAAATGGCAGTTTTGCCTTCTGTTTACCCTAAAGGAACCTGAATTGAGTGGGTTACGTAAATTGGATGGCAGAAGCTAAGAGAAGGAAGGAAGCACACGAATGGATTTCCTGATACACTGTTTCAGTCTTGTTCCTCCAGATCACTTTAATAAAGTGTCACTTTAATTAATGAAGAAAATGTACTTTTTAACTTAGCATTTAAGAAAAATCTCAGTCTTAAGGTAATTTACAGCATTTTCAACTGTAGACGTTGCTGCTTTAGATTATCTATAAAGTAACTGCATTGCTCAAGGCAGCTTTTGGCCAGAATTTTAACTCTTGTCGTCATTAACTACTTGGATAGTTTTCATTTGATTAGTGTGAAGTAGTTAAGTGATAGGGAAGATCTTATTTCTTGAAACAACCTGAAGTTGATAACACTTATTGCCATTTGTATAGCACTATGGGAGTAAGAAGTTGGTTAAATTTTGTTAATATTGTGTATGTAAAGAACCACCCTATTTTCATGTTTTTTAATTGTAAATGTATAACTTTTTAAGCCTGGACTTGTGTCTTATTAGATAATGCTTTTATGTTTTAATGTTTCAGATTGTCATTTAGTAAAAACGGAGTGGTTAGAATAGATGGTTTCTCTTCTCCTGACCAGTATGATGATGAAGCTATGAGTTTATGGACACATGAAAATTATGAAGATGATGAACTAGACATAGAAACGTCAAAATACATCTTAGATATAATAGGTGATAAGTTCTGTCAGTTGGTAACATCTGAAAAAACAGCTTTGTCCTGGGTGAAAAAGGATGGTAAGAAAGTTAAATACTTAGAACATGCAAGTATGCACATTTTGTTTTAAGAATTTCTCTTCAGGGTATGTTTTATCTATGGGAGAAGTCCTTAATCTTACCTATGCTTGTCTACTTTTAATTTGATAATGATACTTTTTTATGTGCAAACACCTCAGTGTATTTAGTTAATGTATTTTCCCTTGAGGTTGAATTGAATGATTAGCAATTTGTGAAATGATAATAACATTTTGGTATTTCTGCCATTATTACATAATTGAGCACAATAAAGACTCTTTGAATGTGAGATTGGGAAATTTCAGCATTTGCCATATAAAGACATACTCCATCCCAGTTATTTAAGCTTTTTATTCATCACAGTCTTTGCAGTTAGATAGATTGAATCTCAACTTTATTCTTTGTTTAACTGTATGAATGTGAAATGAGAATGGTAACTACCTCATAGATCTGTTTGTAAAGTAATTATATTTACTAAGGAAAGCACCTAACATACTAGTTACTCTAAACTTAGGTTCTTCTACCCTACGTCAGTAGTTCGTCCCCCAGGGGGCATTTGGCATCTGAAAGGTGCCAAACTGAATGAAATAAAAGGAGTCTTTCCTTGCTAACTGAAAGGTGTTGAGGGTGTAGAGAATTAGCATCTAATAGGTGGAAGCCATAGATGCTACTCAACATCCTACTCTGCACAGGTTAGTCCCCCACAAAAGAGAACTATTCATGCCAAATGTCAAGGGTGCCAAGATTGAGAAACCTTCCATTAGATGTAAGTTTTCTGAAGAGAATTACTAATTACATCAAGAAATCTGCTCTTTATCGTTAATAAATCCTTTGAAATCCTTAGTTTAACGTTTTATATGCATTTCAGTGAAAATTGTACGGAAAAGAGCATGTTTGCCTTTAAATTTTTATTTCTCTGTATTTCAGCCAAAATTGCCTGGAAAAGAGCAGTGAGAGGAGTCCGGGAGATGTGTGATGCATGTGAAGCAACATTGTTTAACATTCACTGGGTCTGCCAAAAATGTGGATTTGTGGTCTGCTTAGATTGTTACAAGGCAAAGGAAAGGAAGAGTTCTAGAGGTTAGTTACAGCTTCATCTAAATTGAAATTTTTTTATTAAGATAGTTTTCTTTAGGACCACTGATCTGGAAAATTAGGTGAATTAGAGGCTTTTCTCCCTGCCTTCCTTAATTACGAATATAATAGGAAATTTTGTGAAGTTTATTTTTTAAAAAAACTTAATGACAGCTTGTTGAAACTGCCAGATTTTCTAAAATAAAACTATCTACACCTTTTTAGTCTGATTACTAGATCCACTCTCTCATTTTAGGTATTTTCTTAATGTAGCCCAAATTTAGGTTAGGCTTTGTTGCATTCAGAGTCCACTGTGTCAGAGCCTGAACTCCCTTTGAGGACCTGTTAATTACACAGTCAAGCTTCGAAGTCACAACTGAATACTTGCTAGAGTGAATTGATTTTTCTAAAAATTGGTCCATAAAGCTTAGATCAAAATGTTTAAGAATATGCTGCCACTAACACTGTTTATCCCTAGTTAGAAAATGAGAAGGTCTTTATTATATGACGATTTGTTTTTAATTCCAGAGAAGTAAAATGGCACAAAAAACAGTGTTCTGCCTTTTCATACAGCTGAAAGAGATTAGAAAGCTTAAAAAGAAAGTAACTAGTTTTACCTTTTCCTCCTGCTGTGCAAGTGTTTTAGAAAAAGTTTATCCAAGGCAATTAAGGAAGTAGCTACTTAAATACTAGTAACGCGAAGGTTTTGGGGGTCTAGTCTTAATGAGAGGGTTCAAATTGTGCAAGCATCAGAAATAAAATCACATTTAGTGGTAGACTATTCAGTATCTAAAAGCAGTGAATGTCGTTTTCACTGCAGGCAGCTCTTTTTCAAAGTGGTGTGTCAGACAGATGACCTGTGATTTAGCCATCAGTGGCTTTTCCAGTGATAAGACTACTAAAACCTCACCCTTTTTCTTATCTACCCAGCACTTACCACCGAAACCTGAGCAAGCGAGGGAGGGCCACAGCCAGTTGTTCCTGTGATATGTGTCTTTTGCCTCTAAAGTTATAAGCAATGCATTTTAGGCAGTTACGTATCTTCAGAACCTTAAGAATCTATTTGGATATTTTTGGTTGAGAGAAGAACTAGCTGCACTGTTATAAAACTCCATTCCTTTTTACTGGTCCCATGGTACTTTGATTTTTCCTTTGCCAAATTAAAAATAAATTAATGTATTTTTTATATTGTATGATATGTAAGCATGACTCCTTTCTTAAACAAGATAAGGTGTGTATGTATAATAAACCTAAGTTGTGTTGCTGTCAGATATCATAGTACTATTAATTTTGAAAGTATAATCTGTCAGTCAACCATAGATTTTTTTTAAGTATAATCTATATGCCTTGAGTTGTATTGTGTCTTATATGAATATATATTTATTTTATGTATATTTATATACCTCCTTATTTCACTGATAAATATTGCAGTTAGCTCACACTGACTAGGTTATAGCTATA
Source organism: Antilocapra americana (assembly GCA_007570785.1). Classification (NCBI taxonomy): domain Eukaryota; kingdom Metazoa; phylum Chordata; class Mammalia; order Artiodactyla; family Antilocapridae; genus Antilocapra; species Antilocapra americana. Next base: position 7,103,793 of record ML663567.1, read on the forward strand.
TAGTGGTAACTAACTTAAGTATCTAAAATACAAGTAGAGAACATTTACAAGTTACTGTGTAGGTTTTGTAGGGAAAGTCAACCCTTTAAACAGTTTTTGTCTGGATTTGAATTTTATTTCTTCTGAAACTTTTTGTGAAATAGTTCTAGATTTTTTTATGTTGAATTTAATGAGCTTTTTAACATTTATTGAAGCTTTTACAGGCATGTCTTAAGTAGTTATCTATATCATTAGTTTTATAGAAGATCTTGAGATCAAGGTACTAAACTTTTTCCTGTGTATAATATGCCTCATGCTATGTGTGAATACACTGTCTACTCCAGGTATGGAGCCTTGTTGGCAGTAACAGCAATTAAATACTGTCTCTCACATTGAAGCTTTTTACATGTCTCCTGACAGTTTATGTCTTTGACACATTAAGAAAAAAAATGAGTTGGAAGTAGCCTCAAATTTATGAGTCTAAGGTACCGAGATCAGGCCTAAAGCCTGTTTGGCACAAATAGCTAAGAGTAAAAAATTAGCTACAGGAAAGATTGAGGTGACTAATACATTAATGAGACTAAAGACCAGTCATTTTAGAAGAGGCTAGTAACGTTTCATATGTTTTGTATCTTGTTTCTATAAAATTCTCAGAATAGTGGAAATGGTTTTTTTTTCTTTTAAGAAGCAAACATGATACTTACCATTGACATTTTATATAATTGTTAAGCTCTTTATATATACACCATCAATTTTATAATTGTAAAACCATGATTGATATAAAAGTACACATGCTATAATCTTACAGATAAAGAATTGTATGCTTGGATGAAGTGTGTGAAGGGACAGCCTCATGATCACAAACATTTGATGCCAACTCAAATTATACCTGGTTCTGGTAAGTTTAAATAAACATTAGTGACTTAGTGTGACAGCTCTTCATTGCTCCAGATTGCTTAGAAGTAGGTAGTAGTAGTAGAATGAAGAAATAAGGTTTATCTAATCTTAAATTGTTCTTTTTCTGTTCTTAGAATCCTCTGTGTAATAGTTAGCAGGATAAGCCCAAACCCAGTGATGAAGAAAGGCATAGAGGAACTATTTTAGATGGGAAAAGTAGCATGGGTGTCCAGTGGTCAGAGCTCCATGCTTCCACTGCATGGGAGCTCGAGTTCAAACCCTGGTTGGGGAACTACGATCCTGCAAGCTGTGCAGCTTGGCTGAAAAAGTGGGGTTGAGGGGAACTAGAATGTAATGAAGAAGAGTATATTAGATTTATAGAGGTAAAAGAGGAAAGGATAGAGAACATGAATTTGGTTGAATGATCTAACCTGAAATAGATAGAAGGGATGAATGGAAAGGAAAAATGGAAGAAAAGTGAAAAGGCACAAGAAATCCTACACAAGAAAAACAAAAAATTTTTATAATCTTAACAACCAATGATAACCTTTTAATTAACCATTTTATTTTGTAGTTTTGACAGATCTTTTGGATGCGATGCACACTCTTAGAGAAAAATATGGTATTAAATCACATTGTCATTGTACTAACAAACAGAATATACAAGTTGGAAATTTTTCTCCTATGAATGGTGTGTCTCAAGTGAGTGAAAATTTTTCTATTCAAGTAAACTGCATGGTTAAAGGAATCAACTCTGATATTTGAAATCCACTTTAGGACTTAATGTTTTGTAAATTATGTTTCCTATGTCACTGTATAAATGTAACCTCTACTTTTAACTCTGAATAATTGAAGAGATAATATTTTTAAAATCCAACTGTTCTACCTTTGTAGGTTTTACAGAATGTTCTTAATCACAGTAATAAAATTTCTCTGTGCATGCCTGAGTCTCAGCAGCAAAGTACCCCTCAGAAGCCTGAAAGTAATGGCAGCAGCAGTCCAGGGAGTGATGTGAGCACAGACAGCAAGTTAACGCCTCCCGAATCCCAGTCACCCCTGCACTGGTTAGCAGATCTTGCAGAACAAAAGGCCAGAGAGGAAAAAAAAGGTAAATCTATTTTAGTGTCTGATAGAAGATTTGTAATCAACAGTGTACTCTTATACATTGGTGTACTACTGTCCACTTAGAACACTTTAGTTTTGTCTTTTGCTTGCATTGTGGCTTAGGGGCAGTAAAACATTTTTCTTACTAGGAACTCAACTTCCTATGATCATATCGAAGCTTAGGTACAGAATCATCTGTAGATAAGCACATCAATAAAGCCAGCAGGGCAGTAGATGTGTAACTTATCTACACTTTGTCCCTGTCTTAGCTATAGCATTTTTCATTTGTGACAGGTGCAAACTCACTTTCATGTCTAAAATATTGAGGAAGGCCTTCTCATATTCAAACTAGTTGACTGCTAAAGGATCTAACCCAGCCTCTGGTGTGTGCCCAGGTGCTTAAATCACTAGTGCTTTCATCTCGCTGTAAAATGTAGAATCCCTTTGTCTGTACTTTAGGGGCATGTTTAATTTTATTTGCATTTTTTTAAATATTTTATTTTAGAAAACAAAGAATTTGCCCTTGAAAAGCAAATTAAAGAAGACAGAGAACAAGATGACCCTGATTCTCCAAATAGCAGAACATCACCTCCTGTATCCCAGAATAATGAGCAAGGCTCAACATTACGAGATTTGCTGACCACAACTGCTGGCAAGCTCCGCGTGGGTTCTACAGATGCTGGCATTGCCTTTGCGCCAGTTTATTCAATGGGAACCCCCGTGAGTGAGAAGCTAGATTTTTGTTTTTCATATGGGCCTTAAATTTAGATTTGGGGACTTTGCTGTGAACTTAACAATAAATAGATGCAGATGCAATCAGATATACCAAATTACTGTGCATGTTCCTATTTGCGTTATAATTCTGATAACTTAAAATCCAGAGATTTTCTTTTCCCAGATGAAAAGAGTTGAGGGAGGGACATTTTGATTCCAAAACTGCCCTAAGGTATCCCTTCAAAATTTGAAAACCATGTATCTAGTTGGGGGGTGAGGGGGGATGGATGTGAATCCAAGTTTTCTTACTTAAAATATATAGACATCAAGTTTTGCTTTTTCACCAGAAAGAAAATAAAAACAGAGTAATTGCATAGGCAGACACAAACTTTTAGCAGCTTTTAAAAGTTGGCAGAGTCTTCCTAATCTCTATTCCCTCTACCCTGATCCTAAAACGTTATAAAAGCAAGAAAGACCACACTTCAAGTTTCTGCAGATCCCACAGTTTTTCACATGGAGACCACCCAACCTCTGCTTCCCATTGTCAGGAGCAGTGTAGGCACTAGAGATCCAAATCCACTGACTAAATTCTTGAAGCCAGATATATTGCTTGTGGTGGTGTTTGCTATGTTAATGGAAAATTAAAGCAGAGGTTTCCAAATGTCATCATTTCTGCTTAAAATATTTGTTTTTTTCTTATTAGAGTGGTAAAAGTGGAAGGACTATGCCAAACATTCTTGATGACATAATTGCTTCAGTAGTTGAAAACAAAATTCCACCAAATAAAGCCTCTAAGATAAATGTAAAGTCAGAGTTCAAAGAAGAACCCAAAGAAAGCAGAAAATCTGCCATGGATGAAAACAATAAATTGTACAGTGATATACCACATTCTTGGATCTGTGAGAAGCATATTCTGTGGCTTAAGGATTATAAAAACACTAATAATTGGAAGCTTTTCAAAGAGTGTTGGAAATATGGACAAGTGAGTATTTTAAGCTGATTTAGTATGCTCTGAGTGGAACTGAAGCTGGTTGAATAGGAAAAATGGTTTTCTCCTTAGGATTAGAGAGAAAGGGAAAGATAATCTTGACACATTTGGGTTGGAAGATACCAAAAAAGTTATCAGAATGATTATTTCTGAATTTTTATTTTTTGGCCAGATTTTTATGAATTTAATTAATAGGGAAGCACTGATTATTTGATGTTACAGTTTCAGTCAGCTAGTGAGCAGACTTCTGATAAAGTCATATATTTACAAAGTTTGGTATCGCCTTCCTTTCTTTACATTTGTATTTTAGTCCAGTTAACAGGTTCATATCTGCTATTATAATGTTAATACTGAAAGCATTTTTCTTGAACTGATAAGTATAGATGTTTTTGCCTTTGACTGTAGGACTTTTATTTATAAGTTAGTTCATCAAATCTTAAATGTGAAGCTCCATTATTTAAAATGGAGCTCAATAAAATGCTCAAATAAAAATGGTTTTCTGTTTGACCAGTTTTGACATAATAATGTTTGATACACATTTCAGGTGGTAATTTACTACATTAGTGCACAAATTAGGAATTTGTATGACATGGTGTTGTGTTCAGTTTTTTCCTTGCATTCTGGAAAACATCACTGCTATTTTACTTCATTTTTTTTCATTCAGTAGATAGTTAATGATCACCTAATAAAATCTAGTCTTTGTGCTGGCCAATAAGAATATAAAAATGAGTTATGTAAAAACGAGTAAGAACCATTTTAGTACAATGATTCTTAATCTTTTTAGGTCTCTAGTCAGTCCTTTGCAAAATTTGATGATAGCTTGGTCCCTCGCCCCAGAAAAAATAAACACCCATGCATTACATATACACAGTATTTAATACATATTTTTTTGGTTGGCTCTGCCTTGAATCCCTGATCCCATCGCTAGGTCGCAATTTAGACAACTTAAGTTTATGTAGGCTTAAATTATGTAGTATAAATATGTTAAATGTGACAGGAATTTTGTTTCAGGTACTGGGGAAACCTAAAAGAGTGAATGGCTAAGCTAGAGTACTAATTCAGAAGGGCTGGTAGTCTAAATTGATGTTGTCTCAGGATTTTCTGGATGGATGGGAGGTTGGAAATAAAAAGGATCAGGTGTTAGAGGAACTGTTCAGTTGCTTTGATGACCTGACGTAAGAGTTTCGTGGCGTAATGATAGGGAAATGAGGTATTTAGTTATAATTATGAGGGACCTTTCTATCATGCTAAAGTGTTGAACTTTATCCTTTAGGTGACAGTTTTAATTGAAGAATCAAAATAATCAGGTTGACTTTAAAATTGGAGTATAGTTGATGTACAATGTTATATGTCATAGGTGAACAATACAGTGATTCACATTTTTCAAAGGTTATACTCCATTTGGGATTGTTATAAAATATTGGCTGTATTTCATGTGTAGCACAGATCAACATAAAGTAACAGACAGCAAAGCAGATTGGAAGTTGAACTGGAAGGGATTAAGACTAGAGGCAAGGGGTCAAATTACAGAGGCTTTCAGTATTTCAGAAAGATGATGATGATGGTAGCCTAAGAATTCTTCTTGAAAATATTCTAATATATTTTTAAAATTTTACTTTTCCCAAGCTGCTGGTTATTGTAATAAGGAATGTTACAGGGCTGGATAGAAGTATTACCGAATAGACATAATAAGGTCTGGAAATTAATATGTGAATTATCAGCCATAGATAATTATCTAATAGCTGACCCATTTGAATAGTTGGATATGTATTATTAGCCCATTGAAAGGAATCTTAATGTTGCAGTTACCCAAGTTGTTTACTTCTTATTCTTAGTGTGTAGTGTTTGTTTTATGTTTTTGAGATATCTTTTGTGATAGCAACCCTAGCTTGAAGTTATTATTTCATGTGTGTTAAGAGTCTGTAAAACAATGTCTTTTACAAGAGACTCTTTAAGTCACAACTTACTGTTTCCTTTTTACTTCATTTATAATTAAGGATTTAAAAAAAAAAGAAAGAAACCTAAGAATAATGCATCAGATTGCTGTAGAGGTCTCTTTTTGACATCAGCATTGGAGTTTTAAAACCTCAAATCTTCAATTGTTGGTTTCTGGGTTAGAGAGTCTGGAGGAAATTGCAATTCATGTGATTTCAAAGAACCAATTGACTTTGAGGGAATCAGTCACAGATTTTAAATTTATTATTGTGCTTGGTTGTTAATATTTTTATTTGTCATGATCTTTGTAGAGGTAAAGAATGTGCATGTGTTCTAAGTTATATAAAATCAGAATGGATATAATGTTTTAATCCCAAAGACTATATATATTTTATTTAGAAATCTTATTACATATATTACATATGTGCAAGGTTATGTTTTGTCTATAGAAATGAATCTGTAAATAAAACATTAAATTGCTTAAAAATGAAAATTTTAATGTAGCCTTTCAGACTCTTTCCTGAAAAATACTACATATTATAATTATTGTTTTAAAAAATGACAGTGTACTCTGCCAGTACATGGCATTCTTTCATCACTTTTTCTCTTTGAAAATACATTGTGAACATCTTTCCAGGTCAGGAACTATTTTTAAAAGCTGCTTTAATTCTCACAATTTGTCATTATTTAGTCCATAAATTCAACACATTAACTGTTTTCTGTATGTTGTATGTAAAATCAAATTTTGGAATTGTCCATGTGTATCTTTTAACTTTTATTTATCTATCGTTTATAAGCCTGCAGTGGTTTCTGGCGTACATAAGAAAATGAACATTAGCTTATGGAAGGCGGACTCAATTAGTCTTGATTTCGGAGACCACCAAGCTGATCTCCTCAACTGCAAAGACAGCATTATTTCAAATGCCAATGTTAAGGAATTCTGGGATGGTTTTGAGGAAGTTTCAAGTATGTTGGTTTTTTGTTGTTGTTTTTGTTTTACTATTCTTAAACCTGTCTTCCCAAAATGATAAATTGGAAGTATGACTTAACATTGTTTAACTCTTTGAAACATTTGTATTACTTTGTTTTCTGGTAAAAGGAAACAAGTACTTGGAATCAAGAGACTGGGTCCTATTCCTGTCTCTGTCCCTCATCTCCTTTGATGATAAAAAAGTCATTTAGAAATAGCCTGGTGAGCCAGTGGCTAGTACTCAGGCTTTCCCTGCTGTGTCCCAGGTTCAGTCTCTGGTGGGTGAACTAAGATTACACAAATCAGGGGGTCCAGTGACCTCTCCTGCCAAAAAAAGTCATTCATGTTTCTTTATGTCATATTCAGTATATTAATATTCCTGGGGAATATTTTTGGCAACCCCAAAAACGTTTGAAACTTGGATTAAATACTTTGTGTAAAACATTTTGAAAAATTAAAAATAAAAATATAAGATTATAATTTAAATCTTAGTAACAGTTGTAAAGAGATTCTTTTTAAAGAGTTTTTTAGTGATGTTGCAAATATCTACATAAGGAATAAACATATTAATACTACATGAATACATAAATAAAAGTCTATAAGCAAGCATTCTTTTAAGTACCTACTATATGACAATAGATGTATTCATTCATTTTACGTTTTTTCTTTCCTCTTCAAACATTAGTAAGAATAAAAAGACAAAAATTATCTTTTAAATAATCAATTGCATTCTTATAGAACGGCAAAAAACAAAAAGTGGAGAAACAGTTGTTTTAAAATTGAAAGATTGCCCGTCAGGAGAAGACTTCAAGACTATGATGCCAGCAAGGTATATTTTTTTATACTTGGCTATTTTGATTTTTGAGGTTGAGCTGAGATTATCCAAGGAATGAGATAATAAACTACAAATGTGAGCTTTAAGTAGTATCTTCCTCAATTAAAAGGAAGTAAGAAAAATTACAGACCTGAATCTCTGTGGTCTCAGCAGAGAAATGTGAATGTCTTTGCTAGGGCAGTAAAGAAGAGAAAGCTCTGTCAGAACAGGAGGCCCCGTTTGGGACCGCCCTTCTCTTGGTGCTCTGTTTGCTGTGTTCATGGAAGCAGAATTGCAGTTTTAGTCAGTATCACTTCTATTCTTTGCTTATCTGTATATTATGCATTCATTTAAACTTTGAATGAAGCCAAGAAAACTTTTAACTTTTAGAGGTATTATGGAAAGTTTAATACAACTTGAACATTCTATATTTGAAAATACTCAAGAATGTAAATATTTATTTAATAGAAGTCAATGTTGTTATTCAGATATGAAGATCTTTTAAAAAGCCTGCCACTGCCAGAATATTGTAATCCAGAAGGAAAATTCAATCTGGCCTCTCATTTACCGGGATTTTTTGTACGCCCTGATCTAGGACCCAGATTGTGCAGTGCTTATGGTAAGTATAGATTTGCATTTCTATCAGCTTGGAGTATGTGGAATTTTAAATAACTTCTGACCAAAGATAAATCATCTAATCATTTTTAGATTCTACTAAATTTATTCAATTAATAATCCTTTGAAATATTTTTTGAAGCAGACCAGTGGTATATTTCATGGATATTTAATATTTTCTGGGCAGGGGTTAGAATAAGGAGACTAAAACTCTAATGATAACTAACAGAGTTTCCTCATAGAGTTGATTTTCGAAGGAATATCTAGGGTATATAAAGTATTATGTTAAATAAAAATTTTTTTATACACAGGTGTAGCTGCTGCTAAAGATCATGATATAGGAACAACAAATCTACATGTTGAAGTTTCTGATGTTGTAAATATTCTAGTCTATGTTGGCATAGCAAAAGGAAATGGCGTTCTCTCAAAAGCAGGTAAAGAAACTTTAAGAATAGTTGGTGTTTTGGAAAAACAGTTGAATAACCACACCCAGTAGTACTATCCAGAATGTCAGCCTCTGAGTTAACATCAAAGATTCCCCCCAAAATTGCAGTGTATTTAGGGATATTTAATACTTATTTTGAGGTATAATTAATTTACCTGGCTTTTTTTTTTCCCCCCTACACAGAGGATTTTCAGTTTTGAAAGTGAATTAAAATTCACTTCCAGGACTTCCCTGGTGGCTCAGTTGGTAAAGAATCTACCTGCAATGCAGGAGACGTGGGTTTGATCCCTGGGTCAGGAACATCCCCTGGAGCATGAAATGGCAACCTACCCCAGTACTCTTGCCTGGGAAATTCCTTGGGCAGAGGAGACTGCCGGGCTATAGTCCATGGAGTCCAAGAGTTGGATACGACTCAGCGACTGGACCACCAGCACCGACGCCACCAAAGAAAGAATTTGATTTGGTTTTGGCTCTACTGGGTCTTGGTTACTGCTCCAGCTTTTCTGTAGATGTACACAGGCTGCTCATTCAGACGGCGTCTGTCATGGCGCACACTCTAGGGCCCAGGCTCAGTAGCTGTGGCGCATGCGCTTAGTTGCCCTGCAGCGTGTGGAGTCTTCGTGGAGCAGGGTCAAGCCCGTGGCCCCTACAGCGACAGGTGGACTCTCCATCACTGGGCCACCAGCGAAGTCTTAAAAATGAATACTCTTTTATTTACACCTTTCATATTATTGAGTGTATGAAAATAAAATGGTAAGCTCACTTAAAAACATCTAGTAAAGAATAGAAACTAGGGCTTTGTTTTGAAAATGATGAAGACACGTTTATATCTCAAGCATGCTTTTTTCCGTTGTAGTATCAAAGAGAAGGGGCCTTTTTCCTAAGTAGAAATATATTTTCTATCCACTATATAGATTTTAGATCCTACCCTTTGGGTGTCTTTTTGAAACCTTGTTCCATGTATCCATCTATTATTCCCTTCCTTACAAACATTGGTCCTCAAACTTTTCCTTTTACACTGGCTTCTTTTCTGAGAGTAGGAGCAAACTTTTAGACTTTTCCTTCTTTCTCACAAAACCTTCAAGTCTTGTCTTCCTGGCCACTGCCCTGTTACTTCTGCCCTCACGATGTGCTCTTCGCTGTGTCTGTCACCTCCCTTTCATATTTCAGCTCGGTGCAGGTTGGCCCCTACCTGCTGCCCCGCTGAGATTACTGTTGCTATGGCTCTCACCGACGGTCATAGTTCAGTACAGTGGTTTCTTTCTGGTTCTTTTATCATTTAAACATGTGTAATAAATGATACTGTTGGTCACTGCCTCTTCTTCAAAGACTAACTGTGGCTTCAGTAACACTACACCTTTCATTCTTCGTATAATGGAGTCACAGACTTTTCTAGAATTATAGACTTTATTCTCATTCAGGTTTATGTGCACTTCCTGTGACATTCTATACATGACTTCCAGCCACTACTTAGTTCAACAATTTTTTCTGGAACCCAGAATATATCTGCACCTCAGTGGCTAGGTGCTCAGGACCTGAGGGTTCATTACAGGACTCAGTCTGATCATGTACGTTTAACAGCTTCTGTAGTACACAGGGTGGCTCAGAGGAAGGAATCTGCCTGCCACTGCAGAAGACTCAGATTCAGTCCCTGAGTGAGGAAGATCCCCTGGAGAAGGAAATAACAACCCACTCCAGTATTCTTGCCTGGAGAACGCCATGAAGAGAAGAACCTGATGAGCTACAGTACATGGGGTCAAGAAGAGCGGGACACAGCTTAGCAACTGAGGACACACACGCATGATACACAAGCCAGATTCCTCCAAAACCATAGAAACGCAAGAGTTTCTCAGCTAATTTAACTGTTATAGTTAGTAAAAACTCTTACCTCCCCCACTCCCAAGGATTTGAAAGTCAAGCACGCTTGAGTTCTAGTCTGAGCTCTAGCACAGATTAGATCTCCTTTGGTACCAGATTACTTACCTTTTCAAAGCCTGTGGTGTCATAGAGTTAGAGTTACCCCTTTGAATCTGTGGGTTCCACATCTGTGGATTCAGTCAACCAAGGATAGAAAATAATTGAGGAAAGAGAAAATTCTAGTAAGTTTCAAAAAGCAAAACTTGAGTTTGACTAACACAACATTGTACCCCAGTAAAAAAATTAAAATATGCTGTACTCAAAAAGTTGCTAATTCTGCCACCCAAAAAATAAAAAAGGAATTTGCTGTGTCCAGCAACTGTAAGCATGTTTTTCATATTGTGTTTATAATTATTTACATAGCATTTATACTATGTTAGGTATTATACATGGTCTAAAAGTATACAGGGTAAGGGAGGGTAAAAACACTTAACCAATTTGAACATCTGTGGAATTTGACATCTGCCATGGTAGAGGGTGGAGGGTCCTGGGACCAGTCCCTTGCAGATACTAAGGTAAATCACTTGCACTTCATTGTACTTCGTTCAAATTATCCCCTGTAGCACTTAGTCTACAATACAGAGGTATTGTAGGTTATACAATCTGCTTTTCTCCCCTGCTTTTCTTTCATGTCCCTAAATGCTGGAATTTTTTCATCTTTCTTCCTAATTCATCTCCTATCCCTCTTTTTCATACCATAATATGTGATCTTTTGAGGAAAGTTCACTAGCACTTTGATTTTTGGATTTTTTTAAAAACTTTGCCAGTTTTTGTAGTTGGTCACCATAAAAAGGAATGTTTTGGTATCTACTTAAAGCACATGCTTTCTCCTTCACCTGTGATGGCTCCCCAACTTCCTTGTCTCACTGGTAAATTCCTGTATTCATTCAAATTCCTCAAAACGTAGATCAGATCCAGGTCTTCATTAAAGTGTAAATCTTCTCTGCTCCAGCTGTCATCTTTGTCCTTGTGATTTCACTGTCATAAAGTAGGAAACGTGATGTATTCTTTGTAGTAGCCTTTAAAAATTCACAGAGCAGTAACAATTCTCTTTATCTTTTTCATTTAAAGATAACATTTGACAGGGTACTTCCCTGGTGGTCCGTGGTTAAAACTTCATGCTTTGAATGCAGGGGACATTGGTTCGCTTTCCAGTCTGGGAACTAAGGTCCCACATGTCTGCTATACAGTGAGGCCAAAAATAAAAACTAAGAAAAAAAATTTGAGGACTGAATTAGTCTTTGTGCATCCTTTTAACTTGTATGATTGCACTTGTGATATTCTTGTTTTCCTACACTTATTAATAGCCTCTTTTATTCCAGGAAGTCTTAACTAATCCCCAGCATTCTAGGATAGTGTTTGGTATATTGTAAACATCTAATGTTTGACTTCAAAAAATCTTTGCAGCTAACTTTAAAAAAAATTTCACTATCATAAATTAGTAAACATTTGATATATTCTTTGTGTTAAGCAATAGATTTCCTTTTCTGTTAAAACATTTCTTTAAACTGTTCATTGTAGTGAAATAAGCAGTTTGAAAATGATGACATTCCTATACTTCACTCATAGATAACTTCAGGTAACTTTTGTTTATATGTGTGTGTGTGTATGTATATGTACACTTTCTAATTTGTTAACATATTAGCAGAATGGTCTGATACCTCCTCAATCATAGCACCTGAAGTATTAGCATTTGATTATAGATTAATCAATAATAGTAAATGAGACATTTTGCTCTGCTATTAGTCATGGTAATGAACAAATCCTTTCTCCTCACTGAACCTTTTTGCTCAGCTGTAAATAGAGATTATGATCCTTGCCTCATAGTGGTCAGGAAAGTCCTTTGGAAGTTATGAAATGCTGTGAGTATAAAACATTGTTATGACCATAGTTTTGGGACAAGAAGAAAAAAGTTGGTTAAGTTTGAGTAAAGGTCCTTGAGTTTTTATCTCCTAGTCCTTGGTTTACAGAAAACAAATGAACTGGGGAAAGTTCTTGTCCCAGGTACCCAGGTCAGTGTTCTCTGCTCTTGTAATTGTCACAGTTTTCATGTGTAACTGGCTTTATCTCCTCTTTAAGAGTCCAGTCTAATCAGGCACTATGCTTCTCTGAGAGGTCAATTTTAGGCGACTTGACTTTCTGATAGTTTTTATTGATCAGGATAAAAATATTCTGCGTTTTAGGAATACTCAAGAAATTTGAGGAAGAAGATTTGGATGACATTTTAAGAAAACGATTGAAGGACTCAAGTGAAATACCTGGTGCTCTGTGGCATATTTATTCTGGGAAAGATGTTGACAAGATACGGGAATTTCTTCAGAAGGTATAATTTTAGGTTCCATACATAGTTTTATCTCTTCACCTTGAACAAAGGCTTAATTTTTAATGCAACCTCATTGGCATTCAGCAGTATAAAATGATTGAATAATTTTTGCTTAGGAGGATGGAATTTTTCGTTATTGAAAATCAAAAGCTCCTTTCTCTTAAGGAATTTGAATGGCAGTTTCTTCTCAGTTATTAGTATTCTTTATCCCAGTAAAGAACCTGTTAATGAGTCACATGTTACCCTTGGTGAAAAGTAGTGACTGGAATTATAGAATATAAAATATAGTCATAGAAACATGTGAAGAAAGCAAATTTTTTCTTTTTAATATTATTGGGCATATTTTTGGCTATTGACCTAAGGAGTAATTCTACTCTGTCATATCTGGTTGTTCTGTGATACTTGAATAGGTTGACATTTTGAGTAATTATACTCAAAATTGTTAAAAAATGACATGTTGATCTGAAATTAGTCCAAACCATTTTCTCAATATTTTCTGAATTTTGTAATGATAAGGATTTCTTTTAAGGGACCATAATTGCTGGTTTTCGTATTCTTCTTTCTGAATGAACCTAAGGTTTGTCTTTGGTCCATGTAAAAGTGAAGGAGCCATGTCCCTGTAACTACTATCTTATCCCAGAACCACCTACCAGTGTTTTAATTTATTATAAATTATGCTTTTTAAAGCAGAATATTTCACTTGTTAGTCAAAAGGTTCCTTGAAACTGATTTCTCAAGGGTTAGAAGGTTAGCGATATAAGGTATTTATCTTTGTACCTACCTTAAAAAAAAGAATAGCATCAGAAAATATCCGTGAAGTTCATATATACAAATGGTTTGGCTTTTGGGAGAAAGCTACTAAATTAAGCTTTTCCCCATCTTTGTGCTGTACTTTTCAAATTACTGGAAGGAACCAAATGGATGAAAACCTTATTGTCAACGAATTCCCTGCTGGTTCAGTGGTTAGGGCTCTGTGCTTCCCCCTGCAGCGGGTATGAGTCCAGGTCCCCTGGTCAAAGAACTAAGATCTCTGAAAACTTTGTGGTGTAGCCCAAAAAGCTGGGGGAAAATGATCATTATTACTATTTTAAAAAGAAAGCTTCATAGTAAAAGGAGAAGATGAGAAAGGAGTAAAGTTTAGTTTTTTAACATTATATCAGTCTGCAACAGTTTCATGTCCTTTTGCTTTTCCAGTTGTAGAACATGATTTTCTTAAGCTTAATCTTCATTCCAGAAGATTTGGAGAACAAAATACTTATTGTAAAGAAAATTGAAATTTGGCTGAACAGGATTTACCATTTCCTTTACTTAAATTGGGGTACATATTTTAATTTTAATCCATATTTCAGATTTCAAAAGAACAAGGCCTTGAAGTTCTACCAGAACACGATCCAATCCGTGACCAGAGCTGGTATGTGAACAGAAAGTTCCGTCAGAGACTGCTCGAGGAGTACGGGGTCAAGCCCCGCACTCTTATTCAGTTCCTCGGCGATGCCGTTGTCTTACCAGCGGGAGCACTTCATCAGGTACATACGCTTACTGTCACACACTGTTACTGGAGCATGAATCGCAGAGGACGTGAGAGGAGAGTGACCTGCACTAGTGTGCCTTCATTAAGAAGCTGCTAAAACAGCTTTTCAGTGCTTGATGAGATCTGATATAATTAAATGCTTTGAGACTGTAAATTATATTAATATGAACCAGATTTCCATTTTTGTGTTGTTTCTGATTTAGTGGACTGAAGTCTAATTTTAAAGACTTTTTAGGGAAAAAAAGAGAGTTACTATGTATATTCATTTCTCAATAGTTGAGACTTAACAGCAGAAGGGGAGAGTATCAGATCTTAGGATACATTTTCTAAGGAAGCAAATATGAATAGAATGAATTATTGGATGGACTATTCCATAATTCAGGCTTTCACTATGCTTCCTTCCTATTTTTTGCTAACATGACTTCCTTCCTTTAGTTTGCTGACGTAATAGTAGCGTGTCCAAAGAAAGATGGTGCGTAATTTTTATTAGCTATTGATTCACAAAACTTAAAACTAAACACCTAATTTTTTTCCTGGGGCTTGACCATGTGGCACCTGGAAGAATGGCATAGAATAGACGGTGATGTGGAAGGTTTGGATTAAAAGCATATATTGGGTTTCTATGAATAGACTGAAGCTACCAGAGAGCCGTTGAGCCCTCATAGTATTAAGAGTGCGAAGGCAACCTGGGAATCCAGAAAGCGGCTTGTCTCAGAGTTGGTTCCCTCCCTTTGCCACCAAAGGTGTACTGAGATGTCTCTGATGTGTGTCTTCTGACCAAGGAAAGCTTCCTGCATCTTATAGACCAACACGCAGTTACTGCCTGCACCATATTTGTGACACTGTTAAGTAGCCACAGATACTCCGTAAGTGATAACAGTTTTTAAGATGTCAAGTTCAGCGTTAGATTTATCATTCTTAAATCTCTAACAGCATTTACGGTAGTAAAATATAATCATCGTTATATCTTTTTCTCTATAATGACATCCTAGAGAAAAAATTACACTTATATGTCTTTTCTCTAGGATGTTAAATTGTTTTAGTTTTCCCATGGACTTAATACGTTAATTTCAAAGATGTGTCATTTATGATTCATGTTTAATTGGGATGCACCCCACATATCATTCTTGGCCTTGTAACCTCTTACCAGAAAATAGAAAGTGAAGTGAAAGCAAAAGTTGCTTAGTCATGGCTGACTCTTCGTGACCCCATGGACTGCAGCCTGCCAGGCTCCTGTCAGTGGGATTCTCCAGGCCAGAATACTGGAGTGGGTAGCCATTTCCCTTCAAGTAATTATTTGATAACACAAAACAAGTTCCCTTGAAAATCCTTATTCACATACTCAGTTTATCCAATATTCATTTTCTTTAAAGTCAAACTGGACAGTGCATTTTTTAAAGGTATAATTTATATATAATATACATACTGTTTACAGTTCTGTAAAGTTTCACAAATGTGTAATTAGGTAATAAAAAACATTGCCATCTCTTCAAAAAATTCCCCCCTCATGCGTCCTCCCCAACTTTTTAAAAGATTTCTGTTGGAGTGTAGTTGATTTATAATGTTAGTTTTGCATATACGGAAAGTGATATCAGTTATACATATATCCACTCTTTTTCCTTTATATCCACATTTCTCTTCCCATGTGGGTCATTATAGAGTATTGAGTAGAGTTCCCTATGCTATACGGTAGAGCCTTACTGTTTTGTATGTAGTAATGTGTATATATCTACCTCAGTTTCCCAACTTACCCCCTCTCTTTGCCCCTGGTAACCATAAGTTTTCTGCCTCTGTGACTCTATATATAAGTGATAACAATATTTGTGTCTCTCTTAACTTCACTCAGTATGATAATCTCTAGGTCCACCCATGTTACTGCAAATTATTTTGTTCTTTGTTTCTGGCTGAGTAATACTCCATTTTACATATGTACCATATCTTTGTCCATTCCTCTATCAATGGACGTTTAGGTTGTTTCCGTGTCCTGGCTATTGTAAATTGTGCTGCAGTGAACATTGGGGTGCATTTATCTTTTCAAATCATGGTTTTCTTCAGATATGTGCACAGGAGTGGGATTGCTGGGTCATATGATAGTTCTATTTTCAGTTTTTTAAGGAACGTCCATAGTGTCCCAGTTTACATTCCCATCAACAGTATAGGAGTATTCCTTTTCCCCACATCCACTCCAGCCTTTGCTTATAGATTTTTGATGGTGGCCATCCTGACCAGAGTGAGGTGGCACCTCATTGTACTTTTGATTGCATTTCTCTAGTGATTAGTTGTGCTGAGCATTTTTTCATGTGCCTTTTGGCCATCTATGTCTTTGGAGAAATGTCTGGTTAGGTCATATCCCCATTTTGTGATTGGCCTTTTTTTTCATTATTGAGCTGTTTCTGTACTTTGGAGATAAATCCCTTGTTTGCAAATATTTTCTCCAGTCCTCAGGGTTCTCTTTTTGTTTTGTTGATGATTTCCTTTGCTGTGCAAAAGCTTTTAAGTTTAATGAGGTCCCATTTATTCTCATTACTGTAGGAGGTAAATAGAAGATCTTGCTGTGATTATGTCAGAGAGTGGTCTGCCCGTGTTTTCCCCTCAGAGTTTTATAGTATCCATCCAGCCTTACATTTGGGTCTTTAATCCATTTCGTGTTTATTTTTGTGTATGGTGTTAGGGAGGGTTCTAGTTTCATTCGTTTACATACAACTGTCCAGTTTTCCCAGTCCCACTCATTGAAGAGACTGTCTTCTCCATCATATCTTCTTGCCTTTGTCATAGATGAGGTGTGTGGGTTTATCTCTAGACTTCCTATATGTTCCACTTATCTCTCCCCCACTTTTTAGTCAGTCTCTCCTACCTGACATTCCTATAACCACTTATCTATTTTCTTTCTCTGTAGCCCTGCCTTTATAGGAATAGCATATGATTGGAATCATGTGATCTGTAGCCCTTGAGTGTGACTTTTCTTAGTCACTATAATGCTCTGGAGTTTCATCCATGTTGTATCAGTAGTTGCTCCTTTTTATTGCTGGGTAGTTTTTCATTGCTTAAATGTGGTTTTGTAATCTATTCACCAATTGAACATTTGTGTTATTTTCAGTTTGGATTAGTAACAAAAGCAGTATAAGCCACATTCACATAAGGGTTTTTGTATGAACATAGATTTTCATTTCAGTTGGGTAAATACCAACCTGGTCACAGGATAAGTGTATGATTTACTTGACAAGATACTGCGAGTCTGGTGGTTATACCATTTTCGATTCCCCAAAGCAGTACATATGAGTTCCATTTCCTCTATTTACTGGCAGTTTTGTTTTTAAGCATCTGAATGTATGCATTGTTACCTTATTATGGCTTTAATTTACGTTTTCTTAATATCTAAAGAAATTGAATATCTTTTTATGTGCTTACTTGCCATCTGTAAATCTGTTTTGGCAAATGTGTGTTTAAATATTTGTCCATTTTTTTCAAAGTGGATATACTGGAATATATTAAGAGTTTTTGTTCATTAAAAAGCACTATTAAGAGAGTGAAAATGTAATCCAAAAAGTAGAAGTGTTTGCAGTGCATTTCTATATACATTTTTGTAATTGGGTTCTTTTTCCTTACTGTGTTGGGGGTGTCTATCTCCTCTTCTTAAGAGTCCTATATCTGATAGGTGCTTTTTTTTTTTTTTAACATATCTCCTCCCAACCTGTGGCTTACTTATCCTTCCATTTTCTTAATAGTGTCTTCCAAAGAGCAGAAGTTCTTAAAATTTGATGAAGTTCAATTGACCAACTTTATTTTATTATACTTTTATTGTATCTGCAGAATTTTTGGCTGGGTCAAGATCAAAAAAACTTTTTCTTAAATTTTTCTTCTAGAAGTTTTGTAGTTGTTACTTACATTTAGGTCTGTTACCTACTTTTTATTTTTAGTTAATATTTGTACATAGTGCTTGTGAACTGAGGTTCAGTTTTTTCATGTGGACATTCAGTTCAGTACTGTTTAGGAAAAAGTGAAAGTTGCTCAGTCATGTCCAACTCTTTGCTACCCCATGGACTTAAGTCCATGGAATTCTCCAGGCCAGAATACTGGAGTGGGTAGCCTATCCCTTCTCCAGCAGATCTCCCCAACCCAAGAATCAAATCGGGGTCTCCTGCATCACAGCTGGATTCTTTAACAACTGAGCTAGGGAAGCCCAGCTATTTTTAAATCTTTTTTCTTTTGAAAATGTAATACATCCACCCGATTTCAAAAAAGTCAAATAGTACACAGGGGTTCATGGTGAAAATTAACTCTTTTTCTCACCTTTGCCTTCAGTTCCTCTACCCCAGAGGCATTCACTATTAGCAGAGAACCATAGAGTCCATGAGTGTAAATGTCTCTCTACTGCTTGTTCTTTCTTGAGGGGGAGAGAGGAAATAGTCTTTTTTTTTTCTCAAAATAGTGGGCAAAGTAATCCTTTTTAAAGTTCAGAAGTCACTGTGCTTTAGCATCTCTGCGTACTTGTATTTGATCTGTATATATATACACACACTCCTACTTAAGATGCTATGCTTAAATAGACTGAAGCAGCATCTGTGACCTAAACTGGCAAATTTTATTTTGAGCTCTGCCACTAAATTGTTGGAACACTCATCTACTGCATATTTTGGCATAAAATTGCAAGCATTTCTACCTTCCTTCCTTCACATGGTGTGATAATGACAGTGCAGTTATTTGTTGAAAGGGTGTTGGCCATGACTCACAAGTGGTGGTAATGTGGTTTTTACAGAGAATTAAAAGGAAGTACAGACTCCATTCACAGTGTAACTTGAACTTTTAAGATGCATAATTATTTACAACTTATTTAGTCCTTAGAACTAAGTCCTGAAAACTTTTCATTGATGGCTTCACCACTTCCACCAAACCACAGATAGCCCTTAAAAATAATCCCAGAGTTTAAGTCAGTGCTTCCCGCAGTAGAGCATACACCAGAATTCCTGGAGCGCTTGATACAACACATAATGCTAGACCTTAAGCCCAGAGTTTCTGATTCAGTGGGTCTGAGGAAGGACCTGTAATTCTACATTTCTAACAAGTTCCTAGGTGACTCTGATGTTACTGTCTGGGAACCATGCTTTAAGAACCACACAAATAGAAAGCCCTGGCAAACCCGAGGCATCTGTCAGAAAACGTTCAACCAAATGATAGCACGTGAACTGACAGTGCAGCAGCGCTTGGGAGGAATCAGCATGCTTTTCTTTGTCAGCAGTAAACACTTTGAGAAGCCTGGGGCTAGGGGAGGGAGGGAAGCAGGTGACTCTCAGCAGGGGCATTCAGATATGTATCTTGGCAAGCTGAAGGAGAGTGGCACAGCAGCAGCCCTCCTTATAGTCTAAGAACTACTCTAGAATTGCAGGCTTAAAAATCTTCTGTTGGCAAATGTGGCTGAGTCTTTGAAACCCCTGTGTCTGTATGTCCTTGGACAAAGCTGATGGATCATGACCTCCAGGATTTACTTTGTCTCAGCTCGAGTATCCTGAGGGTTAGAGTAGCTTTTAGTTCTAAACAGCAACGGTTTTTTTGTTTTGTTTTCTGAATTAACACAGAATCTTTACTGATAATGTTTTCCTTAATTGCTTAATTGATTTGTGTTTGGTCATTCACAGTAAGTTAATAATATTCCTAAGTTGTAAATTATCTGCATTCTTGTGACTAAAAGGACTTAGACAAAAATCACAGTGTTAGGATAATAACCTTCCTACCATGAAAACAAAAGTTTATCTACTTATGATTAAAACTGATCCTTGAAGGCAAGTATGAATTAAGACAGTCTACCAAGGAAGTGCAATGACTCACAAGATGGCCCAAAAGGGGTAAGTGGAATGGGAAGTTCAAACATGTTCTGCTTTAAAACTAAACCTTGCCTCTTCAAACTAACCCTAAAGTCTTTAAGCAATCTATATATATCAATTTGAGGTCATCAGGAAACAGTCTTCGTCTAAGAATTTTTTTAAAACAACCATAAACTGGCTAAGACCAACAGAATCAACTTTTTCAGAGCTCTAGAATCTAATTAATTCAAAACTTAACATTGGCCAGGGGCCTGCTTATTGAAGAAAAGGGTGTCTGGTTGTTGGTCTTTAAGGAAATCTCTAACACCTTAGATAACCTAACACAGGCATCAGTGACCAGACCCCAAAACAACAGTCTTTGCAAAAGTAGTTTGGAAAGATCACAAAACAAATGGATGACTACAACCCATGTCAGTCAACAGCAGCTCTCTCTGGCAGGGGTAGAATCAGATTGTAGCTACCGTGTTACAGTGTTTAGATGCCCAGTTTTCAACCAGAAGTCACAGATCATACATAGAAACAGTAAAGGATGGCCTCTTCACAGGGGAAAAATACCTCAACAGAAAGTATTCTGAGGAAGGCCAGACATCAGACTGACTTGTCATAGAGTTCAAGTCAGTTATCTTAAATATGCTCAAAGGTTAAAGGACTATGAAAGTGGGGGCGGGGGGCAGGGGCAGCAAATGATGTACCAACAAAATTAGAATATTGATGAAGAGAAGTTATTTTTTTAAAAAAAGATTCACATGCTAAAAGTTAAAGGGTGCGAACTTCAGAAAGACTGACTGACTTCCCACAGCTTGTTCAGCTGAATGTAAGATGGGACAGGGCATTTGGAGACTGTATGTTGGCATGACAGTAAATGCAGGATTGTAAAGCATCTCTGCTACACAAGAGATCACAAGCTGGGTTCCTGTTGACTTGCCATTTATGGGCTGATCTATCTTGGCACAGGCGCTGAATCTCTTGTCCATAGTTTCCTGCTCTGTGAAATAGAGCATCTGTTCTACAGACATAATGAAGACCCACCGGGACTGTGCAGTGATGCTGCCAGTGTGAGGCGCCCGCTCTGGGCAGCCTCCAGAGGGACCAGCACCTAATGGTTACATGAAGAAAATGTCTTATCTGTGCTACCAGGTTATCAGTCAAGGCACAACGCTTGAGTTAAAGAGTAAAGACATCTGCAACTGTTCAGGGGGTCATTATGCACAGAGGGGGCATTCCAGCCCCTTTGGAATTTCATCACTCTTAGCAGATTTTTTTCCACAGCCTCTCTTCCCCACTTACTATCTCCCCCTTTACAGTTCTCCCAATTAAATTTATTTTCATATTTTAAAAAATGAGAATGTAAATACTTAGTTTTTCAGTTATTTCTCCTTTCCCAGGAATTTTATGAAATCTTTAAACATCACTGGAGTTATAGCATAGAAATAATCCAGATTGGATAAGCTCGATCATTTCTCTGTCATTATCCTGAGCTTTGATAGAAGGCAGTTCTAAAGAAATTATACATGCTGAACAAATAACAGATATTGACTGGCTTCTTGTGAAACCAGTTCAGTTCAGTTACATCTGACTCTTTGTGACCCCATGAATCACAGCATGCCAGGCCTCCCTGTCCATCACCAACTCCCAGAGTTTACCCAAACTCATGTCATCAAGTCGGTGATGCCATCCAGCCATCTCATCCTCTGTTGTCCCCTTCTCCTCCTGCCCTCAATCTTACCAGTGAGTCAACTCTTCACATCAGGTGGCCAAAGTATTGGAGTTTCAGCTTCAGCATCAGTCCCTCCAATGAACACCCAGGACTGCTCTCCTTTAGGATGGACTGGTTGGATCTCCTTACAGTCCAAGGGAGTCCAGGAGTCCAGTCCAAGAGTCGAGTCTTCTCCAACACCACAGTTCAAAAGCATCAGCTTTCTTCACAGTCCAAGGCTCACATCCATACATGACCAATGGAAAAACTATAGCCTTGACTAGACAAACCTTTGTTGGCAAAGTAATGTCTCTGCTTTTTAATATGCTGTCTAGGTTGGTCATAACTTTCTCTCCAAGGAGTCTTTTAATTTCATGGCTGCAGTCACCATCTGCAGTGATTTTAGAGCCCAAAAAAATAAAGTCTGCCGCTGTTCCTCCATCTATTTCCCATGAAGTGAAACCATTTAGTCAAGAGTAAAAGAACTAGTAGAAAAAACGGTTGATTGATAACACACAAGGCTGAAGCATATCTTAGTTAGTTGATTTGAAAGAAAGGCACAAAAAAAATCCTAGGAGAGTTCTAAAAGTGTTGTGGTCAGTAGATCTTTCTGGAACTAGTTTTCATCACAGTTCCTCACAAATAATCAAACTTAAGTTTTACACCAGAGAAAGCGAAACGAAACTTAATATTGAAAGTCAGAGGAGCAACATCAGACAACCAGACTGACTGCACTGATGGGAAAACATACCTTCCACACAACAGTTTGTTTTTGTTGTTCTTAATTAACACCCGAAAATCTACCTTGACAAAATTGATAATTAGGATCCAATCATCATCAGCCTCTGAAGGATTCCTGGAAAAGTTCTTTTTCTTGCATCATTTAAAAATATTCTATTTACATGAAGTCACTTTACATGAAACTTTTCAGTGATAAAACTTTCTCATAAAGTGTGGTGTTCCACTTTGAAATGCATTTGATGTTTTGGAGAAAATAAGTTCTTTGGTGAATGGTCTCTTATTAAGAGACCAGTTTGCATCTCTATTCCCATCTCCTAAAACTTCTATTTTACTCTGTTTGGGAAATAGGTACAGAATTTTCACAGCTGTATTCAGGTAACTGAAGACTTTGTGTCTCCAGAACATCTCGTACAGTCATTTCACTTAACACAGGAACTGAGACTTTTGAAGGAAGAAATCAATTATGATGATAAACTACAGGTAAGAGATGAGTTTTCTAACTACTTCCTGTTAAGGCTTTTTATATTCAGAATTATGATACAGCTTAGGCTGTCATTGCCTGGTTTGTCACAGTACAGTACCTACCAAACCAGTACTTAACTGTGTGACTCATTTTAACTTTGGCTTAAGTTTGTTTGTTTTAAAACTCTTGACTCAGTTTTCATTTGTTAATTTATCTTCTGCTGAAGTGATTAGAAATACAACATCTCTTTCAGGTTAAAAATATCTTGTATCATGCAGTCAAGGAAGTGGTGAGAGCTTTGAAGATACATGAAGATGAAGTAGAGGCTATGGAAGAAAATTAGATGTGGACCAGTTTAATGTTTTTAGACCATTAAACTGGAACTACTTACTCTTAGACAATGATATGTATGTACAGCGACTTCAGTTTCATAAAACCATCAGTGCCAGGAAATTCTCTGTGTAGTAATTACTTGTTACTGACACCACAGCAGTATAGCTAAGTCACAGCTCCTGTGATTCAATATTAAAACAAGCTAAATTTTAAAAGCAGCAATTCGTAGCTGTTTTTGTATTATAGTGTATATGATGTTTGTGAAAATGCCAGATTTAAAATGATGTATTTATTTTTGGAAAAAAAATACAAAATTCTATGCTATATTGTTGATCAAGTGTAAATGTGACCTTGTACAGTTTACTAAAATAACTGATATTTTTCACTACATTGAGACAGTTACTGTGAGACTAGGACACAAACACCAGCTACCGCCTGCATTTGGGGAATCGCTGACTCGCACAGCGTACATGTCATAATTGGAGAATTACTGCCAAATAACTGTAGAATTTGTAAAATATAA
Source organism: Antilocapra americana (assembly GCA_007570785.1). Taxonomy (NCBI): domain Eukaryota; kingdom Metazoa; phylum Chordata; class Mammalia; order Artiodactyla; family Antilocapridae; genus Antilocapra; species Antilocapra americana. Next base: position 7,127,600 of record ML663567.1, read on the forward strand.
AGTATATAAAGTAGATACTACAGACACTTCAATATTTTGTTGAAGCTATTGACTGTACAATTAAACATTTTCAAAAGGTGTAATTTATTTAAAATTGTCTCATTTTGGTAAAATTTATGTGAACTTTTAAAGCTAAATATTAAACTTAATATGCTATGTAAATATATACATATATACAGTTAATGATGTATTTTTTTAAAACATTGGCTTGCTTTTATTTGTTAAAGTGCAAGTGTTACATATGGCTTTGTAAAGTTGAGAGGGGTTTTACATTTTCCATTAAAAGGACTTTATCAAAAATGGGCTAGTGTAAGCGTTCTCCCTCTTGCTCTGTGTATTCTGGGGGCTTCATCATCATCAAGGCAACTTACCAGCATTTTCTTGTGGTTCGGTGTCTTCTCCCGGGACACTGTGAGCTTTTTTTAGGCCATCACAGGTAAGTGCCTTGAGTTTCTTGTCCTGTGGCCCAGCTGATGAATACAAAAACTCCAACATGTTATTTGTGAACAGATTTATTTCTCAGAGGAACTCATACGTTTTAGAGGTCATGATTATGAGATTATGTGATCATACAATTTCGAGTGTTTTTCACTGCAGAGATACTTGCTAACATACAGTTGGGGTGTGAGGAAGCAGGCAGGGAAGAGCCCGAAGTCACTCAACCTGGGTTAAAGATGAGTTCTGTTACTTATTATGCGACCTTGGTAGCTGCATTAATTTGGAGTCTCGGCTTTAATAGCTGACGACTACATCAGTTGGTTGGTTGAAGCTCATCATCCTTACCTTTTGAGTTTTACTGGGAAAATGCAGGCCTCCACTGACACCTGCAGGATGCTGAAGGGATGACCTTTTCTTAGCCGAAAGCACATCACTTCAAACAGTTTTTATTCTGTTGCTCATGTCCACTGTTTTAGGCTATGTCACCCTCCGCTCTAGCAAGTTTCAGCCAGGATGTGAGCGGTCACATTTCACACACATTTCATACCTGGCACAGGGGATTGATGGTATGGGTGATGACTACAGGGCCAGTGGTTTAAAGATGGGTTAAAGGGGCTGATGACTACGGCTTTTGTAAATTTATTATTTTTCAATACCATTTTTCAAAAAGTGCCTCAGCTCCTTAAATGGTATCTTTTGCTTAATGTTTTCATATATTCCATCAGATTTAATTGAGATGTGAAATTAATTTCAAGATACTAATTCTGGAGCAGACTCTCCTGCTGGCCCCCTAAAGTCAGCCGGGAGCCCAGTCTTTGGTGAGTTTCTTCCAAAAGGTTTTTGCTTCTCTTGCTGTTGCTTGAGGCACTTGTAAACGATACTAAAACCCCTACACAAAAGCTGAACTGATCAAGCCTGGAGTGACAGTCGGGGACACACTAATTTGCCTTCTGGCCCCATTCCCTAGACACATTAGCTATCTGAGATGTCAAACATACTTTCAACAATGACTTACAAAATCAGTAAACTCATCTTCTAAAGGAGCAGAGAGGTTGGAGCAGCTTCTAGGACTGCCATTTTAAGAGGTGAGTGTCACATATCCCTGTGCAGGATAGAGTTCCATAGATACCTTCCAGGGTGTCACAGGCAAGGGAGTGTAGTCTCTTCTCCCCTATTCTGTGGTTAGAGTACAAATTATTTTCCTTTCAAACACCTGGAGACACTGATCGCTTAACATGCTTTTCTTAATCAGCTGAAACTTTTAGCCAGCCTAAGATATCCAGTAGTTCTTTGGAAATGAGTAACCGTATGTGGCATATATGGGAACTTTTCACCAAAATTTTGTAATAAATATAACATTATTTCAGAAACAAATGTTGAACAAAACTGTTAGCAAACTTTTTCCAGATAGAAAGGGAAAAACAACCTTTCCACCTTATAACCTTTTACTAAAGGAGACAGAATCCCATTATAGCCAATTCCTAAAAATCACAGCACCGTGCAAAAAGTCACATAAAAACCATGGGACTTAGTGGGCCTAACATTCTCAACCTTTATCAGAACTACATTTTAAAAGGCAGTACTGTTTTTACATGTATTAAATGTTTAAGAAACAGATTAACACTGCGAGTGTGGCACTTACCTTGCAGACCGGAAGCTTGCTTTTGGAAGTGGGCATCAGAAGGGTTGCAGCTTGTGATGGAGATGCTGTCAAGTGGTAGAAGGCGGCTCTCTGAAACTAGAGGAAACATTTTAGCGCCAGATGCAGACGGGTGTGGCTCAAGACCACGGTGCTAGTTCAGGTGCCACAATCTGCAGTGTGGTTTTTCCTGCCGTCAGAATTCCCACTTAAGCAAACATGTTCAAATTGTTTCCTATATGTTAATCATGCTTGGGTAAATCTGCATTTTTTAAACAGCTGAAGTGAATGTACAACAAAAGATTATTTGAATAAAAGGTTTCAAAGTCCATTGAAGCTATAGAATTTCAGAAACAAATTCTAGGACTAATATTAAAGTTGGTTGTCATGTGACTTGGTCACCCTGTCACACCCACCCTGAGGAGGAATTAAGGTTGCAATGGTAAGCCCCCCTAAATGGAGCCTGGGGACAAGGCTCAAAAAACGGACAAGCTCCAGAAAGGACAACGTCGAGTCAGGGGTCCATCCTGGCTAGCGATCTCTGAGGCACTACTAGGACCTGCCGTGCTCCGCTTGCACGTACGGCACTCAAGTTAGGGAGTACACACTTTGGTCTCGGCCTTCCATTCACATCTTTGCAACCAATTAGCAGTTCCATTACTGTCTAAACTCTGGGGAAAAGGGTTTATTAAAAGGTAAGACAAGGATGAACACTAAGTCATCCTGAAATTACTCGCTTTTAAAAACAACAGGAATTAAAAATTTGCATCATCTGTGTTTTCCTGATTTATGAAGATAACTCGATTACCAACCAGTATAAAGGATTAAGGGTAAAAGGGGATGACCACTATTGATTTACTTCCCACAAGTCTTTTGCATTCTGCTTTACAGAGCATAGGTCATGTGTTATATAAAAACTGGTATTATGTTAGTTGGGAAAAACAAAACCGTATGTAATCTTAAATATTTCTAGTAGCTTAATAATCACAAATTGATTTACTGTTTACTATATTTTACTATTACTGAGCTATGTGCCCCGATGGCTCAATGGGCAAACATTCTACCTGCAGTGCAGGAGACTGGTTCGATTCCTAGGTCTGGAAAAACCCCTGGAGAACATGGCAACCCACTCTAGTTTTCTTGCCGGGAGAATCCCCATGGACAGAGGAGCCTGGTGGGCCATAGTCCAAAAGGGTAGCAAAGAGTCAAGACACAACTGAGCAACTGAACACCACCATGGAAAGGCAATGTAATTTTTCAGCCCAGCTGAAAGTCCCTGCGTTGAACTGTGAGCCTATTCATTCTTCTGCCAGTTGTGCACCAAATGAGTCTATGTTTTAAAATTTTTAAAAATTCAAGTACTGTATTTGACCTGAAAGACTAAATGTCCTTCTAGAATTTACCACAAGACTCTTAAGTATTGGTTATTTAAATAAAGTTGGTCTGTGACTCTGTTACTGCCTCCACACAACTTTTAGTTTTTATTCACCTTGAAACTAAAGAACTTTGCAGCAGTGATTAGCATGTTTCAGATACGTGGGCCCTTCTCCGAACACAGGCATTTTCTCATAAGAACAGGGAAATAATACGATCTGAAGCCAATAAAAATCCTGTTTGTAACAATGGAGGCCCTGGGACTTCCAGGAAGATAGGCCTGAAAGTCATCTGTCTCCTCAGACCTCTACAGCCTCCTAACTTCTTTCTGAAAACTGTCTACGTCTGGAAACCCCTGATGAGGTCATTAGGTATCCAAACTGTACGGTATCCTTTTTCTCCCTGGACTTGTTAGCCTTCAAGACAATCTCATTTGTATCTTGAGTCTTCCACATCTCATCCTTCTGCCATACTGCCCCTTTTTCCCCTCCAATTTAATGTCTACCACACGAAGGACCATAGAAACTGGCCCCAGCCTACCAGGACCCTTTTGGCTACTGAGCAAATCCTAGCCTTGAAAACATAACTCAAGTATTTTCCATCCCTCAAGACCAGGACCTGACCCTGGCCCCCTCACTCCTAGGAAATGGGCAGGGACAAGCCGTATGAGCTGCCCAGTATTTCCTCGCATGTCTTGCCATGACCTCATTCTGACCAAGATTACTCAGCTCCTCCTCCCCATTTCTTACTGCATGCCTTTGTTCTTTACCTAGGAAGCCATTTCCCCATCTTCTGACCACATCACTACTTTAATGCAGGCAATACTAACAATTTTATAGTGCTAGTGGACGATGGTATTTATTAAATATCTGGTGCCTGTATTCATATCACACCCCTTTAACTTTTTTTGCTTATTCATAAATACAAGACCACTCTTGACAGAATGATTTACCAACTAATGATTTTGTGTTCATCTGCAACCCACCACAGACTCCAAGGGAACACGAATCAGTTTCTCACCATCCACCAGATGGCACCGCTGGTCAGCGGTGACAGGACAGGCTTCCAGCCGGGACAAGGTAGATCCTGAGACAGTCTTGCCACTCGTTCTGGAAGAGGTCTTCAATTAGGCTGCACTAGGATTATGACAAAATATGATAAAGATTGCTGTTTGGAATGAGTCAGTAAATAATAATGGCTATTACTATTATTAGCACAGGCCACGTCTTTTCAAACAGGCTGTAAATACACCCTGTAGCCGACTGCCTCACTCTGGTGTTTGTTCATCTTCTGAAACAACAAAACTTCAATCACAACTCAGAGATGAAAAAGGAAACGACAGAAAATGGACTTTACAATTTCTACAAGTGATTTTAAGGATGAGCTCAGCTTTCAACGGGTGGTCTCCAACTTCTTGGGGAAACAGTAGGTGGGGTGCAGTGGGAGAGTATGCACCTGAGAGAAACCTGAATGACCAGGCCACTGGGCCATAGTAAGATTAAGACAACCCAAGAGTGGCCCAGGAAAAGGAGCACAGGACTGCTGGTCTAGACTGACCTCCTGGCTCTGCTGCCAATCTGGTATACAAGTTTACATAACCCCTACCTTCAGGGCCTCAATTTTAGAAAACAGGTCTTAAAGATCCTAAGAACTTTAACATCACATAGAAAAAGGTTCCAGCCAAAGCAATCTTAAGAAAAAAGAACAAAGCCAAAGGTATTGACTTCTGAACTACACTACAAAACAGTAATTGAAACAGTAGTTAAGTTCAGTCGCTCAATCGTGTCCAACTCTTTTCGACCCCATGAACCACAGCTTGCCAGGCCTCCCTGTCCATCACCAACTCCCAGAGTCCACCCAAACCAATGGCCATCCAGCCATCTCATCCTCTGTCATCCCCTTCTCCTCCTGCCCTCAATCCTTCCCAGCATCAGGGGCTTTTCCAATGAGTCAGCTCTTCGCATCAGGTGGCCAAAGTATTGGAATTTCAGCTTCAACATCAGTCCTTCCAGTGAAAACCCAGGACTGATCTCCTTGCAGTCCAAGGGACTCTCAAGAGGCTTCTCCAACACCACAGTTCAAAAGCATCAATTCGTCGACACAGCTTTCTTTATAGTCCAACTCTCACATCCATACATAACCACTGGAAAAACCATAGCCTTGACTAGATGGGCCTTTTTTGGCAAAGCAATGTCTCTGCTTTTTAATATGCTGTCTAAGTTGGTCATAACTTTCCTTCCAAGGAGTAAGCATCTTTTAATTTCATGGCTGCAGCCACCATCTGCAGTGATTTTGGAGCCCAGAAAAAGTCAGCCACTGTTTCTCCATCTATTTGCCATGAAGTGATGGGACCAGATGCCATGATCTTAGTTTTCTGAATGTTTAGCTTTAAGCCAACTTTTTCACTCTCCTCTTTCACTTTCATCAAGAGGCTCTTTAGTTTTTCTTCACTTTCTGCCATAAGGGTGGTGTCATATGCATATCTGAGGTTATTGATATTGCTCCCAGCAATCTTGATTCCAGCTTTTGCTTCCCCCAGCCCAGCGTTTCTCATGATGTACTCTGCATATAAGTTAAATAAGCAGGGTGACAATATACAGCCTTGACATACTCCTTTTCCTATTTGGAACCAGTCTGTTGTTACATGTCCAGTTCTAACTCTTCCTTCCTGACCTGCATACAGGTTTTTCAAGACACAGGTCAGGTGGTCTGGTATTCCCATCTCTTTTAGAATTTCCCACAGTTTATTGTGATCCACACAAGCAAAGGCTTTGGCATAGTCAATAAAGCAGAAATAGATGTTTTTCTGGAACTCTCTTGTTTTTTCGATGATCCAGCGGATGTTTGCAATTTGATCTCTCGTTCCTCTGCCTTTTCTAAAACCAGCTGGAACACCTGGAAGTTCACGGTTCACGTATTGCTGAAGCCTGGCTTGGAGAATTTTAAGCATTACTTTACTAACATATGAGATGAGTACAACTGTGCAGTAGTTGGAGCATTCTTTGGCATTGCCTTTCTTTGGGATTGGAATGAAAACTGACCTTTTCCAGTCCTGTGGCCACTGATGAGTTTTCCAAATTTGCTGGCATATTGAGTGCAGCACTTTCACAGCATCATCTTTTAGGATTTGAAATAGCTCAACTGGAATTCCATCACCTCCACTAGCTTTGTTTGTAGTGATGCTTTCTAAGGCCCACTTGACTTCCCATTCCTGGATGTCTGGCTCTAGTTAAGTGATCACTCCATCGTGATGATCTGGGTCGTGAAGATCGTTTTTGTACAGTTCTTCTGTGTATTCTTGCCACATCTTAATATCCTCTGCTTCTGTTAGGTCCATACCATTTCTGTCCTTTATTGAGCCCATCTTTGCATGAAATGTTCCCTTGGTATCTCAATTTTCTTGAAGAGATCTCTAGTCTTTCCTATTCTATTGCTTCCCTCTATCTCTTTGCACTGATGGCTGAGGAAGGCTTTCTTATCTCTCCTTGCTATTCTTTGAAACTGCCTTCAAATGGGTATATCTTTCCTTTTCTCCTTTGCTTTTCACTTCCCCTCTTTTCACAGCTATTTGTAAGGCCTCCTCAGACAGCCATTTTGCTTTTTTGCATTTCTTTTTCTTGGGGATGGCCTTGATTCCTGTCTCCAGTACAATGTCAGGAAACTCCATCCATAGTTCATCAGGCATTCTATCAGATCTAGTCCTTTAAATCTATTTCTCACTTCCACTGTTCATAAGGGATTTGATTTAGGTCTTACCTGAATGCTCTGGTAGTTTTCTCCACTTTCTTCAACTTCAGTCTGAATTTGGCAATAAGGAAAGTACTGCACAAAAACAGAGATCAATGCAACAAAATAGCCCAGAAACCAACTCATACACATATGGCCAACTAATCTATAATAAAGACAAGCTCTTCAATAAGTGCTGCTGGGAAAACTGGAGTTACATGTAAAAGAATGAAATTAGAACATTCCCTAACATAAAAGTAAACTCAAAAGGGATAAAAGACCTTAATGTTAACACGAGAAATCATAAAACTTTTAGAAGAAAAGAGGCACTGTTTGGTATAAATCACTTTTCTTTTTTATCTGTTTCCTCAGGAAAAGGAAAAATGAACAAGTGAGACCAAATTAAAAAGTTCTTGTCCAACAAAGGAAACCACTGACACAAAAAGACAACTACTGAGTAAGAGAAAATACGGTGTTATCACTAATAACCTAGGTTAGTATCTGAACTGTATAAACAGCTTATTAAAATGTGGACAGGAAATTATAAAGGTGTTTTCCCAAAGAAGACAGATGGCCAACAGACACATGAAAAGATGCTCAACGTTGCTCGTCAGAGAAATGCAAATCAAAACCACAGTGAGGTATGACCTCACACCTGTCAGTATGGCTGTAAAACGTCGTATTACTCGGCCGTAAGAAAGAGTAAAACTTCTGCCGTTTGCGTTAACACAGGTGACCGCGAGGGTATTATGCTTAGTGAAATACATCAGAAAGACAAATACTGTATGTTATCACCTTAAAAGATGATTAAATATAACAAAAACAGACTCACAGATAATAGAAAGCAAACTACTTACTGGTTACCACTACAGACACAGAGGTGGGAGGGGCCAAGACTGGGATAAGGGGTTAAGAGGCACAAAGTACTATGAATAAAATAATTAGCTGCAAGGATATATTGAACAGGGAATACAACTGATATTTTAAATGGAATAAAATTTATAAAAATAACGAATCACTATATGCACACCTGAAACTAATACTGTAAAAACCAACTACAATTTTTTAAAAAGTACCTATACAGCGTTAAAAGCAGAAAGATGGTGTTTAATGTTTTGAATTAACTTATCTAGAGACAAAATATTTTCATTATTTCAATAACCTTGTGTTAAAACACTAGGGATAGACAATGGCTTCAAGAATGATTTTGAAAGTATCTTATTTCCTCATAAGCATGGTTTCTGAATTCAGTATGGACTTACCTGTGGTTACCATGACGTCATACTAAGATTGTTACTACATACTAACTTTCTGAAAGAAATGTTTTTCTTGACATTCTGTGAAGCGCTCAGAGTAAGAACTTAGGACTACTTTCTAATGCCCAGATAGTTATCTGGGTTCAAAAGCAAGAGGCCACCACTGAGTAAGGAAGGACAAGAGTCTACTCCACTTCCAGTACACGCAAATTTCAGTTTCACTTAGTGGAAGAAAGCTTTCCTTTAATCCCTTTCAGGGCCTCAAGCTACACGGAGAGAAGAGGGCACCTACAGAGCCGGGCTAGGAGATGGGCCACATGCCTTGGTGAATAGTGTTTCAAGCACCCACTCTGATAGCTCAGTTGGTAAAGAATCTGCCTGCAATGCAGGAGACACTGGTTCGATTCCTGGGTCGGGAAGATCCCCTGGCCAAGGGAAAGGCTACCCACTCCTGTATTCTGGCCTGGAAAATTCCATGGACTGTATAGTCCATGGGGTCGCAGAGTCTGACACCACTGAGTGACTTTCCCTCACTCCATGGAGACACTGTCAGGTTGCTGCAAACATACCAAGTCATCTGGTCACAAGGCACATTTTGGGTTGGCCAAAAAATTCCTTTGGTTTTAAAGTAAAAATAAGACACATTTTCCGTTTTCACCAAGAATTTTATTGAACAATGTTGATCATCATTTTGTTCCACTACCTTCTGCCAATTTTCAGGCAACTTCATAATCCCATCTTCCCAAAACTTTATCCTTTTAAGGAAAGGAAACCATTCCAGGTACCTTAACAGTCTTCCAGAGAATTGACATTTTTTTTCCATTAAGAGAATTTTGTAAAGACCCAAATACGTGGAAATCCGAAGGTGCAATGTTTGGTGACTGCAGCGATGGATCAGAACTTCTCAGTCAAGCTGCCACAGTTTTGCCTGATCATCAAACGTGATGTTGCACTATCCTGATGGCAGATGACACGCTGTCCGTTGACTAATCCCAGACACTGTCGAGTGCTGCTTTCCCTTGGTCTGACTGGGAGCAGTATGCTTGGTGAACTGTTTGGTTTTCCAGAGGAGCTCCTAATAGGGGGGACTCCCTTCCAACCCCACCGTATCTACATCCCCACCTCCTTTAGATGAAGACTGGCCTGAACTGAGTGTGGCTGGTGGTGGTGCATTTCGCGTGCCCCTGATCTCGTCTACCTCATGGTACAGTACCCACTTTTCATCGCCTGTCACACTGCCCATTTCTGTTCTAAAAATGAATGTTTTCATTACATTTAAGTAGAGAATCATGTGCAGAAGTACAGTCAAGGGTTTTTTTGCTTAACTTATGTAGAACTCAAAACATCAAAGGGAATAACATAATCAAACTGGTGCAACTCATTTTCAAAGTTGAGCTGGATATTCTGAAATATGTCGGCTATCTCCTGCATGGTATAATTGTGATTGTTCTCAGTGTCTCCATTACTTCACAAACCTCCTTTGACACATCCCATCAGTCAGAACACCTTCTCCATGCACTGCACAAATCTTTTTTTGCATTTCAGCTGCATTTTTACCTCTCTTGATATAATAAAGCATATTGTCGAAAATAGTTTCTTCCATTCTCAATATTAAAACTGCTACACAAAAATTCACCAATTTTGATAACTTTTTAAAATGCACACTGATGTACAGTTGTCACAATACAACCTAACAAACCTGTTTTGAGTGATGTTAAAGATAACTAAGTGCTACCAGAACCAGCTCATGGAAAAAACCGAATAAACCTTTTGGCCAACCCAATACATTCTACTGACAAGACTCAAACGCAAAACCTAAAAATGAGTAAACAGGAGTATTAAAAAGTGTGAGTAAATGCTTCAAAGACAATGGAAAAGTAAAGTTAGTCTGTTTAACATGTATGTTAGTGGACATGCACAGAACAGGGTCCTGTGGAATACATGTCAAACTGCTGAAAGTAATGGGGCGGGGGTAAGGGAGATGGTAGAGGAAGAAAGGGAGGGTGTCTTACGAACTGTTCGGGTCAAAGCATAACATCTCGTTTTTAAAAGTAAAATAGAATGGCTAATAACAGTGTTACCATTGGCACAATCTTTTAAATCTCAAGTTTTACAAGGAAGGTTAGGCAAGCAAAGTATTCTGCGTCTAGGATACTAAACACTGAGACGGACAATCAGAGAGAATAGAACTCTTATCCTATTTTAAGAAGCTAAGTTTATTTTTGGTTTCATCTGCACCAAGAGGAGACACAGGACAAAGGGGACTTCATCTCACCATCCTCTGCTGGTTCCATCACCAGACACGTGGGCCCAACCCTGTCCCCTCAGCCCAGTGGTCCCCATTCCCTCAGGAGAGGCTGTTCATCCATATTTTTGCCTCTCTCCCAAAATAAATCAAGTGTATGCTTTAAACACCCCCAGGGGCAAACACACCCAGTGGCTTACACCCTCCTGGCTGACTTACACCTTCCTCTTCTTCCCACTCCTGGGTGACACTGGGCCCTGCAGAGAGGAGAGGATCCAAGCAGCGCTTCGCCACCTCTGCTCTGAACCAGGTTTGGCTGCCTCCAGCCTGAGCACTGTCCCTGTCTGCCAGCCCACAAAGGCTGGGTACATAGAGGCCTCAGCGACCGCCTTGTTCTCTTCCACCATAGTTGTAGAGGTAGCTGACTACAAAACATGAAGAAAATCTCTTAACATATCAAAGTAATTGTCTGACAGAATGCCTTCAAATTCACATTCAAAATTTCCAACACAGAAGCTGAACAAAACTTACTTTTAACAAAGGTATAAAATACAATTACTTTATTGATTTATTACAATCAAATACTGCTGACTAGCATTACTTCCACTCGTGCATCATTAAAAACAAAAGGATATTTCCTTGATATTTTCAAATGATGCATTACATAATAAACAAAAAAAGTTAGAACTTAAAATGCACCCTGATTAATTATGTAAACTGGTAATTTTCTTTTTTTAAAAAAAAGCATAACTAATAATTTGGTTCCTTTCTTCATAAAATGGAAATTTAAATATTTCTCCTGATAGTCTTGAGGTTATCATTATGTTACGAGTAGTGCAAAGTGTGGCACAGTTTCTTCGAGAAAGGTGTGTCTTACACACCTTATCAGACAGGAAATGTGCATAACAAGATGCGTACAGTCAATGCATGATAGAAAGCATATTTCAGATACAAGGCAGCCCCTCAGGCAACCATATTATTTAGGTTTTGCATTATCATTTATGGCATTATAGATTAATTACACATAACATACTTTTATACATTTTAACCCTGAAGATAAGAAAAATAATCGTTGCTTGAAAAAAATTATTCCAGGTAGCCATTTGGTTTGTTTCAGGAGAAAGTGAACCTCCAACAGTTTAGAATCTGCCAGGTCTGGAATCATTAACTTGAGCCAGTAAATCAGACACGTGACACGTTTCACAGTGACTGCTTCCAAGTCCTGTCAGCGCCTCTTCTCTGCAGCATGCCTGGTGCAGCATCTCCGGACTACCCTTGCACGTGGCTTTCCCTTTTTTATTTTCGCTGGATTATCTGTATTACCATATTATTTCCTCTATTTACCTCTTCTATGGCTTTCCATTTTAATTATTCATAAATCCTTTCAAAATATCCTCAGAGAACTCCATGAGGGGAAGTTCTGGGGATGGGAAATCCAAGGGAGGAAGATTGGGTATTGGAATATCCTTGGCTTTCCCAGTGTTTGAGGCAAACTTCTGCCAGGTTGAAGAGGCTGTTGCAGTTTCTGAATGTGGTGGTAAGCTCCATAACTCTGACTTTTCTACAAAATCAGCATCTACATCAAGCTCCTTTTCAAACGGGCCTTTTAGAAGTCTGGCCTTTTCAGCCTTTAGCTGTTTATTCTCTCTCCGTAATCTTTCATTCTCAGCCATGAGGAATTCCACATGCCTCTTCAAATCTGCGATTTTGGTGGCCTGCTCCTCTATGATTGTTTTATCATCTTTTGGGGCTTTGCTTCCAATGCATGGCTCTGCTGGCTCCTTCTTCTGCTGAAGTAAAAATAGTAGTGTGTCTGGATCCCTGTCAAAGACCCCCTGAATCTCAGGCAAGTGTTTCTCTGTGGAAGGGCTATACTTCTGAGAGCGCAGGGGGCTCTGGCTGTCTGCATCCTCAGCGGAGGGTCTGTGAGACGCCTGAAGTTGGGCAGCTGCATCCTTGTCTGAGCTCTGCTGGGCTTTCAGTCTCTCCTCCCGCTTTGCCCTCTTCCATCTCTCCTGGATGAGGAGGAGCTGTTTCATGTGGCTATCCCTTTGCAGTTCTAGTGATAAGTGAGCCTATTACACAGAAAGAAAGGTATGATTTAACATTTTTTTTAGGTCTCTTTAGTAATACCCAGTAAATGCTATTCTAGTATCTTCCTTTCTGAATAAGCCAGTATCACTTGAATTTCTAAAATTTATACTATGTTTGCAATTTCATAGAACGCCAAACATTTTTCAAAATAATAAACACTCTTTCTAGGTGAGTGTTTATTCATAAACACTTTATTCATAAACAAAACACTGTTCAGGAAGTCAGACTGAGTCCTATTCCAATTCCAAATCAACACATTGAACCATACCTTTGTGAAAGCGTCTCAGCCCTCTGCAATGCTATCTGTACTCAGCTTAAAATCAGAAAATGTCCTGTTTGGACTACTATTCTACAGCTAGCCAAAGTCTTTCTATCAACAAGGGTTCAATGCATGTCTGTATTACATGGCCAACATAGGCAGTTCTGGACAGTCAAAAGGAAGTACACAGAATGGAACACAACTTCCACAGAATTGGTATTTTTTCCCGTCACCGAGATCCCCTCACATCTCCTTAAGTCAATTAAAGATTTACCAAATAACTCCTATGTAGCTGCCACTTTTATTATCAGAAAATCACCTTTGGTTGAAGATTTAGTTTTGTATAAAGGCATTTTAAAACCCTAGGCAGGTCCTCCCCACAGAGGACAATGTAAAGCCACTGGTGAGATGAACTTAGAAGTGCCAGAACTGCTTAGGAGTTCAGGAGAAGACAGGTTTGGGTTTAAATTATCTTTGACAAGCAAAGGAAAGGCCAAGTGGTTTCCCCTTGGCCAGGCCAGCTTGCTTACTGTGAGCTAAATATCAGAAAAGGCATTAAGAGGGGTCTCTAAGGGACACACATGGCAATCTAAGTTCTATGAAAAAACAGATAAGCAGTTTCTGCATGCCATCAGCAGCAGTTGAGTTTAAACTTTTATTTTATATTGGAGTATAGTTGATTTAACAAGCTGTATTAGTCTCAGGTGTAAAGGGAATCAGTTACAAATATACCCATGTCTGCTCTTCTAGACTCACTGCCCATATGGTCATTATAGAGTACTGAGTAGAGGTCCCTGCGCTGTGAAGTATGTCTTTGTTGGTTATCTATTTTATATATAGTAGTATGTGTATGTCAATTCATTTAATTTCCTTTCTGAAAAACTAATCTCTTCCCCAATTTATGTATTTTTGACTGCAGTGTTTTGGGAGGAGCCATGTTTCCCTTCAAGAACTCATTTTCCTTCAAGAACTATATTTTATACATAATTCAAGTCTCCACAAGAAAACCTTTCTAACCCTTGTTGGAAATATTAAAAGTGTCTTACCTGCTCAGACTGTGTTAGCTTCATGGCTTCAGAAAGATATGCTGGTTAAAAAAAAAAAGGGGGGGCACATTAATATATGTTATCATTTTGTTATTAAAAGATCAAAGTAAGAGTTTTAATACTCTTCCTATGACAAAGAGAACTGGTCTTAGAAGCAATTCTGCTACACAGTTATCCTATTCCTGAAAAAGATTTTTAAAACAAGGATTCTTATCTTCCCCAAAAAGGGCATCAGTGATAATCAAATCCCATACTTCACCTGGAGGAGCTGATTCTTTTAAATCACTGTAGATTTCACAGTAATGGAAGATGACATATCAGAAAAACAGAATTAGGGAAGATTAAAATTATATAAAAACCTATCAAAATCCTATTATGCTCACAGAAATATCAAGATATTGACTATCAATTACTTTTTACCCACATGAATACCTAGACTATCATTTTGGCCTCCTACCAAACCATTTTATTGAATTGTTTCTAAGTTATATCATCAGCCTACTATGAATTTGGTAGTTAAAAGTCCAAAGAACTCACCAACATTTATAATAAGCAGTATTATGAAATTTATGAAAATAAGCTAACTGCTGGAAAGCACAGAGCCATGTTTCCTTACGTATTTGATCATGTTGCATGAAGCATTTGTGAACTATACTCCCAGCCCTCCCCCATCTTTCTAAGGATTTTTTACTTTGTTGTATTCCTCTGTAAGCCCTTTTATAGCTTGTCTGGAAAGATGGAATATAAATAACAAGTATTAGCAACAGTAAAAATAACAAGTAGTATTAGTAACAGGTTGTATCCAATTAATCCTCATTTTTTATCTCTTCCTCACTATAAACTTTTTGGCATCTCTCACACATTAAGCTCCTTCTTGTCTTTTTGCTGACACTACAGGCAATGCTTTCTGTCTACTCTTAATCCAAATATTTTAATGATTTTCTAAGTTCATGACTTGGAACCATTGTCTGCCAGCTTCTATCACAGTCTTGAAGACAGACTAACTGGGTGCTCCCTCTCCACCAGAAAACAGAGCTGGTTATACAGCCTTTGCTTCATCCATATTAAATTTTTTTCCCTCAACTTTCTTTTACTCCTATATTAAGTCTGTATAACTGCATACAGACCGTTTCTTTTCCTTTTCTTCATGTTTAAGTCAGCTGCGACATTCTATTTCTTACTGTGATAGTGTGGGTAAATTTCCCTAACATCCCTCCCATTCCCTCTACATACATCTGTCTCCCTGTATGAACTACGGTTTGCTTTACATTCAGTTTCTTAACAAATGAAAGTTTCACAAAACTACGCTTAAGCCAAATGGAATACCTCCCTTTGTAGAATCCTCAGACTATAACAGGACAGAAGACTCCCAAGGACACTGAGTTCCCAAAGAGCAGAGAATTCAACAAGAGTCACACTGTCATTTAAAAGATTTGTCCAAAGTCATTCTAAAATCTGAGCCTTAAAAAGTTACTTTAAAAGAAAAAAACTTATTTAAAAACATTATTTTAATTGGAGGATGATGACAACATTGTGGTGGTGTGTTTAAACTGTTTGCCTGGTAATGAACTTCCTCCACAGGCACGATGGGGACAAGTCAGCAGAGAACACGCCTCTCAAAAATCTAACAGTGGGTTAAATGCCTTCCTTCAGGCATGATGCAAGGCTAACGTCTAAAGTGAATACTAAGGAAATGGTGAGGAAAAGGAATTAAGACTATCTGAAGAATCTATTACTTTTTAATAACATCTACTATTCTATCATGAATCTGTTGAGCTGCTACCCAAGTATAAATTGTACAGCCGATCTGCCCACAACACAGCACTGACTCTGCACCCAGCACAGCACTGACTCTGCACCCAGCACAGCACTGACTCTGCACACACACAGCACTGACTCTGCACACACCCAGCAGAGCACTGACTCGGCACACCCAGCACAGCACTGACTCTGCACCCAGCACAGCACTGATTCTGCACAATCAGCACAGCACTGACTCTGCACAGAGCACAGCACTGACTCTGCACACACCCAGCACAGCACTGACTCTGCACACCCAACACAGCACTGACTCGGCACACCCAGCACAGCACTGATTCTGCACAACCAGCACAGCACTGACTCTGCACCCAGCACAGCACTGACTCTGCACACACCCAGCACAGCACTGACTCTGCACACCCAACACAGCACTGACTCGGCACACCCAGCACAGCACTGACTCTGCACCCAGCACAGCACTGACTCGGCACCCAGCACAGCACTGACTCCGCACACCCAGCACAGCACTGACTCCGCACAGCCAGCACAGCACTGACTCTGCACACACACAGCACTGACTCAGCACACCCAGCACAGCACTGACTCTGCACACACACAGCACTGACTCTGCACACACCCAGCACAGCACTGACTCTGCACACACACAGCACAGCACTGACTCTGCACACACAGCACAGCACTGACTCTGAACGACAAAGACTGATGTGCTCCAAATCATTTTTGTGACACCACAGTCTCAGGAGAAGGTTCAGGTCAAAATCTATTTTCAAGTACACATAAACACACACTCTCATGTCTGTTCATCTTCCGAAAAGTTCACTTTGAGTTCTAAGCATTGTTAATGGCTGTTAGTAACTTCCCATTTAAGCTTTTGCCCTTTTTGCTGTCTGTGAAAGAAAAGAAATCCACTTAGAGACTAGACTGCATAAGACTAACAAGGGAGAGTAACAGCAACCCAGTTACAGCTGCTAATCAAGGATTTAAAGCAACAGGGTCCTCTAACAGTGGTAAATTCTTGGTAGTTTATAGCTTCTTTAACTTTTTTTCAATATAGAGTAGTAAAAATAAGTATACTTCCTCCTTCTCCCTACCCTTGTCAGATTTAGATGGCTTTTTCTTTCTGAGTTCGGTATCTCAGCTTATCAAGTAACCTCTGTATTTGTATACATTCACAAAGCACCATCAGAACACTACCAAGGAGAGAGGGTATGAGGCCTTAGTGCTGTAGTCTCAGGGTCTCTTCTGCTCTTCAACTGAGGCCCCTCTCCTGCTAGTGAACTCTCTCACTTTAGGCTTTTGTTCCCAACATTCCTCAGATGACGACCTTCCCCTGTTGTGTCTCTAACATGATTCCCAAACACCAAGTTACTTACTCTCAGGATATATTTACATCCACACCTCCCAAAACAGCTCTGTTCAAGCCTAGATGTTAAGTCAATTTAGAACACGCTGAGTTCGCTCCATCCACATTAATTCTCAAACCAGCATTACATTCACAACCCTACTCTGAAGCACAACACAAGGCTATTTTCAACCCGTCTAAACTCCACATCAAATCGGCTGGGTGGGATTAAGTAGTCACACTTAGAGTTGTATCTCTGAAATTAGAGCTAATGGAATCCAACAGACTGCCTTTATCTTTTCTACCCCTGAGAAAGTCACAGAATTTAGATAAAGAGAAAGGAGGAAAGGTGTTTAAAGCCCAACATTAACTTTAAGTCTTCCAATGAAGGCAGGAATATAGACTAGGAATGAAAGAAACTTCCCTCCCAAGCAGGAAGGGAAGATCCCACAAGCTGCTGAGCATCTAAGCCCGCAAGCCACACGGCTGAGCCCAGGCTGTGCTACAGCCACTGGGCCCGTGTGCCCTAGACCCTGAGCTCCACAACAAGAAGAGCCGCCACCACGAGAAGCAAAGACCAGCACACCCAACAATAAAATCAATAAATAAATCTTACAGAAAAATAACTTTTATACCTTTTATATACTCAGAATATCCTACCAATCAGAGACACTGCTTTGGGAAAGCAAGAGTTCTCCTTTCTTGCTTCAAGTAATAAGTCCTTCCTTCTCTGGGGGAAAAAAAGAATAGTCTACCAATCAACACACAATCCATGCTGTGAGGCGTGGCCAAGTAATGATAATAATAAATTAAAAACCACAAAGATTTATGGGATACATACAGTGTGCCCAGCCCTACAGCTGAAGGGTACACCTCAGTGGCAAAACTCTTTAAAAGTAAGACCTGACATTTTCTCTCAAAATTACTGACTTGTAGGCAAAAATCACTGATATAGGACTTTTCTAAACCAGTCTCCACTGTGCTGTCTATATTTCAGCAGTAAGGCGACACAAGAGAAGAAGATTCTGCCAGGAGAAAACAGGACGCTGACTGTGGCATTGGCCTCAGGGAAAGGAAGTGCCTTCTCTAGCAGGAAGACTACAGGGCCTGCTCAAAGAACGGCGGCCACACTGATCTCGGATGCACCGCTCCCACTACTAAGCTTTTAGGTTTGTTACTCGGCCAACAGAAACCAGTCTGTACAAAACAGACCCTGGAGAGCTATTTCTGAGTTCAA
Source organism: Antilocapra americana (assembly GCA_007570785.1). Lineage (NCBI taxonomy): Eukaryota > Metazoa > Chordata > Mammalia > Artiodactyla > Antilocapridae > Antilocapra > Antilocapra americana. Next base: position 7,146,038 of record ML663567.1, read on the forward strand.
CATACACTAACTTTTATGACTGGGATAAAAGAAAGTGTTTGAAAGGAATCCAGGAATTCTGATGTCGTACCTAAAAGAAGGTCATCATCAGCATCATACTATAGGCATGAATGTACAGACGAAACATTCGGAAGGGAAGCTAAAGAAAGACCACAGGAAAGGGTTTCGATGGGTTTTCCATTATCAGCACCTTAGGAAACAGAAACTCAGTGAAAATTAATTGTCTGGAATTAAATTAGTTATTAATTCAAGAACCCCAAATGGCTCATTATTTGAAATCCAAACTCCTCTGTGACCACTAAGATGAACTGACAGACACTGCCATCACTTCTCTCTCTGGGCATCTTACGGCTCAGAAAGCTGTGTCCAGGACTCATTTACCAATGAGGCATATCCAATTTCCAGAATTTAGAAAGTCCGGTCTAGGAGGAGCTGGAAAATCTAACACACTCATTTGAAAAATAGTCCAAGCTGTGTTCCAGTGGGTCAGTAGTGTCAGTGTGGTCTATATGCAGGGCAATAACACATCATTACTCTTGTGACTTTCATTCTAAGTACTGTGTTGAGAGATACGGGAAAAAAGAAACTCCCAGCAGTTTCAGACTCAGTGCTACTTAAAAAGAAAACTCACCTGCAGCCTTTTTGTGACAAGAAATAGCCTCTTCGTATTTCCCTGCAGCTAACAAACGATCTGCTCGTCTGCTCTGTTGATGGGCCTAGAAGACAAACATTCCTGAGTTCTTTACTTAAAAAAAAAATGAAACTTCTAAGACAGTAATGCCGTTTGTTGCCACATGTGCCAGACAATTACAATTCTATCTGAAACTGGGGAAATCTAATGTGTAGTATCTGGAAGGACTGGTAACTTCTTTCAACTCTACTAACAAACCAGCAAGGTCCAGGCACTAACTCCTTCAAGGTGCTCACATTTATCAGAGATTAACCAAGAGTTAAAATCAGATTGTTACTCAAAATGTGTATTTTCTTGTTTTTTAATTCATTCTTCCTTTTCAACATTAAAGTTACTATTCACATTTTAAAGATAAAAAGTTCATACATTATAGAGTTGAGGAATTAATGATACCAATATTTAATGTTATGGCAGATATTTTTTCAGGTACAATTCACCTAAACAACAAACTCAGAAGTACTGAATGCATATGGATTAACCAAGTAGTCACTGCTCTCCTTACATCTGTGTTACATTTAAGAATTATTACAGTTCTGTGAAATGTGTTTCATCTCTTACAAAAGCAGCTCCCTAGACCCATAGCGGTCACAGACCTTACATTAAGGTATACCGTTAGCAGGCAAGGAGAAAGAAATGGAAGTCTTCCAACTAGGCTAATGTTTTCCTCACTAACAAACTCACAGATAATTTAACAACGCTAGTCAAAGTGAAAAAAGCACTATACACGTATGTTCACAGCAGCATCAAAAAGAGGAAGTACCCTAAACATCAACAGAAAAATGTGGTCTATGCGCACAGTGTGAAACCAGCCTGAAGAGAGAGGAGACCGACACATGCTCTAGCGTGGGGGTGCTTTAAGGACTTCAAGCTCATAATGAAATACAAACTGAGCCTTAAAAGACAAACACATATGATCCCACTTACGAGGTGTCTGTGCTGTCTTTTAGTCGTGTCTGACTCTCTGTAACCCCATGGACTGTAGCCCACCAGACTCCTCTGTCCATGGGATTTTCCAGGCAAGGATATTGGAGTGGGTTTGGGTTGCCATTCCCTTCTCCAGGGGATCCTCCAACCAGGGGATCAAACCCTCATCTCCTGTGTCGGCAGGCTGATTCTTTACCACTGAGATATCTGGGAAGCCCAAGGACATATCTGAAGTAGTCAAATTCATAAAACCTGAAAGTGAGTGGTGGTTGCCAGAGATGGGGGAGAGAAAAGTGGGATGTTTAATGGGTGGAGAGTTTCATTTTTACAAGATGAAAAAGTTCTGGACATCTACTGCACAAAAATGTGAATATTCTTAACACTACTGAACTGTACATTTAAAAATTACAGATGCAAATCTGGAAGGTCCCTGATGGTTCATGGTTAGGAATTGGTGCTTTCACTGCCATGGCCCAGGTTCAATCCCTGGTCAGGGAACTGGGATCCCCTAAGTCACATGGCAAGGTCAAAATTTTTTTTAATTAAAAAAAAATCAGAGATGGAAAACTGTATGTTATCTGCACTTTACCTTAGTGTTTCTGTTTTTAACAGCAAAAATAAAATCTGTGTCTAGTGTAAAATGATTCATCTTGAATGCTTTTCAAAAAATGTGCCACTGATGCCTCATGAAGACATTTCAGAGGATCACTTTTGTAATTGAGATTAGAAATATTCTGAGCATGCTTACAAATCATGCTCAGTGGCAAACAGGTGAAGACAAAAGCAGGGAACAGTACACTTCCAGCAACGCAGGCTGTTTACATTTCTCCTGTTTCTATTTTAGTAAGGAAGAAGTAACACTCTTAGATTATTCTTTCAATTGTTTCAGAGGCTTCTTACTCTTTAAACAGTAAACAAACTTTTTCTCTAAGTTTCAATTCATTCGTAAAATAAAGGGGGAGGGGGGTAACAAGAAATGACTATGGGCTAAAAATAATTTCAACCATGGAGTCTTGGACTGAAGGAAAAAAACATGTTCTGAACACAGGAATATTAGATAGCATCCAGAAATGACAGAGATCTTTGGGAAGAGAACATACACGATGAAGAAAACTAAGTTACGACCAACATGATTTCTCCAAGAAACGTATTCTGAATATAGCTAAAGCTAGTGACACTCAGGTTCTAGGTAGGGAAAAGAAAATGAAAGAATCAGCACATGCTTTTACCTTTCTAAGCCTTGAAAGAAGCCCTCTAGAAGGGACAGCATTCTCTGAAATCCAAAAGTACTTTCTAACTAGGATGGCATAGTGCAGGCAAAGCCCTACCAAGAACCCGGGCACTGGGCACAAGTCCTCACTCTCCCACTAAAACCAGCCAAATCACCTGCACCATCAGGATCTGTTTCCTCACTTGTAAAATGATGGAGTTAGACCACATCTGTGCTTCAATGACATCAATCCCTTTCTACCTTGGACCATATTTATGAAGCTCCTTAGTTAAACTTCAAGTTTCACAATAAGAGAATATTTTTTGCATTTATTATCCTTTTTCATTATGGTTTATTACTTACTTCACTTGTTATGGTAACCTCCAGGCCCATCCATGTTGCTATAAATGGCATTATTTCATTTTTTGCGTCTGAGTAATACCCCATGTGTATATATGACACAACATCTTTATCCATTCACCTGTCCGTGAACCTGTTTCCATGTGTGGGGTATTGTGAACAGTGCTGCTATGAAAATACAGGTGCATGTATCTTTTTAAATTGAAGTTGTGTCTGGATATATGCCCAGGAGTGAGACTGCTCGATCATATGTAGCTATTTTTAGTTTAAGGAACTCCAGCACTGATTCTCACAGCAGCTGTACCAACATACATTCCCACCAACAGTGTAGAATTCCCTTTTTCCCACACTCTCTCCAGCATTTTTAATTTTTAAATTTTTTTAAATGATGGTCATTCTGACTGATGTGAGGTGGTATCTCATTGTAGTTTTGATTTGCATTTCTCTAATAATTAGTGATGTTGAACATCTTTTCATGTGCCTACTGGCCATCTGTATATCTTCTTTACAGAAATGTCTATTTGGGTCTTCTGCCCATTTTTAATTGAGTTGTTTGTTTTTTTGTTATGAACTGTTAGAATATTTTGGAAATTAAGCCCTTGTCAGTCACATAGCTTGCAAATATTTTCTCCCATTCTGTAGGCTGTCTTTTTGTTTACGGCTTCTTTTGCAATGCAAAAGCTTGTAAGTTTGATTAGGTCCCATTTGTTATTTCTGCTTTTATTTCTACTGCCTTGGGAGACTACCCTAGGAAAACACTGCCGTGATTTATGTCAGAGAATGTTTTGCCTATGTTCTTTTCTAAGGAGTTGAATGGTGTCATGTCAAGTCTTTAAGTCATTTTGAGTTTATTTCTGTCTATGGCATGAAATAAACTTTTTTTCATTTGAACACCAACGAAACCAAAAGTTCTCAAGTGGTAAGACCAGGACCTCACAGCTCTTCCAACTCCCCTAAAACTTCTCCATGTAAAATCCAATCTCTAATCACTCTGCCAATTCAGAAGTTACCTCTCATTTTAAAATGCACACCTACTCTAGTTATCTGGCACATAAGCAATTAAATTCCCTATTAAAATACAGGTCCTACACCAAGTTCTTGTTAGACACCCAGCAAATGCTGACTGTTGAGGTTTCCAAATCTCAGCTCAAGCACTTATTAGACACTGGTACTTGGCTTTCTTAACTTCCCAAGTTTTCTCATCTTTAAAAGGAGAATGTTGTGAAAATTAAACAAGTTAAAAGACAAGTAAAGGGACTTGCCTGGTGGTCCAGTGGTTTAAAATCTGCCTTCCAAAGCAGGGAACGTGAGTTCCATCCCTAGTCAGGGAACTAAGATTCCACATGCCGTAGGGCAACGAAGCCCACCCACTGTAACTACTTAGCCCACTCTAGAGCCCGTATATCACAACTAGAGAGCCCATACACCGCAGGTACCAAGCCCGCGTGCCACAACTAGAGAAGCCAGCATGCCGCCACAGAGTCCATTGCTCCGATGAAGAGCGTGAGTGCCACAACTAAAGCCCAACAGTCAGATAAATATTATTTAAAAAAAGAATTTAAAAGCATCAGAGCTAACTACCACCATAAAATGTATAATGTGGTAGAAGAGACTAAACTGCATTCTCTTCCAACTAAAGATACTGTACAAAACTTACTTTCATGTAATTCTTATTTTAAAAACAATCTTTAAAGATCCTTCTTAAAGCAAAGATTATATGGTCATTTATTTATATCTGTTTTGTTATATGCAGAACATTCTATCCGAAAGCAACAAAATACATGTTCTTCAAGTGCTCAAACACCCTCCAGGAGAGATAATAGTGTGAGACACAAAACAAGTCTTAATAAAAAGGCTGAAATCATTGAAGGCATCTTTTCCAGCCACCACGGAAACTAATTACAAGAAAACTGGAAAAATTGTAACTATGTGGAGATTAAACAGCATGCCACTGAACAATGAACATGTCAAAGGAGAAATCAAAACAGAAATAAAAAACACTTTGAGACAAATAAAAATGGAAATAAAACATACCAAAACTTATGAGATGCAGCAAAAGCAATTTGAAGAGGGAAGTTCATGTGGATAAAAGACTACCTTGCAGAACCAGAAAAATCTCCAATAATCTAACTTTACACCTCAAGGACCTAGGAGAAAAAAAATTATGCCCAAGGCTAGTAGAAGAAAGGAAATAAAGATCAGAGCAGAAATAGGTGAAATAAGACATTAAAAAAAAAAACAGAAAAGATCAGTAAAACCAAGAGCTAGTTCTCTGAAAAGATTAACAAAATTGACAAACCTATAGCTATCCTCAACGAGTATACTGATGTGAAGAGCCAACTCACTGGAAAAGGCCCTGATGCTAGGAAAGAATGAAGGCAGGAGGAGAAAGGGACGACAGAGGATGAGATGGTTGTGTGGCATCACCAACTCAACGGACATGAGTTTGAGCAAACTTTGGGAGATGGTGGAGGACAGGAAAATCTGGCATGCTGCTATCCATGGGGTCACAAAGAGTTGGACACGACTGAACAACAGTACTCAACGAAGAAAAAAAAGAAGATTCAGATAAAATGTTAAAATGCGGGAATTTCCTGGTGGTCCAGTGGTTAGGACTCACTGCTGTGACCTGGATTCAACCCCTAATGGGGAACTAAGATCCCACAAGCCATATAATGTGGCCAGCTCTTCCACCCCCTCTCCCCAAAACAAACAAAAAGCAAAAATAAAAGATGTTACAACAGATAACACAGAAATACAAAGGATCATAAGAGACTATTATGAACAATTATCAATATATGCCAACAAACTGGGCAATCTAGAAAAGATGGATGAATTCCTAGAAATAAAAACTTTGAAAAAAACAGAAAACCTGAACAGACCAATAGCAGGCATATCTCTAAGATATTTCAAGTTCAGTTCCAGGCCACTGCAATAAAGCGAGTAAAACAAGTCACACAAATTTTTTGGTTTCCCAGTGCATGTAAAAGTTATGTTTACACCACATGTGCAATACCATTATGTCTTAAAAAAGGTAGATTTCCTTAATTTAAATATAATGCATTTGGAATAACAATGCCAATAAGATACAGGGTAGCCACAAACCTTCAACTTGTTTTTTTTTTTTTAAAAAATAGCAACATCTGCAAGTGCAATAAAGTGAAGCACAGTAAAATGAGGTAACCACAAACCTCACACAAAAAAACTCCAGAACCAGATGCCTTCACTGTAAATTCTACCAAAAAATTCAAACAAGAATTAATACCTTCTCAGACTCTTTCCAAAAAAACAGAAGAGTAGGGAATACTTCCATACTTATCTTACAAGGCCAGCATTACCCTGATACCAAAACAGACACGGACGCAAGAAAAAAAAAAAAAAAAAGCTGGAGGCCAATATCCCCGATGAACAGATACAAAAATCCTTGACAAAACACTAGCAAATCAAGTGGGATTTATTCCAGGGATACAAGGACAGTTCAACAAATCAAATTCACCCCAACATCAATGTGACGACACCTTAACAAAAGGAAGACTAAACATGATAGGAGCATTTCAACAGGATAAAAAGCATCTTACAAAAATCAACACTCACTCCTGATAAAAAATCTTAACAAAATGAATATAGAGGAAATATATCTCAACATTATAAAAACTATATATGATAGGCCCACAGCTAACATAATACTCAACACTGAAAAGCTCAAAGCTTTTCCTCTAAGATCAGGAACAAGACAAAGATGTCCATTCTAGCTGCTTTTAGTAAGCATAGTACTGGAAGTCCCTCCTAGCCACAACAATCAGATAAGATGTCTTTGAACTGTGGTGTTGAAGACTCTTGAGAGTCCCTTGGACTGCAAGGAGATCCAACCAGTCCATCCTAAAGGACATCAGTCCTGGGTGTTCATTGGAAGGACTGATGCTGAAGCTGAAACTCCAATACTTTGGCCACCTTATGTGAAGAGCTGACTCACTGGAAAGCCCAATGCTGGGAAAGATTGAGGGCAGGAGGAGGAGGGGACAACAGAGGATGAGATGGCTGGATGGCATCACCGACTCGATGGACATGGGTTTGGGTAGACTCTGAGAGTTGGTGATGGACAGGGAAGCCTGCCATGCTGCGTTCATGGGGTCGCAAAGAGTTGGACTGAACTGAAGACATCCAAATCAGGAAGAAAGAAGTAAAACTGTTCACTATTTATGGTTAACAAGATATTATATACCGAAAACTCAAAAGATTTCACCCAAAAACTTAGAATCAATGACTAGTACAAAGTTGTAAGATACAAAATCAATACACAGGAACTTCCCTGGTGGTCCAGTGGCTAAGACTCCACACTCCCAATGCAGGGGGCCCAGGACAGAGTCCTGGTGAGGGAATTAGATCCCACACGCCATGACTAAGAATTCTCATGCCGCAACTAAGATTCTGCATGCCACAACTAAAAGATCCTGCATGCCATAACTGAAGGTCGAAAATCCCAAGCACCACAGCTAAGACTCAGCAGTCAAATATACAGAATCAATACACATAATTCTGTTACATCTCTATACACTGAAAAATTTATAAGAGAAATTAAGAAAATCCCATTTACAACTGCATCAAAAGCAATAAGTACTTAGCAGTGAATTTAACCAAAAAGGTTAAAGACCTGTACACAAAAACTTTAAGCCACTGATGAAATGGATTTAAAGAATAGTTAAAGTGTCCATACTACAATACACAGATTCAGCGCAACCTGTCAAAATTCCAATGGTACTTTTCACAGAAATCGAACAATCCTAACAGTTGCACAGAAATACAAAAACTCCCAAGTACCTAAAGTAATACAAAGAACAAAGCTGCAGGAATCAGGCTCTTTGATTTCAAACTATCTTACAAAGCTATGTGTGTGCTTAGTCGCTCAGTCATGTCCGACTGTTTGCAACCTCATGGACTGTGGTCCGCCAGACTCCTCTGTCCATGGGGATTCTTCAGGCAAGAACACTGGAGTGGGTTGCAATGCCCTCCTCCATGGGATCTTCCCAATCCAGGGACTGAACCCAGGTCTCCAACATTAAGGGCAGATTCTTTAATGTCTGAGCCAGCAGGGAAGCCCTACCAAGCTATAGTAATCAAAACAGTATGATAGCATAAAAAGACACAAAGATCAATGGAACAGGATAGCCTAGAAATAAATCCATGAACAAATGTCAAATAAGCCAAGAATATACAACAGGAAACTGACAGTTTCTTCAATAAATGATGTTGGGAAAACATGATAGCCACGTGCTAAAGATGCAACTGAACCACTACCTTACACAAGACACAAAAGTGAACTCAAAATGGATTAAAGAACAAGACCTGAAACCATAAAACTCCTCAAATAAAACATAGGCAGAAAGCTCTTTGACATAATTATTGGTCATGATAATTTATTAACTGATAGCAAAAGTAACAAAAGCCAAGAGTGGGACTACATCAAACTACAAAGCTTATGCAAGGCAGAGGAAATCAAAATGAAAAGGCAACCTACCAAATAGGAGAAAATACTTGCAAATCATATATCTGACGAGAGGTTAGTATCCACAATAATAAAGAATCCATACAATATAAAAATAAAAAGCAAAAAACCTGATTAAACCACAGCAATTCTCTCTTCGAGAAAATTAGAGATGCCAAGAGAACATTTCATGCAAAGATGGGCACAACAAAGGTCAGAAATGGTATGGACCTAACAGAAGCAGCAGATATTAAGAAGAGGTGGCAAGAATATACAGAAGAAATATACAAAGAAGATCGTAATGACCCAGATAACCACAATGGTGTGATTATTCACCTAGAGCCAGACATCCTGGAATATGAAGTCAAATGGGCCTTAGGAAGCATCCGTATGAACAAAGCTAGTGGAGGCGATAAAATTCCAGTTGAGCTATGTCAAATCCTAAAAGATGATGCTGTTAAGAGTGCTGCACTCAAAATGCCAGCAAATTTGGAAAACTCAGCAGTGGCCACAGGACTGGAAAAGGTCAGTTTTCATTCCAATTCCAAAGAAAGGCAACACCAAAGAATGTTCAAACTACTGCACAATTGCACTCATCTCACACACTAGTAAAGTAATGCTCAAAATTCTCCAAGCCAGGCTTCAACAGAACGTGAACTGTGAACTTTCAGATGTTCAAGGTGAATTTAGAAAAGGCTCAGTAACCAGAGATCAAATTGCTACATCCACTGGATCATCGGAAAAGCAAGAGAACTCCAGAAAAACATATACTTCTGCTTTATTGACTATGCCAAAGCCTTTAACTGTGTGGATCAAAACAACCTGTGGAAAATTCTTCAAGAGTAGGGAATGCCAGACCACCTTACTTGTCTCTTGAGAAATCTGTATGCAGGTCAAGAAGCAACAATTAGAACTGGACATGGAACAGACTGGTTCCAAAGTGGGAAAGGAGTACGTCAAGGCTGTGTATTGTCACCCTGCTTATTTAACTTATATACAGAGTACCTCATGAGGAACACTGGGCTGGGATGAAGCACAAGCTGCAATCAAGATTGCTGGTAGAAATATCAATAACCTCAGATATGCAGACGACACCACCCTTATGGCAGAAAGCGAAGAACTAGAGCCTCTTGATGAAAGTGAAAGAGGAGGGAGAAAAAGTTTGCTTAAAACCCCACATTCAGAAAACTAAGATCATGGCATCTGGTCCCATCAATTCATGGCAAATAGATGGGGAAACAGCGACAGATTATTTTTCTGGGCTCCAAAATCACTGCAGATGGTGACTGCAGACATGAAATTAAAAGATCCTTTGATCTTTGGAAGGAAAGTTACGACCAACCTAGACAGCATATTAAAAAGTAGACACATTACTTTGCCAACAAAGGTCTGTCTAGTCAAAGCTATGGTTTTTCTGGTAGTCATGTATAGATGTGAGAGTTGGACAGTAAGAAAGCTGAGCACAGAAGAATTGATGCTTTTGAACTGTGGTGTTGGAGAAGACTCTTGAGAGTCCCTTGGACTGCAAGGAAATCCAGCCAGTCCACCCTAAAGGAAATCAGTCCTGAATATTCACTAGAAGGACTGACGCTGAAGCTGAAACTCCAATACTCTGGCCACTAATGCGAAGAACTGACTCCTTGGGAAGACCCTGATGTTGGGAAAGACTGAAGGTGGGAGAAGGTGATGACAAAGGATGATACGGTTGGATGGCATCATTGACTTGATGGACATGAGTTTGAGTAAGTTCCAGGAGTTGGTGATGGACAGGGAAGCCTGGCGTGCTACAGTCCATGGGGTTGCAAAAGTCGAACACAACTGAGCAACTGAAATGAAACCACAGGCAGAGAATCTCAGTAGACATTTTTTGTGTTTTCATTTTTTTTTCAGAAAAATACCCAGAAGTGGAACTGCAAGACAGTATAGTAATTCTACTTTTAATTTTTCAAGGGACCTTTTTTCACCGTGGCTGCACCAATGTATGAATACATTCCCACCAACCGTGCACGCTGGTTCCCTTTTCTCCATCCAATTCTGGCCAACACTCGTTACTTCATATCTTTTAAAGAGTTGCCATTCTAACAAGGAGGATTTCCCGTGGCTGAGACAGTAAAAAATCTTGCAGTGCATAAGACCTGGGTTTAATCCCTGGTTTGGGTAGATCCACTGGAGAAGGAAACGGCTACCCACTCCAGTATTCTGGCCTTGAGAATTCCATGGACAGAGGAGCCTGGTTGGCTACAGTCTATGGGGTTGCAAGAGTCAAGACACGACTTGGCAACAAAACCACGACCATTCTAACAGGTGAGAGACGATATCTCGTTGCGGTTTTGATTTATTTGCATTTCCCTTGTTAGTGATGTTGAGCATCTTTTCGTGTACCTGTTGGCCATCTGTATGTCTTCTTTGGAAAAATGTCTATTCAAATCCTCTGCCTGTTGTTTAATCGGGTTTTTCTTTTCTTTCTTTCTTTCTTTCTTTTTTTTTTTTGCTATTTTGGATACTAACTCCTTATCATATATAATTTGCAAATATTTTCTCCCATTTGGTAGGTTGCCTTTTCATTTTGCTGCTGTGCCTTTTAGTCTGATGTAGCCCAAGGATTATACTTTCTTGATACTCATTGTTGCTTCAGTTCTTATTTTCTTTGCTTTTCTATCAGCAATTGTGGTAAGCTGCTTATATGGCTTCCAATGATTCCTCCCTCCTGAGATTCACAACTTTGTATAATCTTCCCTCTTCAAATGTGGGTTGGACCTAGTGATTTACATCTAAGAAACAGAATACAGCCAATGGAGGGTCACTTCCATGGTTAGGTAACAAAAGATTGTCACTTGCATCTTGGTAGCACTCTCTCTCCCTTGCTTACTTTAATGCAGCCAACAGTCATGTTGTGTTTCAACCAGCCCAGCATTCCACATGATGAACATAACTCAAATAAGGAGGTGACAATATACAGCCTTGACATACTCCTTTCCCAAATTTGGAACCAGTTGGTTGTTCCGTCTAGTTCTAACTGTTGCTTCTTGACCTGCATATAGGTTTCTCAGGAGGCAGGTAAGGTGGTCTGGTATTCCCTGCTCTTGAAGAATTTTCCAGTTTGCTGTGATCCACATAGTCAAAGGCTTTAGCATAATCAATGAAGCAGAGGTAGATGTTTCTGGAATTCCCTTGCTTTTTCTATGATCCAACTGATGTTGGCAATTTGATTTCTGGTTCCTCTGCCTTTTCTAAATCTAGCTTGTACATTTGTAAGTTCTCGGTTCACCTACTGTTCAAGCCAAGCTTGAAGGATTAAGGAGATGGAAATGGGAAGGAAAAGCTATATTTTGAGGAGTCCAGGGTTAGAGGGAAGTGCAATGAAGACACCCTACAAGTATGCATCAAAGATTCTCTCAGATCCTTGGCTAACATCTAAGCTATACATGAACAGGACCCAATTCCAGGAAGCTGAGCAGAAATTCTTAGCTAAGAATTCAGAAGCCATACAGTGTTGGGGAGACAGGTTGCAGTTTGGGTTTAGAGAAAGTATTACCTTTGGTGAACACTTGGAATTCTTGAGTTGAGACCTCAAAAGTCCAGCCCTGTGAGTAAGGACTACACTCGAGGCATCATGGGTAAAACCAAAACAGACCCACCATGGTAAAGCCCAAAATCAAGCTGGGACTGAATAAATATGATCCACTAGTATTTTAATTGTCAGCCAGAAGAACAAACTATTAACAACATTCTTTGGAGGAAAATAACAAATTCACAATCTCCATAACACATCATCCATAATGTGTAATATACAGTAAAGTTACCAGCACATCAAGCAGGAAAATGGCACTAACAAAAACCAGAAGACAACAGAGATGGAACCAGCTAACCCAGGTATTGAGTAGCAAGGAGCTCTAACTGTGCTTAAGATGCCAAAGAAAACAGAGAATACAACAGATGAAAACTACAGAATGGGATAAAAGCTCTGTAAGAACAGCAACTTTGTCAAATCCTTGATGTCCAGATTACCTGGTAAGACAGTGACTGCTAATGTGTTTGATGGGTCAATGAACAGCCAGATGGAAGGACGAGAGAGGTTATGTTGAGGGTTAGTGACAAAATCAAAGATTCTGAAATGCCAAGAGAGCATTAATGTAGTTCACAGAAAATACCAAAATAAAACTTTGCATCAAAATCTAAAATAAACAACTCTACATATGTATATACACCTATACTGAGCACAAGGAAACCACTCAGTGGTACATTTACTTCATTCACTATTTCATCCATCCAATCTTGAGGACATTTTAACCAGCAGCTTCCTACTCCCTCCTGAGTAAAAATTAAAGCATACTACTACAAAATGTTCCAAAGCCTTCATAAAAAAGTAAAACAGCTTTAGATGTAGTAACATCTCACTACAGGCATGTGTGCTCGGTCATGTCCAATGTTTTTGTGACCCCATGAACTCTAGCCCACCAGGTTTCTCTGTCCATGGGATTATCCTGACAAGAATACTACAGTGGGTTGCTATTTCCTGCTCCAGGGGATCTTCCCAACTCAGGAACCAAACTCACACTCTCCCACGGCTCCTGCACTGGCAGGCAGGTTCTTTGCCACTGAGCCACCTGGGAAGCCCCCTTATTCCATGTGCCCTGTACAAATTCCTCCCTTGCTGAATTCTCCTCAGAAACAGCCGGCACTTTCCACACGCCACCCCCTCAACCCTGTGAACTGTCCTTCCTATACAATCAATATGATCCCCAGGGAACTTGCTGTATTTATAAATTACCTCATCCCCTAGACATCTAAAGAAACCGTTCCAGCATATTTTCAAACTTAGGACCAGTGGGTATGTCAAGAAAAGTTTTAACTGGTTGTAACTAGCCAGATGGAAAATGTAGATTTGGAATCTGAAGACAGAAGTAAATGACGAGGCAGAGTACGAAAACCTGATTATCTTAAGAGTCCCTGGTCCCTTAAGTTCTTAGACTCACCTACATTGTGGTCTTGCCCTTCCTGCACCTTTCTTTTGCAGGTTTTTTTGTTTGTTTCCCCCGGAAGGGGAGAGGGGAGGCATGCTGTATGGCATGCAGGATTTTAGTTCCCCAACCAGGTACTGAATCCGTGCACTGTGCAGTGGAGGCTCAGTTTTAACACCTGGACCTCCAGGAAAGGGCCTTACACCTACCTTTGGATTTCAATAAATCATCCCTTTTGATTTAAGCCAATTTGAAACAGATTTCTATCACCTGTGACCAAGAAAAATCCTAACTACAGCTAGATTACCAAGTGACTGCCCTCACCAACAACCACATGCTAACTGCCTTAAAACTATAGGTTCATACTGTGTTCTTTCCCAAAGGAAGAAAAAGTATCACTTTCTATTAAATTTCCATTTATTTATTTGTGTCCTTGGGGAAAGCTATATGTAAAGATGAAAAGAAAAGGAATACACCATTACCGAACAGAATAAACTGGCAGAGGAAAATCTAATGTACTCTTGAACCTTGCGGTAGTGTCCTCAATGGAGAGCAAAGAAGAAAATTCATTCACATTTCCAAATCAATTTACTTACTATGAGTCTTCTAAAGGCAAGTAGCATCCCTTAACTGTAAGTACTACACCAACTGTTTAGCTAATATAATACACTGTACTTAGGGTAACTGCTCAACTGTTAGAGAGGTCCAGGAAGACCTTTTTGATTTTAAGTCAATTTCTCCCACAGGCAGTCTGCTGCATCTCTTTCCTTCCTCAAGATTTCAGTTTACCTTGCCCCCCACGCCCACCCCTTTTTTAAAGTACCATCATCTGCTGTGAAGACAAATTACAGGATGAAAACCAACAGTGAGTCCTGAAATCAATTTGTGGGTCACAACCAGCATTTAAAAAACTCTAATAGTAAACATTAGAGTGCATCATATAACACTAAACACACTCAGCTGCCTGCAATGCAGGAGACCTCAGTTCAATTCCTGGGTCGGAAGATCTCCTGGAAAAGGGGACAGGCTACCCACTCCGGTATTCTTGGACTTCCCTGGTACCTCAGACAATAAAAGAACCCTCCTGCAATGCAGAAGACCTGGGTTTGATCCCTGGGCTGGGAAAATCCCCTGAAGGAGGGCATAGCAACCCACTCCAGTACTCCTGCCTGGCGAATCCCCACTGACACAGGAGCCTGGAGGGCTACCGTCCATAGGGATGCAAAGAGTCGGACACAACTGAGACTAGCACAACAGGGTGTATCCTATAAAATACTATACACACACATCATATGTTTCAGTTTTTTACATTTTTTTCTTATTTTGGGTTAAATTTATGAATGTCCCTGCACATCCATAAGGAACCAAGCTCCGAAGTAATATACACTTAGGTATGTGTGTATTGTCATTAAGTAAAAATTTCTTACTGTGGATCACAGTTAAAACAAATGGGCAAACATGATCTAATGGAAAGATGAGATACTTTATTTAGAATTTCGCTTTCAAATCCAACTATCACCACTTACTCTGCAGTTCCAAGATTTCATCTGTAAAATGTGAAATATCTCATACAGCTACTGAGAAAACAAAATAATATTTGTAAGTGCCTGCTGCCAACCCCAGGCCTCTGTAATTACTGGGTAAGTCTTAGTGCTCTACTGCCATCCCTCAGAGTGCTTCCACTAAGGTTAGCTTAGCCTGTGACAAGGTAAAATTTTCCTTGATATTTTTCAGGGCAAGATTTTATTTTTACTGTCAAAGATACAAAGACCCCATATGTACAAGGCCATCCTTTGGACCATACCTGATATCTTTATTTAGATGAGAAGAGTTGAGCACTCTAAAGAGCGGTTCAGCTTCTCAATAAACATATTCTCAGCACTCTTAAAAGGGCCAAACACAAAGAACACAATTGTGGTCACACAGTCACATGGACTCTGTCCTTAGAGTTTGCAGAGTAGGTAAACAAAGCATGAGCAACACAGCCATACGTAAATTAAAGTCTGGCATCATTCCCAAATAGACCACAAACAAATCAAAGAACTAGAAATTATCTCACATAAGTTCTGACACTTGCTACTAGTACTTGCATCATCAAAATTAAATGTAAGGAAAGAAATGCCTAAATATACAATAAGTAATTTTATAAGTTACAATTTTCCATATTGAAAATTGACAAAAAAAAAAAACTTATTCCGAGCCCAAAGACTAGTTATTGCCCCTACCAAGGTAAATACAATTCATCCTGTTTTCCTTTTGACCAACTTCAAAAACAAAAAAATTAGAACACAGTATTCATACTATATATTAAAATTACTATTTCAAGCTGGTCTCTTCCGTATCTTAAAAATCACTGTGAGAAAACAGGCCTACAAATTCATACTGCAAATCTAACATACAAGAAGAAATACTAGAGCAGAAGAGGGCTTCCCACGTGGCGCCAGTGGTAAAGAACCCACTTGCCAATGCGGGAGACAAAGACTCGGGATTGATCCCTGGGTCAGGAAATTCCCATAGAGAAGGGCATGGCAACCTACTCCAGTATTCTTCCTGCCTAGAGAATCCCAGGGACAGAGGAGCTCGGTGGTCCACAGCATCAGACATGACTAAAGTGACTTAGCACCATGCACTAAAGCAAAGGCACTCAATACTGACAAAGAATCTGTAATTCAATATAGATAAGGACCATACTGAAGTGGATATTTTAAGTACATTAAGACAGAAGAATTACTAGAAAGAAGTCATGATATCAACATAAGGTAGCTCCATAATGTATCTGAGTCACTAATCTACTTAATTAGGCTTATTTATCTGTAAAGCTGGGAAGCAATTCTTACTAAATTTCAAGGATTCTCTGAGGACACATGATTATAAATCTAGGTACTGTAATTAGTCCTTATGCAATCAATTTGGAATACACTATGATGTCATCAGAAAAAGCTTGTATAGACTAATGGGATGCTCAAAGGCAGTCAAAATTATAGCATTGGGAAGTATTTCTCATGTTGAGTCTGCTGGATACTAGAATGAATACTGGCTGGCATAAAAGAATGTGACTGTCTTAAAAAAAAATTCAGTCTTCTAATGAAAACACTAATTTGAAAAGATACATGGAACCCAATGTTCACAGCAGCATTATTTGCAATTGCCAAGATACAGAAGCCACCAACATACCCATCAAGAGATGAATAGAAATGGATGTGATGTATGTGTATATGTATATATAGATATGTATATCAACACATACACACCACACACAAACAATGGAATAGCAGCCATAAAAAAAGAATGCAATGTTGCCATTTGCAACAACATGGATGGACTTGGAGGGAATAAGTGAAATAAGTCAGGTAGAGAAAGACAAATACTGTATGAAGTCACTTACATGTGAAATCTAAAGGAAAAAAATGAATGTATGAACATATTCAGTAACAAAAAAACAGACTTAGATACAGAAAACAAACTACTGGTTACCTGTAGGGAGAAAGAAGGAGGATAGGGCAAGATAGGATAGGGAACTAAGGGGTACAAACTACACATAAAACATATAAGCTACAAGGATATAGTACAACAGAAAATGAAAAAATCCTGTTTTTTAAAATTGAATGACAACAAATTCAGAGGCCAGACACTGATAGTTAGCACAGTTAAAATGATTCAAGTAAATGTTAATTTCTGTTCTATTGTTCTCTTCCATTAAACAGCTAGACCTCAAACTTAAATCTTTCAAATCTCAAATGGCTTAAGAATTCAAGATGCTAAATTTCTGATACTTGCTCACATACATTGTATGGCTGGATTATGGATTTATGCTAGACTCCTTGGTAAGACTATTCAAAATTCTCTTCTATAAAAAGGTAATACCACTGCCAAGTCAACTAATTTTTCCTAAACTGGTGATTCTGCTGCTCCATCTAAACTGTCACCCAGTTCCAGTCTTTTCATAAGCTACCACACATTAGTGGGGCAGTTGGCTGGGGTTATGCTGAAGCAAGCAGCCAAATAAAGTGAAGTTAACTGGAACTGAACCAATGGTCATTTTGCAAGGACACTTGAACTTTGAAGCACTTTGTGAACTGCTGGTTATTTCTAATAATGTTCCTGTGAAGTTTCAGTACTGAGCCATCCATTAGATTTCACTGCCAAGAATATGTCACCTTAAAACCAAGAAAAGTGCAAGATATTTCCCTGGTTTAAAAAAAAAAAAATCACAAATCTAGTCTGGTTCTTTTTAAGTGTAAACAACTCTTACCAATGGGGGCAGGGCTCAACAATAAAACTGGAAAGCACTTCTCATAGCAGCTAACCCGGCACCAGCCATCTGGGAACCATAGCTTTCAGTCCTAGAATATTAATCTTTCAAAGCTCATCAAGTCCAAGTGAGATTTTTAAATTAAGAGTTTTGGTCTGATTATTGTAATAAACTAACTCTTACACTTCATTACGTACCAGGTACTGTTCTAGGCTCCTTACTTCTATTTACTCTCTTAATCCTCATAACAAAGAGTGAGATCAACTAATTTGCCCAAGGTCATATAGTTATTAAGCAATAAAATCAGAATTCAAATGCAAGCAGTTTAGGTCCAGAATCTATACTCTTAATCCATCAGGCTGTACTGCTTCTCCCAGAGCTCTCCCACCACACGTGTTCTCAGGGTTCCAAAGTGATAAACTAATAATTTACCATACGTTCTTTTTTCCAAACCCACTATCATAGTTGAACTGAAAAAAGTTACCTTGTCTGTCTACAACTTTAAGTAATCCAACTTTTGTATCCAAAATAGACACCCTCTCTGGAAAACCAAAAGATACAGTGGCCAGGCAGAAAAGAACTCGTCTTTCTTGTTTTAAAATCGCTTCACCTGAGGTGCCTAAAAACATAATAATGAGCTATCAATGCTTTTTCTGAGAAAGGTAAACACCTACCATTCTCATGATACCTAAAGTGATGAAACTGAGTTTAAAAAAGGCACAGTCCTGTCTTTTCCCCGCAGCTGTTTCTAATTTATTTGAGAAAGGAAAGCCTCAGTTTATGCACGTGAACACAGGTGAGAAATGGGTGAAGCGAAACGGGGGTGAGAGATGATTTCTCCACAGCGGGGACGCTAAGACTTCAGACCCTGTGTTAGAAGTTAGAACCAGTATTACACACCATTTCTGCCCCAGCCGGCTTCAGTGTTTCTCCAGGCTGCAAAGAGATGGTTACGTGGCGCTTGGAGGCATTTCCTCCGGTCTGGAGAGGCGGCAGCCCTCGTAGGTGGGAGCCCCTCGCCCAGTGCCCTAGGGCAGGGGGCGCCTGAAGGCGGCGGGAACAGGAGGCAGAAGCTTCCCAGGGATCCCCGAGGGGCCGTCTGAGATGGCTTGGCTGGAGCCGCTGTACAGCCGAGCCTGTCTGCGCCCCCCCAGATTTTAGGATCACCCGCGCCAAACCAGCTTCCCGGCCTCCAGTGAGGTGCACGCCGAGACGGGGTCCTGAGGCAAAGGTGCCCGAGAGCCGACGCAACCCTCTGTGGGCCACTCACCAGGTTGAGGGGTCCTTCCATTACTTCCATAGACCCCGGGGTAAGCGGCGGCCTGAGGAAGGGGAGCGGCGGAGCCCGGGCACATGGAGAGGAACAGCTGGAGAGCGAGGCGCACGGGCGGCGACTGTGGCCCCACTCCGCACCCCCAGGACCAGCAGCGGGCGCAGAAGGAGCAACAACCCCACCACTTCCTCCTCCGGCGCCGCGTCGCGGGCCCGCCTCCTACGCCACGGCCACGCACGCGTCACGACGTCAGACGCCGTTGGTTCAAGGTGGGAGTGAGGACAGGGAGTGGGTGGGGCTCAAGGAAGGCGGGGCACGGACAGACTTTCTCGCGGTCCGTCTTTCCTCTCGCGAGAAGCATAGCTTCAGCTTCTGGAAGACTCATACGTCACGTGCAGAGGTACAGCCGTGTAGGGTTTTAAGTGGCCGACTTCTGCTATCGGTAGGTGTAACTTCTCACAAATTCACCAAGTATTTCCAGATCCTCCGTTGCTCTCAGGCTCCCGGCTTTGTTGTTGCAACTTATTTCCCCCCCCCCCCCACAGAAATGAGATTTGAGCAATTGTGGCTCAGCGGTAAAGTATTGCCTGCAATGCGGGAGCAAGGAGACCAGGGACAGAACACGGGTTTGATCCCTGGGTCGTGAAGATCTCCTGGAGAAAGGCATGGCAACCCACTCCAGTATTCTTGCCTAGAAAGCCCCGTGGACAGAGGAGCCTGTGGGTTACAGTCCATGGGGTCACAGAGTCGCACACGACTTAGCGACTTAATCACCAGAGCACGCTCTGGCTTAGACTCTGTTGGAGGAAGACAAACGATTCAGGGTTGTGCCCTCAAGTTGCTAACAAATCAATAAGAAAATAATATGGGTCTCAAGTAACCATATACCATATATACCATAACCATATACCACCCTTATGGCAGAAAATGAAGAGGAACTAAAAAGCCTCTTGGCTGAAAGTGAAAGAGGAGAGTGAAAAAGTTGGCTTAAGGCTCAACATTAAGAAAACTAAGATCATGGCATCTAGTCCCATCACGTCATGGGAAATAGGTGGGGAAACTGTGGGACTGTGTGTTGCTTTAAGCCACTAAGTTTGTGGTAATTTATTATAAGGCCAGGAAAACTATTAAGACCCCTGAATGCTTGCTAAGTCGCTTCAGTCATGTCCAGCTCTTTGCAGCCCTGCGGACCATAGCCTGCCAGGCTCCTCTATACATGGGGTTCTCTAGGCAAGAACACTGGAGTAGATTGCCAGTGCCCTCCTCCAAGAGATCTTCTAGACCCAGAGATTGAACCTGCGTTTCTCGTGTCTCCTGCATTGGCAGGCAGTTTCTTTACCACTAGCACCACCTGGGAAGCCCACTAAGACCCCTACAAGGCGGTAAAATCCACAGGCAGAGCTTTCTTGTTTTTATTTTTGTTTTTCTGGCCGTGCCATGTGGTTTGCAGGGCCAGAGGGTGGTCCCTGGAGAAAGTGAACCAGGCTTCACTTTCTTCAGGAGAGAAGCCATTTTTGGCTGGAACCAGGAACCTGCCCCAGGACTGCTCTATTGTTTTTTGACTTCTTTTTTTCCTATATTCCCTCCATTTCCTGTTTATTGGCCTGTTAGAATGCACCCTTTGGAGCCCAGGGAAGGTTGAGGAGGCTGAATGAAGCTTATTTCCTGACAGAAAGGATTTGTACCCCGTAGGTACAAACAGGATCCTGTATAAACAGGGTCCTGCTCTGTTTATACAAGAAGAGTGAGAAAGTGCAAAAATATATCTGACTCTGAAGAAGCAATCTCTTTCCCACACATAAGATAAAAATTTAAGTAATAAAAACAATGGCCAAACTTCAGAGAAAGCTAGTTTGCTGGCACAGTTAGTGTTATCCACATAAATGGATAACACTCCTTCTTGTACTAATTAGGTATAAGGACTCATCTTCTTGCTTTGTCATTTCTTGACATGAAAGGAACTGCCAAATCATTCTCCCATTTCCAACTATGTCATAAGCAAAGGGGGAAGACTGCCTTTAAGTGGAAACGACCTGTAGTTTTAAAACTGAGCATGGTATGGAATATGAGAAGGAAATGGCAACCCACTCCAATATTCTTGCCTGGAGAATTCCATGGACAGAGGAGCCTGGAGGGCTCCTCTGGGGTCACAAAGAGTCGGACACAATGAAATGACACTGTGGTATGGAACAGAGGGTAAGCTGACTGATCTGCTTCTTGAAGATTTAAAATTTTCTTTCTTAAAACTTTATCCCCATTTCCTAATAGCAGTGGTTTAATCTTGTGTAACACTCTGCAGGTTTCCAAGCATTTATACGTATAGGTGGGCATTCATTCAGTTCCAACAGATTCAAATTAGTGGCTTACCCAATGTCATAAAATTAGTAAACAGCAGAGTTAGTTTTTGAATCTAAGTCTGTCTGGCCATAAGCCCAGTACTCTTTCCACTACAAGCAGCTAAATATCTACTGGAGTGACATCCTGAGTCGGTAATGGCAGAAATAGACTCTTAGGGTAACCCACTGTAATTACATAGGTTATTTTAGGTTTTCCTAAGTCCACAGTCCTGAGTACCAAGAGATTCAAGCTAAAAAGAGAGTTGCTATTGTTAGTGGCTCTATTCTCTGGGGTGGTTGCCAAGAACTGTTCACAAACCAGACTGGGCAGGAACAGCCCGTGTGAGGGAGAGGCAGGGTAGCCACGAGGCTGTAGTCTCTAACTCCCTGGACTCTGAGCCAAGCTGTCCAGTTGCTTCAGCCTGAGCCAAGATGAAGAGAGCCAAGTTAGGCAGGAGTCAGGCATTCTATTCAACAGAGTTCAACAGAGGGGAGGCCAAGGAAAGTAGAATTTCAGTGCAGGTTTCTTACCAGTAAGCCGATACTAGGGAAAAGTCTGTTGAACAAAGGCAGAAAGGCAATGATTTAACCAGTTCTGCATTAAACGTTTCTCAAATAAGGGAGCAGAAGAGAATTCTCCAGAACCCCCAATGCCCTTGAACCATGCATCTGCTGGTACACCAGTAGGACTGCCTTAATTCTCTCTGTAAAAAATAATTCACCTGTTTATCTGTGCTGGGTCAGACACAAAAGAAACACTTTTCACCTATATTTTATTTTCAGACTTGTCAGAACACTGAGGCTAAGCTCTTGAGACATATTCACCATCTCCAATTACACAGACCTCAAATTTCCAGCTCTACCCCTTGCTTTGACGCTCAGATGCAAAATCCTGGTCTATCTGGATTTTGTTTCAAACAGAATAGCCACATACTGAGAAAGAGTCAAAGGAATCGTGAGCTCTTAGAAGATGGAGTTTGATTACTTTTTAAATAAATGTTGATAGGAGAAGATTTAGAAACTGAGTGGTAGGAAAGAAATGAATGAAGTCATAGGCAGAAGTTCAAAGATTGTTTTTCCTTAAGTTTTCTAGGAGAAATTTGCCTTTAACTTCCTTTAAACACATTTTCTAAGACTTCCCTGGTTCAATGGTTCAGTGGTTAGGAATCTGTCTGCCAATGCAAGGAACACAGGTTTGATCCTTGGTCCAGGAAGATTCCACACGTTCCACAGCTACTGAACCTGTATTCTAGAGCCCCTGCTCCGCAACAAGAAAAGCACTGCACTGAGACGCCTGCACACCTCCACTGGAGAGGTGCCCCCACTCACCACAGTTAGAGAACGCCTGTGCACCGCAGTGAAGACGCAGCATAGCCAAAAATAAATAAGTAAATAAAAATAATTTTTAAAAAAGCAAAACATTTTCTGCATTGCCAAGAGTCTCAAGGCCACTGTTGACCTATCCATTCGCTCTGTGTTCCACGCTCCCTACTGCCATTCGACCCAAGCACAGGAGACCTCTGACTGACCATCCAGGGAAGTCCTGTGAGGGCTTCAGGGAAGAAAGGGTTCAGAGCAAAGCAGCACAGGAAAAAGTGAGCATTTTACCACTAATTGAATTTTTTACCTCTTACTTTGGCTGTATTCTTTATTTCTGAAATGGTCTTTTTCACAAGTCTCTTTCTATCCTTCAGGAAACTGAAAAACCCTTGGGCGAAATCTGTCTTGAAACTGTGTAAGCTTGAATTTCCAAAACAAACAAAAGAAAGAAGGATGGGAAGAAGCTGGGGAGGGGAGAAGGAGAAGGAGAGAGGGAGGGAGAGAAGGAGGGGGAAGGGTGAGAGTGAGAAGGAAAGGAGGAAAAAGAGAAAAAGGAAGTGAGAGAGGGAGGAAGAAAGGGAGAAGAGAGAGGGAAAGAAAGGAGGGAAAATTTGAAGACCCTTTCTACACTTGATCCTGACCTGTTTATATCATATGCTGTTGACATTCAGTCCAGAAGCAACTGTGGGAAAAATGATGCAACCTCAGATGTTTAGGACGTCAGGACTGCAGCCAGAGAATTTTCACAGCATACATGGAGGCTAGCCAGACTTCAGCTTTGGCCAGACACTTAGAGATTATTCCACGCTGAATTCTCTCTTGCTAGTACTGGAATCCATAGGACTCTGACTCTTCCACAGTTTGACTGCCATGTTCATCACACTCTTCCAGTTTACATTTTGAGGGGAGAAAAGTAATTAAATAAATAGACCAATTAGATAATTTGAGGCCACAATATTGAAATAAAGAATTTTCTTGAGTTCTTCAGTTATCACAGAGAAAATATCCTATTTAAGTCGTAATTATTGACTGCAATTTACAAGTTTATTTTTTAACTGTATAAACAATTGAAGCCTTCTTTTGCTTAACTGCATTTCTGTACCTCTTATTTTGAACATTTTTAAGTATATCAAAAAAGTATAACAGTATAATAAATACCAATGTAGCTAAACCAGGTATTTAGTGTTGATATTTTGCCATATTTTCTCCATTTGTCAGCTAGCAATTTTTAAGTAAATCATAAATAATATTTTGCTTTCCTCTAATGACTTAGTCATGTTTGTGCTCAGTCATATCAAACTCTTTGTGACCCCTTAGACTGGCCCACCAGGCTCCTCTGTCCATGAAGTTTTCCAGGCAGGAATACTGGAGCAAGTTGCCATTTCCTACTCCAGGGGATCTTCTGAAGCCAGGGACTGAACCCGTGTCTTCTGCATTGGCAGGTGGACTACCACTGCACCACTTGGGAAGCCCAATTACTTTAGTATTCGTCTCTAAAAAAATTAGAACATTTTTCTCTGCTATAATACCTTAATTGTACATTACACAATTGACATTTATTCCTTAACATCCACCTATAGAGTAGTCAAACTTTATCAATTATTTTCAAAAAGCAAAATTGCAGCAAGTCAAGACCTGATTAAAGTCCACAATGTACATGTAACTGCAATGTCTATTAGTCTCTTAGTTTGCTTTTAATCGAGATAACTCCTGATTCCCCATGTTATCTCATGACATTCACCTACAGAAGAAACTTGGTCAGTTATCCACACTTCTAGTTGATATTTGATCATTGATTATTCTGTATTTTAAAATCATTGATAAGATAAAATATTATGTATACTCTCTTCAATATTTATTTACAACAAGGCTTAGAGTAAGTAAAATAAGGAATATCAAATTTTGAGTTAAAACCATGAATCCTCTGCCATTCCCTGGTAGCTCAGCTGATAAAGAATCTGTCTGCAATGCAGGAGACCTCGGTTCAGTTCCTGGGGCAGGAAGATTCCCTGGAGAAGGGACAGCCTACCCACTCCAGTATTCTTGGGCTTCCCTGGTAGCTCAGACGGTAAATGGTAAAGAATCTGCCTGCAATGCAGGAGATCTGGGTTCAGTCACTGGGTCAGGAAGATCCCCTGGAGGAGGGCATGGCAGCCCACTCCAGTATTCTTGCTTGGTGAACCCCCATGGACAGAGGAGCCTGGTGGGCTACAGTCCACAGGGTCGAAAAGAGTCAGACACGACTAAGCACAGCACTTTGTGTTGCAAATAGCAGAAATCAGTCTTGACTAGATTAAATGGGCAATTTAATTGAAATTTGTTACTTATGAATTATATTTTCCTGCATATAAAATCTCAGAATAAAAATAGCTTAAGTAGAAGTCTGTAAAAGAAGTCTAGAGGTCAGTCCAGGTCTGGTATGGCAGATTTACAGCAGGGGCCTACACTATCTCTCCACTGCAGTGCAGTTATGTGGTTTTCATCTCAAGGTTGCAATCAAGTTACACTCCCTTCTTGGCACCCAGTCCCATCATTTCATGGCAAATAAAAGGGGAAAAAGTGGAAATAGTGACAGCTTTTATTTTCTTGAGCTCCAAAAACACTGCAGACGGTGACTGCAGCCATAATATTCAAAAACAGTTGCTCCTTGGAAGGAAAACTATGACAAATCTACAGAGCATATTAAAAAGTAGAGACATCATTTTGCCAACAAAGGACTGTCTAGTCTAAGCTATGGTTTTTTAAACCAGCAGCTGTGACTACTGAGAGCTTGACCAGAAAGAAAGCTGTCGTTCAGTTGCTAAGTTGTGTCCAACTCTTTGTAACACCATGGACTAGACCATTCCAGGCTTCCCTGTCATTCACTATCTCCTGGAGTTTGCTCAAACTCATATCCATTGAGTCGGTGATGCGATCCAACCATCTTATAATCTGTCAGGCGCTTCTCTTGCCCTCAACCTTTTCCCAGCATCAGTGTCTTTTCCAGTAAGTTGGCTCTTAACATCATGTGACCAAAGAACTGGAGCTTCAGTTTCAGCATCAGACCTTCCAATGAATGTTCAGGTTTGATTTCCTTTAGGATTGACTTGTTTATCTCTTTGCAGTCCAAGGCACTCTCAAGAGTCTTTTTCAGCACTATAATTCAAAAGCATCAATTCTTCTGTGCTCAGCTTTCTTTAAAGTCCAGCTTTCACATCCATACATGACTACAGGAAAAACCATAGCTTTAACTATAAGGATCTTTGTCAGCAAAGTGATATCTCTGCTTTTTAATATGCTGTCTATATTTGTCATAGCTTTTCTTCTAAGGAGCAAGTGTCTTTTAATTTCGTGGCTGCAGTCACAGTCTGCAGTGATTTTGGAGCACAAGAAAATAAAATCTGTCACTGTTTCCACTTTTTCCCCATCAATTTGCCATGAAGTGATGGGAGCAGATATCATGATCTTCGTTCTTTGAATGTTGAGTTTTAGGCCAGCTCTTTTACTCTCCTCTTTCACACTCATCAAGAGGCCCTTTAGTTTCTCCTCATTTTCTGCCTTTAGAGTGGTACCATCTGCATATTTGATAGGGAGATCAAACCAGTCAATCTTAAGGGAAATTAACCCTGAACACATGTTGGAAGGACTGAAGCTGAAACTCCAGTATTTTGATCATCTAATGTGAACAGCTGACTGATTGGAAAAGTCCCTGAGGCTTGGAAAGACTGAGGGCAGAAGGAGAAGAGGGTGTCAGAGGATGAGATGGCTGGGTGGCATCACTGATGCAATGAACATAAACTTGGGCAAACTTTGGGAGATGGTGAGGGACAGAGAGACCTGGTGTGCTACAGTCCATGGGCTCACAAACAGTTGGACATGACAGGGCCACTGAACAACAACAACAACATCTGCATATTTTAAGGTTGTTGATATTTCTCTCAGCAGTCTTGATTCCAGCTCGTGTTTCATCCAGTCCAGCATTTCACATGATGTACTCTGCATGTAAGTTAAATAAGCAAGGTGACAATATACAGCCTTGACGTACTCCTTTCCTGATTTGGAACCAGTCTGTAGTTCCATGTCTGGTTCTAACTGTTGCTTCTTGACCTGCGTACAGGTTTCTCAGGAGGTAGGTAAGGTGGTCTGGTATTCTCACCTCTTGAAGAATTTTCCACAGTTTGTTGTGATCCACACAAGCAAAGGCTTTAGTGTAGTCAATGAAGCAGATGTTTTTCTGGAATTCACTTGCTTTTTCTATAGTCCAATGGATATTGGTAATCTGATCTCTGGTTCCTCTGCCCCTTTGAAATCCAGCTTGTACATCTGAAAGTTCTTGGTTCATGTACTGTTGAAGCTTGAAGGATTTTGAAGATTACCTTGCTACATGTGATATGAGTGCAACTGTACAGCAGTTTGAACATTCTTTGGAGCTGTCTTTCTTTGAGATTAGAAAGAAAACTGACCTTTTCCAGTCTGTGGCTACTGCTGAATTTTCCAAATTTGCTGGCATATTGAGTGCAGCACTTTAACAGCATCTTCTTTTAGGATTTGAAATAGCTCAGCTGGAATTTCATCACCTCCACTCATTTATTTGTAGTGGTGCTTCCCAAGGCCCACTTGACTTCACACTCTAGGATATCTGGCTCTAGATGAGTGACCATCTAGGTTATTCTATGACCACTGTGGTTAACTGGGTCTTTAAGACCTTTTTTGCATAGTTCTTCTGTGTATTCTTGCCACCCCTTCTTAATATCTTCTATTTCTGTTAGGTCCTTGCCATTTCTCTTCTTTACTGTGCCCATCTTTGCATGAAAATTTCCCTTGATATCTCCAATTTTCTTGAACAGATCTCTACCTAGTGTTTCCCATTCTACTGTTTTCCTATTTCTTTGCATTGTTCACTTATGAAGGCTTTCTTGTCTCCTTGCAATTCTCTGGAACTCTGCTTTCAGTTGAGTATATTTTCCCCTTATTTCTTTGCCTTTCACTTTTCTTCAGCTATTTGTAAGGGTTTCTCAGACAACCATTTTGCCTTTGTGCATTTTTTTTTCCTTCAGGATGGTTTTCATCACCACTTCCTATACAATGTTACGAACCTCCATCCATAGTTCTTCAGGCGCTCTGTCTATCAGATCTAATGCCTTGAATATTCGTCACTTCCACTGTATAATCATAAGGGGTTTTATTTAGGTCATATTTGAATGACCTAGTGGTTTTCCCTACTTTCTTCAATTTAAGTCTGAATTTTGCAATAAGGAGTTCATGATCTGAGCCACAGTCAGCTCTAGGTCTTGTTTTTGCTGGCTGTATAAAGCTTCTCCTTCTTCGACTGCAAAGACTAAAATCAATCTGATTTTGGTATTGATGATATTGATCTGGTGATGTCCATGAGTAGTCATCTTTTGTACTGTTGGAAGAGGGTGTTTGCTATGGCCAATATGTTCTCTCGCAAAATTTGCCCTGTTTTTTTGTACTCTAAGCCCAAACATGCCTGTTACTCCATGTATCTCCTGACTTCCTACTTTTGCATTCCAGTCCCCTATGATGAAAAGGACATCTGTTTTTTGGTGTTAGTTTTAGAAGATGTTGTAGGTCTTCATAGAACCAGTCAACTTAAGCTTCTTCAGCATTAGTGGTTGGGGCATAGACTTGAATTACTGTGATGCTGAATGGTTTGCCCTGGAAACAAACTGAGATTCTTCTGTCCTTTTGAGACTGTATTGAAGTACTGCATTCTGAACTCTTTTGTTGACTAAGCTTACCTCCTGTCCTCATCCATCAGAGGGCAGACAGGAGAAGCAAAAACTACAATCCCAAACCCTAGGGTTTTTGCTAGAACAAAACCCTATCACAGTCACAATCACAGAAAGCTAACCAAAATGATCACATGGATCACAGCCTTGTGTAACTCAATGAAGCTCTGAGCCATGCAGTGCAGGGACACCCAAGATGGGTAGGTCATGGTGGAGAGTTGTGACTAAACATGGTCCACTGGTGAAAAGAATGGCAATCCACTTCTACATCCTTGCCTGGAGAACCCTATGAACAGTATGAAAAGGCAAAAAGATGACACTGGAAGATGAGCCCCCTAGGTTGGTAGATATACATACGCTACTGGAGAAGAGTGGAGAAACAGTTCCAGAAAGAATGAGGAAGCTGGGCGAAAGTGGAAACAATGCTTGGTTGTGGATGTGTCTGGTGGAGAAAGTAAAGTCTGATGCCATAAAGAATAATATTGCATAGAAAGCTGGAATGGTAGGTCCACAGTTCAAGGTAAACTGGACATTGTCAGGAAGGAAATGGCAAGAGTGAACATCGACATCTTAGGAATCAGTGAACTAAAATGGACAGGAATGGGTAAATTTAATTTAGATGACCATTATATCTACTATTGTCAGCGAGAATCCCCTGAAAGAAGTGGAGTAGCCCTCCTTGTCAACAAAGAAGGCCGAGAGCCAAAGAATTGATGCTTTCAAACTGTAGTGCTGGGAAGACTATTGAGAGTCCCTGGGAGTGCAAAGAAATCAAACCAGTCAATCCTAAAGGAAATCAAACCTAAATATTCAATATAAGGACTGATGCTGAAGTTCCAATACTTTGGCCACCTGATGCAAAGAGCCAACTCATTGGAAAATACGTTGATGCTGGGAAAGATTGAGGGCAGGAGGAAAAGAGGGCGACAGAGGATAAGATGATTAGAGAGCATCACTGACTCAATGGAAATGAATTTGAGCAAGCTCTGGGAGATAGTAGAGGATAGAGGAGGCTGGCATGCTACCTCTCTATGGGGTCACACAGAGTCAGACACAACTTATCGACTGAATAACCACAACAACAAAGTCCTTCTCATACCCTAATATTGACAGAGACCCCATCTTTGGACCATTGTTTAAAAAAACCTCATCAAATTCTTCTGAGTTGAGACACACAGTTTTTCAAGGCAGAAGCCTTTGTGTCTCTCTTTGCCTGGCAAGGTGATAAAGCTATCCTTTTCTACTTCACCTAAAATGCTACAAGATTTGATTCTGCACTGGTGTACAGAGAGGGTGAGCTGAGTAGTACATCCTTAGGGACCATTCTCATTAACAATTTACACCTTTCCCCTTTCTAATGGACCTCAGTGCACAGATCTGAAATAATTACAATCCTTGGTTCACGTCCACCTGCCAACAACAGTCCATGTAGGCAATTTTTATTTATTTGTAACTTTTTATAATATAATCCATGAACCTACCAGAACTCCAAAACAAAGCTTATATGAACATTCTTGTGCATGCTTTCTGGAGCACATATGCATTCATTTCTGCTGAACACATATCTAGAACCAGAATTGCTGGGTCATGTGTTATGCAAATAAGCAACTTTAGTAGATATTGCCAGTTTTCCAAAATGCTTAAACTAATTTGCCCTACCACCACTGAATGAAAAGTGTGCCTTGCTCTAATTGTCAATATTCTCTATTTGTTGTGTTTTTAATTTTAACCATCCTGTGGGTATGTAGATTATCTTATTCTTTAACTCCTTAAAAGTTGTCTTGTGCTTTCATTACTTTATACCAGCAAAGGATATGCTCTTGAAGATGTCACCAGCAATTCCTTTCTCTTTTTTTGGCCACACTGCACAGCTTGTAGGATCTTCGTTCCCCCACCGTGGACTGAACCCAGGCCCTCAGAAGTGAGAGTGAGGGTTCTTAACTACTGGGGCACAGGGGAATTTGAAATGTCCCTCTTAACTTCTTGATCACCAAGTCTAATGACCTTACTTAAAACCTTGCCCTTCATCTCTCAGTAACATCTGACACCACTGACCACCACTTTCTTCTTGAAACTACATTCCTTTGATTTCCATGATATTGCATTATCCTAGAAGATATGCATTTATCTACAATTTCAAAATCCAGTATACCCTGTAAGAAACAGGAAGGTTTTATTCCATCCATTTGGTGGTAAAAACCTATCCTGCACTATTATGAGACTAATCATGGTTCTTCTTTATCCCACTTAGTGTTAAATTCACATAATTCACTAAAGATGTATTAGTATGTATATTTATTTTGAGACACTGGGCTTTCCAGGTGATGCTAGTGGTAAAGAACCTGCCTCCCAATGCAGGAAACATAAGACACTTGGGTTCAATCCCAGGGTCAGGAAGAGCCTCTGGAGGAGGAAATGGCAACCCACTCTAATATTCTTGCCTGGAGAATCCCATTGACAGAGCATCCTGGCAGGCTACAGTCCTTAGGGCTACAAAGAGTTGGACACAACTGTAACAACTTAGCATGCAGCACACACTGAAACAGGAGGGAAGGGCTGCAGGGCAGAACCTCTGAAAGGTTCATGAGGACATGATATAAACTGATTAGAACCAAATGATCCAAAATGGCAGATCAGTGACTTCCACTAGACCTTGAGCCCCTGTATATACTCACTGTAACACAATGGTAAGCTAAATGACACACTCACAGGCACCATGACGGTTCCCAAAGCCAAGCATCAAAGACCACAAAGTTGATGGTAGCCCAATTCCTGGAAATCCCCACCTCTTCCCTAAAATAGTTGGAATAATCTTCCCATTCATTGCATGTATACAGGCTAAGTTGCTTCAATAGTGTCCAACTCTTTGCAACTCTATGGAACACATAATGCACCAGGCTCCTCTGTCCAAGGGATTCTCCAGACAAGAATACTGGAATGGGTAGCCATTCCCTTCTATAGGGGATCTTCCTGACCCAGGGATCAAACCCAGATCGCCCACACTGCAGGTAGATTCTTTGTCATCTGAGCCATCAGGGAAGCCCATCTGGCTCTCAAGGGTTTGGGTAAAAATTTGAGGGCTATAGTAGAAAAGGCATAGCCCTTGCAGTCAGATAAACCTGGGTATGAAAAAACAATTTACTCAACCTCTTGAAACTTCAGAGTTATTTTTTTTTCTCCCCAATCTCTTCTATAAAACATGGATTGAAATAACTAGCTGATAAGGCTCTGAATATCTTTACTTTTATAATTAACCCACCTAAAACTCAATATATTGAAAACTGAGCTTACCATCCTCCCCTCTCCCTGATCATCTGCTTCTCTGTTTCCTATCTCAGGGCATGGCACCAACTTCCCACCCATTTGCTCAACTCAGAAACTTAAGCATCATCCTTGGTTTTTACCTCCTCTCCCAGTCCAATAGCAAGTCCTCTCAATCCTATATCCTGAGACTGTCTCAATTCTTTATGCTGCTCTCCATTCCCATTACAATCTTGTCTATTTGATTTTAATAGCCTCTACAACCTCCAGTCTTCTCTAATATCCATATGAGAAGAGGAAGAAACACCAGGTGTGCACACACAGAGAAACTGACAGGTGAGGACACAGTGAAAATGCAGCAATTTGCAAGCCAAAAAGAGAGGCCTCAGGAGAATCCAATTCTGCCAACCTTGATCTTAAACTCCCAACCTCTAGAACTGTGAGAAAGTAAATTTTTGTTAAGTTCTATAGTATTCTGTTACGGCAGTCCTAGAGAATTAATATATAATCCTTCCTCTATCTTCTCACATCATGCTATAATTCTTCCATTAGAATCTTCATCATGTTACATTGTAAAAATCTACTTTATTCTCCATGTCTTCTTTTAGAGTGAAGTACCCCCAAGAGCAGGGATTTGTCTTTCTTCTTCATTACTGTGGCCCTAGCTCCTCACAAAGTAGCTAGCACATTGCAGGCACTCGATCACTATTTTTTAAAAATATTTATTTATTTGGCTGTGCCAGATATTATTTTAAGCATGCAGGGTCTTTGATCTTGGTTTCAGCCTAGGGGATCCTTAGTTGTGACATGTGGGATCTAGTTCCCTGACCAGGGATCAAACCTGGGCCCCCCTGCATTGTGAATTCAGAGTCTCAGCCACTGGACCACAATGGAAGTCCCCAAATAAATATTTTTGAATGAATAAATTAATAAAATGACATATGTAAATGTTCTTGCATGGCTAACAACAGATATTAACAGCCAGCAATTGTGATTTATATCTTTTCATTTCTTCTGTTCTTAATTGCTTCTCCCTATCACAAGCTCCTTTAGTTGTTGATGTTTAGTCACTAAATTGTGTCTGATTCTTTTGCGACCCCATGGACTGTAGACCACCAGGCTCCTCTGTCCATGGGATTTCCCAGGTGGGAATACTGGAGTGGGTTGCCATTTCCCAGGGATTGAACTCCTACATTGGCAGGCGAATTCTTTACCATTGAGCCATCAGGGATGCCCTAAGCTCCTTTTCCCATTCAGTAAATGTAACTGCAGGTTGATCCTACTTTTTAAATTTAGACATGCTCAAGCACATCTAAGATCTTATAGGACAGACTCACCATTTCTGTGTATGAGGGGCTATGTGGTCTCCTGGAAATCTAGTCATGATACATTTGACTTTGAAGTAACAAGCTTTGGTGGTCTGTGCAAAGAAGTGACCCAAAGTGTGGTGAAACATCTGCTACTAGGAGAGTCTACCAACCTGTATTACATTCTAATATAGGCTAGCTGCAAAAAGGGAGTCTATTAATTTACTAGGGCACTCATAATGAAGTACTATAGACTCAGTGACTTAAAACAGCAGAAATTTATTTTCTTTGAATTCTGGAGGCCAGAAATCCAAAATCAAGGTGTTGGGAAGCCTGGTTTTTACTGAGGCCTAGCTCCTTGACTTCGCATTGTCAGCTATAAATTAGCACTTGCCAAGAGCCAGCAACTGAACAGCAACAACTAGGACATTTGTCTTCTGCCTATGCTCCTGCAGCTGCTGACCTTTGACATACTCTGGAGGGAATTCATCGTGGAGACTTAGGCACTCTGTGCTCCAGGGAAACTGGCAGAACAGGTCTTTAGATAGTTAGATATTTTCAGTAACTGTTTTCTTGATCTCTATCCTTGTATCTCCTCATATCTAGAAAAGAAGAGTGGCATCAGCTCCTCATGACTAGCAAAAAACCTTCTGCAAAGTAAGCGCTTGATTCCCTGAACTCCCCCTTCTTCAAAATCTTATATATTGACCTTCCCCCACTGTCTCTTTGGAGCAGTCTCTCAGACCTATCTGAGGTGCTATTTCCTGGGCTGCAGTCCTAATTTTGCCTCAAACAAAACTTAACTTGCAACTCTCACCCTTTGCATCACTTTTTAGTTGACAACATGGTCTTACTTTTGTATGTATCTCTGTTCTGAATATCCTCTTAAAAGTATGAGTCATATTGGATTAGGGTCCACCCATAGGACTTGAATTTTACCTTAATTATCTCTTTAAAGACTCTCTGTCCTCTTATCCTTATCAATCAGAGGGCAGACAGAATGAAAACCACAATCACAGAAAACTAACCAAACTGATCACATGGATCATAGCTCTGTATAACTCAATAAAACTATGAGCCATGCTGTGTAGAGCCCCTAAAGATGGACAGGTCATGGTGGAGAGTTCTGACAAAACGTGGTCTACTGGGGAAGGGAATGGCAAACCATTTCAGCATTCTTTCCCATGAAGAGTAGGAAAAGGCAAAAAGATATCACGCTGAAATATGAACCCCCAAGGTCAGTAGGTACCCAATATGCTACTGGAGAAGAGTGGAGAAATAGAACCAAAAGAAATGAAGAGGTTGAGCCAAAGAAGAAACAATGCCCAGTTGTGAGTGTGTCTGGTGAAAGTAAAGTCAATGCTGTAAAGAATATTGCATAGAAATCTGGAATGTTAGGCCCATGATTCAAGGTAAATTGGAAGTGTCAAATAGGACATGGCAAGAATGAACATCAGCATTTTAGGCATCAGTGAACTAAAATGGACAGGAATGGGAGAATTTATTTCAGATAACTGTTAAATCTATTACTGTGGGAAAGAATCCCTTAGAAAAAATGGAGTAGCCCTCATAGTCAACAAAAGAGTCTGAAATGCAGTATTTGGGTGCAATCTCAAAAATGACAAAGGATCTTGGTTCATTTCCGAGGAAAACCATTCAGTATCACAGTAATCCAAGTCTATGCCCCAACCACTAATGCCAAAGAAGGTGAAGTTGAACTATTCTGTGAAGACCCACAAGAACTTCTAGAACTAATACCAATAAAGAGATGTCCGTTTCATCATAGGGGACTAGAATGCAAAAGTAGGAAGTCAAGAGATACCTGGAGTAACAGGCAGTTTGGCCTTAGTGCACAAAATGAAGAAGGGCAAAGGCTAACAGCTTTGCCAACAGAACATACTGGTCATAACAAACATCCTCTTCTAATAACATACAAGATGACTCTACATATGGACATCACCAGACTGTCAATACCAAAACCAGACTGATTATATTCTTTGCAACCAAAGATGGAGAAGCTCTATACAGCCAGCAAAAAAAAAGACCAGGAGCTGATTTTGTGTCAGATCATGAACTCCTTATTGCAAAATTCAGACTTAAATTGAAGAAAATAGGGAAAACTACTAGGCCATTCAAGTATGACCTAAATCAAATCCCTTATGATTATATGGTGGAAGTGATGGATATTCAAGACATTAGATCTGATATACAGAGTGCCCAAAGAACTATGGATGGAAGTTTGTAATACTGTATAGGAGGCGGTGATCAAAACCATCCCTAAGAAAAAGAAATGCACAAAGGCAAAATGGTTGTCTGAGAGGCCTTACAAACAGCTGAGAAAAGAAGAGAAGCAAAAGGCAAAGGAGAAAAGGAAAGATATATCCATCTGAATGCAGAGTTCCAAAGAATAGCAAGGAGAGATAAGAAAACATTCCCCAGTGATCAATGCAAAGAAATAGAAGCAAACAATAGAATGGGAAAGACTAGAGATCTCTTCAAGAAAATCAGAGATACCAAGGGAACATTTCATGCAAAGATGGGCACAATAAAGGACAGAAATGGTATGGACCCAACAGAAGCAGAAGATATTAAGAGGAAGTGGCAACAATACACAGAAGAACTATACAAAAAAGACTGTTATGACCCAGATAACCACAGTGGTGTGATCACTCACCTAGAGCCAGACATCCTGGAGTGTGAAGTCAAACAGACCTTAGGAAAGATCAGTACGAACAAAGCTAGTGGAGGTGGTGGAATTCCAACTGAGCTATTTCAAATCCTGAAGGAAGATGCTGTTTAAGTGCTGCATTCAATATGCCAGCAAATTTGGAAAACTCAACAATGGCTACAAGACTGACTGGAAAAGGTCAGTTTTCATTCCAGTCTCAAAGAAAAGCAATGCCAAAGAATGTTCCAAGAACCACACAATTGCACTCTTTTCACATGCTAGCAAAGTAATGCTCAAAATTCTCCCATCTAGGTTTCAACAGTACGTGAACTGAGAACTTCCATATGTTCAAGCTGGATTTAGAAAAGACAAAGGAACCAGAGATCAAACTGTCAGCATCTGCTGGATTATAGAAAAAGCAAGAGAATTCTAGAGAAACATCTACTTCTGCTTCATTGATTACGCTTAGGCCTTTGACTGTGTGGATCACAGCAAACTGGAAATTTCATTGAGAGATGGGAATACCAGATCACCTTACCTGCTTCCTGAGAAACCTGTATGCAGGTCAAGAAGCAAGTTAGAACTGGACATGGAACAACAGACTGGTTCAAAACTGGGAAAGGAGTACATGAAGGCTATATATTGTCACCCTGCTTACTTAACATATGTGTAGAATATACATGAGAAATGCCAGGATGAAGCACAAGCCAGACTCAAAATTGTCAGGAGAAATAACAATAACCTCAGATATGTAGATGACACCACCCTTACGGCACAAAGCAAAGAGGAACTAAAGAGCCTCTTGAGGAAGGCCAAAGAGGAGAGTGAAAAAGCTGGCTTAAAACTCAACATTCAAAAATTAAGATCATGGCAGATGCCACATTACTTCATGTCAAATAGATGGGGAAGTAATGGAAACAGTGACAGACTTTCTTTCTTGTGCTCCAAAATCACTGCAGATGCATGAAATTGAAAGATGACTGCGGCCATGCTCCTTGGAAGTGCTGGGCGAGTGTAGATGTCACGCGAGGGTATGTTCCTCGGTTCTTGTCTTGTCACAACAAAGATTTGGAGTGACGGACATTGAAGCCGTTGGTGGGCCACAGCTCTCGGGTCTTGAACAGACCGTGATATAGCTCTTAGACAAATCAGTGTTACTGCTCTATTTTATTTAGAAGGTTAATAGCAGGAGAATTCATCCCCAAAGCGTAGGAGAGAAAGAGAAAGAATGCAGGCGCTTGGGGGGCGGGGGAGAGAGAGAAAGAGTGTGGAGAGGAAGGGAGAGGGAGAGAGGCGGGGGGGAGGGGGAGAGAGAGTCCGTCTTTGAAGCCTGGGTGAGGGGGGTGAGGCTTTGGCTCCTCTGTTATATGTTTATTTCTGCCCCCTGGGCCTGTCCTATGCAAATTGGGCTTAGACAGGAGTGCTGTTCTATCTGAAGTTCTCACTCAGGTCTTCGGACCTTCCTTGTTCTATTTTCACAGGCTTTTCCCTTCCTTGTCTTCTAGCCACCGCCATTTTGGACTCCTATTTCCTATTCTAACTACCTAACAGAAGAAACGCTATGAGAAACCTAGATAATGTATTAAAAAGGAAAGACATTACTTTGCCAACTAGACATTACTCTGTTAGTCAAAGCTATGGTTTTTCCAGTAGTCATGTATGCATGTGAGAGATGGACCATCAGGAAGGCTGAGCGCTGAAGAACTGATGCTTTTCAACTGTGGTATTGGAGAAGACTCTTGAGAGTCCCTTGGACTGCAAGGAGATCAAACCAGTCAATCGTAAAGTAAGTGAATCTTGAATATTCATTGGAAGGACTGATGCTAAATACTTTGGCGATCTGATGCAAAGGGCAACCTCATTAGAAAAGACCTCGATGCTGGGAAAGACTGAAGGCAGAAGGAGAAAGGAAAAACAGAGGACGGGATGGATGGCATACCAACTCAATGGACGTGTTTGAGCAAGCTCTGGGAGATGATGAAAGACAAGGAAGCCTGGCTGTGCTGCAGTCCATGGGGTCACAAAGAGTCAGACACGACTGAGCAACTGAACAACAACAACAGAAAACTAAGATCCTGCATGCCACATGGTGTGGCTTAAAAAAAAATAAAAGGTTCTACTTAAAGTTATTCCTTCATCCTCAACCACTTCCTGACCTGGATATTCCATTTGTACTCCTGACACAAAAGAGTTGACCAGTTCTAGGTCCTGGCTTTCCTAGTTCAGCTCATGACTCCACCATTCTTTCATCTTTGACCCTCCCTTTTCCTCACTTCCAAAATCCAAAAAAATTACCAATCATGAAGATTATGCCTTTATAACTTTTTTCAAGGATGCCTTCCTTTATTCATGATTCTGCACCTACAAAATGGCTCCCAAATTTTTCTTGACATTCCAACTAATTCCTCATGTTTTTGTTGTTAGTTAATAATAATTACGATATAAATGATGATGATGATTATGATGACCTGGCTTTGGCCACAATTAGCCCTACACCCTCAGCTTCAACAAAACAAACAGCATTAGTAATGACTGAGCTCACAGTGGGGCTTCCCAGGTGGCCCTAGCAGAACTCACCTCCAATGCAGGCAGTCATAAAAAACATGGATTTGATCCCTGGGTCAGGAAGATCCCCTGGAGGAGGGATCAGCAACCCATTCCAGTGTTCTTGCCTGGAGAATCCCATGGAGAGAGGAGCCTGACAGGCTACAGTACAAAGGGTCACAAAGAGTCAGACACAACTGAAGCGACTTAGCATACATGCACACAAGCTCACAGCAGTGAAAGGTTGTGGGTGAAATCACAACAAAGACGCCAGGAATCTTGGCCTCCGGAAGAGAAGAATTCAATCCGGGGCCAGGGACGAGGCTTGATCGCTCAGAGCTTTTGTATAATAAAGTTTTATTAAAGTATAAAGGAGATAGAGAAAGCTTCTGACATAGGCATCAGAAGCGGGTAGAAAGAGTACCCCTTGCTAGCATTAGCACTGGAGTTATATACTCTCAAATTAATTACAGTGAATCAAAATAATGTCTGGAGGTTGGTTGTAAAGACCTCATCAGACCCACTCCCATAATTTACATTTTAAGATAACAGGATTAGCCAGAAGGTTTTTTCCAGACTGTCCTCAAGCAGGATACATTATTGTTATATAATCCTAAGGAATGTAGAGAGAAAAATGTTTGTCCTTTCTTCCTCCTTGAGAATTCCAAACTCCTCTCTCCTTGGTGACCCCTAGACTTCTCAACCTGCCTGGGAGATGACTCTCTCAGCAGGACCTGAGAAAAACTGATGAATGTTGGGACAGACAGGCAGTGAAGTACTATATAGTGATGAAAAGGAATAGCAGTCATACATGGTATCATGCATGAATTTCAACTAAGCTTTAAGTAAAAAAAGCAAGTCACAGAAGAACATGTGTGACATAGTTCCATTTATCGACCACATCATAAACGAGAACAAACAATGTGTTGTTTAGGGCAGCAGTCCCTAACTTTTTTGGCATCAGGGACCAGCTTCATGGAAGACAATTTTGCCATGAACTGGGGGCTACAGGGAATGGTTTCAGGGTAAAACTATTACATTTATTGTGCACTTTATTTCTATTATTACTACATTGTGCATCGCACAACAATGCACAATCAGTGGGCACCCTGAGCTTGTTTCCCTCCAACTAGATGGTCCCATCTCGAGGTGATGGGAGGCCAGGACACCAGAAGTGTGTTGCTTATATCCAGTCTACTCCATAATCTTGTTTTGTTGCTGTCACTGCAGAAGATCCTTCTTCACAAAGACAGGATGTTGGAAATCGAAGCAGGCTTTTCAGTGCATTTGTGGCAATCTCGGAATATTCCGCCTTGACTTTAATCCAGAATGTATGGAGATTTGAAGTTGTCTGAAACATACTTTTAAGGTCACCATCATTTGTGATCTCAAGCAGTTGATCTTCTAGCACAGACAAAACTGATTCACCTGGTTTATTCACCAGGGGATCTCGGATCCATTCTTCACCAGTTTGAGGATCTTTTGTGGTTGGAAAGTAATGCTCAAACACTTTTGAAAGCTGAAATAAGTGATCATGCATCAGCTGGGATAAAAAAGACTCTACATTAGTTTCGTTCAAAATCTTTGCTAATGTTTGAAACATGTCAAAAATCCCAATGTTCACTCATGCCCCCATAATTCCAGTTTGGCTTTGAATGTAGCCACTTTATCTGCCAACTTGAAAACAGTTGTTCTTCCCTGCAGTAACAGTTTGAGTCTGTCGAGCAGACTGACTATGTCACACAAGTAAGCAAGTTTTGTGACCCATTCTGTGTCACTGAAATGTGCGGCCAGTGGGGACCGCTTTTCTAAAAGAAATCTTTGGAGCAGCTCTCATAACTCAGAAACTCTGGCCAATGATCTGCCTTTAGAAAGCCATTTCACTGCTGCATATAAGAGAGGATGTGTGCAGGATTTCCTTGGTGGTCCAGTTGTTGAGAATCCACTTGCCAGTGTAGGGGACATGGGTTTGATCCCTTGTTGGAGAAGCCTGCACATGCTGAGGAGCAACTAAGCCTGTCACTGCAACTACCGAAACCCGTGCTCTAGAGCCTGTGCTCCACAACAAGAGAAGCCACCGCAATTAGAAGCACGGGTACTGCAAAGAAGAATAGCCCCCATGAGCAACAAAGACCCAGCACAGCCAAAAATAAATTTTAAGAGAGAAGATGTGTGTGCTGTATCTATCTCTTCACAGACCTGGTCAAACAGACATGAGTTAAGGGCATGTACTTTAAATGTGGTTGATGATTTTAATCAACATTCTGCAAAATATTAAGTTCAGGAGACATTTTTCAGCTAGCCAACATTTCTCTATGAATGACACACATTCAGAAGTGACCCCTTTGACCCAAGTAGTAAACCAGAAAATTGTCCAGTCATAGAAACCACTCCGACCGTGCATATACTGAAACAAATGACCAGCTTATGCCTCTGAACATGCAATCATTCAAAGACTTGAATAGTTCTGCATCTGTGGTGTTGGATGGCCACAACAGTACACATAACATATCCTCCTGAAAAATATATCACACAAAAGCAAGTGCTGTTGCCTTGTTGTCAACATCAGTAGAGTCATCAACCTGGATTGCATACTACAGTGACTCCTTAATCCTCTCTAGCAATTATACCTCAACATCCTCTGCCATTTCATCAATTCATCTAGCTATGGCACTAGTTGAAAGAGGAACCTTTTAAACTGCAGCTTCTCCTAAAAGTACATGACAAATGTCCTTAGCAGCAGGCAGGATCAACTCTTCACCAACAGTAAAGGGTTTCTTCACCTTAACAATGTGGTTAGCCACTAAGAATGATGCTTAGTGCAGACACATTTGATAAAGTGGTGGCCTTCAAGAACTGCTTCTGTTCTCTGTGTTCATGCTTCTTAATTTTGAAAAATTCCAAAGGCTTATCTTTTAATGCAGGGTGTCCATGTGACACTGAAGTTTTGACGGTTTCATGGCTTCATTGGATAGCTGGTCTCCATATACTGTAGGAAGCAGGCTGGATGTGAATCACCTGTTGCAATGAATGCATAATTTAAGTAGGACTTTTGGTATTTTCTTTCAAATTCAGCTTTCTTTTCCTTGATAGTCTTAGAGTCTTATGCTGTCTCATCATTGGGTCCTTCCCTCTTTTCAAAGAAGCTCTCCAGTAATGTTTGTTTTTTTACTCATTTTGGTGAGGGTTAGCTTTTGGGCTTACGAAAACTGTGACGGAGACAGTTGTACAGTGTGGGAAAGAGGCACAGATGGAAGTGGTAAATAAACTAATGGGTGGGCCACATGCAGACTAGAATTAGTGTCAAATCCAGA
Organism: Antilocapra americana; assembly: GCA_007570785.1. Classification (NCBI taxonomy): domain Eukaryota; kingdom Metazoa; phylum Chordata; class Mammalia; order Artiodactyla; family Antilocapridae; genus Antilocapra; species Antilocapra americana. Next base: position 7,187,673 of record ML663567.1, read on the forward strand.
CTCAAAGCCTGTCACCAGATGCAGCTTAATTGTCACTTGCCACTTACTGATAGGGTTTTGGTGTAAGTCTGCAAGTGATTAAATACAGATATACAGATAAAGCTTCACCTGCTTGCCCTTGCCTGCTGTGCTGTCCAATTCCTAACAGGCTAGGGACCAGGCCTGGGGGTTGAGGACCCCTGATTTAAGGTACATTTTTGGTAAAACAGAAGAGGAAACAAAGGAATGATAAACTCAAAGTTTAGAACAAGGACTGTTTCTAGGGTGGGAATGAGGGAGAGTGACAGGGGGTCACGACAATGTGGGTGACTGTTCTCTAAGCAGGGTGGTGGACCTGAGTTCTTACTGTTTTATTGTCTCTCGTTTTACCATCTCTGAAATCAGGTGATCTTAGAATCATTGTCAGCCAAGTGGCAGCTGTGATAATGTATTACTTTAGAAATACTTTAACAGGAATGAGGACTCATCATCCTACTGGGTCATTCCTTGTCCTGAATAGGAACACAAAACTCCCTCCTCCCTGCCCTCTTTCTTTCCCTCCTTAATTTTGGACTGCCTGTGCAGCGTGTAGGATTTCAGTTCTCTGACCAGGGATTTCAGTAGTCATGTATGGATGTGAGAGTTGGACTATAAAGAAAGCTGAGCACCAAAGAATTGATGCTTTTGAACTGTGGTGTTTGAGAAGACTCTTGAGAGTCCTTTGGACTGCAAGGAGATCCAACCAGTCCGTCCTAAAGGAAATCAGTCCTGAATATTCACTGGAAGGACTTCAACATTCATTGATGCTGAAGCTGAAACTCCATTACTTTGGCCACCTGATGCGAAGAACTGACTCATCTGAAAAGACCCTGATGCTGGAAAATATTGAAGGCGGGAGGAGAAGGGGATGACAGAGGATGAGATAGTTGGATGGCATCATCAACTCAATAGACATAAGTTTGGGTAAACTCTGGGAGTTGGTGATGGACAGGGAGGCTTGGCATGCTGCAGTCCATGGAATCGCAAAGAGTCGGACACGACTGAGTGACTGAACTGAACTAACCAGGGATTTAACCTATGCCCCTCTGAAGTGGAAGCATAGAGTCCTAACCACTGGACTGCTAAGGAAGTCCCTCTCATTTTCAACTTTATAATGTATAAAAGGTAGGACTGCCTTTAACTTTAAAGAGAAATTGCAGAGTACATCATGCAAAATCCTGGGCTGTATGACTCATAAGCTGGAATAAAGATTGCCAGGAGAATATCAACAACCTCAGATATGCAGGTGATAGCACTCTAATGGCAGAAAGTGAAGAAGAACTGAAGAGTTTCTTGATGAGGGTGAAAGAGGAGAGTAAAAAAGCTGGCTTAAAACTCAACGTTCAAAAAACTAAGATCATGGCATCTGGTGCCATCGCTTCTTCCAAATAGATGGGGAAACAGTGGAAATAGTGACAGATGTTATTTTGGGGGGCTCCAGTATCACTGCAGATGATGAGCACAGTTATAAAATTAAAATATGCTTGCTCCTTGGAAGAAAAGCTATGACAAACTTAGACTACGTGTTAAAAAGCAGAGACATTCATTTGAAGCAATTCTACTCAGATGGACGAAACTGGAGCCCATTATCCAGAGTGAAATAAGCCAGAAGCAAAAACAACAATACAGTATATTAACACATATATATGGAATTTAGAAAGACAGTAATGAGAACCCAACATGGGAGACAACAAAAGGAACGCAGATGTATAGAATAGACTTGTGGACTTTGTGGATGAGGGTAAGGGATGAGATGGGAGAAGGGCATTGAAGCATGTTAATTGTCATGTGTCTAATCAATCGCCAGCCCAGGATTGATGCTCGGGACTGGTGCAGCGAGATTTCCCAGGGGGGAGGGAGGAGGGAGGGGGGACCCGGAGGGGAAACATATGTAAACCTATGGTGATATCATGACAATGTATGGCAAAAACAATAATAAAAAAAAAAAAAAGCAGAGACATCACTTTACCAACAAAGGTCTGGATAGTCAAAGCTATGGTTTTTCCAGTAGTCATGTATGGATGTGAGAGTTGGATCATAAAGAAAGCTATGTGCTGAAGAATTGATGCTTTTGAACTGTGGTACTGGAGAAGACTCTTGAGAGTCCCTTGGACTGCAAGGATATCAAACCAGTCAATCCTAAAGGAAATCAACCCCGAGTATTCATTGAAAGGACCAATGGTGAAGCTGAAGCTCCAGTACTTTGGCCACCTGATGCGAAGAGCTGACTCATTTGAAAAGACCCTGATGCTGGGAAAGACTGAAGGCAGGGGGAGAAGTGAGCAACAGATGGTTAGATGGCATCACCAACTCACTAGGCATGAGTTTGAGCAAACTCTGGGAGACAATGAAGGACAGGGAAGCCTGTGCTGTGATCCATGGGGTCACAAAGAGTTGGACACAACTTAGCAACTGAAAAACAACAACCATAGATTTAGTTGTTTAAGACTGAGCATGGTGTCGAGTGGACTGTAAATACCATCTTGGTTCAAGTGCAGAAACTTTGACCCTAGATACTGTTTTAAGTATGTCTATTATCCCCCACAGTGGTCCACCTAATACTTTGTATGCAGTGGTTAAGACTCTAAAACGCCAGTGCAGGGGGGGACCCAGGTTTGGTCCCTGGTCAGGGAACTAGATCCCACATGCCACTACTAAGAGCATGCAAGCCATAACCAAGGATCTCATGTGCCACAACTAAGACCTGGCACAACCAGATAAATTTTTTAAAAAATAAATTCTTAGAAAAATGAATAAATTTTAATACAGCAATGATGTTAAACAATTAAACAAAAGCTAAGATGTGTATTTAAAGGTCTATACCTATACTTTCATGTTAAACATTTTCAAATCAGAATATATCCACTCCCAGGGTACCTCATGGTGGGCTGAGGATCCTCAGAAAAGAACGATACTGCAACACTCATAGTCCTGAACTGTCAATATTACCTGTGATTAAGTCACTGAAAACATTATTTTACTTGAATCTCAAACTGTAAAAAAACTAATTGATTTGCTTCAACTCTTGTACACAAACCAAGATAAGATTAATATTCAATATCAAACTCCAAAATATTCTCTAAATATTCAGAAACAATTGAATGGTTTTGGTTCTGTAACTCCAGCAGAATTAGTGACTTTGCTTTTGCTTTGTGTCATTTTCTTATTTTCTATTTAGTAGTAGTTAAAGGAGACTTATTCTTGGCAATAGGCAATAACCAGGGCATCTCTGGAATAGAGCTAGAAAGTGTCAAAGCATTCAGGCCTAGAAGACAGAATTTTATACTTACCTTGAAGTGAAATTACTCATACACGCCCAGAGATACAGATAAGGTACAGATAAGACTGAGAACAGAAGTTGTATCTCACAACTTGAAGTGTGTATCATCCTCCTGGATGCCATGCATTTGGTGCACTGCGAGTTAATCTGTTTCATAAATCTTCCAATTATCTTTTGAACATCATGACTGAATTTGTTGGCTGTGAATATTTAAGCTGTCCCCCAATTTTAGGCCAGTTTTGGGCATGTCTTCATCATTTAATATGATAAAGCTTGAGCCTCTTTCTCTCATTCATAATAAGCCCTTTAGAACTACTGGTTGTCTCATTTTGTTCCAAATTGAATAAACACAACGTATTAAGCAGTTAAAACATACCTGGGATTTCTGTTCCCTGTTACTCACCTGCCTTGCCCTGAGTGATAACTAAGGTCAAAATATTATTTCCAAAGCTGTATTTCTCCAAACTCCAACTCCGAAGAAACTCAGGTTCTTTCCAAATAGTTCTAGGAGTTCCCAGTGTCTCAGGTGTGTCCAGTGCCCTGAGTCTGAAAAACAAAACTTGGCCTTAAGATCTTTAAAACCTTGAGAAGACTATAAGCCAAAAAACATAATTTCAAAATTTTGAGTGAGTCTTTATATTGGAAATTGTAGAAACTTAATTCACTCCTGTGGCCAAATACCTCCTGATCTGGAACAAGCAACCCTTCCAACAGCTTGTTAGTCTTAAAATGAGAAATAAGAACCTTTGTTGATACAGAGACATTTTCAGGGACTTCACTTCTATAGCTATAAGACTGCTTTGAGATTGACATGGTTTTAAGTGCGTTCTGTGGGGAATGGTGAGCTACATCTGAGAGACTGGGACTTCCTTTTAACTGAGAGGCTAGGAGGACACTAGGTCAGCCAACTGTATTCCTATTGATACTATCCTTCTGTAAGTACCTTCTGTTGCTTATGTTTCAAAGCAGTAATATTCTCCCTTTCTTCCCTCTTCAGACCTCCTTCAGTCATGTCCAACTTCCTGCAACCCCATGGACTGTGTAAGGTATAGTTTGGGCCAAGGCAGAAAAGGAAAGACAACCTCAACAGAAGTAGGTTACCTTTATTCAGGCAAGGAGGGGCGACAGTCTAAGGACAAGGCTGAGCAGAGAGGGATCATGGAGGCTCTATATTTATAGGGAGGTTTGTAGAATCGATAAGGGAAATGTTAATCAGGTGGGATGTTTTGGGTATTCTTTAGTTGAGATGACATTTGTAGTTGGGCAGGGGGTGATAAGTCTTCTGGGCAGGTGTAGGGGGTGGAAGGTTTCTGGACAGGGGATGATATGTCCCAGATAGATGCAACCAGCTTGGAGCATCAGGGCGGGACCTAAAGTTCTGTTTTGTTTTCTCCAAAGTTAGATGATTCAGCAAGGGCCTCTGAGACTATTGTTTTCTTTTCTAGGCCCAAAAGACTCCTTCAGACTGCAGCAAGCTAGGCTTCCCTGTCCATCACTATCTCCCAGAGTTTGTTCAAACTCATGCCCATTGAGTTGGTGATACACCTAACCATCTCAGCCTCTGTTGGCCCCTTCTCCTGCTCTCAATCTTTCCCAGCATCAGGGTCTTTTCCAATGAGTTGGCTTTTCACATCAGGTGATCAAAGTTCAGCATCAGTCCTTCCAAAGAATACTCAGGGTTGCATACCAGACCTTACTCTTAGATTATCTATATTTTCCGGGTCTTAGTTTTGGCCCTTGGGATCTTACAAACCCTTAGCTGAAGCATGTGGGATCTAGTTCCCTGACCAGGGAATGAAATGAGGCCTCTGCATTGGGAGCATGGAGTTTTGGCCACTGGAACACTAGGGAGTTGTCTCTTCACCCCTCCTTTTTCTTTTGATGGCTTAGGTGTATTGTATTGGTTGACTTTACCTCATCTTTACTCTTAATTGATGACCTTGCTTCAATCTTTACCAGAAAAATAAAATAGTGAGATATTTGGGAATGATTCCTTTGAATCTCTTTACTGCACTTCCCTGGTGGCTCAGACAGTAAGGAATCTGTCTGCAATGCAGGAAATCTGGGTTCGATCCCTGGGTTGGGAAGAAACCTGGAGAAGGAAACAGCAACCCACTCCAGTATTCTTGTCTGGAAAATCCCAAAGACGGAAGAGCCTGGCAAGCTACAGTCCCTGGGGTGGCAAAGAGCTGGACACAGCTGAGCCACTTCACTTTCACTTTTCTGTGTCCAGATCCTAAACCATCATATGACAGTCCTTATCTAATCCTAATCAAGCCCTCATCCCACCCTATGTTGAAAGACCTGCCTTAAACCAGTCTTCAAAACCTCCTAAGTCCTGGCTTTGTCCTCTCTACACTTAAGACTATGAAGTGATACGCTCTCTTATCACAGTAAGAATAAATTTATCTCATCAACCAGCACTGGTTTCTCTCTCCCCTCAGGCACTTGGCTCCTGGAATTAGCTTCCCTCTTCTGCACTATTATTGGGCTTCCCTGGTGGCTCAGCTGGGAAAGAATCTGTATGCAATGCAGGAGACCTGGGTTCAATACCTGAGTTGGGAGGATCCCCTAGAGAGGGGAATGGTATCCTAGCCTGGAAAATTCCATGGACAGGGGAGCCTGGCATGCTGCAGTCCATGAGATTACAAAGAGCTGGACATGACTGAGCAACTAAGCACACATTTAGTCTGCAATATTATTCTCTTTCTCTAGGGTCAGAATACAAATTTACCCTCACAGAGCTTAACACCTTACCCTTAAACAACCTCTCTTCACCATTCAGCTTTCAGCCGCTTTACTGCTTCTCATCACAGCAACATTTCTTTAAAAATAGTGTTTCAAAAAATAATACTTTCGTGTGTGTGCGTGTGCTTAGTCGCTCAGATGTGTCTGACTGTGACGGCATGGACTGCAGCACGCCAGGATCCTCTGTTCATGGAATTCTCCAGGCAAGGATACTGAAGTCTGTTGCCATTCCCTTCTCCAGGGGATCTTCCCAGCGCAGGGATTAAACCCAGGTTTCCCACATTGTAGACATTCTTTACCAACTGAGCCACCAGGGAATACATTGATATGCTTCAAAAATTCCAAAGGCTAATACCCACTGCTGGAGACATCTTGTAATGTCTTGGAGAAATACACTCGAGGAACCATAAAGCCAGAGTATACACACTACCTTTACCTTTCACTGAACAACATATTCTGGAAATCTTTCTGTATCTGTACAAAAAGATCATAGTCACACTTTTTGTAATATTTCATCTCACTTTTCTAACTTCCCATTCTCTCTTTAACCTATTCCAATAAGGTAGCACCTTCATGGATAGAAGCCTTGTCATGACGAAGGAGCTGGCATAACTCAGTGAAGCTATGAGCCATGCTGTGCAGGGCTACCCAGGATGGATGGGTATGAACCCAGGATGAACTCTTCACTACAGTGAAGAGTTCTGACAAAATGTGGTCCATGGGAGGAGCAAAAGGCAATCTACTCCAATATTCTTGCTGCAAGAACCCCATGGACAGTATGAAAAGGCAAAAAGGCATGATACCAGAAGGTGAGCCCCCAAGGTAGGAAGGTGTCCAATATGCTACTGGGGAAGAGCAGAGGGCAATTACTCATAGCTCCAGAAAGAATGAAGCAGATGGGCCAAAGTGGAAATGATGCTCAGTTGTGGATGTATCTAGTGGAGAAAGTAAAGTTTGATGCTGTAAAGAACAATATTGCATACGAACCTGGAATGTTAGGTCCATGAATCAAGGTAAATTGGATGTGGTCAAGCAGGAGATGGCAAGAATGAACATTGACATCTTTGGAATCAGTGAACTAAAATGGATAAGAATGGGCAAATTTCATTCAGATGACCATTATATCTACTACTGTGGGCAAGAATCCCTTAAAAGAAATGGAATAGCCTTCATAGTCAACAAAAAAGTTTGAAATGCAGTACTTGGGTGAAATCTCAAAAATGACAGAAGGATCTTGGTTTGTTCCCAAGGCAAGCCATTCAACATCACAGTAATCCAAGTCTATGCTCCAACCACTGATTCCAAAGAAGTTGAAGTTGACTGGCTCTGTGAAGACCTACAATGCCTTCCAGAACTAACACCAAGGAAGTGATGTGCTTTTCATCATTGGGGATTGCAGTGCAGAAGTAGAAGTCAAGAGAGACTGTGAGTAACAGTCAAGATTGGCTGTGGAGTACAAAGTGAATCAGGGCAAAGGCTAACAGGTTTGTCAAGAGAACACAGCAGTTATAGCAAACACCCTTTTCCAGCAACACAAGAGATGATTCTACAAATGGACATCATTAAATGGTCAGTATCAAAATCAGATTGATTATGTCCTTTGCAGCCAAAGATGGAGAAGCTCTATACAGTTAGTAAAAACAAGACCTGGAGCTGAATGCAGCTCAGAACATGAGCTCCTTATTGCAAAATTCAGTCTTAAGTTGAAGAAAGTAGGGAAAAGCACTAGGCCATTCAAATCTTAAATCAAATACTTTATGATTATACAGTGAAAGTGAAAGTATTAGTTGCTCAGTCATATCTGACTCTTTGCAACCCCCATGGACTGCAGCCCAGCAGGCTCCTCTGTTCATGGGATTTTCGAGGCAAGAATACTAGAGTGGTTTGCCATTTCCTTCTCCAGGATCTTCTGACCCAGGATCAAATCTGGATTTGCTGCACTGCAGGCAGATTCTTGACTGTCTGAACTACCAGGGAAGCCCCTATACAGTGGAGGTGATGAACAGATTCAAGGGATTAGAGCTGGTAGACAGAGTGCCTGAAGAACTATGGACAGAGGTTAGTAACACTGTACAGAAGGCAGTGTCCCAAACCATCCCAAAGAAAAAGAATGCAAAGTAGTCGGAGGAGGCTTTACAAATAGCTGAGGAAAGAAGAACAGCAAAAGGCAAAGGAAAAGGGGAAAGATATATCCAACTGAATGCAGAGTTCCAGAGAATAGCAAGGAGAGATAAGAAAGCCTTTATAAATGTATAATGCAAAGAAATAGAGAAAAAAAATAGAATGGGTAAGACTAGAAATCTTCAAGAAAATCGGAGATACCAAGGGAACATTTCATGCCAGGATGGGCATGATAAAAGACAAAAATGGTAAAGACCAAACAGAAGCAAAAGAAACTAAGAAGAAGTGGCAAGAATACACAAAAGAACTGTACAAAAAAGGTCTAACAACCTGGATAACCACAATGATGTGGTCATTCACTTAGAGCCAGACATCCAGAGGTATGAAGTCAAGTGGGCCTTAGGAAGCATTACTACAAACAAAGCTAGTGAAAGTGATGGAATTCTAGTTTAGCTATTTCAAATCCTGAAAGATGATACTGTGAAAGGGCTGCACTCAATATGCCAGCAAATTTGGAATACTCAGCAGTGGCCACAGGACTGGAAAAGGTCAGTTTTCACTTCAATCCCAAAGAATGGCAATGCTAAAGGATGTGCAAACTACCCTACAATTGCACTCATGTCACAGGCTAGTAAGGTTATGCTCAAAATCCTTCAAGCTTGGCATCAGCAATACATGAACCAAGAATTTCCAGATATACAAGACGGATTTTGAAGAGGCAGAGGAACCAGACATCAAATTGCCAACATTCTTTGGATCATCAAGAAATCAAAACATCTACTTCTGCTTCATTGACTACACTAAAGCCTTTGACTGTGTGGATCACAACAAACAAAAGATTTTAGTGACTCCGTGGACCGCAGCCTTCCAGGTTCCTCTGTCCTTCATTGTCCTGGAGTTTGCTCTAATTCACGTCCATTGAATCCATTGAGTAGCATCTCTTTGCTGATAATTTTAGTTGCCCCCTTACATATAGGGCAGAGCAAGCTACAATTATTTTGATGCCCATCAATTATTACGAGCAGTAAGTTAATCGCAATCTCTTGAGGCCAGTGCCAGCCACGGATTCAGTACTGCTCAAGGTGCAGCAGTTTATGCCATGACTGCAGCCTGGTCATCACACAGTTAACCTTTTTCCTTTGGTGTAAAACACCTCAAGTAAGTGCATCAGACATGGAGTCTGTGACTCTTATCGTCCTAATCATTAGATGCTCGGTTTTGTTCTTGAGTGGCCCTACGGTGTTCTCCTCAGTTCCATATACATTAAAAAAGCACTGTGCTGGGACTTCCCTGGTGGTCCTGTGATTAAGAATCTGTCTGCCAGGTGCAGCGGACATGGGTTAGATCCCTGGTCCAAGAAGATCCCACATGCTGTGGGGCAGCTAAGCTGGTGAGCTACAACTGCTGAAGCCCTCATGCCTACAGCCTGTGCTCCACAACAGTAGAAGCCACCACAGTGAGAAACCCAAGCACCACAATGACGGGTAGCTGCTACTCACTGCAGTGGAGAAAGCCAACATGTCGCAACGGAGACCCTGTGCAGCCAAAAAAGAATACATACGATGTTTTTTAGAAAGCACTGTGCTTTTGGAACTTCCCTGACAGTCCAATGGTTAAGACTCTGTGCTTCCAAAGCAGGGGACATGGGTTCGATCCCTGGCCTGTGGACTAAGATCCCACATGCCATGTGATGAAGCAAAAAAAAAAAAAAAAAAAGAATTTATGAGAATTCCTGTGTTTGTAGGGCAGGAACCTGATCAGTACCACAGTGAAAACACATATGTGTGAAGTTGCATGTTTTATGCATCCTGACTTTATTGGATTGCATTTTAGTACAATTGCCACCTCTTGTCCTTCAAAATCTGGTAGATACAGATGAGATGGCACCAAAATTGATACCAAGAGAGTCAAATGATCTGAAGAAACCAGTGTTCCAGACCCAAAACTCCTACATAAGTCAATGTATCAGACTGAAAGGAGTTTGACTGCACAAGTACACTGTTCTACACAGTGTAGCAGCAATTTAAAACACATTGGAATTGCTCTTGTGTATGATTAATTTCCTAATTTTAGATTGTTTTTGTATTAATGATCATTTCACTATTTAACTATAATGATGAGAAGGTGTCCCTGGGGAAGCCAAAAACATAAAGAAGATATGCAGAAGCTTGAAAATGCCAAAAATATTTCTTATTACATCACAACAGAAACTAAAGGCTCTTGTAATCAAAACCATGAAGATTAGGGAAAGGTTCGTGATAGCCAACAGAAGAGTCTAAAGTGATTACAGGAATCAAGACACTGCTAAACAAGAAACAGAAAACAGAAGAAGAAAAATGAAAGGAAAATCTATGTATATTCAATAGAACCAAAGAAGGTCAGAAGGTATTTCACTTTGATGAATTCATTGATTTTGATAAATTGCCATAATGTTTCATTGTGGCCTATTTAAGGAGCAATAATTTCATTCAATATTGAATAATCAAAGAGTTCATCCCACCCCCAATTTTGACCCACTAATCGTATTAACAGAGAATTAAAGAGATCATAGAAAAACATACACTTCTCAAACAGATACAGTTACAAAATGTTTTTAAGTGATCAAACTGCTATGAGAATCTGAGTAGCCTCTTCTAAAACTCAAGGTTGTATTTATCCTTTTGTTTGTAAATTGTTTTCAATAAGACAGACATTACATCAGATGGGTTTTTGGACTGGATAAATATATTAAGAAGTTTCAAAAGTCAAGTACATTCCACAGAGCACTAATAGGCCATGTTTACTTGGAATACATGGAAGTCCACAAAAAATGCACTAGGCCAATTTTTTTTTTAAGTAAACAGGAAAGACATTCTGAATTATCTTGAAATGCCATGAAGTTTAGTAGCAGCAGCTATTAAATTTTTAAATAAAAATGACTTCAGAGATCACAGGGAAAAAACTGTGGTCTTTAAAGAAAGGCAATTTCATGGAAATCATTGATCTAATCGCTAAACTCTACTCTTTCTTGCATAAGGACTCGGAAAAAATGTCAAAATAAAAGGACAAATGTGACTTACCTGAAATCACATTAAAATTAATCAAAATAATGAAAAGTATTCAAAATTAAGTCATGAAATAAGACAGATATCTAATATCCTTTAGTTAGAGTCTATACTGGAGTGATGAATGCTGATCAGATGGTGATTATTGTATTCTACATTAACAATAGAAACATCTGTGAACAGTTTTTTTTTTTTTTACTTTTCTCTAACTGAAAACCACCTATTTGTGCCTTTATTCAATAAAGGCGATTTTCCATTGAACAGTGTTCCTGGTCAGTTATGCTATCATGTAACTGTTAGGAAAGATGAGAGCAAAGGCTACCAGCATTCTTTTAAAATGTTAATTACATCAAGTTTCCTTAATTTTGGTAGAGAAAAATCTTTTGTAATAGTACCTGAAGTTAGTGACTATTTCAACATTTTTTAGCAGTTATATTTCCCTTTTGGGTTTCTCTCACATATGGAGCATTTGAAACAAACATACCAACTTGGACTTTTCTTTAAGAAATCTAAATATAATGAGATGATCTGCCTGTTTTAAAGATGCTCTAAGCCTTGCAATATGGATACAACAATGTTCTGATGATGCCAAAACATATTTTTCAAGGACTCAGAAAGCCTAACAAAACCAGATGTAAGAAGTTTACTCAAAAGTTGGTGAAATTAGACTATGTTGTTTTAATTGCAATTTGGAATACTTCAAAAAAGTAAGTGAGAACTTACAGACTTCTGATCTGGGCTTATATGAAGGGTATTTCTTATGTCATTTAAGATTTATTTACATATTAAATAATGGAGGAAAGATAATGGAATGTGAGACAAAAGGAAACAAAAGTGATAAACTAATTATCCTGATACTGAGAAGCAAATTGTAACAAAAAGCCAGATGATCATACTAAAAGCAGTTACACATTAGAAGAAAGAGATATACTTTGACTGGAAGCAATGAATAAACTTGCCAACTGTTTGGTGGGAAAAGGTTTCAGTTTCTTGCTAATTTACGTGGAAAACTGATACTGATGAAACTAACATAAAACTTCTAATATGATACTACAGTGACATTGATGACAACTAGTTAATGAGTCTTGTCAACTCAAAAAACATTTAAGCCATCTATTGTAGAAGAAAATTTAAAATGCCCTAATATCTTACAGCTTGTGAAAAAAACTTGATAGAGGTTTCTTACATTGACATCAGTCCTAAAAATGTGCATGACATTATAAATTACTACTTGTAAAGCTGAAACTTTTAAAAATTAATAACATTAACCAGTCAATGTTATATACATTACGTGGTGAGGTAGATTGTCTCATCTATTAATCTCATTTTAGAATCATAAACACTTGTATTTATCGTAATAGAGGCTACTGGGTTTTACAAGATTAAAAAATACTAAGTTTGTCCAGAATAGCTTCCCAGTTTTTCCTATCACATCATGTTGTTTTATTTTCTTCATAGCAATTATCACTAGCTAATAGCTTCATGTTAACTGATTGACTGGTTTAATTGTTCTCTGCTTACCTGCTCTAAAATGCAATCCTTGTAGGAGCAGAAACTATTTGCCTTATATATGTTTTACTCAGTGTCTAGAATAGTGTCAGACACAGAATTGGCCTCAGTCACTGGCAATCAGATGGATAGATGGGTGGATGGATGGATGCATGGACTGGTGAATGAATGGCTGAATGAATGAATGAAGAGGATGGTGATAGTGCCTGTTTCCTGTTTGCCCCTTATACTGAATTTGAGTCTCTCTTGTTTAAGAAGGGATGATCAGATACTGACAGAAAGGCTAAATGAAATTCTGATCATGGGCTGAACACCTTAATGAGAGGTCTGGCAGATTCTGGATGCAGACAGAGCTGTGTGGGGGCTCAGGTGAGAAGATGCGGCATGGAATGGAAGAGGAGACATTCTCCTTCACTCTGCATCACTCTCAGTGTTCCTCTGGCATTCTGAGAGATAGTGGCTTTGGTGGCTTCCAAAAAGCCTTGGCAAGGCTTCTGTAGTTTTAGAAGCAGCCAGTGATGCTGGCAAGTTGGAGGCTGGAGAAGGAGGTGGTACCTAGAACTACCAGCTGGGTTGTAGGCACTTGTGAGGCTCCCCTTTGGGGATTTCCAAAAATTACTTGTGTTGTTAGTAGGTAAGTGCTATTTGAATAGATAGGGACTGGATGGTTGTATTCAGAGGCATAGCCATTTGGACACCAAAATTAATTTTGACCTCTTTTTGAGTTCATAGGCTGATGGGGCAAGCAAGTTTCAGATTATATATACATTACCTCATTTTAAATCATCTAGATCTTTGATCTGTCAATACAGCTCTGTAAGAATCAGTATTGAGCTACATGACAATTGTGTTGTCTCTTTCTCTTGCCCTTAATTTGGAGCCACCATACACAGCTGTTAAGTGTGAAGGGCCCTCAGCTGAGGGATTCTGTGAGAGTTGAAATCCAGTCTTTGCTTCACTTGCCAAACATGCCCTAGCATGGGCTTCTTCCACCTGGGGAAGTACTTTTTCTTAATCAACACACAAATACACTCTGCTCACTGAGACTTGGGACTGTGGTTCACCTAAAAGGACATTTTCTTATTTGAATGAAGTATGTGTGTATGAACTAGTGGAATCCCTGCCATAATTCTTCTGTTGGTTTCCTCCTTTTTGCCTTGGGATCTCTGAAATGATGTCTGTAGGCTCAGCCAAGGTCAAAGTGGCAACTATACCACCAGCATATGCTAAAAAGAGCTAGTGTATTGTAGAAACGCTTGAATGAACTTCAGAGCCAGAGGACATGGGTCCAAAATCTAGTACTGCCACAGAACAAAAAGATTTAAAAACCTGTAAGAATACAGAAAACCTACAAACCTTAATCTTTCATGTCATGGTTTGCAAAGAAGATGACAATTTTGTGTGAACTCCTGGGTAAACTAACAATGTAGACCGGGCCAAAGGACCAACCCGGAGCCTGCAGGTCCTAAGAGCCAAGGCCGGGGGCTCAACAGTTCTATTTGCCCGCAACCTTTTTTGGCATACCTGTGGAAGAGCCCTTAAAGGAGAAGAGGTCAGTAAGAATCATATAACTGAGGAGGATTTCATGGAGGAGGTGAAAGTACAACTTGGTTTTGAAAGGTAATTGTTTGGAAGGACATATTGATGGGGAAAGACCTTCCAGCAGAGGAAATGATACAAACCAGGACAGAGAAGTGGGGGTAAAGGTAAGGTCTGTGAGCTGTGGGGAGTGGTGGAGACAGCGAAAGATGGCTGCAGAGGATCTACGTTTAAATGTAGTGGGATTCTTGCAGACTAGACCCAGAATAGGGAAATTACAGAAACTACCATGTTAAGGCTCAGCAAGGAAGGAGGTATATTTTTTAAAAGTCCATGTTGGAGAAGGTGAGGAAACAAGGCGCTTCCTACAGTGCTGGTTCAATATAAATGGTATAACCTCTTTGGGGGAACTTCAGCAACTTCTACCAAAACTGTGAGTTCCCAAGCTCTTGATCCAGAATCTCACTTCAAGGAACGTACTCTGTAGATGTAGGTCTATATTTTTTTTTGTTTTCTGTTTGGCTGCACTGTGTGGCATGTGAGATCTCAGTTCTCCAACCAGGGATCAAACCTGTGCCCCCTGCAGTGGAAGCGTGGTGTCTTAACCACTGGACCACCAGGGAAGTCCCAGTCTATACTTTGCATATGGGTATACACAGGTTACTCACTGTACCATTTTTGTAATAGCAAAGGATGAAAATAAGATTTGGAAACAACCTGAATATTCATGATTAAGGGCTCACTGAATAAATTACAGTACATCCATACAATGGAATACTATAAAGCTATAAAAAAGAGAGCTCTATGTACTTCGTGCTTTCAAATATATGTTTAATGAAAAAAGCAAGGTACATAATGCAATGTTTAGAATGCTGATGTAAGTGTAAAAATCAAGGAAAAGAAGATGTGTGTGTGTGTATGTATTTATATGTATAAAATAAAGAGTACATTAAAAAACATAACGTTGGTTGCTTCTGAGTCCGGAAACTGGTTGCTAAGAAACAGAGTGGGAGGAAAACTTTTTATAGTATAGCTTATTCTTCTACCCCAAATTTGAACTCATGTGTATTATGTATTTAGGAATAAAATTCAAGTTGAGAAAATCCATTGGACTACTTAAAAGAAAAAAATAGTATCCATGATCCTAGATATTCTAGGCATGCAAGATACTAAGAGACAAAAGTTTTTATTAATTTCTTTTAAAATTAGGCCTTTGTTTCTTCTACCTTTACGAGTCTTCTGGATTCCTATTTTTATATTAACTATTCCAGCAATGGTCACTTAGTTCACTTTAGTTCAGAATCTCTTAACAGCATCTGCACTTAATCAGCCATCCAAAAACATTTGATTGTGCTTATTTTTCACATGTTTTTTAATGAATTGTATCATTCAAACCCGACACTGAAACACATTATGTAAAGACTTCAAAATTATTCACATCATTCAGTTCTGTCTATTTAATGTAGGTGCTCAATAAAGATCAAACAATAATGCCATCCCCATGTGTATTAGCAAATATTCCTCCTGATTTTGGTGGAATGAGCAAATTTGTCCATTGTTTACCTCTTTGAAAAAGAATTGAAAATTGCCAAATGCACATTTCCCTCAGTTCCAAGTCTATGTCCAACCACACCCTGTCTGGACATAAAAATGCAGCCTCATACTCAAGTCTGTTACTGTTAAGTGCTTCCAGACACTGGTAAGCAACTTCTTCCTGTCCCCTGATACCTATCCTAAAAACAGAGAAGAAATTTAGGCAGAAAGATCAAGTATTTTAAATCAATAATTGGGACAATAAAGCAGATGTTCCCAAAGTAATACCCTTGATCGATACTCTAATCCCTTTGCAACAAAGGAAAAAGGAAAATTTCTCTTAAAATACTTCCATGGAAGGGCCTTGGTTACTTTACAATATTTTCTCAAGGAGTGCTAGACACAGCCTGCATTCTTGTAATAAATATTGCTTGAAACATTTAGATTTCCCTCTGGGCCATGGGATTTTGTGTTAAAATTAGTTGTTCTTGCTCTAGTTGCAGCCATACATTTAACAGACCAGTACATGTGCTGTAAGTGCATGCTGTTGCACACCCAGACTGGGCAAGTCCAGGATCCTGAAGCAGTAAGGCACTGTCTCCATTAGCCAGCTACAAACTGGAAAGAATCCTGGGAGGTCAATGGGCCAAAGAGAGTAAGACAGGTCACCTCTCCTTTCTAACTAAGGGCAGACAAATCTGGGGCTTTTGGTTAAGGCAAAGGGAATTTTTCAATGGCATTAAAAAAACGGTTTGTTTGTTTGTTTTCCATGCAGCATGGCTTGTGGGATTTTACTTCCAAGAATGCTTTGCTTCAGTCATGTCTGACTCTTTGAGACCCCATGGGTTTTAGCCCACCAGGCTCCTCTGTCCTTGGGATTCTCCAGGCAAGAATACTGGAGTGAGCTGCCATCTCCTACACCAGGGGATCTTCCCCCGACCAGGGATCCAAGCCCTGTCTCTTGTGACTCCTGAACTGGCAGGCGGGTTCTTTACCACTAGCACCACCTTACTTCTCAGACTGGGGATCAAACCTGTGGCCCCGCAGTGGAAGCATGCGTCCTAACCACTGGATCTCCCTAAAACAACTTTTTAAAGTTTACATGATCCACAGGTACAGGTAGCATTAAGCAATAGGAAAGCACAATGAGGCATCAGAATAAATGCAGCAAAGATTTTCTGCCTTCTTTGACTATTATCCACCACAATAGAGATTTTCAATGATTTTTCTTTTTTAGCCAATGACACTCATTCTTATCTATTATATCAAAATATCACTTAACATACTCTTATGGAGCTAAGGTAGCACATTAAGCATAGTGAAAAATTATGCTGGTATGTGATGAGGATCTGATTTCCCAGCATTCATTACCAAAGTCCCAATTCCCAACCGCTTCCTCCTGCCACCAGGCATCCTGAATAAACATTGTGTAAACAGAGTATTTACTATCCTGCTATCATGTAGTTTACACATATGTCCTCTAGGTGTCTTCAGTGACCAGCTTTCGAGGAGATTTTCATGCTATGGGCCAGCTGGCATAGCAAGAGCTCAGCTTACTAGAATACGTTCTCATGGCTTCTTTACAACATTTTGATTATCTAGAATAAAATATTGTATTTTGGATTCCATATCTGTCTTTTGTGCAATAAATACTTCCAGACATTAAAAAAATTTTCAAGTTCATCTTTACTAGCTATTAAAAAACGTTTTTGCTTTCATCTGAGGTAAATACTGACCTCACATTCTACAATGTGACTACTCAGGAAATACTCTCCTGATGTAAGTGGTTTAAATTAAGTTGAAGCACATTTCCTGGGAAGGGGAGGTGAGGAGATAAAATGTATAATTATTTTCTGTTTTCCTTTGTTATTACAGGCTTGTACTTAGGGAAAATTCTAAAAATATATTGAGGGGGAAGATGGTGTTGTTCTTGAAACCTAAGAAAAGAGTTTGGAGAGGGGGCCAAGATCTGGGATTTGACACTGATAAATGTGGGTGGGGTCAACGTTCCTTGGGCTAAGGAGTTTTTGTTGCAAGCCAGACTGTTTTCAAGACTCTATGTCACTTAGTATAAGACACTGAGGGCCCAGCAGAGGTTTGCAACATCTAAAAACGTCACTTCCAAGTGTTTTTCAAATATTTTTCAAAAAATTTTTCTGTTCAAATAAGTAAGCAGGAAAATTAATTTGCAATGTTAATTAGAAGACAACAATATAGTATCCCATGGAATCATTTCCTCTTATTCCTTTGTTCTTAGAGCTACAGATTATCACAATTTTTTTCTTTTTAAGCTTTTTTTTTGGAAACACTTTCAAACTTACAAAAAGTTGCAAAAGTTAAGAGCATTATAAGGAACACTCCTAGACCATTCATTTATATAACATTATGCTATTTGCTTCATCATCTCTGCTCCTTAATATCTATCTCTGTCACTGTTTCTGTTTTCTGTCTCTCTCGTTTTCCTGAACTGTTTAAAGGCATCCTGCAAATATTATGGCCCTTTACATCTAAATTCTTCAGTGTGTATTTCATAAAACTAACTGAAATATGGTCATTTATGTCTTATATTCACATACTAATATTCAAATTTTATCTGTAATATAATAATGTCATTTTGTAGTATTTTTTTCCTTTCCTGTGTATCTCTTCTAGGGATAGGTATTATATTTAGTTGTCAAGTCTCTCTAACTTCCCTTAATCTGGAGCAAATCACACAAATATTCTTTGTCTTTTATACCATTTTGTGTTTTTTTTGCTACACTGTGTGCAGCATGTGAGATCTCAGTCCCTGATCAAGGCTTGGATCCAGGCTGCCTGCAGTGGAAGCTCAGAGTCCTAAGCACTGGACTTCAGGGAATTCACAAGACTGATATTTTTTAAAGAATGTATTTACCACCACCCCCACTTCCCTTAAAACTCATTATGTAATTACTTTTTTCTCTCTCTTACAACTAATAGGACTATGCAAATGTCCCTATGTCATCAAAATTTTCTCCCCAAACCTAATATTCAATGACGGTTCCTTCTTGGTTTGACTTTAATCATGACAACTGCAAAATGGTAACTGTCCAACTCCAGCACCACATTCATGTCTACTCTTTGGTCTTCTGCATTCTACTGGAAGCAGAAGACTTCACTTTTCATATCCACCTAGCTATCGCTCTATCTATTGTTACAAATCACCACTATTATCTATGTGTTTTGGGAGTGGATATATTAATTCTTATTTATTCGCTGGCTTAAAATTCATGATTGATGCTGGGGTACCAATGCTCAGACTGTCCCACATTTGGTCAGGAGGAGCCCATTCAAATTGGTTCTTGTGCCTTTGTAACATGTCCTCATCATTGGTTCGAGCATCTTCTTTCTTTCTGGCACAACAAAATATCCTGGGCTCTTTTGCACCTTTCCTATCCTATCTCAGACATTTCTCTGAGAATCCCTGATTTCTCTTAGTGAGGAATGGCATTAGAGACCAAGATCTAGGTATGCTTATTGCTACTGGGGGCAGGGGTGAAATCTTCACCTCTTGGCCCTTTAATGTATAACACTAACAAATACTGGGATTTCCCTGTGGTCCAGTGGCTAAGGCTTCACACTCACAAGGCAGGGAGACTTGGTTTGTTCCCTGGTCAGGGAAACAGATTCCACAACTAAGTTTGAAAGTCTCAACTAAAAGAACTTGCATACCACAACTAAGACCTGGATCAGCCAAATAAATAAATATTTTTTAAAAAAAGAAATACAAACATGTACATATGCATATACACACAGATCTATGTACATATTTATAATACATATATGTACACAGATATGCATATATACATACACATTTTAGAAATCATAGCTCACACCAATACCTCCAATTCAATTACAGTTCCAAAGAATTATTTCTGTCCTTCTCTTACTTTATATTTGTAAGTTCCTTCTTCCACAGTAAGAACCATGGCTTTCAACAATATCAACCCATTTACTCATTTTCAAAGCACTTTTTTCCCAATCTTTCATATATGGCTCCAAATACAGAGAAGAGTTTGAATAAAACTGTAAAAAAAAATGGGAAACTAAATTTTTCTTTCATCATTAAGGATTTTGTAAATCTGTAGGACTAGTTCTTATGTGATCTCATAAAAATTGGAAATGGGTTGAGTGGGACAAGCACTTTGAGTCATATATAAAGACAAGTAGCCAGCTGCCTTGCACTGCAAAGTATAGGGTGGGATTTTAAACACCTTGTCCCATGTGACTCAGAGTCCTTCAACTTGTTTTCTGTTACAATGTGGGACTGAAAGAAGACAGAGGAAACCGAAACAAGAAGGAGGCCAGGAGCTTGTGGTGAGAGAACTGGTACTTGAAGGTGGTTCCAAGAATGAACACACCTGGGTGGAATCCCTGCAAGTCAGCTTTAGAACTATCTCTAGATAAGCATGCAGCTCAGTCTAAGTTGGATTTTTTTTAGTATTGGGTCATAGAAGATTTCTGAAAAAGAAAAGGCTATTTCATTATTGAAGGTGAATTATAGTAGTTTCACCTTCCTAAACTTTTAAAATGAAAATAGACTGATTTTAGTTTAGAATAGTTTGGGAAAACCTCTCTGAAGGTTGACAGTTGACAAATGTACCCCCCTGTCCTTTCTGGCAGTCCAGTGGCTAAGACTCCAAGCTCCCAATACAGGGGGCCTGGGATTCAATCCCTCGTCAAGGAACTAGATTCCATGTACAGCAACCATGAGTTTGAATGCCACAACTGAAGAACCCACATGCCTCTTGGAGATTGAAGATCCCGTGCACGGCAAACAAAGATTTAAAAAAAGATTCTGTCATCTTATGAATGAAGAGATAATGATATAAATTATGAAGTTTTGTGAAAGAGCAGACATTTCCTTTACAGAGAATTATTGCCAGACTTTCATCTATAACTAATGAAGTCCTCTGATGTCTTATATATCTTTTGATTCCCTAGCTACTTCCTGTGTTGCAGGCAGACACCAGGGAGGGGTCACTGAAATTCTAACAGTTCTAAACTCGGTACCAGGTAGGTCTTAGAAATGTCTTCTTTTCATGCTCACTCCCTTTCTATGTACCCACCTTCTGAAGTCTTTCCTATTTTTCTAATGCCTTTTCTTCCACTCACTCCCCAGGTACCAACTTGCTTCTACCAAGACTGACAAACATATTTCCTCAGTGTGGAATTCATTGATTCGTAAATTTTACAGGACTTACCTTGATACTGAAAATCCACATCCCAGACTCCTCAGAAAGATACTGTCTTTTGGATTCTTGAGGACTGGGCTCCTTTTGCTTCAAGAGGAACATAAAATAGTTGGTGAATTTGAGACTATGAATGAGAACTAAAGACCACCCCACCAAGCTCCACCAAGTGTCTTATAGAGTTTTCATTCATCCATCCATCCATCCTTTTTTGAGCACATAGTATGTGCAAAGCAGATTTGGACAATAACTAGTAAGTAAGTACACAAGTAAATGAATTAAAAAGAAGATAATAGAAGCCTGTGATAAATCTTTCAAAGGAAATAAATAGGGTGATAAGTATAAATGGGGCAAAGATTTCATTTCTTAGTCTTTACAGAAGGAAAAAAAAGATAAAAGGTGGGGATTATAGACTAGAAAGGAGGGCCTCCATCATCTGACCCTGCTCTAAAGTTATTTCCTACCACTGTTTCAGTGCCCTCTTCTGATCAGACATGTCTCATTGTCCTAAGAAAGCCCGCTTCACCCCTGTCTCTGTGCTGCAACACTTCCTGATCTTCTGTCCTTACTTCTTACCCCCGCTGTCATTCTAGATTCCGTTTCTCCATCTGTATGCTTATTCACTGTCAAAGTTCTCCATGACTGCTCCAGTTCTTTCTCTTTTCTCTTAATTCTATAGCCCTTGAAACTTCATCACATAATTTAAATTCTATATTATCTTCATGTGTTTAATATTATCTCAACTACTCTATGTTTGTCCCTCTGACGTATTGTTAGGTCTTCAAGTCAGGGACAATAATTCATATTTGCTTTTGTGCTCAGCAACTGTTGGGCAGGGAACGAGTGTTCAGACTTAGATGAAAGTTTTACGCATATTGGTTAATAACTGATTGGTTGAGGAGCCTATTGGCCTGTTGCAGATTTGTAGAAGAGCTATTTTATGGCCAGCAGGGCCTTATTGTACGTTTCAAATTATGCGATATAGGTGGCTGCCCTTCTTCCTACACATGAATGCTGGCAAGAGGCTGACTTACCCAGCCTGGGAAAAGAGCCTTCTTCTAAAATGCAGCATCTGCCAATGACTTCTTTACTCACTTCCTGGCAGGTTGGAGACCAAAACTCCAGACCATAATTTTTTAAATTTAATTGTATCACTAGTCCCCGCTATTCCTCCTTTCCCCCTCCCTCTATGAGATAATTCAGATCTCTACAGCATAGATGGCTTATATAAAAATGCAGTTATTTCCGAGAAGTTGAGAGAGAAGGAGAAAATTGCTTACTACTTTGTTTTACCGTGAAAAGAAGTAACATTATCTGAAATAGGAGCCTATACAAGCAAAGCAATACATCTGCATAGATCGTAACATTTGGGTAACATAGATATATTTTTTAAAATAATTTTTTATTGAAGTATGGTTGATTTAAAATGTTGTGTTAGTTTCCTCTGTATAGCAAAGTAACTAAGTTGTACATACACATACCTTCACTCTTTATTAGATTCTATTTCCATATAGGTCATTTACAGAGTATTGGGTTAGATATTGTTGACTAAAGCAGACACCAACTATTTGAAAGACAGCATTTTAAGTGGTGTGGACTGACGACCATTTGTCATACCTGAGTACATTCTTCATTGAGTGGAAGCATTATTTGCATTATATTTTAAGGATATGTTAGAAAGCAATACCTATATAAAAATTGCATTGTATCTGCTTTTCGTAATTGTTCACTCATTCACTGACAAAGCCTTCCATGATGGCTCCAATTCCTTATTCTTCGCCTTAATTCTCTAGCACTTGAAAGTTGTCACTGTTTTAATTATATATAGTCATATTTTATTTGATATAAATTATCTTAAATTTGACATATATAGTCTTAATGTACTCCATATTGCCTCATAGAATCCGGGTGGCTCAGACGCTCAAGAATCTACCCACAATGTGGGAGCCCTGGGTAGAAAGATCCCTTGGAGAAGGGAATGGCTATCCAATCCAGTATTCTGGCCTGGGAAATCCCATGGAAAGAGGAACCAGGGGGGCTACAGTCCATGGGGTCGCAAAGAATCAGACACGAATGAGCAACTAACACTTTCACAGAATCCATTTATTTCTGAGGTTTTATATACTTTCATTTCTTGTCCAAATGAGAATATTTTGGTTCTCATTTGGACAACACATATTTTGAAAAACAAAAATATGTGTTTCTGAACATAGCTGTGATAGGTAATGATACAAAATTAGATAAACACATGTCCTGCTCAAGCGAGGTCCTGCTCAGTTAAATTTCCTTAGAGTAAATTTTAAGGCACTGCATACTGATACTGTACTTACTTTCAGACAACTGGTGTTTCATCTCCTTCTACAGAAAACAAAACAAACAAAAAAAATAACAAGGCAAGGATAAGTGATTAAATGCCAGGGCAATAAAAGTGAAACGTTACAAATTTTCTGTGGTTACGATTGAAAGCATTCTGAGACAGTGCCTGATGTATTAGAGGTTTGTTTGCTTCCTTCTTAAAAAAGAGCTTGGGTATGAATGGACCCAATAGTGGAAGAGGCTCCTGCAAAACCAGTGTCTCCAGCATGGAATTTGTGAGTGGGCGGGAAATGCTTAATTGCTATTTACCTGCCGAATGCTGCCTTTGACACACATGATGAGCCAGCGTCATTTGACTGTCACCTCCTTAGGAGGCAGGATTCTTCAGCCCACACTCTGCTCAGCACTGACTTCTTCTCTGTGCATGCTTTGTGTCTGTGTTTTTTGCTCAGACTGTGCATTTTGAGGACAGCACCAACCCAAGACAGGCTCCTCGGTTTTGTCATTGTAGGGAGACCAGCAGAGCCTCCCACACAGCAATGTGCTCAAAGGGAGGCAGGGATGCTGAATCCTTTGAAGAAGCATTTCTTAAACAAAAGGGATTCCCCTATGCGCTGGTGTGCCTGGCAAGTCTTTCTTTCCCACCATATCAGGCAGAACTCACAGATGGATGGCTGTCTATTTGTACTTATTAGACCATATGTTGCCAAATAAATAAGTAAGTAAGTAGGTCTTGGATGTTTGGGGTCTGGCTTCAACTCATTAAAAGTTCAAGTTGCAAAGATGCCAAATGCAGATTTATCAACAGACTAAATGTATTCTCTAAATAAAATAGACCAGCACCCAATATAATAGCCCTGGCTAGTGCATGGATTATGTCTGTACTTAGCTGCTCAGTCGTATCTGACTCTGTGTGACCCTTTGGATTATAGCCTGCCAGTCTCCTCTGTCCATGGGATTTTTCAGGCAAGAATACTGGAGTGGGTTGCCATTTCCTCCTCCAGGGGATCTTCCCTACCCAGGGCTTGAACCCATGTCTCCTGAGCCTGCTGTATTGCAGGCAGATTCTTTACCAGTTGAGCCATCAGGAAAGCCCCACTAGCGCATGGATTATTATTATTAATAGTTAATTCAGATATCCAACAGGTCAAATTTTTTCTCTGAAATGTGACAGAAGGGCATAGTCAAAGCAAGAAGTTACACATAGGATGCTTTCTACCTACTGAGTATCTTCTGTAACCCTCAGCAGAACCCCACCTCTGAAGAACTGCACTGCTGATGTCTTCCTGCTAGGGATGGACCTGAGCCACTAGATCAGTATCAAAATAAACTCACTCTCAGTGCAGCTTCCTGGGAAGGGGATAGCCCCTGGCCAGGCTATACCTCTGGTCCCACAACAATCCTACAATCCGTGAAGTCCACTTGAGAACTGAATCAACTCCCATGGGGGGTGCGATGCTAGGGAAAAGTTGTGTTTCTTGTGGCATTGCTCGGCGTGTCTGCCCATGTTCTCTTGGCTCCCCTCTCCCGACAGAGGCTCCACTGTGCAGACTGAAACAATAAGAGGCCCAACCCTGGTCCCACAACAACTCCCACCCACCATGCAAGGTGCTGGGTGAGAGTCCCCAGGGCCTGGGCAGAAGTTCTGGCTGCCCCGGCAGGCCCAAACACGAGCTCGGGAGAAGGTACACATCCCAGGGGCTTTCCGCCAGTTGTCTAAACTGGTTCGGTTATCCAACTCTTTATCTTCTCTATTTGTTTTTCTTTCCCCGCTTTGGGCCACATATTCTTCACCTTGACATCCAACTCACCTGCAAATTCAAAATTTCCTTGCTTACATAGCCCCCATCACAATAGCTTTAGGCTCCCACACAGTTTAACAAATTAGTGATGTGCTTTTTTCCATTCTCAGGAAAGTCTCTATTTCCTAATGTGTCCCTTGCTTCTTTTTTCCCCACTATGAACTCTTTTGATCCATAGATTTTTTTTTTTTAAACAAGTGATGGTAGATACCCAAATGGGGCAGTGCACTGGCTGCCCTGTTGCTCATTCATTAGTTTTAAAAAATACCTGTGTAGTGGGATTTCCCTGGTGTCCCCGTGGCTAGCGCTCTGTGCGCGCCCAATGCAGGGCCCTGAGTCTGACTCCTGGTCGGGGACCCAGGTCCTCCATGCTGCAACGAAGACTGAAGACACCGTGTGCCACAACTAGGACCAGGTCTGGCCAATAAATCAATTAAAAAAATTTTTTTTAAAAGTCAGTGCTAAAAAAGATCTACCTACTTTTGAAACATAAAGATCTCCTTTAGCCTAATCCTAAGCCATACTGTCCATGAAATCACAGGTTTTATGTTTTTGAACGTAATTTTTTTTGGGGGGTCTAATATAATTTTTAATAAGTAACTGCCCAATTAAAAAAATTAATAAAATTATAATAATGAAATAAAAGATGCTAATTCATGAAGGTTGCACGGGACACCTTCCCTTCCCTTCCCTTCCCATCTCCCACCCTGAGGGCCCAGGTAATTGGATGTGTCTTCCAAACCCTAGACCAGACTGGTATCAGATAAGAGGAAATCACTGTACAGTTCTCACTGTTCTGTTCCTCCTCCTCCTTTTGGGGCCCAGCTCCTGATTTAGGATCACAAAAATGATCGTTTGTGGGATTGCTATTGGTAGACCATAGGAAAGGAGACAGAGCCAAGACAGCTTGGTGTTACGTGACAATCCACCAGCTCAGGGAGGAGGTAACATGCCCAAGGGTGGTGCGGAAACCGCAACTCCTGCAGGAGATAAGGACCAGAATTTACTGTGAATTCCCCTGGGTCAAATTAAAGGCAAAGGATGCGGAGAACTGTGAGAAAAGTAAGACATCATCTTTATCTAAATATAGTATAACAGAGTCAGTGAGTGATACTAACATTAAGGCAGTTTTTGGAGTTCTGAGCAGGGCAAGCTATTCCTGTAATTCGATTTGTGCTGAACATCTCAGCACGTGGGAGACTGGATCAATCTGCCTGTCTTTGCATTTTTACACCACCTTTTACCAGAGAACCCAGGTGCTCAGACTGCACCCAGTTGGATGGCTTGCCCCCTCCCAAAAACCTGGCAGGGGCCCATGCTAAACATGACAGCAATGTTTGAGCAAGAGATGCTCCACCCCTGCTCAGGTTCTGTTCTACTTCTGCCCCCATCAGCTAAGAGCAATGAGCCCCCTCATGGGATCAGTTAGACAATCAGGTCAGCTTCTGATAATGAGATCATGGACTCCAATTAGAAAAGGAGCCTGAGATTAGCTCTTAAACACTATTCATAGCCCTGTCTGGTGGCCTCTGCACTTTTGTGGATCACTGACTGATGTTGGAAAGAAAACCTCGGGCAGGGATGACATGCCTGCCTGGCCCAGGGGTGTGGGGAAACACAGATGAGGTGTGTTCCTTTTATCATGCTGCCCAAAGGCTGGGGAAGGAGGGCATAGGTGGCCACCTGTGTGACAGGCACTATACCCTGCTTGGAGGGTTCCCTCCATGGCTCGGGGCACAATCTGGCAGCATGTCCTCAGCTTCATTCACTCATGATATTTTAGTTTCTAAAAATATTTGTCTACTTTCAAAACATAAATATGTCCTTTAGCCTTATCCTATGCGACAATATCATGAACTCACAGGTTTGATGTTTTCTAACGTACTTTTGAGAGTCCCTTGGACAGCAAAGAGATCAAATCAGTCAATCCAAAAGGAAATAAACTCTGAATATTCATTGGAAGGACTGATGCTGAAGCTAAAGGTCCAATACTTTGTCCATCTGATGTGAAGAGCAAACTCATTGGAAAAGATCCTGATGCTGGGAAAGATTAAGGGCAGGAGGAGAAGGGAGCAACAGAGGATGAGATGGTTGGATGGCATCACTGACTCAATGGACATGAGTTTGAACAACTCTGGGAGATGGTGAAGGTCAGAGAAGTCTGGGTGCTTCAGTCCATGGGGTCACAAAGAGTTGGACATGATTTAGCAACTGAACAACAACATACTTTTGAATATGTAACTTCTAAAGCAAAAAATAATGCAAATGGAGGGTTCCCTGGTGGTCCAGTGGTTCAGAATCTGCCTTCCAATGCAGGGGACATGGATTTGATCCCTGGTGGGGGGACTAAGATCCCACATGCTATGGGACAACTACACCCATGAGTCACAACGAGAGATCCAGAGTGCTGCAACAAAGACCCAATGCAGCCAGATGGATAAGGCTCCTCTCTCCATGGAATTCTCCAGGCAAGAATACTGGAGTGGGTTGCCATTTTCTTCTCCAGGGGATCTTCCCAACCCAGGTATCAAACCTGGGTCTCCAGCATTGCAGGCAGATTCTTTACTGTCTGAGCCACCAGGGAAACCCAGATAAATAAATATTAAAAAAATAAAGTAAAAATGAAATGTGCTAATTCATGAAGCACCTAAAATTATCTGAAGTACTGCATTTTAGGAAAATTGGAGTCAGGTATGTTGGCGTTGGAGGATAGGACAGATTATCTTGTGTCTATGTGAAGAGGCTGACATTGAGTCGATTCCAGGTTGTTCTAAATGAGGCTCAAGATTCCATTCTTCATGGGAAGGAGGAGGAGGAAGAAGGAGAGAGAAGGAAGTAGGGGGAGGAGAAAGAAAAGGAGAAGCAGAAGTTTGGAAATTAGAAGGCTAGGTGTGGTAGAGGGCTTCCCTGGTGGCTCAGATGGTAAAGAATCTGCCTGCAATGCGGAAGACCTGGGTTCCATCCCTGGTTGGGAAGATCCCCTGGAGGAGGGCATGGCAACCCACTCCAGTATTCTTGCCTTGAGAATCCCCATAGACAGAAGAGCCTGGCGGACTACAGTCCATGGCGTCACAGAGTTCGACACAATTGGGTGACTAAGCACAGCACAGGTATGATAGATAATAAATTTCAGTTGATGAAGCTAAGGTAAGAAGAAATTTTGATTATCACAGAGACCAATATGGGCTTCCCAGGTGGCACTAGTGGTAAAGAACCTCCCTGCCAATGCAGGTAGATAAAACAGATGTGGGTTCAATCCCCGGGTGGGGAAGATTCCCTGGAAAAGGGCATGGCAACCCACTCCAGTGTTCTTGCCTGGAGAATCCCATGAACAGAGGAGCCTGGGAGGCTATAGCCCATAGTGCCACACAGAGTCAGATATGACTGAAGTGACTAAGCACACACACACAGAGACCAACACTTTAGGCTTGCAGCATTAACTCCCACTAA
The DNA here is from genome assembly GCA_007570785.1 of Antilocapra americana. Classification (NCBI taxonomy): domain Eukaryota; kingdom Metazoa; phylum Chordata; class Mammalia; order Artiodactyla; family Antilocapridae; genus Antilocapra; species Antilocapra americana. Next base: position 7,216,243 of record ML663567.1, read on the forward strand.
CCAAATTTCAAATGTCCAGCAATGTCATAGGCAAATCAGGTTAGATAATCTTGAATTAACATGAGTCTCCAAAGTCCTAGTAGCTTAATACATACTTTTTCCCTCACAGGAAGACTGTTGTAGGAGCCTCTGAGGCATCCTTCTTCCAAGGGAGACTCAGAGATCCAATCTTGTGGCTTCATGATCTCACCACATGGTTGCCAGAGTGACCACAGCAGAGGAAGAACACGTGGAGAGTCTCATGGGACCTATCACTGCCTGAGCCTCAAAATGACCTGTGTGGGTCACACTGCCCTGCACAAAGCAGCAAGATGGGCTGGGACATGTTTCCTCTGGGAGTCCAGGAAAATGAGGAGAACCGCATGAGTGCCGGAAATCTCGGTGCTGTGCTGTGCTAAGTCGCTTCAGTATGTCTGACTCTCTGTGACCCCATGGTTTGCAGCCTGCCAGGTTCCTCTGTCCATGGGATTCTCCAGGCAAGAATACTAGAGTGGGTTGCCATTCCCTTCTCCAGGGTCTGGAAATTTCTAAGTAAGAGCAATATAACTTTGGACTGACAGTCTGTCTTGGCACCAGTTACGCATTTCTTCATACGTAACACCTGTATGGGGAGGTCCACTTTGTGGCTCTGTTGTGAGGTTAGACGAGATATTACATATAAAGTGCCCAAGAATTTCATCACTAGAAAAGCCTACTGGGGTCCCTGGGAAAAGTAAGATGGACCTAGGTGTTTAGATAAGGACGAGCCTCTTCTTTTGTGTTCAGTCTAGTTTCACTTGCCTTTGGGGGCATGTGTACAAAGGCCTTGCACCGAACACTTTGGATTAGAGTTCCCAGCACAGGACCGCGGTGCCTGACACTTCAGCTTGGCAGACCATGTGCAGAGATGCTGCCCCTGGTTCTGCAATCTAGAGCAGAGAATGTCTTACTTTCAAGCCATCTCCAAGTAAGGAGATGGGAGAAAAAAAAGTCTCACATCCACCTCTCTGAAGGCAAAGAGCTCTGGATATTTATGGGTTAAAGCTGAGATATGCAGAGTGTGAGGAAAGGTGAATGGAGGTAAGAAAAAGGTGAGGTGAACATCATTGGGATGGAGGTTTTGGCCTTCTGGTGTCAAAAGGTCATGGATCTTGGACATTTGCACATGCCCAGTTGGAGGGGTGGTGGTCCCAACAGTCCCAACCTGCTTGAGCTCAAACTGGACATAGGTGACCCCTAGTTCCTAAAAACAACTTGGACAAACATCTTATTGTCTAGGCTATGAAACCCTTGGAGGACATGCATGTTTTTGAAAAAGCAATTAAAACAAGTTTTATCAGTAAAAGCAGGTTACAGTTCATTATTCACTAAGCAAGCTACAGTTTAATGGATCCAACTGATGACCACCCCCAAGTTTCATGTCTGTCACCCAATGAATGAAAATTCTCATTTTCTTATCTCCTGCAAGGCTGAAGGAGCCGGTATTAGGCTCTAAGCTCAATTTAAAATGCAACAATAGGAACTTCCCTGGTGGTCCAGTGGCTAAGACTCCATGCTCCCAATGCAGGGGGCCTGGGTTCAATCCCTGGTCAGGGAACCAGATCCCATATGTCACAACTGAGAATCTGCATGAAGCAACTAAGACCTGGTGGAGCCAAACTAGTAAGTACATATTTTTAAAAAATAATAAAATGCAACAATGCTTATAATTTAAAAATATTATGGTAAAAGTACATAATATTAAATTTAACATCTTAATTTTATTCAAGTATTCATGCATGTTAAATCACTTGAGTCGTGTCTGACTCTTGGTGACCCCATGGACAGTAGCCAGCCAGGCTCCTCCATCCATGGAAGTTTCCAAGTAAGAATACTGGAGTGGGCTGCCATACCATCCTCCAGGAGATTTTCCTGACCCAGGGACTGAATTCACAGCTCTTAGATCTCCTGCATTGGCAGGCAGGTTCTTTACCACTAGTGCCACCTGGGAAGAACTCAGCAATGTTAAATACAGTCACACTGTTGTGTAACACACCTCCAGAACTTTTTCATCTTGTGAAACTGACAATGTATGCCCACTGAACAACTACTCCTCATTCCCCATTGCCCCAGCCTGTGGAAACCACATTCCAGTTTCCATTATCAGACTGCATTAGATACCTTGTATAAGTGGAACAACAAATTTTAGTTAAAAATCATGATTAGAAAATAACAAATCCCCATGGATAATGAATGGAGCCCTCTTCCAGTGCAAACACAATATTTGAAACTGAGGAAAGGAATTACAGGATCTGTGACACTGGTAGACTTGATGGATCTAATGTCTCCTCTGGTGGCTATAAAGCAATTAACAAAACACAACTGTGGAAGTTGAGATCCTTATATTTCCTCATAAAATTTACTTCTTATGCTTAATCTATTACTCTCAGTAGTGAAGTTTGAGAGTCATCAATATGACAGTACAGCAATATTGCCTCATCAGTCATGATTTACTTAATGTTTTCTGAATTTAGTAATATTTGATTAAAATTTAATGTGAACATATCATATCATGCCATATATATTATTGCATCCATTAATCAGGTAACTATAGTAATGAAATGCCGGAAGGTTGGATGAAAAAAGAGCCAAAGTCTTGATATATGTTTGACATAATTCCATGAGTGATTAACCAAAAAAGAAAAAAAGTCAGTCATACAAAGCTTCATTAATATATATTGCTTTTACAATCATCTATGTATCATCAGATATTTTTAACCTTTGTTAAGCTTGATTTTTTAATTTACTTAAAGACACTAAATATTAATAACTATGAAAGATATACATTGTTCCATTGAATCACAAGTTGACAGAATGATTCATAGTTTATTCTAATTTTTTTTGGATAATGATGTGTGTTAAAACATTATCTAAGTTATTTAATCAGTTTGTCATGGGGGAAATGGCACATATTTAACATGTGACTATGTAAAATACTAATTTAAATATCATATTTCTGTCATTTTAAACTTCCATGTCATTGACCATAGCCAGTAATCAGTATGATACATAATTTATGTCTAACATAGGATGTGTTTCATGTGCAGAAATTCTCCTTTTTCTATTAAACACCGAATTAATCATAGATTGTTTCTTTTAATACTACCATTTAAATCAACCAACAAATAAAGGACCAACCAGTATATAAACCGGAGAAGGCAACGGCACCCCACTCCAGTATTCTTGCCTGGATAACTCCATGGACAGAGGAGCCTGGTGGGCTGCAGCCCATGGGGTCGCTAAGAGTCAGATAAGACTGAGCGACTTCACTTTCACTTTTCACTTTCATGCACTGGAGAAAGAAATGGCAACCCACTCCAGTGTTCTTGCCTGGAGAATCCCAGGGATGGTGGAGCCTGGTGGGCTGCCATCTATGGGGTCGCACAGTCGGACACGACTGAAGCAACTTAGCAGCAGCAGCAGCAGCATATACCTATCTGCAACATAGTTTAATTATGACTCAACAGAGGAATGTTGCCTATAAAACACAATTATCCTCTAAGTTGTTCCCTTTTAAAAATCCTGTCAAGTTGCACTTCATCCATTCATTCATCACATTTTTTTATTGAACAGTTCTCATGACAAGCATTGTGCTAGGTTATAGGATACAAAAATAAAATGATATGGTCCCTGGTTCCTAGCAGCTCAGAATCTAGCAATGAGTAGAAACTTACACAAATGTAAGCAGGGGTGCGTTCCAAAGTGGAGTCTGAACAAAGTACACGGACACCGAGAAGAGTATTAGAGCCAGCCTGGAGTGTCTGGAAAGGACTCTCAGGGGGGCAGCTGCCTTGAGTGGAGGCACAGGTGTAAATAACAGTTTCCCAGACACACACATGGGGAATGTGGATTAAAGGTGATTCTAGAAAGCATGACAGCAGGTGCAAAGGCTCAGAGACACGCAAAAGCATTTTCAGGAAGAAGAGAAATTCACAAACCTGCCTTTACCTTGTTAATATATACTAAAAAGACAGCAATGCCAAGACGGCTTCAGGGCACTTGCATGCCAAACTATGACTTCACCCCAAGGTTTACGGTGAGGCTGCTGCTATTTGACCTACCTTGGACAGGCATGGTTTTATAACTGTGGACCTAAACAGGAAGACTGAAGAAGGAAATGGCTACCCACTCCAGTATTCTTGCCTAGAAAATTCCATGGACAGAGGAGCCTGGTGGGCTACGGTGTTCCCTGGGGTTGCCAACAGTCAGACACGCGAGTATACACACATAAAGGGGAAGACAGGAGTATGTGACAACAGGCAGAGGTCACACTCATGCAACTGAAACTGTAACAGCTGTGAGGACCTTTCTCCAAAGAACTGTAACTCATACAATCCTTTAACTAAAAATTAGAAACTAACCAAAAAAGTTTAATTTAAAATTTTCCCTTAAATATTCAAAAAGAGTAATTGTAGATGGAATCAGGGAGCCTAGGACTATGATATATGTTATAGCTGAATTCAACCTTAGTAAGGAAAGCACTATAAGAAAACAGATGTTAAGGAGGGCTTAAGAAAATAGTAATTGGAACGTTAAGTGTTGGAAATGGAATCATTTCTAGGATAAGACTCACTCAGGATGAGGAGTAATAGAGATGGAAAAAAGGAACATGATACCCGGAAGGAAAGATCAAACCTGCTTGTCTTATGTATCCAAAATGCTTGACCCTGTCTTTGAGAGTGGGAAGTTGCTCCCACTTGGAATGAATACTGCTCATGGATGAATGAGTCTGGTCCATGGTGAGGTCAACATCATTTTCAGTGACTTGTTGCAACATTCATGATTAATGTTGATTTATTACTCGATCATTGTGTTATGTAAATAGGCGGCAGTTTTTGTGTGTGTGTCTTGGTGTGATGCTGATTTAATTGAGTTTGGGGATGGGGGGAGAAGGTGGGAGGTTCCAGGGTTAGGGTTAATACTGTTGGCTTCTTCCTCAGTAGCAAACTCTTCTCAAGATGGATGAAACAGCCAAACTATTATTAGAATTCCACATGGAAAGGAGGAGTTTTTATTATTATAGCAGTGTTATGACAGTAACAGAGAAGGATCCATAAACTAAAGAAAGTTAGTTATAAAGGTTACTATGAATCAAAAACTGCAACAAAGCATACGTGAATTTGCTGACTCCTTAACCAAGTCAGTTTTTATTATTTTACTGAATGGTAAGATTATTTAGTTAAACAGAGATACACAGACACAGACCCCCATACTAGGACACTTCAAATCAGAAGCAAACATAAACATTTTCCAAAATGATTGATGTTTATACCAAACAAAAATGAGAAACCCTGTATTTATTATAAGACTTCTACAGTGAAACTGGAATTGCATCATAAGCAGAAAAATTTACTTAAATCCAAATTGAAGCAGTATTATACTTAAGTATATAGTTCATTACTTAGAAGGTCCTATTGGGAATTTGAAACTCAAAGTGGAAACAACTTTCATATCCCTGAAGAAAACACTCATCTCTAGGATTTGCTTGGTACTAAGAACTACAAGTGATGAGAAAAAGCATCTCTACCCTAGGATTTTAAGATTCTGAATCGATACCTGAGTTTCTAATGACTGAGGAATCTTTACTACCAATCTCCTTTGCCCCTGTGGAGCTGCTGATACGGAGTGTGGGAGGTGAGCAGGACAAAGCCTCTTCAATTGTGATCAGATAGCTGTTCACAGAAAGGTCTTCCCAGAGTTTGCTGTATAGAAAGCACAACCCACACATCATCATTATTCATTCTTCTAGCTTAAGAGGCTTGTTTTTCGCAGATGTGCCCTTCCTGTTTGGCATTTGTAACTGTGGACTGTTGTTCAGTTGAAGAATATGCGTCATCTAAATATAAACTGAGATTTGGAGCTGATTCATGAACACCTTTTGTTAAGTGAAACACAGAAAGGAGTATCGTTGCTCAGAGTGAGGTATGCAGCCCGGCAAAATTTTACTACAGTGTGCCACACCAGGCATAAAAGAGAACAACCAGGGGAATCAAGGGAGCCTTTCTCTCAGGAAGAGTAAAATATGAAGGATAAGAAACATCCTGGAGAAGATTAATAAACAATATGCTGTAGCTTCAATTTTCTTGTGCACACACTCTATATTTCTCTTGAAGCTTTTCCCATAGAGATAGGTGCATTATTTTTAAGGCAACTCTTGGATTTATTCTTTGAAGCAAATTAACCTTCCTCCTACGCTTTGATTCAGACATTCGTTTTAGGGCATGTTGTATCTACCGAGGCAGTAGAAGGAGGGAGTTACTGACTCAGTCAAAATGATAGAAGAGAATCTTGTAATTACAGGGAATATATTCATTCATTTAACATTTACTGAGCACCTATAGTTAGCTAGGCGATGTGTGCAATAAATGTTTGTGTAATTGATCTCTTGCCACTTCCACAGCACATCAAATTTCCTGTGTCAGATGGTTACAATAATATAGGACTCCAGAAAATTTGGTCTGGAAGGTCAGAGTGCAAAAGCTTGTGACTACTAGAAATCATGAATGTGGTAACACCACCACAAGAAATACAATTTTTTTTATCAGGCTGAACATTTGCTCAAAGTTGGCTTATTAGCTACCATCAGACAAAGCGGGATCATTCTAATAAAGAATACATATTCGAGGGGAAGGTCCAGTTGGCTAAGACTCCGAGCTCCCAAAGCATGGGGCCTGGGTTTGATCTCTGGCCAGGGAACTAAATTTGACATGGTATAACTAGAGTTCACATGCTATGAAAGAAAAGACCTGGTACAGCCAAACAAACAAAAACAAGTAAAAAAATTATTTTAAATTTATAAAAAGAACACATATTTTCTCTCTGATGTCTTTTACTGTTTCCACAGTGAATCATTATCATCTAATTTCACATATGCATTTCACCAATGGAGAAGAAGCAAACACTGCCACCTCATTTTCTAACCAATGTTTTGTAGAAATGGTCCAGTTTGGTCAAAGTTCTGGGTCTGATTTTCAGCTACTTCTCAACTCTGTCCTTAGACACCTCGCATCTTTGAACCTCAGTTTCCTCAATTAAAAAAAAAGACTAATATACATGGAATGAGATAATGATTATAAAAGTACTTTTAAAACTGCAAAGCCCTATGAAAATGTATAGTACAGTACGTTAAAAAGGGTAGCTCAAAGCTAAAGGCAGGGAACAAATTTTAGTTAGGTAAAATTTACTTTGTTGAATAGAACTTAATCCTATCTCCCGAATCTTCTGAATGCTATCTTCCTAGATAAAATTTAATTACTGGTTAGTGTCTATAAATCTACCTCAAAATGTAGTGGTTATTCATGTCAAAATGTAAGTATATCTGAGCTGGGTACTAGTCACTTACCCCTTAGTATGACTGAGAAGAGATTAAGAAGTTCATTTTAAAATGGGAAAATGAAGTATGTGAGCATTGCCTGTCTGAAGAAGGTTGAACACTGCTAATAGGAAGTTGAGGTGTTGGAAAACTTGTCCACATTCACTTTAACTGTAATTCTGAAGTCTTTGAAACCACAAGATTTAAAAAAATAATTCATTTAGTTAAACAAAAAAAAATCTACCCCGGGACTTTCCTGGTGGTCCAGTGACTAAGACTCTGTGTTCCCAATGCAGGGGTCCTGGGTTCGATCCCTGGTCAGGGAACTATATCCCACATGCTGGAGCTAAGACCCAGCACGGCCAAATTAATAAATAAAGTAAAATTAAAATAAAATCCCGCCCTGAATGACTGTGAAATCTTTTAGCTTCCTTGTTTTTCCCACTCAGTGTAATTGAGTGTTCATATGCTTTGCTGAAGAATATTAATGGGTTTGATTTTGGGGTGGTTTTACCTAGGCCCTACTGGGGATGTTATGTAGCATATAATATATAAACAAAATCTTAAAAAGTTTAAATTCTGAAAACCATCTGTTCCCAGTGATTTCACTGAACATACACAAATATTTTGCGCCACCCAGCTTACTTTTCACATTATTCTAACCCAGCTGAGTCCTTTTATGAGCTTGCCTATTAGCAAGAGAAATAAGCCAAACTGCACATAAATTAATAGCCCAAGAAGAAATCTAAAGAACACCATTTGCTTCCAAATTGCCCTACATTCACCACTTGTCCCTATTTGTTCTTCCTGCCTTTTCCTTAGACATTCTCAGCTTTCTGTATTCTCTACTGCCTGTGTGTTATAACTGACAGTACTTTTACCTTCTCAACTTTGGTTAATCTCTGGATTCTATTCATTTCTGTCACAGAATCACTCCTAGCATGATTGTGCCTGCCTGGATCGACAGCTTCACAATGACAGTGCCATTAGAGGGCTCATGGGCTTCTAATCCTGATGTAGTGGACAAATAATGTAGTGGACTAATAATCCTGATGTAGTGGTCCTTACAGGGAGCTGCCTGGCCCTGAAGTTCGTTCCCTAACATCACGAATTAGCAGGTATGGTCACTGAAGCAGTCCTTAGTGGCCTAAAGGCTTTGCTTCTCAAAGTGGGATCCCTGGCCACAGTGAACTTCTCCTTGGAGTCTGTGAGAAATGCCGAATCTCAGACTCCAACCCGGACCTGTTCAACCAGAATCTGTATTTCAAAAAGATCTCAAGCTATGTTCATTTACATTAAATCTGTGGAGCTCTGCTCTAGACCCGTGTCCCTACCATGCCTAGCACAATTTGTAGGCTGCTCCCTGTAAAAGTTAATTTCTACTGAGAAGGTTACAAATATTTGGAACTGGAAGCTTAAAGTAAAATAAATTTCTGCATTCAGAAATTTTTGGAAGATTCAGAAATCTTCCAAAAAACAAAAGCCCAGGACCAGATGGCTTCACAGCTGAATTCTACCAAAAATTTAGAGAAGAGCTAACACCTATTCTACTCAAACTCTTCCAGAAAATTGCAGACGAAGGTAAACTTCCAAACTCATTCTATGAGGCCTCCATCACCCTAATTCCAAAACCCGGCAAAGATGCCACAAAAAAAGAAAACTACAAGCCAATATCACTGATGAACTTAGATGCAAAAATCCTCAACAAAATTCTAGCAAATAGAATCCAACAACACATCAAAAAGATCATACATCATGATCAAGTAGGCTTTATCCCAGGGATGCAAGGATTCTTCAATATTCGTAAATCGATCAATGTAATACACCACATTAACAAATTGAAAAATAAAAATCACATGATTATCTCAATAGATGCAGAGAAAGCCTTTGACAAAATTCAACATCCATTTATGATAAAAACCCTCCAAAAAGTAGGAATAGAAGGAACATACCTCAACATAATAAAAGCTATATATGACAAACCCACAGCAAACATTATCCTCAATGGTGAAAAACTGGAAGCATTCCCCCTGAAATCAGGGACAAGACAAGGGTGACCACTCTCACCACTACTATTCAACATAGTTTTGGAAGTTTTGGCCACAGCAATCAGAGCAGATAAAGAAATCAAAGGAATACAGATTGGAAAAGAAGAAGTAAAACTCTCTCTGTTTGCTGATGACATGATCCTCTATATTGAAAACCCTAAAGACTCTACGAGAAAATTACTAGAGCTAATCAGTGAATATAGCAAAGTTTCAGGATACAAAATCAACACACAGAAATCCCTGGCATTCCTATACACTAACAGTGAGAAATCAGAAAGAGAAATTAAGGAAACAATTCCATTCACCATCGAAACAAAAAGAATAAAATACTTAGGAGTATTTCTACCTAAAGAATCAAAAGACTTGTATATAGAAAACTAAAGAACACTGATGAAAGAAATCAAGGAGGACACAAACAGATGGAGAAATGTACCGTGTTCCTGGATTGGAAGAATCAATATAGTGAAAATGAGTATACTACCTAAAGCAATCTACAGATTCAATGCAATTCCTATCAAGCTACCAGAGGTCTTCTTCAAAGAATTAGAACAAATAATTTCTCAATTTGTATGGAAATACAAAAAACCTCGTATAGCCAAAGCAATCTTGAGAAAGAAGAATGGAACTGGCGGAATCAACCTACCTGACTTTAGGCTATACTACAAATCCACAGTCATTAAGACAGTATGGTACTGGCACAAAGACAGAAACATAGATCAATGGAACAGAATAGAAAGCCCAGAGATAAATCCACGCATCTATGGACACCTTATCTTTGACAAAGGAGCCAAGAATATACAATGGAGAAAAGACAACCTCTTTAACAAGTGGTGCTGGGAAAACTGGACAGCCACTTGTAAAAGAATGAAACTAGATCACTTTCTAACACCATACACAAAGATAAACTCAAAATGGATTAAAGATCTAAGCATAAGACCAGAAACTATAAAACTCCTAGAGGATAACATAGGCAAAACACTCTCTGCTATAATCCAAAGCGGGATACTCCATGACCCACCTCCCAGAATATTGGAAATAAAAACACGAATAAACAAATGGGACCTAATTAAAATTAAAAGCTTTTGCACAACAAAGGAAACTATAAGCAAGGTGAAAAGACAGCCTTCAGAATGGGAGAAAATAATAGCCAATGAAGCAACAGACAAACAATTAATCTCAAAAATATACAAACAACTCCTGCAGCTCCATTCTAGAAAAATAAACAACCCAATTAAAAAGTGGGCCAAAGAACTTAACAGACATTTCTCCAAAGAAGGCATAAAAATGGCTAACAAACACATGAAAAGATGCTCAACATCACTCATTATTAGAGAAATGCAAATCAAAACTACAATGAGGTACCACTTTACACCAGTCAGAATGGCTGCCATCCAAAAGTCTACAAGCAATAAATGCTGGAGAGGATGTGGAGAAAAGGGAACCCTCTTACACTGTTGGTGGGAATGCAAACTAGTACAGCCACTATGGAAAACAGTGTGGAGGTTCCTTAAAAAACTGCAAATAGACCTGCCATATGACCCAGCAATCCCACTGCTGGGCATACACACTGAGGAAACCAGAATTGAAAGAGCCACGTGCACCCCAATGTTCATCGCTGCATTGTTTACAATAGCTAAGACATGGAAACAACCTAGATGCCCATCAACTGATGAATGGATAAGAAAGCTGTGGTACATATACACAATGGAATATTACTCAGCATTAAAAAAAATTCATTTGAAGCAATTCTACTCAGATGGACGAAACTGGAGCCCATTATCCAGAGTGAAGTAAGCCAGAAGCAAAAACAACAATACAGTATATTAACACATATATATGGAATTTAGAAAGACAGTAATGAGAACCCAACATGGGAGACAACAAAAGGAACGCAGATGTATAGAATAGACTTGTGGACTTTGTGGATGAGGGTAAGGGTGGGATGATATGGGAGAAGGGCATTGAAGCATGTTAATTGTCATGTGTCTAATCAATCGCCAGCCCAGGATTGATGCTCGGGACTGGTGCAGCGAGATTTCCCGGGGGGGAGGGAGGAGGGAGGGGGGTTCCGGAGGGGAAGCATATGTAAACCCATGGTGATATCATGACAATGTATGGCAAAAACAATAATAAAAAAAAAAAAATCTCAAGCTATGTTCATTTACATTAAATCTGTGGAGCTCTGCTCTAGACCCGTGTCCCTACCATGCCTAGCACAATTTGTAGGCTGCTCCCTGTAAAAGTTAATTTCTACTGAGAAGGTTACAAATATTTGGAACTGGAAGCTTAAAGTAAAATAAATTTCTGCATTAAATTTTACAGGAATTTCTCTCTCGCTGCCTTTGTCTCAGCTTCATCAGGCAAATAAAACCTTTAAGAAAATTCACTTCTTCTTCTAAGAGTCCTTAATTTTTCAATATAAACTACTCTTTTGCTCATTTTTGAACAGGACTTTATTTCTCATGACATTTCACACACTTGTAGTACTTGATGAAGATCAGTAACTAGTTTTTGCCTTTTAATAATCAGGTCCCCAAAACTTTCATGCATATATAACATTTTATCTATTCTTAAGAAAGATTTAAAAACGCATATATACATTCCTCCCTTTCCCCTGCTTTTTAATTATAGTTTCCCTAGAAGTAATTATAACAATTAATTTAAAATAATAATTTATTTTATAAAATTGACTCTTTCCCTGATTTATAAAACACATTAATTAAAAACTCTCACCTTAAAAACAATCAATATAGGGCTTCCCTGGTGGCTCAGTGGTAAAGAATCTGCCTGCTAATGCAGGAGACACTGGTTTGATGTCCCTGATCTGGGAATATCCCACATGCTCCAGAGCAACCAAGTCCGTGCACCACAACTATTGAGACTGTGCTCTAGAGCTTGGGAACTGCAGCCTCTGAAGCCCACGGAACCTTAGAGCCTGAGATCCGCAACAAGAGAAGCCACTGCAGTGAGAAGCCTGAGCACCGCAACTAGAGAAAAGAGCCCTTGGAGAAATGAAGAAACAGCACAGCCAAAAATAAATAAATAAAGATTTTAAAAAATCAACATAGGGACTTTCCTGGTGGTCCAGTAGCTAATGTCCCATGCTTCCAATGCAGGGAGGGAGCTCAGGTTCAATCCTTAGTCATGAAACTAGATCCCAACATGCCACAACTAAAGATCCTGGGTGCCTCAACTAAGACTTGGTGCAGTCAAATAAATATTTAAAGTAAAAATAAGATATTTTCTCACAACCATTAGTTTTTAAATCCCTAAATATACTTTTTTTCTCAACACTTACTCCAGACCCTTTTGCTAAATCACAGGATGCTGCCAAGATGGCATATTTCGTAAGCAAGTCATCAAGTCCCAATTCATCACCTGTTCATTTTAATTTATGGATTCAATCTTGGGTTGGTGATGTGGAAGCACAGAGGTACAAAAGCTCCAGTGCCTTCCCTCATGGAACTGAGTGTGCAGCATGCACTAAAATGATGGTATTATGAAGAGAATATAATTATTGAGTAAAAGCATAAGCAGGCCACCAGGAGACTTTGGAGAAGGTCTGAGTATGGGGGTGAGCACAGAGAAAGCCTTTACTAAATATGAACTTTTACCACACAAATTCTTGCTTTAAAAAAAAAGAAATGCAATTAGATGCTTAACAGAAAAAATTTATAGTCATTTTACTCTCTGAAATAACTGTAAAAAACAAAGAGTAAATAAATGTGACTGACAAAGAATGAATAGGAACCTGGTTTTCCATCTGGTTATAGGATATGTTTGCATGTCCTCCTCACTTCTGTTTCCCTGTACACATCTCCTTCTCTCTGACTAGTTTAGTTGGTGCTTATCTTTACTGCACCCATGTGTCTCTGCCCAAGCTGAGTGTGACTAGCAATTTAGCACTGCTCACCTGATCTGGTCATTTCACTTTCCCATGAATTTTTTTCCCCTTCAATATTTCCTCTTTTGGGACTTCCCTGGTGGTCCAGTGGCTAAGATTCCACACTTCCACTGCAGACGGCCTGGGTTTGATCCCTGGTCAGTTCAGTTCAGTTCAGTCGCTCAGTCGTGTCCGACTCTTTGCAACCCCATGAACCGCAGCACGCCAGGCCTCCCTGTCCATCACCAACTCCCGGAGTGCACCCAAACCCATGTCCATCGAGTTGGTGATGCCATCCAGCCGTCTTATCCTCTGTCTTCCCCTTCTCCTTCTGCCCCCAATCCTTCCCAGCATCAGAGTCTTTTCCAATGAGTCAACTCTTCACATGAGTTGGCCAAAGTATTGGAGTTTCAGCTTAAACATCAGTCCTTCCAATGAACACTCAGGACTTCTCTCCTTTAGCATGGACTGGTTGGATCTCCTTGCAGTCCAAGGGACTCTCAAGAGTCTTCTCCAACACCACAGTTCAAAAGCATCAATACTTTGGCGCTCAGCTTTCTTCACAGTCCAACTATAACATCCATACATGACTACTGGAAAAACCATAGCCTTGACTAGACGGACCTTTGTTGGCAAAGTAATGTCTCTGCTTTTCAATATGTTATCTAGGTTGGTCATAACTTTCCTTCTAAGGAGTAAGCATCTTTAATTTCATGGTTGCAATCACCATCTGCATTGATTTTGGAGCCCAGAAAAATAAAGTCTGGCACTGTTTCCCCATCTATTTCCCATGAAGTGATGGGACCAGATGCCATGATCTTAGTTTTTCTGAATGTTGAGCTTTAAGCCCATTTTTTCACTCTCCTCTTTCACTTTGATGAAGAGGCTTTTTTTAGTTCCTCTTCACTTTCTGCCATAAGGGTGGTGCCATATGCATTTCTGAGGTTATTGATATTTTCCCAGCAAAGTTGATTCCAGCTTGTGCTTCTTCCAGCCCAGCATTTCTCATGATGTTAGTCTGCATATCAGTTAAATAAGTAGGGTGACAATATACAGCCTTGACATACTCCTTTTCCTATTTGAAACCAGTCTGTTGTTCCATGCCCAGTTCTAACTGTTGCTTCCTGACCTGCAAATAGGTTTCTCAAGAGACAGGTCAGGTGGTCTGGTATCCCCATCTCTTTAAGAATTTTCTACAGTTTATAGTGATCCACACAGTCAAAGGCTTTGGCACAGTCAATAAAGCAGAAATAGATGTTTTTCTGGAACTCTCTATTAATAGATCCCACAGGCTGCAACCAGAAGATTGGGAGTGCCTCAGCCAAGACTTTGTGCAGCCAAATAAATGATAAATATTTTTTAAAATTTCCTCTCTTCTTTGAGAGAAAGTTTTAGCTTTTTGCTTCATGTCAGTAAGTCTAATAAAGTCAGAATTGTGGAGGGAGATGAAATTTAAGCCCAGAAGATTAGCTGCCTATAATATAGCAGTTTTAATAAAAGATGTAGTATAGAAGAAATTTTATGGAGTGTTAATCTAATTCACTGTTTCACTTCTTCTCTGATTGCAATTAATCCTCCTATTACTGCGATTTACCTATTTTTACAGATCACTAGAAGTTTTACTGTTGGTATTTTTATCTTATTAAAAATTTTATTCAATTTATTTAAACCAAAAAATAAGTTCACCCATTTCTCCTACCCTATCCCTAACTTTTCCCATGCTTTACCTCTGTCTCATGCAACCACCAATCTGTTCTATCACATAGCTTGCTTTTTTTTGTTTTTTAGGTTTCCACGTATAAGAGAGATCATAACAGTGTTTATCTTTCACTGTTTGACTTATTTCACTTACTCTTATTTTTTATTTTTATTATTTGGCTGCACCACATGGTTTGTAGACTCTCAGGTCCTTGACCAGGGACTGAACCCAGGCCATGGTAGTGAAAGCCCTGAATCCCAATCTCTAGGCCACCAGGGAATTCCTGTACACTTGTTTTTAAATAATTTTTCCACTTACTTTTTTATAATGAAAAGATAATAAATCCAACAACCTCTTTTAACCCTCTGGCCAAAGTATTCTCCTCAAATCCAAAGCCTATGTACTTGCTATTTTTTCTGTTTTTGTCTTCTATTTTGTGCCTATATTCTCCAAAAGGAGAGAGAAAAGAACTGTTAAGTAGTTCCTTTATTTCCTTGACACCAAATATCCCAACAGCTGACCAGCCCAATGGCTTTCCTGACTAGCTTGAGCAGTTGGGACCCATGAGGACACAGCCTTCTGCCAACCAGGGGACTTCCTCCTGGCCTCTCTGCTGCATTTGGAAGGCAGAGGCTCCTTGTAGCATAGTGCCAGTGCTGGTCTTCAAAGATGGGGCTTCTGACTTTCAAAAGGGAAGAAGATGAAAAGAAAGGAAGTGCAGGCGTGGGAGGACTCTCAAGACCCACAGGACGAGGCCAAAGGCCATTGACCTATGACAACTTCAAATAGGGCAGTTATGAAAATAAGATTTTTCACAGTCTTTCATAGTTGCTAAAGACCTATGATACTTGCTACATTATCATATAAAGCAACACAATAGCTTTACTCACCAGAATAGTAACTCACCTTTGCCCCTCTAGCAGGAATCAAGGAATTAGGAAGCCTGACTTCTGGCTTAATATGTGCCATTGCCTGGTCAACATTAACTTCCCTGTCCATTCCTCTTGTTTCTATCTTTTATTATATACAAGCGATGACTCCTGAGGATATACTTAGATGGCTTTTTTAACCCCAGGTCAAAGTATGCTCTTCAAACCCAATGCAATATACTATGCTTGACAGTGAAGTATGAAAATGAGGTAATAGAAGGGAAGCAGAACACTTCACCAGTGAGACTCAGTGATGCGGCTTCATTTATCACGGAATTCTTGAATGACTGGTATTCATACAGCATCTTGTTTTTACTAGTCACAGAAAAATAGACCCATTAAAATATTTGTTGAGACTAATTCTAAAATTCAGTTGTTTATATGACTCAAGAAAATACATTTACAAAACTGTAAAGTAAAATACCTAAATCACTCCATTTTAAATACTTCAAATGAAAACATATTTGGGAATGTAAAATGTATATTTCCACAAAGCATCAGCAATCCAAAGTGTAAACTGTGTAACTAGAAATTGGGGGTTCAAAATAAAACAGATCCTCACCAAAAACTCAACCTATTTGTTTTTGGCTGTGCAGTATAATTACATATTTATACATTTCAGAATCGCCTGACAATTGAACATTCAGAGCAGAAGCACAGAAACCAAACCGGAGCTAATACAGAGTTCCTTTCTCCTTGTAGAAAAGCTTGCCCGGTCAGGCAGTGTGGGAAATTTTACAAGGCTCACACTCTCTTCTTATTCTAAGGAGAAGTAAATGGCTTTAGTGCCCTTGGGCATTCTTTGGGAAGAGTGTGGTCACAGACTTTCAAAAAGTGGGCTTTTTCACCATGAACTTTTCTGTTAATCCTCTTCCAGTCTGTAAATACATGACTCCCTCTATTTCCTCAGAATAAATGCTGAGTTAAAAGCTGTTTAAGGAGAGGTGCTTCAGTCATATAAAGAAAAACAAAACAAAACAACAGTAAACCAAAAAATTACATAAGACCCTCAGTAAACATAGTGAGGTTGTGGGGCTCCTAGACAAGTCACTAAACCTTTCTGCATCTCAGTTGCTCCAACCATGAAATGGTGATAACAACACATGTCCTTCTATCTCACAAATAATTCTCTTATAGGATACTGCTTGCCTGAGGGACCAAGAGATCTGAAAGGAAAAAGGAGGGCCCTTCCAAAATGAATGCTTGTGTGTTCACTCATTCTACAAACACCTATTATATTGAGGGCCTTGGACAGTTCTGGGGACATAGCAGTGAGATGATTCCCTAGACTCTAGCTGAGCAAAGTGGAGACAAGGCAGAATGTCCTTTGGCCTGGCCTGTATGAACCTGTGCCTGATTCCTCGGGGAAGAGGTCATGATTCAAAAGTAACTATGATTGTCTGAAAAGTATCACAATGGTCAGTGGGAACCTTATAGGATTCATATGACAGAGTACGACTTCCAAGTTCAGGGGCATTAGTGTTTCACCCATGGCAGAGACATCAGCTCTCAACTGGGCCTTTGGGGCTTTCTGGATCCTCCTCACCTATGGCCATATGAGCTGGAGCAAGAGAGGAGGTGTTTTAGTTTGGGTTGCTCCCACAAACACCGTAGACTAGGTGACTTAAACAACAGACATTTATCTCTCACAGTTCTGGAGACTGAAAGTCTAAGATCAAGGCGTAAGCAGATTTGGTTCCTGACACTGACCTTTTTCCTGGCTCGCAGACTACTTCTTCACTGAGTTCTCACATGTGGAGGTGACAGAGAGGGAGAACTGGTCTCTCTTCCTCTTCTTCTAAGGGTACCACTCCCATCATGGGGGTCTGGCCCTCAAGGCATCACCTAAAATTAAGGCATCATTTTAATTACCTCCTAAAGGCCTCGTCTCCAAATACCATCACACTGGTGATTAGAGCTTCAGCATATGGATTTTGGGAAGACTTTAGTCCATAGCAGAAGGGAAACTGTAGGTGACCCTCAGAGCTAAGAGCTTGTGAGAGCCTCTTGGGAACTCCCAGAAATCACCGTGGGTGAACTTTCCAGCAAGGGCTAGTGGCACCAAAATAATGGATGAGCTCAAAACTGGAGAAATACTATTTCGGCTGTTATGGTGACTAACAAGTATTACTACTGCTAGTACCTCTGATACTACCGCTACCACTATTACTAGTGCTACTACAATTATTACTGTTATTGTTTTCTCGTTAGGGACAGGGAGATTCATTCTCTATAGCAGAGATCCACCACTGTGGGCAATAAGAGAGCCAAAAATCAAGCTAATGTATAAGAAATCGAATTCTATCATTGGAAATGATACATCAAATGCAGTACTTTCATAGTTGATATTCTTAATTGTGATCTTTTAAAAAAAATAACAAACCATTACTCTTAAAAGAGACAAAATTAATCTTTGATTTTTCCTGTTTATCCTTTTTTGGTATATTTACCACAACATACATTTTTATCTATGTAAAGAACATTGCTTCAGTCTATTTTTTGGTATGAGTGTAAATGGCTCTCTATAAAATCTGGAGAGTATCACTGATATGATTTGGCCATGAAATTCTCTTGGTGGGTGTGGTTTGAGGAGTAATTTGAACTCATGCCTCTGTAGAGGAAAGGAGAGAGATGCTGTTTATAGGTAAAGTTGTATGAGACACAATGATGACCATACAGAAGTGCAGAAATTTTTGATAACAAGCTGTGCTTGGAATTCAGACATTTTTAAGAAGGAAAAATCAGTATTTATTATCCAGATACCAAATCACAGTGATTCCCTCATAACTGCCTGTACAAAAAAATTTTTTTTTAATTTATTTATTTGGCTGTGCTGGGTCTTAGTTGCAGCATGTGAGATCTAGTCCCCTGACCAGGGATTGAACCCAGGTCCTTTGCATTCAAAGTGCAGTCTTAGCCACTGGACCACCAGGGAAACTCCTGTCTCTTAAATGTTAAGTAATTACACTTTTCACAAACCCATATTTTGTAAAATCATTGTTGTTGGATTACATGCAGCCAGATGTACCTCTAATTGATATTGTCTGCACCAAGGCATGACCATATTCCTGCAGTGCTGTTAAGGCTTTTATCATATCATATTGGAACCAGGGATTTTACTGCTTATCTCTTCCATTGGACAGGGAACTCCTCGAATCCAAAGATTATCAATACTTCATCTCTGGCAACCTAGCACCTCCTGGCAAAAAGCTGGAGTTATAAAAACGTTGGGTGAATGAATGTTCATTTACATGTTCTATTACCACATATATTCTATTGTATCTCACTGCAATCAATGCGTTCTGAATGAGTAATACTTAAGAGATAAAACAGATGTGGTATCAATCCTCAGAAAATTTAAGAAAACTGAAATCATATCAAGCATCTTTTCTGACCACAATGCTATAAGATTAGAAATCAATTTCAGGAAAAAAAAACTGTAAAAAACCAAAAACACGTGGAGGCTAAACAATACTGAATAATCAGTGGATCACTGAAGAAATCAAAGAAGAAATTAAAAAATACCTAGAGACAAATGACAATAAAAACATGATTATCCAAAACCAATGGGATGCAGCAAAGCAATTCTAACATGGAAGTTTATAGCAATACAATCCTCCCTCAAGAAACAAGAAAAATCTCAAATAAACAACCTCTGTTTATACCTAAAGCAACTAGAGAAAGAAGAACAAACAAAACCCAGAGAGACCCAGAGTAGTCAAAGCAACCTTGAAAAAAAACAGCGGAGCTGGAGGAATCAGGTTCCCTGACTTCAGACTATACTACAAAGCTATAGTCATCAAAATGGTATGGTACTGGCACAAAAGCAGAAATACAGATCAGTAAAATAGGACAGAGATAAACCCATGTACCTATAGTCACCTAATCTGTGACAAAGGAGGCAAGAATATACAATGGAGAAAAGACAGTCTCTTCAACAAGCAATGCTGGGAAAACTGGACAGCTACATGTAAAAGAATGAACACACGCTAACACCATACACAAAAATAAACTCAAAATGGATTAAAAAGCTAAATGTAAGGCCCAGCACTATAAAATTCTTAGAGGAAAATATAGGCAGAGTACTCTCTGACATAAATAGCAGCAAAGTCTTATTTGATTTATTTCCTAGAATAATTAAAGTAAAAACAAAAGTAAACAAATGGGACCTAATTAAATTTAAAAACTGCACAGCAGAGGAAACCATCAATGAAACAGTCCTCACAATAAGATAAAATATTTGCAAATGAAGGAACTGACAATGGATTAATCTCTAAAATATGCAAACAGCTTATGCACTTCAATGCCAAAATACAAAAAACTAAAGCTCAATTGAAAAAATGGGCTGAAGATCTAAATAGACATTTCTCCAAGGAAGATATACAGATGACTAAAAAGCACATGAAAAGATGCTCACCATCACTAGTTATCAGACAAATGCAAATAAAAACTACAGTGAGGTACCACTCCGTGTCAGTCAGAATGGCCATCATCAAAATGTCTATAAACAACAAATGCTGGAGATGGTGTGGAGAAAATGGAATCCTTCTACACTGTCAGCAGAAACGTAAAATGGTATAGTTACTATGGAGACAGTATGGAAGTTCCTTAAAAAAACTAAAAATAGAGCTATCATATGATCCAGCAATCCCATTCCTCCATGTATCCAGAGAGAACCATAATTTTAAAAGATACATGCACCCCAATGTTCACTGTAGCACTATACACAATAGCCAGGACATGAAAGCAACCTAAGCAACCTAAATGTTGATCTATAGAAGAATGGATAAAGAAGATATGGTACATATACACAATGGAATATTATTCAGCCACAAAAAAGAACAAAATATGCTGTTTGTAGAAACATGAATGGACCTAGAGCTTGCCATACAGAGTGAAGCAGGACAAATATCATATGATATCACTTATATATGGAATCTAAAAAAATAACTATAGATGAATTTATCCTCAAAACAGAAACAGAGTTACAGATGTAGAAAATAAACTTATGGTTTTCAGTGAGTAAAGGTGGGGGAGGGATAAATTGGAAGACTGGGGTTGACATATACATATATAAAGTAGTTACCTAATAAGAACTATTATACCTAATGAGAACTAATATACTAAGATACCTAATATAGCACAGGAAACTCTAATCAGTACTCCATTAATATAATGACCTGTATGGAAAGAGAATGTAAAAATGAGAGGATATATGAATTTCTATAACAGATTCACTTTGCTATACATTTGAAAGTAACACAACATTGTAAATAAATTATACCTCAATAAAAATAAAAAAAGATCTGGGGATTCACTGATGTGGAGAGAAAGAGAGATCGATTGATCTAGGATGACTCCCAAGTGTGTATATTAAACAATTATTAATGTATTACATGGCAATCATCTAAATAAAATACATGAGGTGAGTAGTATTTTGGGGAAAAAACAATGGAACTTATCATTCTCATTGACAGTTAAGTGAGGATTAGAGAATCAAAGATCAAACAATCAAAAAGTGATAGAGCGAGGATTCAAACCCAGGCAGCTGCACAATTGTCCTGACATCCATTATTGAAACATTTCTTAACCTTAGGCCCTGCCTTCCTGCCTGGGAGGAGCCATGCATTTCAGCCAATGTATCACTATCGGAAAGACTAGAAATCTGTCCTTTAACACTGTGAGCATTTATGAACACAATTAGAAGGTACACTCAGGACACATCCAGGCACATCAGTATCATTTGTGTTAGGTCTTTTAACATATCAACTCTTTTCTCCAAAGAAAACATATTGAGAAATTATTCCTAAGTGTATAAATAAAGAAAGCTGTATTTCCAGGCTGAAATATCCCCTGTGTGTGTGTGTATACTCCTGTTGCTCAATTTTCATTTATACCATCAAATTTTCTTAATTAATTTTATGGGAGAGGATTTCACATTACAGGCTAAGAAGTTCCTATGGAGCTCCTCAAACTAAAGGCAACCCAAAGAATTTTATCAGCAATATTCATCATTTTATTGTTTTTATCTGTAAACTAAGAATGTTACTTAATTCTTAATGAGCTTATACATTTAATATGCTCAGAACAGTGCCTGGCACATAGTAGAAACTTTATAAATATTAGTTATTATAATTGACAATAGTATTTATTCCCACTCTCCATAGCTATTTTTTGAATCTACTCACAGGATTTTGAACTCAAAATCGTTCTGTGTTTAAAAATACCTTTTTCAGGAAAATAAAGGTTCAAAATAATCATTTTTAAAACTGACAATAGGGAAAGAAGTTTTAAAATTATTAACACTGAATTGAAAAAATGCTTTTTTCTCACCATGTTTAAGGTAAATTTTCTTCCATAAGAAATCAAAATTTCAGGCATAAGCCAACTGCATGCCATAATTGAATAAAATTAACTTCAAATTTTATATGTAACAATGTACATTTCTTTAACAGGCTGTGACTCAAATATTTGCTTGAACAATTGAAAACTTCATAAAATCTTGTATTTAAGATATCACTTTTTAATATCCTTGCATTAAAATGAACATGATGACTTTTTAATATTACTAGAAAGCACCCTATCCCCAGTTGTAAAGATATATTTCTTGTGTGATTTTATTATATGCTTAATAACAGTACCTGTGAGCTCAGGTTTCTTTTGAATAAAATTGATTGGAAACAATATCTACCCTAAAGCATCTTTAATGTCATTATAGATGGGTAGGAGTAAATTAAGCGGTATTTAGGCACCAAAGTCTTTAATTTCATTGCATTCGAGTAGGAGTTAGACATTATGAGGTCCAATTAAAAAAGTCGCTAATGTTTTTACATCTGAGTAGGAGTAAATTAAACAAAATCACTCTTGAGCTGCTAATATCATTTTAATTGAATGTCATTCAGTTTCTAACTGCTGTTACAACACTACCGATAATGAGCTATTTCTAAAAGCATCTGAGACTCCAGGGCTGTGGCTGTTGAAAATAAAGTTACAGGTTAGGAGATGACAGGGTGAGCACTGGGATGTGGAAAAAGAAGCTAGCAACGTGATGAGAGAGGTGACATCCAGTTTGGTGACATGACCTTCAGGTATTAAAACTACTGGATCAAAGAACCTGAGAACCTGCTGGCTGCAAGTTGGGTTGTTATTCCTAGGGGACCAGCATTAGAAAACTACATCTTCCTTGATGATAAGATTATTATAGACTCTGAAAGCTAAAGCACTAATCCCATTTATTTAGCCACTATGAATTATTCATTGAGTTTGATTCAAAGGAGAATTTGAAGTTGAAACAATCGTCAGGAAAGACAGTCCAAAAAAACCATAACTTTAAGGCAGTCAAAGAAATGCAAGCCTTAAATAAAGTTTCTTCTGTACTTGAGGTTATTATTTGAGACTATGAAAGACTTTAACAGTTGGAAGAGGGAAAAATTTTAAAGGAAATTCAGTTTGGTAAATAAGTCATTTAGCATTATTACTATTATTATCTACATTAAAGTTTATAATGTGTTGACTGGGGAATTAAAAGATTTATGAAGAAAAAAGATTTATTAATGAAAATTGCTATTAATCTTTTATAAAATTTTTAAATTATCAAAGAATGCTTACATACATTGTATTTTTACATACATTTATACACTTAAACATGCATTTATATATGTTTAAAAGTCAAAAGCTTATAACATGAAACACCTGTTCCCTACCCCCCTCTATTCAAAATAATGATTTTTCACTTGGTTATTTCTTTCACCATTTTCTTTCATATTTCTAAATATTAACCTTAGAGTGCTGTTTCATCTTCAAAGTTAGAAATGGGCTACTGACTTTAAATCATGCAAGATGAGGAATTCACACTCTGACTTCTCTACACTCCTCTTCCTAATATATAAAAGAGTTTTCTCTTTTTATGAATTAATTTATTTTAACTGGAGGCTGTACACCAATGGCTGATTCATGTCAATGCATGGCAAAAACCACTATAATATTGTAAAGTAAAAGAGTTTTCTTAATCCATATTTGGTGCTTGATTTTTGTAACAATGTAAATAATACATGTAGTATAATAATTTTGCATTTCCTTTTTAAATACAATTTTACTATTCCTGGAATGAATAACAGCCTTTAAAATTCATGCTTAGTTTTCCAAGAATCTCTTATTAGTTACTTTAATAGAACTATCCATTCTTCCTCTCTTCACAATAGCAAAATTAACAGAGTTTTTAGCTGGTGATATTGCTGCTGATATTAGAAATAAACTCTGGATTTTCCAGCTTTCCTTATTGAGAGAACATATGCTTCATTCTGACTAGTAGGCTGTAAATGGACATGCTACATAACATCTGGGGACTTTTGTGTTCTTTGCCCCTTTTTGGAAACTTCCTCCATTCTGTTACCTAAAACAAGAATGCCAATATGAACTATGAGGATGAGCCCCTGCCAAGGGATACCAAGAGTGGAAGGCCACTGAGGATAATTATAGAGTGGCTGGCTTTTAATACTTCAAGATTTTTCAGTGTGAGGAAAATGTTTATCTAGTGTAATTCCTTCACTTAATTCTTTGCAATTTTTTTACCAAGACAGAATTCATATAAAATTCAACATTTTAATGTTAAATCCAGTAGTTTTTAGTATACTTACAAGGTTATGAAGACTCTTCACTAATGAATTCTGGATCATTTCCATCATCCGCAAATGAAACCCCATGCCTATTAGCAGGCCTTCCCAATCTTCTAGCCTCCAGTCCCTGGCAAACACTTAATTTGCTTTCTGTCTCTATGGATTGACTGATTCTGCACATTTCATACCAATGGAACCATACAATATTTGCCCTTTTGTGCCTGGATTCTTTCATAGCATAGTGTTTTCAAGGTTCATCCATGTTGCATGTATCACTACTTTCTTTCCATGACTGAGTAGTATTCCATTATGGGGATAAATGTCGTCTATCCAGCAGCAGAGATTTGTATTTATTCCCTTTTTTGCTATTATAAATAATTCAGATATGAACATTGATATATGTGCTTATCTGTGAACATATGTTTCAGTTCTCTCAAGTATATACCTAGGGGTGGAACTGCTGCCTTATTTGATAAATTTATGTTTAACTTTTTGAGAGACTTTCAAACTGCTTTTTACAGTAGCTGAACAACTTTATACTCTCATTGCAATGTTTGAGAATTTCATCTAATGAATTTTTCATTTCAGGTAGTGTAATTTTCAACTCTAGAATTTTTGTTTCCTTTTAAATAACTTCTACCTCTTTATTAATATTCTCCATTATGTTAGGTATCATTCTAAAGAACTATCTTTCCTTGAGTTCTTTAAATATGAGTCCCTTTAGCCTTTCACATATACTTAAAATAGGTGATTTAAAGTCTTTGTTTAGTACATCCAATGTTTGAGTTTTCTCAGAGATAGTTTGATTACCTTTTTTTGTTTGTTTAGAATCATATTTCTTTCTCTTTTAAAATATTTATGAATTTAATTTGGCTGCACTGGGTCTTTGTTGCAGCATGTCTAGTTCCTTGGAACTAGAACTGGGTCTAGTTCCCTGACCAGGGATGGAACCCTGCATTGGCAGAGCGGAGTCTTAGCCACTGTATTACCAGGGAAGTCCCCTAGGGCCATATTTCTTGTTTCTTTGAATGCCTTGTACATATATATATATACATATATACATATATGTATATATATACATATATATATATCTACGTATATATATATCTGTCCTAAAGGAGATCAGTCCTGAATGTTCATTGAAAGCACTGATGCTGATGCTAAAACTCCAATACTTTGGCCACCTGATGCAAAGAACTGACTCATTTGAAAAGTCCCTAATGCTGGGAAAGACTGAAGGCTGAAGGAGAAGTGGACGACAGAGGATGAGAAGGTTGGATGGCATCACCAACTCAATGGACATGAGTTTGGGTAAATTCTGGGAGTTGGTGATGGACAGGGAGGCCTGGTGTGCTGCAGTCCATGGGGTCACAAACAGTTGGACATGACTGAGTGACTGAACTGAACTGATATATATACATATGTTAATGAAAACTAGAAATTGAATACTTTCTAGAGTGGCAACTCTAGAAATCATCTTCTGCTTCCTTCTGAAGATCTTTTGCTGCTGCTTATAGTTGTTTGTTTAGTGACTTTACCAAACCAATTTTATAAAGTCTATATTCTTTGCCATGTGAAGTCACTGTAATGTTTGTTCCATTAGATTGAAAGTGAAGTCAAAGTGTTAGTTGCTCAGTCGTGTCCGACTCTTTGCGACGTCCATGGACTGTAGCCCACCAGCCTCCTCTGTCTATGGAATTTTCCAGGCAAGAATACTGGAGTGGGTAGCCATTTCCTTCTCTGGGGGATCCTTCCTGACCCATGGATCGAACCAGGGTCTCTTGCATTTCAGGGAGAGTCTTTATTGTCTGAGCCATCAGGGAAGCCCTCCATTAGATTAGTGGTTGGTTAACAACTAGAGTTTTTCTTAAGTGCTTAGAATTGAAAATTCTCTCAGTCCTCTCAAGGGCTCAGTGTATGTGTGTTATGGCATGCCTTCAGCATTCAGCCAGGTAATTTACAACTCTGCCTTAGCCTTTACTTCTTGTTTGTCTAGAAGCTTGAGCTCAGCGAGAGGTAAGAGCTTAGGGCTTTCTCTGGTCTTTTCCTGAGCATGTAGATAGCCCTGTTATACACATAACCTTCTAGATTTCCAGAAATATTTTGGAGCTTTTCAAAGCTCTTATGAAAATCTCATTCCCCAGCATTTACTCCTAAGATTTTTGGGTAATCTACTGTTTGTGCTATTATTCATTGCCTCAGGTAAGCAATAACAAAAACATATGTCTATAAATGTTTTAGACAAATGCCCCCTGAGTAGCAGCTTTAGCACTGAGTTTCCAATCAGGCAAAATGAAGCTAAGCCTTTGAGTGAGTTTCCCAGGAAGCCACCAGACCAGACCAAGGACAATTCTTCATAAGTGAAGACTGTTTGCTGCTTATGTTAATGGGAACATGGGCTATTATTTGCAAGGCTACTACTGAGTTAGGGAGTGGTGTGTGGATTTAAAGTAAGTTAAAATACCACAGGGTATTCTTTGGCAGTCCAGGGGTTAAAATTCAGTGATTTCACTACCATGGGCCCAGGTTTAATTTCTGGTCAGGGAACTAAGATCCTCCAAGCTGCATGACATAGACAAAAAAACTAATAATAATAACTTAAAAAATTATTATGCCACAAAGCTCACTCTGATTGCCAAGATTCAGTTGTTTTTCTTGAAAATCAGAAGGTTCCCGCATGCCTCCTCCCAGTCAATTCCTCTCCTTCCACCCAGAATCAATTGCTGCTCTGACTTATAAAACCAGAAGTTAATTTTGCCTCTTCTAAAAATTGACATAACTGGAATCATATCAAGCACATTTTAAAACTTAAGCATTTTATTTTAAGATTCACAAGCAGTTCTACGAAATAATAAAAGTGACCTTGTTCTGACAAAACATGGTCCACTGGAGAAGGGAATGGAAAACCACCTCAGTATTCTTGCCTTGAGAACCCCATGAACAATATGAAAAGGCAAAAAGATACGACACTGAAAGATGAATCCTCTAGGTTGGTAGTTGCCCAATATGCTACTGGAGATGAGTGGAGAAATAACTCCAGAAGAATGAAGCAAAGGAGCCAAAGTAAAAACAACGCCCAGATGCGGATATGACTTGGTGATGGAAATGAAGTCTGGTGCTGTAAAAAACGATATTGCATAGGAACCTGGAATGTTAGGTCCATAAAACAAGGTAAATTGGAAGTGGTCAAACAGGAAATGGCAAGTATGAACATCGACATTTAAGGAATCAGTGAACTAAAATGGACCTGAATGGGAGAATTTAACTCAGATGACCATTATATCTACTACTGTGGGCAAGAATCCCTTATAAGAAATGGAGTAGCCCTCATAGTCAACAAAAGAGTCCGAAATGCAGTACTTGGGTGCAATCTCAAAAACAAGAGAATGATCTCTGTTCAATTCCCAAGGTAAATCATTCAATATCACAGTAATCCAAGCCTATGCCCCAACCACTAATGCTGAAGAAGCTAAAGTTGAATGGTTCTATGAAGACCTACAAGAATTTCTAGAACTAATACCAAAAAAAGATGTCTTTTTCATCATAGGAGACTAGAATGCAAAAGTAGGAAGTCAAGAGATACCAGGAGTAACAGGCAAGTTTGGCCTTGGAGTACAAAACAAAGCAGGGCAAAGGCTAGCAGAGTTTTGCCAAGAGAATGCATTGGTCATAGCAAGCACCCTCTTCTAACAACACAAGAGATGACTCTACACATGGACATCGCCAGATGGTCAATGCTGAAATCAGATTGATTTTATTCTCTGCAGCCAAAGATGGAGAAGCTCTACACAGTCAGCAAAAACAAGACCAGGAGCTGACTGTGGCACATACCATGAACTCTTTATTGCCAAATTCAGACTGAAATTGAAGAAAATGGGGGAAAACCACTAGACCATTCACGTACGAATGACCTAAATCAAATCCTTTATGACTATATAGTGGAAGTGACAAATAGATACAAGAGATCAGATCTGATAGAGTGTCTGAAGAACTATGGATGGAGGTTCATAACGTTGTACAGAAGGCAGTGATCAAGACCATCCCCAAGAAAAATAAATGTAAAAAGGCAAAATAGTTTTCTGAGGAGGCCTCACAAATAGCTGAGAAAAGAAGAGAAGCGGAAGGCAAAGGAGAAACAAAAGATATATCCATCTGAATGAAGAGTTCTAAAGAATATCAAGGAGAGATAAGAAAGCCTTCCTCAGTGATCAATGCAAAGAAATAGAGGAAAACAATAGAATGGGAAAGACTAGAGATCTCTTCAAGAAAATTAGAGATATCATGGGAACATTTCATGCAAAGATCACACAATAAAGGACAGAAATGGTATGGACCTAACAGAAGCAGAAGATACTAAGAAGAGGTGAAAAAAATACCTAGAAGAACTATACAAAAAAGATCTCCATGACCCAGATAACCATTATGGTGTGATCACTCACCTAGAGCCAGACATCCAGGAGTCTGAAGTCAAGTGGTCCTTAGGGAGCATCACTACAAACAAAGCTAGTGGAGGTGATAGAATTCCAGTTGACCTATTTCAAATCTTAGATGATGCTTTTAAAGTTTTGCACTCAATATGCCAGCAAATTTGGAAAACTCAGCAATGGCCACAGGGCTGGAAAAGGTCAGTTTTCATTCCAAACCCAAAGAAAGGCAATGCCAAAGAATGTTCAAATTACCACATAATTGCACTCATCCCACACACTACCAAGCTAAGGCTCAAAATTCTCCAAGTTAGGCTTCAACAATGTGTGAACCGAGAATTTCCACATGTTCAAGCTGCATTTAGAAAAGGCAGAGGAACCAGAGATCAAATTGCCAACATCTGATGGATCATAGAAAAAGAGAGTTCCAAAAAATCATATACTTCTGCTTTATTGACTATGCCAAAGCCTTTGACAGTGTGGATCACAACAAACTGTGGAAAATTCTTAGAGATGGGAACACCAGATCATCTTACCTGCCTCCCGGGAAATCTATATGCAGGTCAAGAAGCAACAGTCAGAACTGGACCATGGAACAACAGACTGGTTCCAAACAGGGAAGAAGTACTTCAAGGTTATATACTGTCATCCTGCTTATTTAACTTATATGCAGAGTGAAAGTGAAAGTCACTCAGTGGTGTCCGACTCTTTTGTGACCCCATGGATTATAGAGTCCATGGAGTTCTCTAGGCCAGAATATTGGAGTGGGTAGCCTTTCCCTTTCATGTAACATCTTGTAAAACTATAGTATAACAGTTTATACTATTTATACTATACTATTTTATAGTTAAACTATAATATCACAAAAAATATAATGATATGGATCTAGTCAAGATATAAAACACTCCTATAACCACAGGAATCTCTCATGTTGTCTTTTTATGGGTACATCCACCTCCCTTCTGCCCCTTCCCCATTTTTAACCTCTGAAAACAATTGTTTTTCTCCATCACTATAATTTTGTCATTTCAAGAATGTTGTATAAAATGAAAACATACTTGATGTAACCTTTCAGGGTTGACTGTTTTATTCACAAAGGATAATTCTCTGGGGATTCATTCAGAATGGTGTGTAAATCAATTGTTTATTCTTTCAAATTGCTGGTATGGATGTACCACATTTTTTTTTTTTGACATTTTATAATTGAGATATAGGAATTCCTGGCACTCCAGTTGCTAGGATTTTGCACTTTCACTGCCAAGGCTGCAGGTCTGATCCCTGGTTAGGGAACTAAGATTCTGACTTTTAATGTTGTTGCTGATACTAATCTGAGTTCTGATTTCTTTAACTTAAAAGACCTTTTTTTTTAAAATAATGAAGTTTGAAATTTTATAATGTTACATTTTGATTTTAGTTTTTTATCATTTATTCCTATTGAGAGTTTTTTGGTCTTTTTTTCTGATCAATTTTTCTAAGCTCTATGTGTACAAAGATATGAATTCTTTGCCACGTATATTGCCATTGTTTTCACCAAGATATTCCTTGTCTCTGGAGGTTTTTCATCTGTTTGCCATATAGATCCTTTAAAATTTTATGTAGCTACATTTCTCAGTTGTTTATTGTATGCGTTTCTCTTTTTCTTATGAATGACTCCAAAGTCTGAACTTACACAAATATTTTAATATTTTTCTATTTTCATTGTTTAATTTTTGAGTATGTATTTTATAACTTCAGCTTGCTTGGAATTTATTTTGGTGTATGAAAGATATATAGCTGTAATTTTGTTGTTGTTGATTCCCCCC
Organism: Antilocapra americana; assembly: GCA_007570785.1. Classification (NCBI taxonomy): domain Eukaryota; kingdom Metazoa; phylum Chordata; class Mammalia; order Artiodactyla; family Antilocapridae; genus Antilocapra; species Antilocapra americana. The sequence continues at coordinate 7,246,973 of ML663567.1, forward strand.
AGATGGATAACTAGCAAAATTTATTGACCAAATCATTTCCCTAAAGAAACTTATCTCTTATTTTATTTTATTAAAAATAAAATGTTATTCCCTCCCGTTGATTTATTTTTTATTTTTTACCATTATGGAACATTTTTAATAGTTTTCCATTATTAACCATTCTTTCTTTTTGATGAATGACTTGTACTATGATTCAGTGGACTTGTGTATATACTCATCCAAGGCCAATAATAATGAAGGATGGCTTTGATTTACAAAAGAATAAAGTGAAGTGACTCTGAACAGGTTTTGCAGATACCCATGTCCAGCATTTAACACCTGTCATTCAGGCTCCTTTCTTCAACAGCATACGGAGCAATATGTTGGAATTTTAGATTTGATGATGATAAGGCTTCCACTTCCGCCATGCTGCTCCAGCTTCTGTAACGCAGTGGTGATTGGTTCTTTGAATTTCTTGTCCCTTAATCTTTTAGAAAGACTGGTAAGCAGATGTTTCAGATGGTCGTTCAGAGAAGGACCAACGACGACACTTAACTGTACCAGAGCATTCAATCCTCTTTCAAACACTTCATCATCCACATGGACCAGAGCTGCCTTCAGCACAGGAATCAGTCTAGGAAGCAAAGGCACGGCTTTCTCAGGAGCGCCTGTGACCAAAAGTAATTCTCTAAAACCCTCCTTTGACACAAAGGTGTACGGATGTTTAGTCTCTCTCAGACCCTCAGCTAAAGTAGTAAGAAGAGGATCAAACGGAAGCTTTTCAGGAGGACATTCCCACTGTAACCTGTGTTTTACTGAACCATGGACTAACTTGCAAGGAATACCTCCCTTAGAGTAAACAGCTGCAAAGGGAGAAGGGGCTCGTGACTGTTCACCAAACGGGTTAATTGTTTTAGGGTTAAGTTTATCACTTGGTCGAGGATGAAGTTTTCTTGCAGATTCTGGAGAACTGGTTGATGATAAAGATGTGCTCTGTTGAACCGTAGCCCCATGTTTTACTTGTGCACTTGATGATGTCCTTTGATCACAGTTATCTGTGAGTCTGTTTCTCATCTGTACACCCCTATGGCACTCTGATTTCCGCATTGCTTCTCCTTTACTCCTGCCGTTACATGAAACTTGATTTCAACATTGTTTCGCTGTCGGGACCTGTTCCTACCGCTCCTCTCTCCCACCGCGATCTGCACACCAGCCAACCAGCACCCGCTGGGCCACCATCCGCAGGTCCTGTCCCCTCCCATTGATTTAATGTTTCTCCTGTGTGATGTATTTAATGCTTATTTACTTTGACCTATTTTATGCTACTGGTCTTTTCTATTTTTGACATCTAAACACGATATTTAGTAATTATAATTAAAAATATTTAGTTTACCTCTTTTCAAAACTTGTTCTCATCTGTTTATTCTTCTAGACACTTTCTATTTTTCTCGTCAGGCATAAAACTATCCTGTTAGGATTTTTATTGGATTTGCATAGCAATTATAATTAACAACTTCATAATATTTAACTTTCTTATACAGGAATATTGGCTTCCTTGGTGGTTCAGATGGTAAAAAATCCACCTGCAATGTAGGAGACCAGTTTTGATACTTGGGTCAGGAAGATCCCCTGAAGAAGGGAATGGCTAGCTGTATTGCAGTATTCTTGCTCAGAGAATTTCCATGGACAGAAGAACCTGGTAGGCTACAGTTGATGGGGTTGCAAAGAGTCAAACACGACGGAGAGACTAACACACACACATTCAGGAATATGCCACATTTTTTCATTAATTTAAAGTTTGTTTCATTGATAACCTTCAACAAGGTACTTTTTTTCATACTGTACACAGAAATTTTCATTAAAACATTTTTAAGCAACTGATTACTATTTGGGAAAAATAAATTAGATCCTTACCTAACATTATATATCCCTAATAAATTTCAAATAAATTAAATAGCTGAGTGTAGAAATAAAATAATAAAAACTATTAGCAAAATAGTAAAGCAAATATTTATCTGAACCTAGAATAGACAAAAATTTTCTAAACCTATAAGTAATGCAGTAACATGCAAAGGAAGCATATATAACTTCAATTAAATACACATTTAAAACTTTTGAATATCATTAAAAATTGATGACAAATGAAATCCTGTGGGAAAATATTGATACATATATAAAGAACAAGTGACAAGTGGGACCTAATTAAACTTAAAAGCTTCTTCCCAGCAAAGGAAACCATAAACAAAGCATAAAGACAAACAACAGAATGGGAGAAAATACTTACAAAGTGACCAACAGGGGATTATCTCCAAAATATACAAAGAGCTCATTGAGCTCTAAAAAAAAAAATAAATAAATAAATAAAAATAAGCTGAAGATCTAACCAGACATTTCTCCAAAGAAACCATATAGATGGCTAAAAAGCATATAAAAAGATGCTCCACATCACTAATTATTAGACAAATGCAAATCAATACTACAATGAGGTACCACCTCACATTGGTTGGAATGGCCATGATCAAAAAGCCCACAAACAATAAATGCTGGAGAGGGTGTGGAAAAAAGAGAACCTTCCTAGACTGTTGATGGGCAAGTAACTTTTATAACCACTATGGAGAACAGTATGGAGGTTCCTTAAAAAACTAAAACTAGAGCTACCCTATTATCCAACAATCCTACTTCTGAGTAAATAGCCAGAGAAAACTGTAATCCAAAAGGATACATGCACCCCAGTGTTCACTGCAGCACTATTTACAATAGCCAAGACATGAAAGAAAGCTAAATGTCCATCAACAGAGGAATGGATAAAGATGTGGTACATATATACAGTGGAATATCACTCAGCCATAAAAAAGGATGAAAGAATGTCATTTGCAGCAACATAGATGGACCTAAAGATTATCATACTAAGTGAAGTCAGAGAAAGACAAATACCACATGATATCACTTATATGTGGAAACTAATTTTAAAATAGATATGAACAAGTCTTATAGGCGTGTTTATAAGATAGAAACAGACTTACAGATATCAAAAAACAAACTTTTGATTACCAAAGTGGAAACCTGGAGAAAGGTTGTTGTCGTTTAGTCTCTAAGTTGTATCTGACTCTTTGCAACCCTATGGGTTGTAGGCCACAAGGCTCCTCTGTCCATGGGATTTCCCAGGCAAGAATATTGGATTGGGTTACCATTTCCTTCTTCAGGGGATCTTCTCAACTCAGGGACTGAACCCAAGTCTCCTGCATTGACAGGCAGATTCTTTACAACTGGCCCCCTGGTGGGGGAGGGATAAGTCAGGAACTTAGGATGAACACAGACACATTATACAACATAAATAACCAACAAGGACCTACTTGTATAGCACAGGAAATAGTACTCAGTATTCTGTGATAACCTATATGAGAAAAGAATTTAAAGAATGAATATTTGTGTATATATATATATATATATATATATATATAACTGAATCACTTTACTGTGTACCTGAAACTAACATAACACTGTAAATCAACTTTACTCCAGTAAAATTTAAATATAAAAATAAATAAATAAATGTATTTCTTCAAAATGAAAAAAATAAAAAGGAACAAATGACAAATGTTCTTTGGTAGACCAGGTTATTGTTCCTAGTTCCTTTCTGTGCTTTGTTCTCAGTTACACCCTTTCTGTAATAGGATTACACATTATTCATTTTGCCCTGTACTTGGCTGATCCTCCAAGTAAAATAGATGGAGTAATTTCCTGGCTCTACTGGTATAAGTAGGGCCACCTGGATTCACCACCTGACTGGCTCTGGCCAATGGCAGGTTAGCAGACATGAGAAAAATAGAGGCTTTTCATAGACTCACAAGGTTTGGTCTGACCTCATGCTTCGGCCATCTGTCTGGGGTGTAAGCATGTTCTGAGACTACAGTGGTCTGAGTAAGAGATATGGAACACACCTGGACCCATGTAAGCCTGAAGCAGAGCCTCCTCAGACAATCTGTGGGCCCACATGGGAGAAATGGGTGCTTGTAGTTTATTCCCCTAGGTTTTAGGTTGTTTAGAACATTACAATGGAAATACAGTCATCAATAAAGACTTTCACAAATCAATCAAAGAAATACTCAAAACCTCAACTGAAAATGAGTGAAAAACAAGAAATAGGTTAATCTCCCTCTTGCTCTCTTTCTCCAGTGCTCTCTCTCTTATTTGCTTTCTCAGACACAAAACACAAAATGCCAATAAATACATGCAAAAGTATTCAATCATACTAAAAACATTCAGATTAAAATATCAGTGATGTGCTCCTCAACTTCTCAACCTCCTACTGAAGTACTCTAGTTGGAACTATCATTTTCTCTTTCCTGTGGTAACAGATGAACTGGTCTTCCCTGACTCAACTCTCCATATTTCAATAAGAGGGTACTTTTCAAAATTCAAATTCAATCATGCCAACCCCATGCCAAGCTCCCCAAGTTATCTCTTGGCCCTTATCTCTAACCACTCTCATAGTACTCCATGTTCTTCAGTGAATGTATCTGTTTGTTTATAATTATATTTTAATTTGTATAATTATTTATTCAATATCTATCTCTTATATCAAATTACATACTCCAAAAACCAGAGACTGGATCTGTTTTTGCTTGCCAGTTATACCTAGATAGACACTTGATAAATATTTGCCAAATTAATTGATGAACATTATTACTTTGTAATTAATTGAGAATGATGAAACAAAGTTAACACCCAGTGTTGACAAATCTACAATAAAACAAGCACTCTTCAAAAATGCTGCTAGCAATTTAAAATTAGTATTATTCTTCTGGAGGGAAGTTTTATAACATATACCAGGTTTATAGTTTCTCATACCCTTTGATCCAGTTATTTCACTTCTAGGAGCTTAATCTCTTTTAATAATCAAAGAAGCACTCAGGATTATGGATGGTGAAAATATATATTATCTCCAAATTAAGAGAAACCTAAAGTTTATCAATAAATGGTTAAGTAAATTATGGTATTACCACCTGATGAAAGATTATGTATTCATGGAAAACTGCTCATATAGTGTTTAGTGCAACCAAAAAGGAAAATAGAAAATAAAGTATTTACAAGTAGGTATACTAGGCTAAAACAAATCATATGCATATTCATACAAAAAATCATGAAATTTTAACAAGATTAAATATAAGAACAAATTTTGCTTTTACTATATTTATGCTTTGTATTGATTTACACATTTTATTTAACAAAAGCCTATAGTTTTACTTCCTTGTTAGATTTTCAGTGCTTTCAAGTAATCTTTTTTGATTATTTTGTTCTTTTCTAGTTGTCCTCAGAAAAATGGGGACATGTCTATGGCCATACCACCCTGAACGTGCCCAATCTTGTCTGATCTCGGAAGCTAAGCAGGGTCGGGCCTGGTTAGTACTTGGATGGGAGAAAAATGGGGACATCATTAGAACTCAAAGGTTGAAAAATTAATATTTGTGTTTTTCAGATATGTAATTTTTCTATTTAAAATCCTGCAACATTATTAATGTTCAACTTTTAAATTTAATCTATTCAGAACAACACTTTTATGTTATAAAGTTCCTATAAGACCATTCATTAGATGACAGTTTTGTTTATCTCTCTGTCTTGAGGCTGTATTTGGTCATCTTAATTGTCCTTATTCATTTCTAAAATTTCACTAGTCATTTATAGATGTTTTTATAATGACTAAATCTACCCATTTGAATTAGTTAAAATAATTAGACAGAATTTTATTTACAAATTTCTGGTCACCCTATTCAGTAGCTGCTGCTGCTGCTAAGTCTCTTCAGTTGTGTCTGCCTCTGTGCGACCCCATAGATGGCAGCCCACCAGGCTCCTCTGTCCACAGGATTCTCCAGGCAAGAATACTGGAGTGGGTTGCCATTTCCTTCTTCCATTCAGTAGCTACACTTATGCATTTTATACTAAAAGACAAATTTAAAAATTGGTTTAAAAGACTATAAGATATGAAATCATATCGACAATATTTTTAATAATGACAATCACAACAAAAACCAACATCAACAACCAGTGAACAAAATAAATCCAAGAATATTGGCAAAACAGAACTTTTCTTTAGGCAAGATTCAGTGATCTTATCATTATTCCTAGTTTGCTGAACATTGCTTTTCTTTGTGTGTTTGTCATAGCCTACAAGGGCTTCCCTGGTAGCTCAGATGGTAAAGCGTCTGCCTGCAATGCAGGAGACCTGGGTTCAAACCCTGGGTTGGGAAGATCCCCTGGAGAAGGAAATGGCAACCCACTCCAGTACTCTTGCCTGGAAAATGCCATGGATGGAGGAGCCTGGTAGGCTACAGTCCATGGAATCACAAAGAATCGGACACGACTGAGCACTTCACTGGCTTGAACTTCACTGGCATAGCCTACAAACTCCTGATACCTGATACTAGATAAGTATTGATTACTATACACAAATGCATCAAACACTTTCTATAGACTATTTTTTTCTTCCAGCCTTGGATGAACCATTAAGTAGATCTCATAACTTTTATTTCTTTAAACGATTTGATCAAACTACTAAGGGATGGCCTATGGACAGTAGCAGTCTGTTAGAAGAGGCTGAAAAGTTAACAATCACTGTATGGACTTCAGGCCAGGGGTGTCTTTAGTAAGTTCTAGGGAAACAGAGGAAATGGCAACCCACTCCAGTATTCTTGCCTGGAGAATCCTATGGACAGAGGAGCCTGGCGGGCTATAGTTGGACGTGACTGAGAGACACACACAACAAGGGAACAGAAAGGCTATCCCTCAGAAGGTCAATTCAAGTTCAGGCTATGCCTTTAGACAGCTCAGTAGCTACCATAAAAACTTGTCACATGCTAAATCCTGCCAACCTGCTACCCTTAGAAACGGACCCCTGGAGCATGACCATACAGAAACCACAGACATGACCTATTCCAGTCGCCCCCAACCTAAGAAGTAAGCCTCTCCCAAACACTAAAGAGGAATGGTTCACAAGTGGGAGTGATTTTAGGAGAGGGAAAAATCCTGCTGGGACATGCAGTAACCTCCCAGACCCAAGTCATAGAAACAAGAAGCCTATCCCAGAAACTTCTGCCCAAAAGATGGAGCTGAGAGCTCTCACCTGAGCCTTAGAGATGGAGACAGGGAAGATCTTACATGTTATGCTGACTGTGGAGAATAAATAGATGAAACATGGTTGAAGCATACTGAAGTTCTGAGAAGCAGTACAGATTCTAGAAAAGGTGATGGTGATTTATCATGAAAAGTGAAAGTGTTAGTCGCTTAGTTGTGTCTGATTCTGTGACCCCATGGACTTTAGCTTGCCAGGTTCCTCTATCCATAGAATCCTTCAGGCAAGAATGCTGGAGTGGGTTGCCATGCCCTTCTCTAGGAGATCTTCCTGACCCACGGATCAGATCCAGTTTTCCCACATTGCAGGAAGATTCTTTACCATTTGAGCCACCAGGGAAACCTAACTGATTTATGATAAAGTGACTTATCATAGGGAACACTAAAAGGCGAATGCAGAGATAATAAAGGGAAACAAGAAGGTGGACACAACTGCCAAAAGGGTGACTCTGGAATAGTAATTAGGCAACTATCCCTTACATCTCGAAGGCCAGATCCATTCAGTTATTCCCCAGTCTACACAAAGGAAGACTTAGACAAGACCTGAAAATGGGGCTTCAGTAGAGATCTAGGAGGCTGTGAAAGTCACTCAGTCATGTCTGACTCTTAGCGATCCCATGGACTAGATAGTCCATGGATTTCTCCAGCCCAGAATACTGGAGTGGGTATCCCGGAGTGGATATTTAATGAACATGGGAAATACTGTCCCCCAGCTTCAGCTTGTCAAGCCATGAGGAAGGCTCATCAAGAAACTCACTGTGGGAGTTGTGACCTACTGGTAACTTTTAGGAACCTAAAGGACTTGTTTGAGATAAAACATTTCTGTGACAGCATTTACATAAGAACTGTATTTATTATTATAATGTGTTTATCCTCCTGGACCCAGAGTGTTTACTTACTAAGAGAAAAAGTGATTTGAGTGCTTTATTGATGAGACTCATCTTACCTATATTCTATGACAATTCAATGATAGTATTCAAAAATAACTTTCCTAAGTATGTGTAAAAAAAAAAAGAAAGACACTTACTGTGGGAGGGAAGCCCTATTTAATTGGTTAGTTGAGGTCACTGTAACTCTTGGTATGAAAAGTAATAACCCCAACATGAGAAACCCCCACACAAGGCCCATTCATACCAGAGGGACACAACCTGAGAGCACTAGCAAACTGATTACACTGTCATACTCAGAGTTTGGGCAATGTCAGGTATCTCCTGGTGCTAGTGGACATGTTTTTCAGGTGGACAGAAGCATTTCCCACTAGAACTGAAATGGCAGCTGAAGTGGCTAAAGCATTACTAAAAGAACTAATCCCCAGGTTTGGGCTTGTAGGATCCCTAGAAAGAGACAATGGCCCAGCCTTTGTGTCTCAAGTCACTAAGGGAATAACGAATGCCCTGGGAATATTCTGGACCTTGCACTTAGTCTGGAGACCCCAATTATTAGGGAAAGCAGAGAGATCCAGTCAGACCTTGAAATAAGCCTGTTTAAGGAAACTCTGCATCAGGAAACTCAGGAAAACTGGATTAAGTTGCTTTTGATTGCCCTGCTTTGCATGCAGTTAGTCCCAAGGGGTTAAAGCAACTCATGTATAGTAGCGCCATTCCCCAAGCCTGAGAGAAGAGACACTTAACCCCCTTGAAATAGAACAACTCAGTATGCCTCCACTTAGGAGAAATCATGAAAACTCTGATGGAATATGCTAACTTTGGGCAATCAGGATCAACCTGCCCTCCATATCCCTTCCAGCCAGGAGACTGGGTGAACCTAGCGACCTGGAAGACCAGCCTGCAAGCCCAGCTCACTCCTAAGTGGAGCAGATCCCACTTGGTGATCTGAACCACCCACTCTGTTCTCAAACTGCAACGGGTTGCCCCATGGGTGCTTCGCACTCAAGTGAAGAGCATCCCAACCTCCTGAGAGACAACCTGGAGCAAGGAACCCTCTTGACTACTCTCTCTTCCCTAAAGAAGTGTCTCTTCTGAAAAACAACTAAAGTGTTGACCAGGGAGATTCAGGCCACAGCAGTGAGCCTCCACATCAGGGCACACTTTCCCCTATGGACAAAAGACCTAGAAACCAGCATTTTTAGAAAAAAATTGACACATGACCATTATTCTCTGGCTGATATTTGAACCATGAATCTCAAATTGTGCAGTGTCCTCTGTCTCCAGAAAGTTAGAGAAACAGTGGTCGCTCAGCAATACACTGAGAGCTGAGTCCTGATGATATACACATGTAAAGACAGCAGGGAGAAGCCCTGCTCCTCTACTTGGCTATGACTACCACCCAAATCTGCAGAAAACAGTTACAGAAGACAGACCTGCACCCCCTCAGTGCCCCTCAAGGATGAGGAGCAGAACAAGAGACAGAGGAGGGATCTGTCATTGGTGAAGCTTATGAATAATTCCTGGGGTATAAAAACAGAACCTGGGTAATAAAGTCTAACCTCTTCTTTCCTTTGTGCTTCCTCCAGATTCACTTGCTCGTAGGGTGCCACATGCAGAGACCTTGCTCCCCAGTGCTTCAGACAAGAGCTCCTAGCGTGAAATGACGGGGCGGACACCTCAGCTCTGCGGGCACGCAGAGACGCCGCACCGGCACTCAGTTCAAGATGGCGGCGGCGGGTTCCCGCGCAGACGCCTCCTGGCCCTGCGATCTGGGGCACGAGCAGCGCGGCTGCGCCCGACCTGCAAGGGCTCCACCCCCGCTGCCGCTGAGAGGCCAATAAAACAGTTGCGTTGACAGCCTGTCGAGAGCCTATTCTCTAGAGCAGGAGCTTGCATCTCCCCATTCTTTGATTAAAGAATTAAGCTTTTATTTGATTCTGGAACAAACTGAAGTCTTGTTCTGTTGGCTATAATGACACTGGACAGAAGGACCTTTGCTGGGGACCAACTCAGGAGGGTTGGTAACAGGGGTTCAGTTATCTTTCAATGCGACCACACAGTCCTTTGCTTCTACATCTCCAGGAAACATGCTGAGCTTTCTCAGTGGTAGAGAAACTCCCTTTCTCACTTGATTTAACTGAAGCACAAGCTCCTTCATCCTTGCCCTCATTGAGAGGAGGACAGAATGCATAGCACATTAACAATCCTCCAAATAAATCCTTTCTTCCTTTAAAACTTCAATTTTTTAAAATCTCCTTAGATGAAGTGATGGGTTAGGGGGTCCACAAAGTATTTTTAGCTACTGCTTTGTCAAATCCTTCCTAGACTGTCTAGCTTTAATTAGGAATGCCATGAACTTTGGCACTTACTGGCCATGGGGCCTTATCCAAAATCAAGGCAGAAATTATGCCATGTGAATATCTTGTTGCATTGACTACTGAATGCATTCTGACACAGTGAGAAGGAAAATACTGCAATTTATGAAAAACTAACTGCATCTACTACTTCTCCTTATCTTGCCAGGGAAATGTCATAGTTCATCTCAGGGAAGATGAATTTTTTTTTTTTTTGCACTTAACAAAATAAGCTAAGGGATATCTTTCATTTGAAAAGGTGATTCTGGCAGTTCTGTAAGAAGGTGAAACAAAGAGAGTGCTGATATGTTGTGCTCAATAAGTGTGAGGGATTCTTGAATTTTCCAGGAAAGAGGAGCAAAAGGGGCCTGGAAAAGGAACTCAGTGGGGAACTCAGTTGAGTGGTTTGATAGGAGAGAGAGCCCAGAAGCCTATTGGGAGGTCATGGCCCAAGGAGAAAGGATGATTAATGACAGGGATGGTCAAGGAAATTTTACAAGGATGCCTAATATTAACTGTTGAAATGTTTAGCCCAAGCCTTTATTACAAGTAGGCTATACATACTGACCTTGTGTTAGAGGTGTCTTTAGGAAGTTAAAGCAAAAAGGGCCTTAGGCAATGTTTGGGATGATGTTAAACACCCAAAACAAGTAGACCAAGTGGGAACAGGAAATTAAAATGAGAACTGACCATGACAGGTGAGTCTTGGGAAAGGCCCTGATCTTTCCATCATATGGGATGAAGAGCTGGGGCACTTAAGATTTTTTTCATTATATAAGTTTTGAAAAACACTCAGAACCAGAATTGAAAGAGCCACGTGTACCCCAATGTTCATCGCTGCATTGTTTACAATAGCCAGGACATGGAAGCAACCTAATGCCCATCAACTGACGAATGGATAAGAAAGCTGTGGTACATATACACAATGGAATATTACTCAGCATTAAAAAAAAATTCATTTGAAGCAGTTCTACTCAGATGGACGAAACTGGAGCCCATTATCCAGAGTGAAGTAAGCCAGAAGCAAAAACAACAATACAGTATATTAACACATATATATGGAATTTAGAAAGACGGTAACGAGAACCCAACATGCGAGACAGCAAAAGGAACGCAGATGATACAGAATAGACTTGTGGACTTTGTGGATGAGGGTAAGGGTGGGATGATATGGGAGAAGGGCATTGAAACAAGTTAATTATCATATGTGTAATCAATCGCCAGCCCAGGATTGATGCTCGGGGCTGGTGCATCGAGATTTCCCGGGGGGAGGGAGGAGGGAGGGAGGAGGGAGGGAGGAGGGAGGAAGGAGGGAGGGGGTTCCTGGAGGGGGAGCATATGTAAACCCATGGTGATATCATGGCATTGAATGGCAAAAACAATAAAAGGGAAAAAAAAAAAGAAAAAAAGAAACAGCAATAAGATCTTGGTTACCAGTCACTCGGTTTGAAAAAAACAATTGCGGCTTTTTTGGTTTGTTTTTAAGGAAAAAGTGAATTCATAAGGATAAAGGACTTGGGGGGCTCAGAGAGGGCTTATCTGGGTTACAGTTGCAAAATGGGAGACTGGGAGGCTACCATAAGTTCTGTGAGTAGTGGTGGAGTCAGTTCCCTTACATATCAATGCCTTTTCTGTGGGAGACCTATTATATTTTAAAGATATTTTCCCAAGAAGTAACGCCAATTTCCCATATTTCTTACCCAGTGCTAACAATTTATTTGAGAAAGATGTGTCTTTGTTCATTTTGTCAGATGTATTTATCAGTGTATGCATGCATTTGGTAAGGGACTGCATATAGTATATTATTAGTTAGGAGTTTTTCAGTATCCCAAAAGTGGTTTAAAGAAACAAAAACCACACTTCCTATTTTGCATTTCAAAAAGTCCAGAGGCAGAGTAGTTCCAGGGCTAATTCAGTGGTTCAACAAAGACCCAGGCTCTTTCCATTGTTTCACTGTGCCATGGTCAGTGTTTTGACTTCCCTTATCTTGTCCCATTATGTTTACAAGATGGCTCTTGTAGATCCAGACAACACATCCTCACATGGCAGTATCCACAGGAAGAGAGAGCAAGAATTTTTCCTTTTTTGCATTTTATTAGTGAAGACAATGATTCATAGACATCCCCATATGATCCAAATGGCTTTTCATTGTCACCCATGCCACCATGTTGCTAAATTCAGTAGTTAATTCTAACTTATAGACCTATAGCTTTCATTTGGCACAGAGGATCCAACTCTCCTTGAAACATTTTCTTCACTTGGTTTTCTATTCTCGTTCACTTCCTAACTTGGGTTGGACCCCTCCCCTAAGTTCTGGATTTATATATCCAATCACTGCTTAGGATGTCCACTTGGATGTTTAACAGCCATCTAAAATTAATCTGTCTCAAACACAAGTTCTAATTCCTATCTCAGCTTCCATGTCCACCTCCTGCCATGTAACCTCCTCCACCTCATCATGATTAATAAAAATTCTGTCATCTTGATACCACTTCATTATTTTTCTGTAAAGATTAAAAAAAATCCTCTTCTTGTATTTTTTTTCCAGATGAAATTTTAAAACTTAGAATTACTTATTTAGGGTTTAAAGTGCTCTTTGGGAATATTTCTCAGAACTTACATTCAAAATATAACATAATTTGGAGAAAATGAACATCCTTACAATAACGAGTCTTCCGTATCCCATTCAGGAATACAACATAGATCCTAATCGGAAAAAATTCCATTTTGATGGTCAAATTATTTGTCAAATAAAGATTTCTTAATACAAATACTGCTTTTTTGTATACTTATGATTGAAATCTAGTTAGCAGAGAATATAACATCTATTATCTTTTAGCAGGGCTTCTAAAAAGAAAGTTACCATAATAATTAATATTACTGTATTTTTTTTTCTTTACTTTATTGTGTTGGTTTTGCCATATAATGACATGAAACCGCCATGGGTTTACATATGCTCCCCCTCCAGAACCCCCCTCCCTCCTCCCTCCTGATTCCCTCCCCCTGGGACATCTCGGTGCACCAGCCCCAAGCATCAATCCTGGGCTGGCGATTGATTACACATATGATAATTAACGTTTCAATGCCATTCTCCCATATCATCCCACCCTTGCCCTCTTCCACAGAGTCCACGAGTCTGTTCTATACATCTACGTTCCTTTTGCTGTCTCGCATGCAGGGTTCTCGTTACCATCTTTCTAAATTCCATATATATGCGTTAGTATACTGTATTTTTTAAAAACAAAGCAAGTAGTCAATGAATAAATTTTGCTTCTTTTATGGTTATATAATATTTTCTCATAACTTCAGTAGTTTTTCATTAATTTTTTACTCTTTCTATTTTATGTCTATATCCAGATATAATTCCATGTCTTATATAATCATTCCATATGGAACCATTCTGGAATATTCTTTTTCTTCCATTTCCACTTCTGGTGCCATTAATCCAATTCAAGCACCTGTCTTATGCAAGCTATTACTGTAGTTTCCTAGTTGGCCCCTCATTTTCTTTCAGCCTATATTTGTTCTAAATGTTACTGACACATTGATCTTTACATACTAATTTTATTGAGGTGTCCCTTCTCATTAGCCTTCAGTCATTCTACAGCATTCAGTCCTAGTATTCAGTCTCCATGATCCAGCATTAAGAATAAAGACAATACACCAAAGATGGAGGTGTAGAAAAAGGAAAAGAACCTGGGTCCTTTATAATATTTTTGAGCCCCAGATCCATTTAGCCTCAGACCTGCAACAAATCTAGACTTCTTGGTACACAAAATAACAGTATTCCTTTCTATTTAAACCACATCGAGTTGGGATTTTCTGATGTAGGCAGCAACAGTCATCCTGAATGATATAGGGTCTCACACCAGTGCTGGTGAGCTGTGTAGGACATCAGAGATCACATAGAAAGAGCCTGCCTAGTAGGTTCCCAGATTGAGTTAAGCAGAGCTGGTAATCAAACTATGGGCGAAGAGGGCAATAAGAAGATGCACAGAATGTTTGAATAGCTCTAACAAGGAAATCTTTCTTAAAGCCCCCCATATCTCACTGTCCAGGACTGGGTCACGGGTGTGAGGAACAGGATGATCATGAATGCAGCAGGTGCTAGGGAGGCAACTTCAATGGCCACTGCATTTGTATTTAATTGAATGGATAGACATACATATTGTTTTGTTGAATTCTTGCTTTCAAGAATCTTAACATGTCTGATTCATAATTTCATAGGCCTTTAAAACCAGTAGCTTAGTGCTGTTGTACTCAGATATGGTTGTTCACTTTTGTGAACCCAACAGAATCCAACAAAATGCAAAACTGAGCAAACTCCCTTCCTCCAAAATATCTTGCTTTATCCATCTGGTGTAAGGCCAAGGAATCTGTTTTAAAAAACACTTCTCAAGATTTGGCAATTACTTCTTTGGATGTTATCTAGTCTAGTCATCTTTTTTTCTTTTTTTGCACATGAGAGAAATCGAAAACATGAGAGGTTTAAGTGACAGGAGTGTTTTTCCCACATTTCCAGGTGGGGTAAATAGGTACAAGTGAACAGATCATTCAGCTTCCAGATCTAGAGCTTTCTTTATTGACACTTTCTCTAGTGTCAGAGTCATCCTTGAAAAGCTCCATAATGGATTCAATTCAAGAAAAACACACACACACACACATTTTTCTTATCTTTTCCTTTTTCTCCTACAAAGGAGAGAGTAAACAATATGAGATTAATTGCTTAATTAAGGGATCTGGTTAGACAGAATCTAATTAAGGGAGATTTTATTTAAATCAGAGCAATAATGACTTGAGCTTTCTGCTACAAAGAAAGAACTTCACCGAGTGAGCAAATTGTTTTTACCTCTACATGTTGAATTTATCTCAGCAGTATCCTCTTAGTTCTTCAAGAAGGAAACAGAAACATTTTGCCAACTTAAACTCTCATAATCACTTATGTGGAGCTAAATTCATTTGATGGTCACACTTAATTGTGCAGACAGTGTCTCTTTTTTAACCCTCCCAAATCATTGGCTGTGTTTAAGAAAAGGAATTCTGTAAACCTTCCTGTGATATTTACATTATTTGCTGATTTTTAATTCTCCTTTCCTTCACAATAAAAGATTGTTTAAACTTATCAAAATCACTTTGATTTTACACCTACGGTCGGGATCCTAACATCTCGATTTTCGACACTTATAAATGCTTTAATAGATACATGGACAGTAATTTAGTTTGACTTAAATGTAATAATCAAGCCCATTTATCTAGGCTGACAAGATTTAATTTCCTAATGATCTTTTATTGTAAATTTATTTGATTTCCTTTAATATATTATCTCATTTCTCATCGCCTTTCCTTCAGAAAAATATGAATAATTTTGTATGGAATTATGAAGACTTGGCCTTGAGCTGACAGCTCTGAGAGGCACTGAATATCTCCACCCTTTTAAACAAATTACATAGTTTGATAACAAAGTCCCAAGAAGAAGGGAACATTAGTTTATCAAGAAGTTATTCTAAAAGACATTGAGGATGGTATTCTCAAGAATGGGAATGTAGATGGGACTTCCCTAGTGATCCAGGGGCTAAGACTCCCACCCCGCTCCCAATGCAGGAGACCTTCATTCCATCCCTGCTCAAGGAACTAGATCCTACATGCTGCAGCTAAGAATTCACAGCACAACTAAAAGATCCTTCATACTGCAACAAATATCGAAGATCTTGTGTGGCACAACTAAGACAGGTGCAGTCAAGAAAAGAAAAATCATAGGCACCAAAATAATGAGGCCAATCTGACTCCAGTTCTACATTTTCAACTGCCTACTTGAACTCTGAGTATCACACAGTCAATGCTCAACCTTTGGTTATAAAACCAAACTTAGCTTCTTTTCTTCAAAATGCCCCCTCCTCCTATATTTTTATTTCTATTAATGATATCACCATCCATTCAGTCAGTCAAGCTGAAAATGTACAAGACATTTTAGAGACCTCCCACTCTCCAAAACACTATCCCAATGTCTTGACTCCGGTAAATTCTAAGTAGTTCTCAAAATTGTCCCCATTTCTTCTTTCTTTCTGCTACTGTCCTCATGACTTTTTTCTGTACAATCATTACAGCTTCCTACTTGGTGTTCCTGCCTGCAGTCTCACCCCATCCATGCCAGTGCACAGGTCATCCTTATGAAAAAACCACTCTGACCTAACTCCTTATCTGAATAGTCTTCATTAGCTCCCTACTGCCTGCAGAACTAACTCCATAGTCTTCAGCAGGACATATGCAGTCCTTCAGGATCTGCTTCCATCTTAGTTATCCAACTTCATCTTTTGCCACTCTTCCCCATATCTCCTCTCTTACCTCAAACTCCTCTCCATCTTTTTGGGTGCACCATGTAGTATGTGGGAACTTAGTTCCCCAGCCAGGGATCAAACTTGTGTCCCCTGCATTGGAAGCGCTGAGTCTTAACCCCCAGACCACCAGGGAAGTCCCTCTTCTCCATCTTTAAAGAGTATAGTTGAGTATAACTTCCTTTGATGATGCCCCAGCACAAGCAACCTCAGTCCCCACTGCACATCTATATCCTGTGCATGCCTCTAAGGTACTAGTTACTAATTGCTGTAATTATTCAGTCATTTCTCTCCCTCACTGGTCCATATGACCCTAAAAAGGAAACACTGTATTCTGTTTCCTCAGTTCCTAATGCAATGTTTGGCATAATAATTACATAATAGATATTCACTGAATGAAGAGCTGAATGACTGAATAAACTCCAAAAGGCTGTTTAAATTACTTCCTTTTGCAGGATGTCTTATTGTTGTCTCTGTGAACCACACTGAAATTTGCTATTTATTATAATTTCATTTGTTGAAATGGCATTTGATCTGTGTGTCACAATTCCATAGTAGAAAGAAATGTCAATATAAGATATAATTTAGAAACCTAAGCTGTGGTATAAATGTAGGCTGTTCACAGTTTTAATAATTTTTAAGACTTTGTTGCAAAATTATATTTTATTTTTCCTCCCAGCCCCACCCCTTCTATAAACACCCTATACATGTTTGTTTATGTTGTAGAGAAGCCTTCCATATTAGCTTCCCCCCATCAGCTTTATTGAGATATAATTGACAATTAATATTGTGTAAACTTAGGGTATACAATATGATGATTTGATATACATATATATATTATGAAATGATTATAACAATAAGGTTAGTTAACACATCTATCATCTCACATAGTTACGTGTGTGTGTGTGTGTGTGTGTGTGTGTGTGTGTGAGAGAGAGAGAGAGAGAGAGAGAGAGAGAGAGACAGATGAGGACATTAAAGATCTACTCTGTAAGTAAATTTCAAGTATACAATATAGTTTTGTTAACTATCTCACTGGGTTTTGCAACAATCTTTAATTCTTCAGAATCAGGTTGGTAAGCATCCCTTCCATTAACTACTAAGATGTGAAGCAATTTGGATAAACCCATGCCATTAAAATGCTTTAGGTTTTTCTGAAATGGAAAGAGAGCACCATGAAGATATGCCTATTTACTTATATCCCATCCTGTTTTCTGGGAACTTCCCTGGTGCCTCAGATAGTAAAGAATCTGCCTGAAATGCAGGAGACCTGGGTTCGATCCCTGTGTTGGGAAGATCCCCTGGAGAAGGGAATGGCTACTCATTCTTGCCTGAAGAAACCAATGGACAGAGGAGCCTGGCAGGCTTCTACAGTCCATGAGATCGCAATGAGTGGGAACGACTGAGTGACTAACACTTTCACTTCATCTTGTTTTAAACGGGATGAAAACAGTTGATAATTTTATTTATGTATTTTCCACATAGCTTATATGATCTTAGTTTCCCCTCCAGGGATTAAATCAGGCCCTGGCAGTGAGACTGCTGAGTCCTAACCACTGGACCACCAGGGAATTCCCAAGAGTTGATAGTTTTAAAATATAGTATGTTCTCAGACTTCCCTGGTGGTATAATGGGTAAGAATTCACCTGCTACTATTTACAATATCTAGGACATATCTAGATGTCCTTTGGCAGATGAATGGATAAGGAAGTTGTGGTACATATATATTACTCAGCTACAAAATGGAACACATTTGAGTCAGTTCTAATGAGGGGCATGAACTTACAGCCTATTATATAGAGTGAAGTAAGTCAGAAAGAGAAAGACAAATACAGGATATTAGTGCATATATATGGAATCTAGAAAGATGGTACCAATGATCCTATATGCAGGGCAGCAAAGAAGACACAGATGTAAAGAACATACTTTTGGATTCAGTGGGAGAAGGAGAGGATGGGATGATTTGAGAATACAGCATTGAAACATACATTACAATATGTAAAATAGATAACCAGTATGTTTTATGTATAAATATAAAGCAGGGCACCTAAAGCTGGTGCTCTGTGAGAACCTGGAGGGGTAGGGTGGGGAGGGAGGCACAAGGGGGGTTCAGGATGGAGGGGACACATGTATACCAATGGCCAATTCACACTGATGAATGGCAAAAACTATCACAATATTGTAAAGTAATTATCTTCTAATTAAAATAAATAAATTAAAAAAAAAAAGAATATGCCTGCTAATTCAGGGGACATGGATTCCATCCCTGGTCTGGAAGATCCCTCCTGCTGCACAGTAACTGAGCCTGTGTGCCACAACTACTGAGCCCCCACTCGAGCGCCCTGGAACTGAAACCATTAAAGCCCCCTTGCCTGCAGCCTGTGCTCCACAACTAGAGAGGCCACCACAATGAGAAGCCCAAACACCACGACCAAGAGTAGCCGCTGCTGTCTGCAACTGGAGAAAGACTGCACAGCAACAACCCAGTGCAGTCAAATAAACAAAATACAGTATATACTCTTACTGAAGTAAAGGGAAGAATCCCCTGAGCTTGGAAGTAGTTTCTTTAAAATATAGGACAAACATGGGAAAAACCTAAAAGCTACTTGCCACTCATCAGGAACACCTTAATTTTATTTACAATTATACTGTAATCTTTTAAAAGGTCAATGTCCATACCCACCTACCATTCAACTGATTTTGGGGATTACATAATACCCACTTAAGAACTGAGTAGGCAAGTTGAGAGATCTCTAATAATGGTAAATAAAGTATTTTCTTTTGGTTCTCATCCTTTCAGGTTGCCTTCAGGAAACCTTAAATATGAAAAACCAATAACAAAACTAGTTTAAGCATCATATATTTGAGAGATCCCAAAGGTTCCATATGTAGTTGTTTTTTTGATTAAAATTTTATTTTTTTCCCAGTGGCAACTTGAATGTAAAATAGTTCAAGTTATTCATAGAAGGGCACTGCATGCTATAAAAGCCTGGGAAAGAATCAATATGACAATAAAATTATTTTTTCTTCCTTAGAAACAAATCAACTGTTTCAAAAAAAAAAAAAAAGGACAAGGGACTTCCCTGGTGGTCCAGTGGTTAAGACTCCTCACTTTAAAAAAATAAAAAATTAAAAAAAAAAGACTCCTCACTTACACTGCAAAGGATGTGGGTTGCATACCTACCTAGGGGACTAATATCAGGCGGGCCACATGTTATGGTTAAAAAAAAAGCATTTTTATTGTCTTAGTAATCAAGGCCATTCACAGACTAGCCCAAAGTGACCTTCCTTGAATGTCATCACCATCCTTGCTCCTTGGTTGTCCAGCTAGACTGTAAGCTTCTTAGAATTCTTTCCCCTCTTTTAAGTCACATATAGCCCAGTTGGTAAAAAATCTGCCTCTAACGCAGGAGACTGGGATTCGATTCCTGGGTTGGGATATCTCCTGGAGAAGGAAGTGGTAACCCACTCCAGTATTTTTGTCTAGAGAATTCCATGAACAGAGGAGCCTAGTAGGCTACTGTCCATGGGGTAGCAAGAGTCGGACATGACTTAGTGACTAAACCACAACATATTTGAAATGCATTAATAGTTACTTCACAGCCTGATGATTTTTCATATTGCCTCCCAGATCAAGATATAGAACATTTCCAGCACCCCAGAATGTGCCCTTGGGCCTCTTCTTAGTAAACATCTGACCACTCTAGAGGTAACCACACTTCTGATTTCTTTCTTTTTTGAGAGGATAATAAAGTTTATTAGAGTGAGAGATGCTGTTAAAACAGCAGGCCAGCTCAAGGGAGAGAGGAACCTTCTGATTTCTATCACTAAAAATTTATTTGGTTTGTTCTTGAACATCACGTAGATAGAATCATGTGGTATATATTCTTTTGTGTCTGACTTTTTTCTCCCAACATTATATCTTTGAGTTCATCCAAGTGGTTGACTATCAGTTCAGTTCTGTTCTGTCATTCAGTCATATCTGACACTTTGCAACCCCATCAACTGCAGCATGCCAGGCCTCCCTGTCCATCACCAACTCCCAGAGCTTACTAAAACTCATGTCCATTGAGTCAATGAGGCCATCCAACCATCTCATCCTCTGTTATCCCCTATTCCCACCTTCAATCTTTCCCAGCATTAGGGTCTTTTCAAATGAGTCAGCATCAGGTGGCCAAAGTATTGGAGCTTCAGCTTCAGCTTCAGCATCAGTCTTTCCAATGAAAATTGAGGACTGATTTCCTTTAGGATGGACTGATTGGATCTCCTTGCAGTCCAAGGGACTCTCAAGAGTCTTCTCCCACACCACAGTTCAAAAGCATCAATTCTTCGATGCTCAGCTTTCTTTATTGTCCAACTCTCACATCCATACATGACTACTGGAAAAACCATAGCCTTGACTAGATGGACCTTTGTTGGCAAAGTAACATCTCTGCTTTTTAATAAGCTGTCTAGGTTGGTCATAACTTTTCTTCCAAGGAGCAAGTGTCCTTTAATTTCATGGCTGCAATCACCATCTGCAGTGATTTTGGAGACCCCCCAAATAAAGGCTGTCACTGTTTCCACTGTTTTCCCATCTATTTGACATGAAGTGATGGGACCATAGGCCATGATCTTAGTTTCTGAATGTTGAGTTTCAAGCCAACTTTTCATCCAGCCCAGCGTTTCTCATGATGAACTCTGCATATAAGTTAAATAAGCAAGGTGACAATATACAGCCTTGATGTACTACTTTCCTGATTTGGAACCAGTCTGTTGTTTCATGTCCAGTTATAACTGCTGTTTCTTGACTTGCATGCAGATTTCTCTGGAAGCAGGTCAGGTAGTCTGGTATTCCCATCTCTTGAAGAATTCTCCACAGTTGATGTGATCCACACAGTTAAAGCTTTTAGCATAGGCAATAAAGCAGATGTTTTTCTGGAACTCTCTTGCTTTTTTGATGATCCAACTGATGTTGGCAATTTGATCTCTGGTTCCTCTGACTTTCCTAAATCTAGCTTGAACATCTGGAAGTTGACGGTTCACATACTATTGAAGCCTGGCTTGGAGAATTTTGAGCATTATGTTGGTAGCATGTGAAATGAGTGCAATTGTGCAGTAGTTTGAGCATTCTTTGGCATTGCCTTTCTTTGGAATTGGAATGAAGACTGACTTTTTCCAGT
The DNA here is from genome assembly GCA_007570785.1 of Antilocapra americana. NCBI lineage: Eukaryota > Metazoa > Chordata > Mammalia > Artiodactyla > Antilocapridae > Antilocapra > Antilocapra americana. Next base: position 7,268,815 of record ML663567.1, read on the forward strand.
CCTGTGGCTACTGCTGAGTTGTCCAAATTTGCTGGCATATTGAGTGCAGCACTTTCACAGCATCATCTTGTAGGATTTGAAACAGCTCAACTGGAATTCCATCACCTCCACTAGCTTTGTTTGTAGTGATGCTTCCTAAGGTCCACTTGACTTCAACTTCCAGGATGTCTGGCTCTAGGTGAGTGATCATACTATTATGATTATCTGGGTCGTAAAGATCTTTTTTGTACAGTTCTCTGTGTAGTCTTGCCAGCTCTTCTTAATATCTTCTGCTTCTGTTAGGTCCATACCATTTCTGCCCTTTATTGAGCCCATCTTTGCATGAAATGTTCCCTTGATATCTCTAATTTTCTTGAAGAGATCTCTAGTCTTTCCCATTCTATTGTTTTCCTCTGTTTCTTTGCATTGATCACTGAGGAAGGCTTTCTTATCTCTCCTTGCTATCCTTTGGAACTCTGCATTCAAATGGGTGTATCTTTCATTTTCTCCTTTGCCTTTCATTCCTCTTCTTCTCATAGCTGTTTGTAAAGCCTCCTCAGACAACCATTTTTCCCTTTTGCATTTCTTTTTCTTGGGGATGGTCTTAATCCCTGTCTCCTGTACAATGTCAGGAACCTCCATCCATAGTTCTTCAGGCACTCTGTTTACGAGATCTAATTCTTTGAATCCATAAGTCACCTCCATTGTATAATCATAAGGGATTTGATTTAGGTCATACCTGAAAGGTCTAGTGGTTTTCCCCACTTTCTTCAATTTCAGTCTGAATTTGGCAATAAGGAATTCATGGTCTGAGCCACAGTCAGCTCCTGGTCTTGTTTTTGCTGACTGTATAGAGCTTCTCCATCTTTGGCTGCAGATAATATAATCAATCTGATTTCTGTATTGACCATCTGGTGATGTCCATGTGTAGAGTCTTCTCTTGTGTTGTTGGAAGAGGGTGTTTGCTATGACCAGTGTGTTCTCTTGGCAAAACTCTGCTAGCCTTTGCCCTGCTTCATTCTGTACTCCAAGACCAAACTTGCCTGTTACTCCAGGTATTTCTTGATTCCCACTTTTGCATTCCAGTCCCCTATAATGAAAAGGACATCTTTTTTGGGTGTTAGTTCTAGACGGTCATGTAGGTCTTCATAGAACCATTCAACTTCAGCTTCTTTAGCATTAGTGGTTGGGGCATAGGTTTGGATTACCGTGATACTGAATGATTTACCTTGGGAATTGAGCAGAGATCATCCTGGCATTCACAAGGTTAGTTTGAACCCTCTGAGCATCTCTGGAGGGTATGAGAATCAAGAAATGCCTGGAGTAACAGGCAAGTGTGGCCTTGGAGTACAGAATGAAGCAGGGCAAAGGCTAGCAGAGTTTTGCCGAGAGAACACACTGGCCATAGCAAACATCCTCTTCCTACTGTCTTGTTGGGGCTTCTCCTTTGCCCTTGAACGTGGGGTAGCTCCTCACAGCTGCTCCAGTGCCACGCAGTCGCCCCTCCAGCACCACTGAATATAGCAATAATTTATTCTTGTTATTGTTACATAATGTTCCATTATATGAATATATCAAATATAGGACATTTGTTATCTATTCTACTGTTAGTAGATATTCTGGCTTTATCTAATTTTTTACTATTATGATAAACCTGCCACAAACATTTCTGTCCGTGTCTTTGGGTAGGGGAGTGCTCTCATTTCTCTTGGGGACATATCTAGAAGTGGGCATGCTGGGTCATAGCACATAGAACTCTTGTATGCAAATGCATCTGGGAAATGATGCTTTAATTTCCAGCATCTATAGTACAAGCAGATATGCTAGGTGGCATAAAGATAATCTTGGATGATCCATTATGCAGATTCTGTACAGAAATTAAAGAGTGGGCTAGGAAATGGTAATAAAAAAGACAAGCCAGGGTTACTTTGGAGACCTAGATGACATAAACCAACTCATATTTCTTGTAAAGATATTACTCTTCCCTTTCACGTCGTTGTTTAGTTGCTAAGTTGTGTTCGACCCTTCTGAGACCCCATGGACTGTAGCCTGCCAGGCTCCTTTGTCCGTGGGATTTCCCAGGCAAGAACACTGGAGTGGGTTGCCAATTCCTTCTTCAGGGAATCTTCCTGTCCCCAGGGATGGAATCTGTGTCTCCTGCATCTTCTGCTTGGCAGGTGAATTCTTTACCACTGAGCCAAAAGGGAAGTCTACAGAGTTTAAGAAGTAAGGAATGATAGTTTGAATATCCAAATTACTTTTCACACATTCTTCCTGAGAACCATGAACTATAACAGCCAGACAAAGGAAACTTAGTAGCGGTGGTTTAGTCTCTAAGTAGTGTCTGACTCTTACGACCCTATGAACTATACCCCTCTGTCGCCAGGCTCCTCTCTCCATGGGATTTCCCAGGTAAGAATATTGGAGTGGGTAGTCATTTCCTTCCCCAGAGGATCTTCCTGATCCTGCATTGCAGGCAAATTCTCTACTGCTGAACCACCAGGAAAGTCCCAAAAAAGACTTAAGAGAGGTATTTTGAGGTACAAGGTATACTGTAGTATAATTTATATACAGTAAACTCACCTTGTAAGGTATAGAACAGTTAGAAAGATGTAAAAGATCTCCAGACCCAAAAAAAATTAATTTAAAAAATCCAATTAAAAAATATTTCCTTTGTTTAAAAAATTTCCATAATGTCCCTTTCCTCATCCCTAGCTCCAACCCCAACCCTTGGCAACCACTGGTTTAATTTCTGTCCCTATTGTTGTTGCTGTTTGGTCGCTCAGTTGTGTCCAACTCATTGAGACCCCATGCACTGCAGCATACTAGGCTTCCCTGTCCTTTATTCTCTCCCAGAGTTTGCTCAAACTCATGTCCATTGAGTTGACGATGTGATCCAACCATCTCATCCTCTGTCACCACCTTCTCCTCCTGCCCTCGATCTTTCCTAGCCTCAGGGTCTTTTCCAATAAGTCCGCTCTTTGCATCAGCACCAGTTCTTCCAATGAATATTCAGGGTTGATTTCCTTTATGATTGACTGGTTTGATTTCTTTGCTGTCCAAGGGACTCTCAAGAGTCTTCTCCAGCACCATAGTTCGAAAGCATCAGCTCTTTGGTGGTCAGCTTTCTTTATGGTCCAACTCTCACATCTGTACATAACTACTATAGTTTTCCCTTTGCCAGAATATTCTATAAATGCAAGTATATAGTATCTAGTTTTCAAGTCTGACTTCTTTCATTTAACCAAGAGATAATTTTTATCAATGAATTTCAATTTTTTTCTCCCTCCACTAAGAACATTTTTTTCCTCAAACAAACTTTTATGCAGGAACTTTACATTTGAGACAGATAGAAGTGGATTGCTTCTAGGAGTGAATGAAATCATGGTGAGAAACCCAAGTCCATGGCTCCCTCTGATGAATGACACTCTAATTTGCTCATGGAACTGTATTTATCCTTTGTATCTCAGTTGCAATTCCATTAGAACCTCTGTGATTTTTCAGAGTAGGTTTCTTGTTGAAGGCATGTTCATGGGGGCATTTCCAAAGGAGGAAAACATTGCCTGGGAAAACTATCAGAAATGCTAAATGATTTCTAGTTCTCAAATCTTTGTTAAATTAGGGATTACTTACTTTATTAATTGATTTTCTTGCTAAAATGTTCAATTTAGGTCCACTAGGTGTCAGGTGCCATCTCTTACATCTTTTTAAACCTGCTTCTTACAAATACCACTGTTAACCATTAAAATGGCAACTGTCCAGATACCACTCTATCCAAACAAACTTGAAGGGAAGCCTCTTGAAGATGTGGCTTCTAGAGCTGTGCTGTCCAAAGTAGTGATCATCAGCCACATGGGGCTACCACTGAGCACTTGAAAAGTAGCAAGTTTAAATTAAGATGGGGTAAGGGAAGGCAGGACAAACTGAGAGTAGCATGCAAACATATGCACTATCATGTGTAAAATAGATGGCCAGTGGGAGTTTGCTGTGTGACGCAGGGAGCTCAATCTGGGACTCTGTGACAGCCTAGAGAGGTGGGGTGGGGTGAGTGGGAGGGAAGTTCAAGAGGGAGGGGACATATGTATACTGATGGCTGATTCATGTTGATGTGTGGCAGAAACCAATACAATATTGTAAAGCAATTATCCTCCAATTAAAAACAAATTTTAAAAAGGGTGCGCTCAAAGTATAAGGTATACAACTGATTTAGTAGACTCAGTAAAAAAACAAATAAGAATGTAAAAATATCTCCTTAACAATTTTTATATTAATTGGGACTTCCCTGGTGGCCCAGTGGTTAAGATTCTGTACTTTGAATGCAGGGCGCATGGGTTCCATCACTTGTTGAGGAACTAAGATCCTGCATCCCGCATGCCAGGTGGCACAGTCAAAAAAGAATTTTAAAAAACCCAAGCCAATTTTTATATCAATTGAAATGCTACCTTAATGCTATTGAGTTAAGGTATATTATTAAAATTAATTCCTGGCTTTAATGACTATGAGGCAATTTAAAATCACAGGTATAGGGATTTCCCTGGTGGTCCAGTGGCTAAAGCACTTCCAATGCAGGGGCCCACGTTCGATTCCTGGTCAAGGAGCTAGACCTTACACGCTTCAACTAAAGGATCCTGCATGATGCAACAAAGACCCTGTACAACCAAATAAATAAATAAATATTAGAAAGTAAAATCATATCACATGTGTAGCTCCTATTTACAGCTTTGGTTATATTTCTATGGGACATTGCTGACTAGACAGGTTGCTGACTGTGCATTTTGCTAATTCTTCCCAAGAAAGACCCCAAATATGGACTTCTCCAGTCTGGATCTCAGAGATCAAAGGTGACCCAAGCTGCTTCCATTTTTTTTTGAACTTCTTAGTAAATTTTAAAAAATGAGAAATGCCAAAGGTAGGGTTACACAAATGGTTTCATATTCTCCTTGTGACTTTGTAACCCTCTAGGCTCCTCTGTCAGTGGGATTTCCCAGGCAAGAATACTGGAGTGGGTTGCTATTTCTTTCTTCAGGGGAGCTTCCCAATCCAGGGATCAAACCCAAGAGTCCTGCATTGGCAGGCAGATTCTTTTGCTTTTAATGTAAAATACATTGCAATGTGGGCTTCCCTGGTGGTTCATATGGTAAAGAATCTGCTTGTAATGTGGTAGACCTGGATTCAATCCTTGGGTTGGGAAGATCTTCTCAAGGAGTGCATGGCAACCCACTCCAGTATTCTTGCCTGGAGAATCCCCATGGTCCAAGGAGCCTAGTGGGCTGCAGCTCATGGGGTTGCAAAAAGTTGGACCTGACTGAGTGACTAACCATACACACACACACTGCAATGTAACGTACTGTACCAGCCATAAGACAATTGTAAGGTCCATAGAAAGGAGAGCAATTAGGGTAATGTGGTCCAGTTACAGAGGACAATTTGAAAGTTAGTAAAGGGACTTCTTTCCACCTCTTGATTTGCTTTTGTAATTTATGTATATTCCTATTTGGAGATAACTTTAGAAGTCTAAATTGGAGGTCTTAAGTGAATGTGAGACCTGGGCCCATGGTCTAACTGCCACCACCCACTCTACCCCCAGGGGTTGTCTTTCATCTTACACACCTGCAACTTGCACCTTCTATGTGCCAGGCTCTCTCTGCTACACTTTTCATCATTATTTTGAATACTTACAACAACCTGCAAAAAAGGTGCCACAGCTAGAGAACGAAAGGATGACTGCTGAATCTACCCTAAACTCTCAGCAGGAACGTCCTTTGAGGGGTGGGGTGATGGACGTTTTGGACAGAAAGGATAAGAAATAATAGAGGAAAGCATTGATGAGAAATGAATCCCCTGTTGTTTATCTACATACCACTAAGCAATTCTCACTGGCTTGGCATCCAGAAGAAACTAGAAAGCTCTTTTTCAGGAACCGACTGTTTGCCTCTGTGTATGCTAGACTGCTCCAAACTAGAGGCATTTTAAAAACTATTATCTGGAGGAGCAAAGCTATGGCTGGGGCCTTCCATGAGAGTGCCACCTCTTCACTGTAAATTATTCACTTCTAACCTTGTATTAGGCTGATGCTGCTTTGCCAACTGCCTTCTCAGGCTATTATTCTCCTCCATGTATATGCCCCTTATGCCTGTAAAGTTGTGTTTTGTTTTGTGACTGTGTAAATCAGAGCCCGGAGAGTTTCTTTTTTTTCTGTGGCTGGAACCACGGTGAGACATTCTCCACAATCCGGCACTTGACACACTTCGGTGCTGTGTGGGCAGAAAACAGGGCAGAGGGAACTCTTAAATACACTTTTCACCTGGTTTAAACAAGAGCTTTAATTTCCCCTTTCTTTTAATCCTTATGAGGCTTGAAGTGAAAACAGAATTCAAAGAGTTGTTTTATTTAAAAAAAAAAACTGTAATAAGATGCTTGGATTTTAACACTTAAAATTATGGCTGAAATGACCCCACAGCACTTCTGGAAGATGGCAGAATTCTGGGTGGTCTTTTAGCTTAGGCAGATTTTCTGTTCTTTTCTTATTCACCTCTGCATGTTGGCTAATTATAAAAGGGAACCAAGATATTTTCTTTGAAAAACTGGAGCTGGTCGGAAAAAGTTTCTCCTCTAACACATTCATTCACCCAGCACTTATTGAACTTCTACTGTGTGCTGTGCAAAGACAAAGTCCTTGTTCTTCAGCGGCTGGAAGTCTAGGGGAGGTATAACAAACTGAACAAGTGCAATGGGGCTCTTAAGTGGCCTGCTGCATCTTGAAGGACAGATAGTATTAGGTGAAAAAGAGTGAGTAGGGTGGGGGGTTTTGTTTTTTAAAAAAAGACTTCCATTTTTAAAGTCTTTTATTGAATTTGTTACAATATTGTTTCTATTTCATATTTTATGTTTTTTACTTTTTTTGGCTGCAAGGCATGTGGGATCTTAGGTCCCTGACCAGAAATCAAACTTACACACCCTGCATTGGAATGCCAAGTCTTAACCACTGGACCATCAGGGAAGTCCTATGACTTTATTGTTTAGAGCAGTCTTCAGTTCACAGCAAAATGAGCATAAGGTACGGAGATTTCCAACATGCCCCCGTCCCCACATACATAAATCTTCCCTCTTATCAATATTTCCCACCAGAGTAGTGCATCTGTTACAATCCATGAACCTACATTAATGCTTTCAAACTGTGGTGCTGGAGAAGACTCTTGAGAGTCCCTTGGACAGCAAAGAGATCAAACCAGTCAATCCTAAAGGAAATCAACCCTGAATATTTATTGGAAGGGCTGATGCTGAAGGTGAAGCTCCAATACTTTGGCCACCTGATGCGAAGAACTGACTCTTTGGAAAACACCCTGATCCTGGGAAAGATTGAGGAGGGTAGGAGGAGAAGCAGGCAACACAGAATGAGATGGTTGGATAGCATCGCCTATTCAATGGACATAAACCTGGGCAAACCCCAGGAGACAGGGAGGGAAACCTAGTGTGTGCAGTCCATGTGGTCACAAACAGTTGGATATGACTTAGCGACTGAACAACAACACCAACGTGAACCTACACTACACATTGTTATCACCCAATGTCCATAGTTTATATTAGGGTTCACACTTGCTGTTTTATAATCTCTGGGGTTAGATGAATGTGTAATGACATGCGTTCATCATTATAGTGTAATACCAAGTAATTTCACTGCCCTAAATCCCTATGCTTTGCCTGTTCATCCTCTCCCTCTGCCCCCACATCCAGCACCTGGAAGCCAGTGATCCTTTCACTGCTTTCACAATTTTGCCTTTTCCAGGATGTCATATAGAGTTGGAATCATGCAATATGTAGTCTTCAGAATGGCTTCTTTCACTTAGTAATATGCATTTAAAGTTCCCCTGGGTCTTTCACAGTCTCATAACTCATTTCTTTTTGGCACTCAATAATATTTTATTATCTGAATATGCCACAACTTATTCATCCATTCACCTAATGAACATCTTGTTTGCTTCCAAGTTTGGCAGCAATAGGCAGCAATCTTATTAAAATTAATAAGATAGACTAGAACTTGCAAAGGCACAAAGTGATGACAGCAAGGTCCTTTGGTAACCTGTAAGTGGCATATAGAGCGGTGTGTGGATGCTGACAGAGAAGAATCATCCTTCATTCTGGAGGCTCATTCCAAAACCACAGTGTGGATCCTATTACTCTGGTGACACTTCTATCATTATAATGTGTCACCCTGTATGTCTTGCCTGGAAACAGACATGTAATATCCTACTTATGACTCATTAATTTATCTGGTTAATTTTATAATCCAACTTAAAAGCCCTTTATTGGGATGACTTTAAGTTATGGATTATGTTATAAAAATCAAGTCAAGGGAAACAGTACCTTGTGGGTTTGAGTACGGTTTAGCCTTTTTATGACTCAAAGAATTATGTGGTTCTGGTTTCTGGTGAGTGTTCCATTGCACATTTTGGACAGCAGCCCAGCTTTGGAGATTGGCAGTGGTGGTGGAAATCTGTCCAATTTAGCTGAATGCTGATGAGCCACCCTTTATTTAGAAATAAACTAAATAATAAACAAGTAACTCTGAAAGCATAATCTACAGCCTCATTAACAGGAAAACAATGATTATTCCTGTTCAATACTTTATGAACTAAGTGAGGTTTACATGATAGATATAATTTTGCCTTTAGCATGTCTATGATCAAAAAGATCAATATTTCACTTGAAGAATCTAAAAGTAGCTGTTTTCCTCTCTGGCAGACTTAATTTTGTCTCTTAATGTAACAAACAATTAGTTTATCTTATAATATTCTCTCTCAAACACGCTTCATTTACTGGTGAAATCCATCAGTGATGGTGTTCCTGAGGCAGTCAGATCCTCATAGCTTGGAGAGCATTTTGTTTCATTTGTGAAAACACTTTGATCCAGGGGGGAAGTGTTGAGGGGGGGATAGATTGAGAGTTTGGGACTGAAATATACACAATGCTATATTTAAAATAGATATCCAAAAAAGATCTACTGTATAGCACAGAGAACTCTGCAATAACCTAAATAAAAGAATTTGAAAAAGTATAGACACATGTAGTATATGTATAACTGAATCACTTTGCTATTTGTTTGAAACTAACACAATCGTTAATCAGCTATACTCCAATATAAAAGAAAAATTAAAAAAGAAAGCACCTTGAAAAATATATGGCATTTTGTTAATGCTAACTATAATTATTCTATGTTTTCCTTTCCCTTTTTTCAGAACAATGAAGCAGTTCAACGTGGGGATATCTGTCTTATACTATTGAACCATCGATAAATCATATCATAATGGTATTCAATCCTTTGATTCAATAATCCCAAACTCAGAGATGAATCCTAAATCAATAATTCTGCAGAAGTAAAAAGAAATCTCTCTCCCCATTTCAGTTACTATGGTGTTATTTTAGTTAGCTAGTTGGAGCAAACTTAACTAAAATAAGGAAACTATCTAAATATTTAATATTAGGGAAACACCTTAATAACCAAATATATTTAGAAATGGGCTCCCCAGGAAATTCAGGGGTAAAGAATCCACCTGCCAATGTGGGAGATGCAGGTTTGATGCCTGGGTCGGGAAGATCCCCTGGAGGAGGAAATGGCAACCCACTCCAGTATTCTTGCTGGGATAATACCATGGACAGAGGAGCCTGGTGGGCTACGGTCCATGCAGTTGCAAAGAGTTGGACACGACTGAAGCAACTGAGCACACACACATTTGTAGAAATATTATCCTGAATTAACATGCTAGTTGATAAGGTTGGTATAGAAAGATGCTTACAATACATCATGTAAAAGAGCAGGATATGAATCGATCCATGTACAAAACCATATAAAATAAACAAGCTCACAGGAATGGAACTATGACATTAGAATTTGGAGGAGGTTAGGGAGATAGAATTTATCGTGCCACTCTTTTACTGAAGTATTTCTTAATGTGATATCTTGTCAGTGACATTAAAATTAAAACCTTACAGGTCTTTAACCCAAAGAGTGCCACAAGATTTCATCCTGAGGCAAATTTGAAAAGAATTTCTCATGGGACCAACAAAACCGTCACCATGTTGTTAGGTGTTCTTTTGTTTATGACTGAAGGCTATTAATACTTGCCCTCTAGTGGCTTAAAGTTAGAAATAGACAATTTTGGTTTAATTTTTTGGTAACTGTTGCTAATGTTTCTGTTTTTGAAGACCATGACATTTATTGTAAAATTACTGTTCATGTAGAGTGTTGATCTAAAAGCATATTATAGTTAGTCCTGCCCACCCTAAACTTGCCCTTTGTAGCTCACAGTGATTTCTAAGATTCATGAGGGCAGAGAGGAATTGGAGTTGGGAACCTTAGCTCTGCAATGCAAAAAGCTGGATATTCTGAGATTCTGCTGCATACTAACTAGGTGACCTTGGGCACACTTATCATCTTGCTTTCTTCATCTACTACATGTGGATAGTAACAGTACTACTTCAGAGCATTCTTCGAATGATAAAACACCTATGAGAGTTTTATCCTGTATGGAGAAGGAAATAGCAACCCACTCCCGGTATCCTTGCCTAGGAAATCCCTTGGACAGAGGACAGAGGCGGGTTACAGTCCATGGGGTTGCAAAAGAGTCCAACACAACCTGGCGACTAGACAACAAACAACAACGATTAGTGATGTTCAGCACTTCTCATGCACCTGCTGGCCATTTGAAACTCTCCGTTGGAAAAATGTCTATTTCGCTTCTCTGCCTATTTTAAAGTTAGACTGTTTGTTTTTTTCTTTATTGAATTATGTCAGTTCTTTATCTATTTTTGGGTGTTAACCCCTTATCTGATACAGATTTCCCCCACTCTCTGAAAGCAGAACTTTCCTATGAAACATTCTGAAAGCCAAAACGGAGCAAAGTGAAGAAGCAGTTAGTTACCTTAGGACTCATGCTGCTCGTAAATATCCAGGTAGATGGGGATACAGCACAGATGCTCAGAGACAGTGCAAAGCCACAGAATGGGGGTGTTGAGATGCTAGAGTGTAGCTCCAGGGGGAGGGGCCTGGGGACGCCAGTCTTGCTCTTGAGGTGACATTGCCCCTAGGACATCTTGCTGCAAAACAAATACTGAAAGCTGTCTCTGCTTTTTATCTTTTTCCATAAAAGTGAAAAACTTGATTTCTTTCAGTTAGGAAAACCAGGTACTAATGTAGCCCTTTTGTAAAAGCAAAGTGGCTTAAAACCACATAAAGCAAATCTTCAAAAAGTGGGGGAGATCTGTCCATGGTTGTACAGGTATTTCTCCCATTCTGTAGCTTGCCTTTTCGTTTTGCTGAGTGTTCCTTTTGCAGTGCAGAAACTTTTAAACTTGATGTAGCCCCACATGTTGATTTTTTTCTCTTGCTTGTGCTTTAGCTGTCATATCCTAAAATCATTGCCAAGAGCAATGTTGAGAGATTTCCTCCTTATATGTTCTTCTAAGAGTTTGACAGTTTCAGGTCTCACATTTAAGTCTGACCCACTTCGAGTTGCTTTTTGTGTGTGGTGTAAGATAAGAGGTTTGTTTCATTTTTCTGCTGTATTCAGTTTTCCTAACACCATATGTTGAGGAGACAATCCTTTCCACATTATATGTTCTTGGCTCCCTTAACAAATACTAGTTGACCATATTCTAAGATCTTAATTTTATCTATATCATTCATTATAAGAATTCATGCAAGTCCTCTAGAATGTTTTGTGTAATTAAGAAGGGTAAGGAACTTTCCTGGCAGTCCAGTGGTTGACTCTGTGCTTCCACTGCAGGGGGCCCAGGTTCGATCCCTGATCAGAGCACTAAGATCCCATATGGCACAGCAGAAAAACAAACAAAGTAGTAAACATTTATGAATGGACATTTCTTGCCGCTTCATGTCTATAGGACGTTACTGGCTACTCTCCCTACTCTGTGCAGCAATATAACTGCTGTGGAAACAGGACTAATATTTTTATGGGTCTCAGCAGACAGGGATCCCCATGAGAATTGGGGATGAGAAGGCAGGGGACTAATGTACAACCAGAACTGTGGGCTTATTTGGTCATGTAGAGTCTTATTTACCTGAAGGCCGGAAAACTCCACTTTCCACTCCTGGAAGAAATGACCTAGTCTTACCTTTAAGATTGCCACGTGCTCTGATTTTGTGTCTTCTGATAAATACAATGTGTGAAATTTCTAAAAAAAAAAAAGAAAGAAAAGAATGTACAGTGTAGCATGAACGTATGAGATGTAATGTGGTATTATTATTTCTGTTTTTCTAGTACTGATTGCGCTGCTATAGGTATTGATCTTCATGCTGAGGATGAACACAGAAATATAAGAAAAATGGGGATTTCCAACTGCTTGAGGAGATATGTTTCCATGTAATAATAGTGAAAATACACAGTAATAAAATATACAGAATACTAAAGAGGTGATAAAACTATGCAAAAAAATAGAGGAAAACAAAATTAGAGATACCAAGGGAACGTTTCATGCAAAGATGGGCTCGATAAAGGAAAGAAATGGTATGGACCTAACAGAAGCAGAGGATATTAAGAAGAGGTGGCAAGAATACACAGAAGAACTGTACAAAAAAGATCTTCACAACTCAGATAATCACAATGGCATGATCACTCACACTCAGCTAGAGCCAGACATCCTGGAATGTGAAGTGAAGTGGGCCTTAGAAAGCATCACTACAAACAAAGCTAGTGGAGGTGATGTAATTCCAGTTGAGCTATTTCAAATCCTACAAGATGATGCTGTGAAAGTGCTGCACTCAATATACCAGAAAATTTGGAAAACTCAGCAATGGCCACAGGACTGGAAAAGGTCACTTTTCATTTCAATCCCAAAGAAAGGCTATGCCAAAGAATGCTCAAACTACCGCACAATTGCACTCATCTCACACACTAGTAAAGTAATGCTCAAAATTCTCCAAGCCAGGCTTCAGCAATACATGAACTGTGAACTCCCAGATGTTCAAGCTGGTTTTAGAAAAGGCAGAGGAACGAGAGATCAAATTGCCAACACCCACTGGATTATCGAAAAAGCAAGAGAGCTCCAGGAAAACATCTACTTCTGCTTTATTGACTATGCCAAAGCCTTTGACTGTGTGGATCATAATAAACTGTGGAAAATTCTGAAAGAGATGGGAATACCAGACCATCTGACCTGCCTCTTGAGAAACTTGCATGCAGGTCATGAAGCAACAGTTAGAACTGGACATGGAACAACAGACTGGTTCCAAATAGGAAAAGGAGTACGTCAAGGTTGTATATTGTCACCCTGCTTATTTAACTTATATGCAGAGTACATCATGAGAAACTCTGAGCTAGAAGAAGCACAAGCTGGAATCAAGGTTGCCAGGAAAAATATCAATAACCTCAGATATGCAGACAATACCACCCTTATGGCAGAAGGTGAAGAGAAACTAAAAAGCCTCTTGATGAAAGTGAAAGAGGAGAGTGAAAAAGTTGGCTTAAAGCTCAACATTCAGAAAACTCAGATCATGGCATCTGGTCCCACCACTTCATGGGAAACAGATGGGGAAACAGTGGAAAAAGTGTCAGACTTTATTTTTCTGGGCTCCAAAACCACTGCAGATGGTGATTGCAGCCATGAAATCAAAAGACGCTTACTCCTTGGAAGGAAAGTTATGGCCAACCTGGATAGCATATTGAAAAGCAGAGACATTACTTTGCCAACAAAGGTCCATCTGGTCAAGGCTATGGTTTTTCCAGTGTTGGACAGTGAAAAAAGCTGAGCGCCGAAGAATTTATGTTTTGGAACTGTGGTGCTGGAGAAGACTCTTGAGAATCCCTTGGACTGCAAGGAGATCCAACCAGTCCATCCTAAAGGAGATCAGCCATGGATGTTCATTGGAAGGACTGATGTTGAAGCTGAAACTCCAGTACTTTGGCCACCTCATGCGAAGAGTTGACTCATTGGAAAAGACCAGATGCTGGGAAGGATTGGGGGCAGGAGGAGAAGGGGACGACAGAGGATAAGATGGCTGGATGGCATCACTGACTCGACGGACATGGGTTGGGTGGACTCTGGGAGTTGGTGATGAACAGGGAGGCCTGGCGTGCTGCAGTTCATGGGGTCTCAAAGAGTCAGACAAGACTGAGTGACTGAACTGAACTGAACTGATAAAACTATATGACACTGCTCCTAAGAATTTTTCACATTTTATGTCTATATTATTGGGATTACCTAATAATCAGTAGTGACTTACTTAATCATTGACAATATCTTTTCATTTTTGGTGGTATATAAAATAATAGTGTATATCATAACTGATGGTATCTCAGAATCAATGAAATATGGTAGTAAGTGGTGGTGTGCAACATTTAAAACAATATTTACCATGGACCAGGTAAAGGGTGGAATGGATGCTTATAAAGCTTTATCAAACATAATCCTTAGGAGCAATTCTATGAGTTTGGAAAATGAAAAAACCAGTAGAGAAATTAATGACTCAAGTCAGTGAGGTTATAAAGGACTCCTAAGGTCAGACTTGAGCTAACTTGCTAAAGAAGGAGATTCAATTTGGATGAGCCCCAAGAAGAAGTGTAGAGATTTCAGGAAGAGAGATGCTGCCAGTGTGATGTCTTGCTTGGAGAAATTGTGGTATGGTTACCTATGTGGCTACTCTGATTACTCATTCCTTACTGGGACCTCTCCCACCTTTATTGTATTCCTTTAAAGTGAGGGTCTGGTGCAGCTTGTCTTAAAGCTGATTTCTTCTCATCCATTTTGCTTTTGAATCTTAATTGCTTGAAGCAGTTTCTCAGTCTGAGCACTAGTGACAAAAGGGCAAGATAATTTTTGTTGTGGGATGTTTAGCACGGTCCCTGGCCTCTACCCGCCAGATGCCTTCCAGTTGCTGAATGTCCCCTGAGGGAGCAAAATCACCCACAGTTGAGAACCGATTGTTTAAAGAAAAGATCATACCTGGTATTTTGTTATTTTATTTTATATGTATGCATGCATGTGTGTGTGTGCCTGTTAAGGAAGAACATTCACAAAGTTTAGGATTTTTTAAAAATAACTCTTCTATCTTGCTATGAATTCTTGCCAAGGGACCACAATGACGCCATTGTATGTAAGTCTAACAAGCATCCGCTCACTTGCCTGTTTACTATTAATTCTGAAGTGTGATAGGGGTAGGGGATTGGTCCCTGGGAAGCATTTTTTCCTTTTAAATAATTTTAGATTGATAGAGGAGTCACAAAGATGATACAGAATGTTCCTGTACACATTCCTCCCAATTGTGTCTTATATTGACATCTTATATAATCATGGTAGTTTTCCCATAAACCTTTGTTTCCTGCTCCAGGGTCCAATCAGGGATCAGTCATTGCATTTAAAGAGAGTGTAGTTTGCTTTTGGTTTGTTTTTCATGGAAAGAATAGAATTTATTCTTGGAAACTGCTGATTCTCAGATGATGACAGTGAGCATAATTTTCTACATGCTCGTGTCCAGTTGCTCAGTAGTGTCCGACTTTGTGACCCCACAGACAGTAACCCACCAGGCTCCTCTATCTATGGGATTCTTCAGACAAGAATACTGGAGTGGGTAGCCATTTCCTCCTCCGTTTTCTAAGTAGGGTGTTTATCTGGATTAACACTCTCTAAGCTAAAAAGTTCCCTTATTTCTCTTTAGAATAGTAAGTGGAACTGATACTCTCCAAGGCAAAAATAGCTGTAATGGTACATAGTTTTAAAATCTCTGAAAAATAAAT
The DNA here is from genome assembly GCA_007570785.1 of Antilocapra americana. Lineage (NCBI taxonomy): Eukaryota > Metazoa > Chordata > Mammalia > Artiodactyla > Antilocapridae > Antilocapra > Antilocapra americana. Next base: position 7,284,540 of record ML663567.1, read on the forward strand.
AGTCCAAAGACGGCTTTTGTCTTGACTCTCAGTCTAAGCCATCATTTCATAGTTTTTTAATAAATGCTAATGGAGTGGACCAAAAGTACAGTCTTAAACTGCTGTTTCATATTTAGAGCAAGCTGAATGGTTCTTTTCCATCTACTTGACAAATACAACACAGACACAAAGTGACATGGAAAAGCTGTAATCTATTGAACTCAGTAAATGTGAGTTGTAAGTAATTGCAGTTGTTTCTTAGTCTCATTTGCTGCCCAACCATTTCTCACTATATGATCCCTTAAAGTCAACCTGATTCAGGGGCAGATCAATACTAGGGAAACCCTTTTGTCTTCTTTTAGGGCATAAAATTTAAAAGACGCTTAAGTCAATATTCCTTTTAATAATGTGTCTTAATGGAAATGCCTGGGTTCCCTCTTCTTGTTATATAATTAATTGAGCTGTCTGCCACCCACAAGGTATAGTCATTCCCTCCCATAATTCTCCTTTGGCCTAATTGCCATTCTGTTTTCAGTTCTGTCTTTAGATATTTCTTCTTTTTCTCAACACTGTTGGGCATGCTTTGTACTTAGTTTTATCTTTCCGTGCTTTTGCTTCTAAATGTCAGCATAATTTTTCTGCCTTATAATATTGGAGATGTTATAACCATCCATCAGCCCAATAGAAGAGCAGAAAAGATTAGATATCATTTATCTGTATTGGTTGTTCATTGTAATGACCCAGTGGACAACATGAACAGATAATCTGTTGCTTTGATGGAAACTAATTATTCTTAAGCATGACAGCATCGAAATAGCTTTTGTGACACTGTTTTTAAAAATGACGGCTACCTAGTCATTATTAGTGCAAGCAGAAGTTTCAGTCTTGTTCTCTGATGATTTCCCTACATAAGCAACAAAACAGTTTGGATCTTTTGTTATTGCTATATGGGAAAATTTGACCTAAAATTTAAGAACTTTAAAATTTCAATTGACGGTCAAATGTAAGCACTATTGCACAAAATTTTCTTAATGTGAAGAAAATTCCTTAATGTGAAATAATCTAGTATTTCCTAGATAAAAGTAAAAGTATGATTAGAAGATAATTTTGCTGGGAAAAGTTAGTGTAGCTTGATTTTTAGTTTGCTGCTAATGATTGGACTAACCATGGAATTGGGGGAGTAAAGTTGTCATCAATTAAAATTCTTCTCTGATGAAATTTCTAAGTGAAGAAAGCATGGTTTATGGTTAATTCTTTTTTTTTTTTTCTTGTGAATTTGTTTTTATTTTTATTGGGTCTAGGGGATGGGATGGGGAATACTTCTGTAAGTTATGCCCCACTAGGAAGATGTCCATTCTAACTTTCCTGGGATAGCTTTCGGAGCTTTTTCTTTTTCTTGGAGCCACTGCTCTTGCTCGCAGCTGCCTCTTCAGGTCCACTGCTGAGTGGCTCCTCCTTGGAAGACAATTTCCGTTTTTTCTTGGGGACCCTCTTGTTTTCTGACTCATCAGGGTCAGTAACTGGTTCCTCTTTGGGAAAAGATTTCTTCCTCTTGGGAAGGCTTCCAGTACCAGCTGTCTCTTCAAGATCACTACTAACTAGCTCTTCCTTGGAAAAAGATTTTTTTTTCTTGGGTTTGGAAAAAGAGACAGATGGGTCTTCCATTCCATTCTCCTGAAGAGCCTCCTGGGGCTTTTGCTTTTTCTTCTTTTTGGGTCTTTCACTTGTCTTCTCACACTCTTCCAGGGCACTGCTATTTTCTGAAGAAGCCAGGGCGACTGCAGCCAGCCTTTTCTTTTCCTTCTTCAAGCGTTTCTTCTCCTGTTTCTCGAGCTTCCTAGTAATCTCGGCAGCCGCTTCCTCTGCCTGAACCATTGCCTCCTTCATGACATCCAGATTCTTTCGGGGAATCTCTCCAGTCTCATAGAAGGACAGCCGCTCCTCAACTTGTTCTCGAAGTTTCTCCCCAAAAACACTGGTGGGCACCTCAGAGAAGCAATCGATTCGTGAGGCAATACTGCATTTGTTTGCCAGGTATCGGGAGATGCGACCTTTGTTCTTGGCAGCTGCTCGGCCAATGAAGGTAGAGTGGAAAATGAGTCCATATTTTGGGGTGTTACCCCTTGTCTTCAAGGCTCTGGAAACTTGGTCCCTTTGCTGGGCCCAGGGAATCACTCAGACACCAGGACTGGCCATCACCCCCATAGCAGAGGCCTGTATAGGTCAGGGAGCCCTGGTCAACCATCACTGTGATATGGTTAATTCTTAAAATAACAAAATTTATCTGCACAAATAGGAGAGGAGGTTTTTATGTGTGTTTATGTACAAACCTTAAAAAATAAGTATACTGATGGATTTATATTTTTATGAAGTCTCTAAAATGCTATGGAAACTTAATCAATATTCTAAGATAGTATTTATATTATTGGCACCATTAATAACAAAATTAAGATTGGTATATTATCACCAGACTACAGCAGAGATGCACTTTCACTACAGCATGCCTCAGTTTGAGAACAGAAGCAAATTGAATAACTTCACATACCAGATGTTTCCTTTTCTTATAACAGGTTTTGCAAAAGCGTTTGGGGATGCTTTAGATGTTGATAGACCATGGTTAATACACTGAACACATTAAACACGTTTATATTTATACAAGCTGTGCTGTGCTTAGTCGCCTCAGTCATGTCCGACTCTTTGCAACCCCATGGACTGTAGCCTGTCTATGGGATTCTCCAGGCAAGAATACTGGGGTGAGTTGACATTCCCTTCTCCAGGGGACCTTCCCAACCCAGGGATCGAACCCAGGTCTCCTGCACTGTAGGCAGATTCTTTACCCACTGAGCCACCAGGGAAGCCCATTTACACAAGCTATACTTATTGTAAAAAATTTACTGCTGTAATAACAGTTCAACAATGTTGAAGTAAGCAGAATAAAGAGTCCTTCTACCTTCTACTTATTTTGGTTTCCTCAATCCCTTTCCTTTCTTCAGAGGATTGGTAACGATTTGGTGCATGTCTTTCCAGGCTTTTTTTCTATGCATTTATGTACAAGTGTGTGTACACACACCCACACACACACCCCTTCAATGGATAGTTACGGATAGTCCATAGAATGTTTTGCAACTTATTTTTTCAGTTAAAATATGTTTTGAGTGTCTTTCCATGCATGTATATATGAATCTTCTTTTTAAAAACTGGACATGCCTATTTTTAACTATTATATCACTATGAAATAGGCTTTGCTCTTTCATACTAGGCTGTTTTTCAGGAAGTCTCCTTCAGACACAGTAGATACACTGGAGGAAAACCTCAGTTTGAGGCTCAGCTGGTGGCATGTCTGACTCGGGTAGACCCTTCTGACCATATCTGAAGAGGAAACTCAACCCATGCTCAGAAACAACCTGAGCTCCTGATTCTGCCCAGATCAGGTAGGAATCTGGCTCTGACATAAATGAGAAGGTCACCTCTTTGGGTGTCAGGTTTCCCGTTTGAAAAATGGGAGCTTGGGTGGATTGGGCCTGATTTGGTCCTGTCCCTGTCCAAATTTTATATCCTCTATCTTTGTTTCCTGAGCTAAAAGCTGCATTTTGACAGGGGGTAATTCTGCTGGGATTAGTTATAATTGTGTGCTAGTGACAGACATTCAAACCGTTAAGCATGAACATTCAGGTCTATTTTTACCCATAGTGGGCACATGCTTCTGTCCTTGAATACACTGCTTGGGATGACCTTTGTTATCACCAAGGTGTGATAATGCTAACCAAAAGAGAGAGAAACAGACAGCCTGCTCCTTTTGTAGCCAGCTAGGAAAGCTGCATTGGAAGTCTTATTACTACAACATGTTATTGAAATCCTCTAAAGATGATTCTAGTTAAACTTTTAACTATCATTTGAAAACCATAGTTAATTTTAGAATCTACAATGTAGAGATGATACTTATCAACAGATGTTGTTTTATCACATTTACTTTTAGAATGATGGGTTCAAATATCATAAAAAATAATAATCTAAGCAGCTAAAATTAATGACGTCCCACCATGTCTCAGGCACTGTTCTAAGCACTTTCAGATTGGGGAACTGAGACCCAGAAAGGATAAGTAATTTGTTCAAAGGCACAGAGCTGCAACTATGTTATGCAAATAGAATGTAAACTCCTATTCAGGGGAAGAAAGTGAGGAGTTAACTGAATAGTTACATAGTTATAAAATGACTTGAAGGCATGGTAGACATGGCCATTAGCAGATGCCAAATGCTGGCACTGCTCCCTTCTTATTAAGCTGTGAGGAGTCTTGACATGAAAGTGGACCCCCAGTTTCTCAGGTACACTCATGGTGCTGCCTATTGCAGTCAGTCCTTTAAAAATATATATAAACAAAGCAATTCCTTATGCTCTTTCTGCAGCTACAGATCATTCAGGCTGACTTTGCAAAGCTCCTGCCCTGGTAGACAAGCCCTGGTGTTGGAATCTGCAAAGTTGATGATTAGTCGAAACCGTCTGGACTGCAGCCACAGGACATCTTGTAGCACAATCAAGCACCACTTCATCATGCCTGGTGACAGGAGTTTTCCCACTAAGTTTCCATCAGGAGTGAGGAGCCAGGGCCCAGCTCAGCAGCTAATTAGACAAGGCAAGGTACAAGGCTAGAACATGCCAACTTCAATAGACTGGACTGGTGGATCTGTCAAACGAATCTGTCTTGCCTTCTGTGCTTTATACCCATTACTGTACCTGGTTGAACATTAACACTCAGAAATCTGCTGATTTTCTCCAATATCCTGGCCCATGCAGAGAAGAAGCTGAAAAGGAACTGTATGTCTTTAAGGTAGTTCCATGCTTCATTATCTTGAAAAGCATCAATCTTCAACTAATTGTTTAAGAAGCACCACAAGATGTAGAAATGTTGAAAGGATGGATGGAAATGCAGTGCATGGACTTTTTAGTGTCTCTGCTATGATTTCCTCTCTTTCCTGTGATGTTAGTTTTGAAAAAAAAGTCAAAGATTTTTTAAAAATGAAAAAGGTTTCCCTCTTGAGACAAAAGTCAACAAATTGCAAGAGTTTCCTTCCCTCTTGCTTCTGTGTCTCCTAAAAGATTAAGGTTTAAACAAAAATCTTAATTTTGTGTGTGTTACAAATTGCCAAATTATGAAGGGAGAAATTCTATAAAGTTTATAAACACATATCTGGAATATAAAGATAATATAAAAATATTTAAATATGCAGCAGTAGAAGCAGAAACCCAACAAAAAGTCAAATATTTTATATCAGATTGGGCTATATGCTTGACCACTGAAGCAAATAACACTATACAATATGTCAGCCCCAAAGGTGCCAATTATGCATGTGTTGTATGTATGTGTTTGCATCAGAAAACCTCAAATGAGTCTCTACTTGCTGTGGCAAAAGCATCATATGTTGAGACATGGAGACTTGTGGAATCATCTTGTTCAATCCTGTCACTTTAAGGACGAGAAAACTGAATTTCAGAGTGGACACACGTACTGCCAGTACTCTTTACTGCTGGGCCCCCCTGCTTTTTCTTCCTTTTTTTTTTTTAAATTTTCTTTACTTTATTGTGTTGGTTTTGCCATACAATGACATGAAACCGCCATGGGTTTACATATGCTCCCCCTCCAGAACCCCCCTCCCTCCTCCCTCCCGATTCCCTCCCCCTGGGTCATCCTGGTGCACCAGCTCCGAGCATCAAACCTGGGCTGGCAATTGATTTCACATATGATAATTAACATGTTTCAATGCCATTCTCTCATATCATCCCACCCTTGCCCTCTTCCACAGAGTCCACGAGACTGTTCTATACATCTGCGTTTCTTTTGCTGTCTTGCATGCAGGGTTCTCGTTACCATCTTTCTAAATTCCATATATATGCGTTAGAATACTGTATTTTTGTTTTTCCTTCTGGCTTACTTCACTCTGGATAATAGGCTCCAGTTCCATCCACCTGAGTAGAACTGCTTCAAATGCATTTTTTTTAATGCTGAGTAATATTCCATTGTGTATGTGTACCACAGCTTTCTTATCCATTCGTCAGTTGATGGGCATCTAGGTTGCTTCCATATCCTGGCTATTGTAAACAATGCGGTGATGAACATTGGGGTACACCTGGCTCTTTCAATTCTGGTTTCCTCGGTGTGTATGTCCAGCAGTGGGACTGCTGGGTCATATGGCAGGTCTATTTGCAGTTTTTTAAGGAATCTCCACACTGTTCTCCATAGTGGCTGTACTAGTTTGCATTCCCACCAACAGTGTAAGAGGGTTCCCTTTTCTCCACATCCTCTCCAGCATTTATTGCTTGCAGACTTTTGGATGGCAGCCATTCTGACTGGTGTAAAGTGGTACCTCATTGTGGTTTTGATTTGCATTTCTCTGATAATGAGTGATGTTGAGCATCTTTTCATGTGTTTGTTAGCCATTTTTATGCCTTCTTTGGAGAAATGTCTGTTAAGTTCTTTGGCCCACTTTTTGATTGGGTCGTTTATTTTTCTAGAATGGAGCTGCAGGAGTTGTTTGTATATTTTTGAGATTAATTGTTTGTCCGTTGTTTCATTGGCTATTATTTTCTCCCATTCTGAAGGCTGCCTTTTCACCTTGCTTATAGTTTCCTTTGTTGTGCAGAAGCTTTTAATTTTAATTAGGTCCCATTTGTTTATTCGTGCTTTTATTTCTGATATTCTGGGAGGTGGGTCATAGAGGATCCTGCTTTGGTTTATGCCGGAGAGTGTTTTGCCTATGTTTTCCTCTAGCAGTTTTATAGTTTCTGGTCTTATGATTATATCTTTGACCCATTTTGAGTGGTGTTAGAAAGTGTTCTAGTTTCATTCTTTTACAAGTGGCTGTCCAGTTTTCCCAGCACCACTTGTTAAAGAGGTTGTCTTTTCTCCATTGTATATTCTTGCCTCCTTTGTCAAAGATAAGGTGTCCATAGATGTGTGGATTTATCTCTGGGCTTTCTATTTTGTTCCATTGATCTATATTTCTGTCTTTGTGTCAGTACCATACTGTCTTGATGACTGTGGCTTTGTAGTATAGCCTAAAGTCAGGTAGGTTGGTCCCTCCAATTCCATTCTTCTTTCTCAAGATTGCTTTGGCTATACGAGGTTTTTTGTATTTCCATACAAATTGTGAAATTATGCTTTCATGCAGTAGGAATCTTGGGGTTGAACCTCTTTTCATAAGCTGAGATACTTGGGGCCACATCTACCCTGGAATCTCGAGGGCTAGAAACAATGACTTCAAGGGACCACTCCAACCTTCCACTTACAGTCTGCCTGTAGAAAATATTTAATTGTGTATTTATGAGAGTGAGGTACTGTCATCCTCTGATTGAGTAATTTCAGGGAAAAAATATATTCAGAGCTGAGTCATAATGTGCTGAGTTTATCTGCACACTGCTCTTCTGTGTAGCACAGTGAACCCTGCTAATCACAGAAAGAGGAGCAAAGTGGTTGAATAGGAAACCTTCATTTACTGCTAACTGAAAAGAAATTAAAAATAAAATAATATGATTATTTTTCCCCTTCTGGAGCTAAAGCGCTATGTGACTTGCATCCAAAAGTAGATCCCCAAATCTATGAGTGTGACTGACAAAAGATATGCTACTTTTTTGCTCATTTTCAACTTGGTGAATAAAATTTCCAATCACATATTGTATTGTTAGAACTGCTAATAGATAGAAACAAAAAACATATTGAACGTGGAAACTGGAGACTTGGGTCCTAGATCCAGTTTCTTGACCAGGTAGCTAGGTTTCTGGCCACTCTTAAATATTGAATCTCTCTGGGTCTCAGTTCTTTCTGGTGTAAAACGAATGGATTGAAGTCAGGTTATAGTTAAGGCTATTTCCATGTCTGAATGATCCTCTGATTTTAACAGTTTCAGTATTACCGCTATGACATATTTTTTGCTCTCACTGTTTAATTGACTTGTTCCTGGGTATCTGGGGTTTAACTCAATGTGTGCCAATTGGAACTGTTACATTTCATGTCCATGGATATGACTCCTCACAAAAATAGATTTTCTTTTAATACAAAGTGCTACTCATGGCAGAGATTGCACATAGATAAAGGCACACCAGTTGCTACAACTGAAAGAAAAATCTCAAAATGTATGTCCTATTCACCGTTAACCTCATTTAGGAAGCAGAAGTAAGCAAATGCTATCTTTGCTGATCCCAAAGTTGTGTACTGAATTTAGATTTAGTCAAAATGGAGAGCTGTGTATGAAGGATGAGGGCTGAGTGGGTGACATGGAGAGACATGGGGAGCAAAAACTATGGAGGCAACCTCACTGTGATCTCAGGACCTGAACACACAGGGTGCACACAGGGTTTTTTTATTTGTTTTTTCGCTTGGGTTTTTTTGGACCACACGGTATTACCTGGAACAGTGCTTCTTAAGAAAAGTAAAACAAACAACAACAACAACAGCAACAAAAAAATCCAGACTAAGTTGCCAACTTGGGAAAAGTCCAGATATTTGGTTTCTCCTGAAACATCAGTTTGGCAACCCTGGCTCCTGAAGCGCAGCACATCAGCACGTTGCTGGAGGTGTGCGACGTCTACCACTTTCCTATGGGCTTATGATGTTCCTATTTTCCTCAGTCCCCATTTACCATGTTTCTTGGAATGCTATTTTCAGATAGTAAAGTTTAAAAAATCTATTCCTTATATCCATGTTTTCATTTAAAGATTACAGGACTTCCCTGGTGGTCCAGTGGTTAAGAATCTGCCTGCCAATGCAGGGGACATGGACCAGGAAGATCCCACACGTCCCCAGCCAACTAATCCTGTGCACCACAACTACTGAACCTGTGTGCTAGAGCCCGAGAGCTGCAACTCTGAAGCCCACATGCTCCACAACAAGAGAAGCTACCACAATGAGAAGCCTGCACACCACAACTTGAAAGCAGCCCTGTGCAGAGAAAGCCCATGGGTAGCAACAAAGACCCAGCCCAGTAAAAAATAACAATAAATCTAGGCTAAGTGGGACGTGTGCTTCTTACACTCTCTCTGCTTTACATCTTATGTTATATGCCTCTCTCTCCTGCAAATAACTTGAGTTTTCAAGCCTTGTTCTAACTTCAGCTCTGTCTTTGACATAAGCAGCAAAGAAGAAGAAAAACAAAACAAATCCAGCTGAACTAGAGAAGCACAGAGTATAGAATATTAGCTGTAATCCTCTTCCCCGCTGAAATACATGTTTGATTGGATGGTGACTCCTTAACCAGTTTGAAGCAGTCAGGGCTGGATTTTTTAAGATCTTCCCTATTTCATAGCTGGGAGCTGTGGAAGAAAGCACAGGGAAGGGGGCAAGCAAGGCCCTGATATCGGAGTGGAGACTCTTCCTCTGGCCTCTCTTGCCTGGGAGCCAGCTCACTAAGGAAGCCAAGGAATGCCCTTGTGGTAAATTTGCCAGAGCAGCTACTGTCCACAGCTCAGCTTGCTCTAATTATTTGTGGTTCCCACTTTAACCTGGAAATCTCTCCAGAGAAATACTCTGGGGTTTGAGGTTTGCTGTCTCAAATTCTGAAGGCCTTGGGAAGAGCTGGAAAGACTGCTGCAAGAAGCTTCTATTAGTTACTTCTTAGACTCTACATCCACAGTATCTGATCACTCCAGAAGAAAGAGCTTAAGAGTGAATCTAATTAGATGTCCAAGTCTTGAGCTATGCTCTTATTCCTGTGTGACCTTATTTCTTTCACCTTTTATGTTTTGCAGTTCTTTAATTAGCTGAGATTATGAAGATTTCAAAGGAACTACACACATGTAGCACCCTTAAAATGCTAGTATAGGCATGAAATTAGTTTATGAAATTGGGAATAAAGACAAGTCGTAGCATTTAAATTTAACTTAGAGTGAAATTTTTATTGATTTGATTTTCAGTTGCTCCCTTATTCCCTCAAGAGAAAACAAAACCTGAAGATATTTGGGATGAAATTGTTAAATGACTGTAGAAATTGGCTTGTTTTCTGGGACTCTTTTAGAGATATGGAAACACAGCTTTTGTGTGAGCACATCCTGGTGGGAATTTGATGGAATATTTAGGTAGGAAAAAGTCGAGCTCAAGACTCAAATAAACATGCCGACACTACAATATTCACCCAGTGCTTAGCCCTCTTTAGTTGGGAAATGACATGAGAACAGTCTTTGTTTTTATATTCCAGTTCATTACTGGTGGGACCTTAGCCAACCAGAAAATGCTGTCCGAACAGCTTCAGAATTCAGACAAAGAATCACGTCAGTTCTTATTTTAGACGAACTGGTTCTGCCGTTCCTCTTTCAGAGAAGTACAGTGGGTTTCCCCTGGTGAGCCTAATTGAAAGGACTTGCTTCCACTTGAAAGATGCAGTAAACATCTGGCAAGTGAGGAGAGGTTGGAACTGTGTAGAAATCTTGGAAGAAACCAGGAGCCAGAGGCATAACTAACTAGATCCAGGGCCAGGGTCACTGGTTTCATCATGACTCCTCCATTCATTTGACTTTGACCTTGGCTGTGACTTGATTATGTGTTTCCCTCTGTTCAATGGGAATGATGAGATGGTGAGTCACATTTTACCACTGAAACTATTAATTGTGAATAACTAAAAAGCCCTTTGCAAGCAAGGGCTTCCATGGGAGCCCAATTTTGCTAAAACAGTTGGAAAAAAAATTGGTAGTGTACACATTTCAAGGCAGTAATAATAAACTGTAGATTTTTCTGTATAAGGAAATACACTCTTCCATCATTCCAGGATAACTGTGAGATTTTATTTATTTACTTTGCCACTCCACTCAGAATGTGGGATCTTAGTTCCCTGACCAGGGACTGAACTTGGGTCCCCTGCAGTAGAAGCAGAGTCCTAACCACTGAACTGCCAGCTAAGTCCCTGTAAACTTACTTTATTAAATGCACCCCATGGTAGAACAAGGAGTGCAGAAGCAGCAGGTAAGACTAAAAAGAGTAAAAGAGATTTTGATTTATTCATTCACTCAACAAATATCTATTGAACTCTTTCTATGATCTCTGCACTGGGTTGGAAATAGTAATTAAATATATATAGTTTTTGTCCTTATGAAGCTTTGCCTAGTGAGGATAGAGAAAACGGCAGTAATAAATTCTAATCCCAGTAGTATGGGCAAGGAACCTCTTGTGTCTTTTTACATCTGAATATGAATTTTTACATCAGAAAACTGGAATTGTACATAACCCCAGAATTCATTCTAGGATTAAATGGAGTATTTCATATAAAGTACTTAACATGATACCTGAGAACAATGAGATATTTCTGGAAATAGAGAATATCTTTTTTTGAAAGCTTATTTGTAAAAAATCTAGATCACTGGAAGAATTATTATTAACTATTGGAAGACTTCTATTGAAAGAGGTTTGAAAAAAAATACAGAATTAGGCAGTTTAGTAGCCTTGCACACAATTATAGCTTGACATACAATGTCAATGAGACATCGTGGCAGGCTTTGAAAAAAAAAAAGAAATAGAAGAAAGGAGAGCTACAGTCTACTCTTGGCTGTGTTACAATGTAACTGTGAAATCTGGGAAAACTCACTTTATGGTTTTCAGTTTTTTCAGCTATTAAATGGATTGGTGCTTGAATGTGTATCCTATTCCAATTCTAAATTTGATGATCATCTATAACAAATATTATTAAAGTGTTAGTCACTCAGTCATGTCCGACTCTTTGTGACCCCATGGACTGCAGCCCCCCAAGCTCCTCTTTCCATGGAATTCTCCAGGCAAGAATACTGGAATGGGTAGCCATTCCCTTCTCCAGGGTATCTTCCTGACCCAGAGATTGAACCCAAGTCTCCTGCATTGCAGGCAGATTCTTAACTCCCTGAGCCACTTGGGAAGCCCCAAAATATTACAAGTAGTAGTCAAAATACTGTGCTAGTACTAATTTCTTTTAGGTGAGGATGAAGACCTGGGCCACTGATAATGAACATCATTTATATGTATAGGAGAAGATAATAACATAAAAGAAAAAAAATATTCCAGACTAAATTTTTGACAGAAAGATATATAAGTGTGTGTATACACATATTTAATAGTATTTCAGATTATCACTGCTAGTGTTACTTAAGAAAACTGATAAGCAAATCAACTTTAAAAAATTATTTTTTGGCCATGCCATGCAGCATGTGAGAACTTAGTTCCCTGACCAGGAATTGAACCCAGCATTGGAAGCATGGAGTCTTAACCACTGGACCACCAGGGAAATCCCTGATTGGCAAATCAGACCACTGATTAGGAATATGCTCAAGCACAGCAGAAAGTATGCATGGAATACTTCAGAGGCTGAAAACCAATCTTTTTAGAGAAGGCAGTCCTTGAATAAGATAGATCTACTGCTGCTGCTGCTGCTGCTAAGTTGCATCAGTTGTGTCCGACTCTGTGTGACCCCATAGACGGCAGCCCACCCAGCTCCCCCGTCCCTGGGATTCTCCAGGCAAGAACATGAGTGGGTTGCCATTTCCTTCTCCGATGCAGGAAAGTGAAAAGTGCAAGTGAAAGTGAAGTCATATCCGACTGTTAGTAACCCCATGGACTGCAGCCTACCAGGCTCCTCTGTCCATGGGATTTTCCAGGCAAGAATACTGGAGTGGGATAAGATAGATCAGTGGTCCTCAGAGGGCACTCAAGAGACTCTTGTCCAGATAAGTACTAAAAACTGAATAAAGACTAGCAAGAGAAAAATGAGTTTGGGATTGATTAATTCCTTCATGTATTTATTCAGAATCTACTATAGGACTTGCCTGGTAGTCCAGAGGTTAAGAATCAGCCTGCCAATGCAGGGGACACGGGTTTGATCCCTGGTCTGGGAAGATCCCACAAGCTGCGGAGCAACTAAGTCTGTGTGCACAGCTACTGAGCCTGCGCTCTGGAGCCCAGGAGCTGCAACTAGTGAGCCTATGTGCTGCTACTATGGAAGCCCATGCACCCTGGAGCCAGTGCTCTGCAGCAGAAGAAGCCACTGCAATGAGGACCCCAAGCATCACAACTTGAGAGTAGCCCCTGCTCGCCAAACTAGAGAAAGACCTCATGTGGGAATGAAGACCCAGCCAAAACTTAATTAAGCAATAAAAATGGATATAAAAATCACTTTGCTTGTGTAGGGAGGTAACAAGATATATAGTCTGAAATAAAATGAAATGTCATGATTGACAACACAGGAGCCTAGTGAAAAAAAAGGATCATCCAAAGTTAAAATCAGAAAGAGATCACCCCTCTACTTCCTCCAACCAGTGATGAAACCCTGAACATACCATCTTCAGTCTCTGGATCATGGTTTCTTTAGCTGAACCACAATCAGAGATTTATCCAGGAATTAGGAGGTGGTGGGCATATCAAAATCATCTAGAAGGTTTTATTCAAAACAAGGAAATGTCTCTCCCACCTTGTCTTTAGAAAAGTATTATACCCTTTCCATGAGCTGGAATGAGAGAACAACAACAGAGAGAGGGAAAGGGGGGTAGGGGGAAGAGAGAAAGACAGCTGAACTTGAAGTTTGTCAGCTGACTTTGGCCAGGACCAGGTATGGTCTAGGAAAGCAAACTGGGTGGAGAATTGTGAATGAAGAGTTTTAAAAGTTAGGTGGAATGACCTGGGGAATAAGGCCATTTGTAAAATATAAGACCTATAGACTCATTGCTGGAGAAGTAGCCTCCCAGGGACCAAGTGCTTTGGCTGGATGGTTAATAGAAACAAGATTTGTATAAACACAGTACTTTTCTTCCAAGGATCCAATCTCCATTGTCTCTTTCACTCTCTTGGCTTCTCCGTGAGATAGGCGTGGGTGGGTGCTATTTCCCCATCACATCGTAGAACAAGAACACCAGGAAAGCCAGTGCCTTTGATTGGAGCTAGCTCCATTAGTAAACAAATATTTATTAAGTATCTGACATTGTTTTTTTTAAAGGTATGTGTAGGGATGGTCCTTTCATTAGTCCAAGGAAAACTCAACAAGTTAAAGGAAAATTAAGGTTCTACTGCTTGTCTCATATCACTGGGAGGGGTAGTAGGGATATGAGCTCAGTACTTTTTCTTTTTACTAAGCACAGTTCTCATCATGACACATTCCTGCCCTTCCAGGCAGTTCTTGCAGCCTGTCTGTGACCAGCTATGAGGACAGGTTGTGGTAATGGGAGACCTCAATTAAACAGGAAAATTGGTTAGATTTAGTTTTGTTATTAAACAAAGTCCAATCAGAACAGAAAGGTTTGACTCTGCTGTTTAAATTAAAAAAAAAAAACCTGAAATAAGAATACTGTAGTGTGTGTGTTCAGTTGTGTCTGACTCTTTGTGATCCCATCCACTGTAGCCCACCAAGCTCCTCTGTCCATGGAATTTTCCAGGCAAGAATCCTGGAGTTGCCATTTCCTTCTCCAGGGGATCTTTCCATCCAGGGATGGAACCTGAATCTCTGTCACCTGCATTGGCAGGTAAATTCTTTACCACGGCACCACTTGAGAAGCTTGAAACAAGAATAATAAAGGAGTACAAGCATTTTATTTATTTTTTAATTAGAAGAAAATTACTTTACAATGTTGTCTTGGTTTCTAGCACACAACAACTCAAATCTGCCATAATTATACATATATTCCCTCCCTTTGCAAACAGTTTTAAAACTGGGGATAGGAGATCTTTGTTCTAGCCCTGCCCCTGCCATCCAGTGAATGCTATGATGTTTGACAAATAACTAAGGCTCTTTCTGTCTCAAATATCTCCCCTGTAAAATGAAGGGGTAGTTCCAAATAATTCTTATGATTCCTTTGAGTGCTCTTTTATAGTTCTATGCTTTCTTTCTGATGGCCAGGGACATCGTCATTCCCATATGAGCTCATATCCAGGACTGCATCATCAGACAAAGGAAGTGAAAGAGAATGGGTCCAAGTATGCTCCAGGAATAAGAAAGAAACTTGGTGTTAATTTTTTGGGGGAAAAACTTAGGTATCTGCTTGTTTTAATATATTTTCAATGTTTAACATATTTCACTATATTCGGTATAGGTTCATTATGATATATTTACAAATCCAGTTATCTCAGAGTAGTAAGATACCAAATGATTTTAATTGGCTCCCCAGGTGGCAAAAGTGGTAAAGAACCTACCTGCCAATGCAGGAGACTCAAGAGATGCAGGTTCAATCCCTGGGTCGGGAAGATCCCCTAGAAGAGGGCATGGCAACCCACTCCAGTATTCTTGCCAGGAGAATCCCATGGACAAAGGAGCCTGGTAGGCTACAGTTCATAGGGTTGCAAAGATTTGGGCATGACTGAAGCAACTTACCATACTTATTTGTTATAACTACACAGTGGACATATACTGTTTGAGTAATAAGAAAAATAATTACTAAAAAATGAACATTGGTAAGACAGAATCATTGAGGTTAAAAGCTGAAAAAGTTATATGTCTAGTTCAATCCACTCACTTTCAGATTGGAAAACTGAGGCCCACAGAGATAAGTGACATGCTCAAACTCTCAACTTATAGAAGTGGCCTTGGGACTACTGACCAAGTTTCTAGTCTCTTGGCCCAAAAGTACTTCTTTTACTATCATGATTTTCTATTTTCTCCTTGAAAAACAAAAAAGGAGACAAACAACAATAATCATTGGTCATTCTTGTAATTTAGATTCTGCTTAACTAAGCTCACATAACCCCCCTGGCCAATCCAGCAGTGATGGCCTGTTCTCCGGGGGGCAGGGGTGGGGGGCAATCTATTAGAATCCAGGCTTCACCAATAGGCTGTGGCCAAAACCCATCTGCAGCAGTAAGGTGGGGTGGCCACCGTTTTGTTTGTGTGCCTCTGCTTGCCAGTGAACATTATGTCATAATAGAGATCATTATTAACTTGTTCAAGAGACTAAACAGGACAGAGGAGCAAGGCAGAAAGGATACATGTGAGCCAAGGAGAAGAAGAGTAACGCCCTCAGCTTGTTTATCCAGAGACAGAAGCACACAGGATGCTCATCTGTAGTTAGCAGGGCCTGTGTGTGAAAACCCAACAGTCTCTTTATATCGGTTTCACTAATTATCCCACCCTTAATTCAGGCAATTTCAGAAAAAAGAGAGACATTTCTGTCAACTTGGAGTTAACTTATTTTTATAAATAATCTAATTGCATTGGTACTCCAAACAAGAGCTTCTTCTAGATAAAGAGTGGCAGGCAAATGCCCTACAGAATGATAAATGATTGCAGGTGGATCCGATAGGGACCATCTTTACAAGGAGACCAAGCTAGCTGAATACTTTTGGCTTATACTGTGAACAAGGTTCCTCAGAAACAAGTCCATTTTTCTGATCCTCGTATGTAATCTTTATAAATAAATATTTCTTATGCTTTACATCTGCGTGGAAAATTTGCCTCCTACACAAGCCCCACCTTCCAGCCAGGTCCAAATCTCTCACTACCAATGTTATCATTATCCTTGGGAGTCCAGCTGCCTTGGGTTATGAGGATTTCTCACAAATATGAACCGAAGGGAGCAAAACATAAAGCACTTCCATTTTTTTCCTTCCCATTTCCCCAAGTTAAATAACAGTTTATTCTGCAGGCTTTCAAATCACTCCCACAAAATTGGCAATCCAAGACAATCGACACATTCATGCTAATCTACCCAGAAGTAAATACACTGTGGTAAAACTGTGACATTTGCAAAAACCACAGCTCCCCAATTACTGAAGAATTAACTAGGGATATAACGAGGGAGGGCCAAGTGTGATTCAGCCCAGAGGGAAGCAGCCTTGCCATCTTGTTTCTATCCTCAACTGAAAACTTTCTATACATTTGAGAACTCAGAAGTGTGGCTCACTTTGACATCTGCTTTAAATAAAATTGTTGCACCATATTTTTCTTGGTTTCAACCTAACAGCTGCCATAACATTCCTAGGAGGTTGCTGGTATCAAAATATTTCTCAATTTAGCCACTATTGAAACCTGCTCCAACCCTTGCAGGGACATTCGTGTCATGAAACCATAGGCCATTGGTCTAATATTTGTTGGATGTTCATTGAAAGAAAAGGGGGTTTAGTCCATGTAGATTATGCTGGATGCTGTATTAAGAACGAGCAAGCTTGGTTTGAGTCTGAGACTTGCCCTGTTGCTAAATAATGGCACTAAGCAGAACCAATTTGTTCAGCACTGTATAAATTAGTGGAATTTTTAATATGTGTTTTCGCCTTACACTGACCCTGTGAGGTAAGGAAGTCACTGGCTAGTCATTCCTGGCTTATAGATGAGGCATCCTGGGCTCAGCCATCTCACAGCAGCCATTCCCATTACGTATCAAACAATCTCAGGTAGAGGTCCAGAGAGGGCAGGTGTTTCACCTGGCACCACACAGCGAGTCTGATGCAGGACGGGGCGTAATTAGTCTGGAATTTCCAGCCCATTGCTCAGGTCACTGGACCATGCTGTCTTGGTGAGTCCAGCCTCGCCTGGGAGATGAGCGAGCTCACATTTCATCCCCTAGGCCAGGAAACTGTTTCTGGGCCCTGATTGGGTCAAACTGAGCATAACAACCATAGCCAGGTAGTTGGGAGAGGAAATAAAACACTAATGATGTTCTTTGCAGTTATAAGAGCATCTCCCGTCCCTATAAATGGACAGCTTGGGTAGACTACTCTGTAGTAATAATAAATAAAGACTTGAACCACTTTAATCTCTGATCCCAGTCCACCTACAGGCTTCAGGAAAATGCCTGACCAAGCAGACAATTTCATAGATTTCAGCCTGTGTCCGATCAGGAAAGGAAGAACATTCCGGAGGTGTGGGCCCTCAGGGAGAAGGCCTGGTCCACTCCCAGACTGCTCCTAGATTGCATGCAGGCAGCCTGGAGTTACGGCTCTGCTTTGTCTGGAGCGTTGGACAGTAAAATGAAACAGTAAGAAGTCAAGAGGAACATTCTTCTCTCTTCGACTGGACACTTAAGAATAAAGAAATAAATTTTATTGACATACTATGTGCAGGACCAAATTCAAATATCTAACAGGTGGTGCAAAAGTTTACATGACAAACCTTTTTCTCCCAAGATATGAATGTTAAATAAAATAATAAATAATAGTGGGGGGAAAAATCTATTTTCTTGAAGACAAGGAAAGAAGAAAAAGAAAGAGTTGAGAATTGTAGAATATAGTTACTGATGTTACAGTTGTTAAAAGCACCATTTATAAATCTGAGCTTACTTGATTTAGGAACAAAAAATGCATTTTGTGCAATTTGGTTTTGTTTATAAAGTGGTCGTGTTTTGTGTGTTCCCGGAGATTAAATCCAAAGTGAAAAATCTAGAAAGATGTGGGACAAAGAAGTTCTCCCAGGAAAGTCTTTAGAAACAAGAATCTTTTTCTGATTTATTTTGCTATTTTACTCTAAGAACTTATATTTAATTCCTTTCTGTAGTTATTCATTAACTGTAACAGACTACTGTGGGGAAAAATAAAAACATACATACACACACACAAAAAAAACCCCAAATCCCTGAGAATTTCTTAAATTTATCAAATTAAACCTACCTCATCGTATTCTTTTATTTTCCTTCATTTCATATTTAGTTTTCTTCTGCTTATTATTTGTCTAATGACTTAGTAATTTCTGTGGCATTTTCCCCTAATGTTTGACCTTAAGTACCTATTCCCTTTAGTTGCCTTCAGGGGGAACCTCTGTGTCCTTTTTGATTTTAAGCCTCTCATCTCCCCAGCAGAGAGAGGAGACAGTAGAGAGAGTTTTGTGCTTCCTTGCCTTCAGCAAATTCACACTTGTCATGTATATAGGAGCTCCATGGCTCCCTGCTCCCTGGTGTCCCTTTGGAGCTGTGGGAGGGGTAGAGAAGAGAAACTGGAACTCTACACTAGGATAAAAACTTAAACATTTGGTTTCTGGTGCTCATTAATGAATGGTATCTAAATTTAACTTGTCTATTGAGTAGATATGAGAAACAGGGGATTAAAAGAATAAAGATAAAATGATTTAACTATAAAAGATAAAATGAGAAAAACAAAGCCATCACATTTTATTAAATTAAAAACTCTGAATCTTGTGTGTATGCATTTTATCCCTCTTTGTGTCTGCTCATTTTTCATTCAATATTGAGTAAAATTTACTATAATATGTCAGGCTCAAGGCTTTATGAACTCAATGACACAGTCTTTGGAGTACTTGGGCCAGGCATTTCCAAATACTGTTTCATTTAGTTTTTTTCAATAATGTGCTAAAGTATATATCTTTATCCCTATTTCAGAGATATAAGAATGGTCTTTGAAAATTTAAGCAATTTGCCTGAGGTCATGTAGTGAGTAAATGGAGAACTTGGAATGGTGCAGTGACCCCAAATTCCATGCTCTCTCATGCTGGTGGTACTGGCTATAGCCTCCCAAAGAATCTAAGGCCAGACTGGAATATTTTAGAAGTGGTCCAGAGAAGGGTAGTGAAGTACAAAAAGAATGAGAAAGTGGAAAGTATGAATAGTAGAGGAAAGGGAGAGCATGCCTGTTGAACGGGGGAGGCAAAGGTAGGACTGAACTTGGTGAGTCATGTGTGAGTGTGTGCATGTGTGTGTGTGGTGTGACAGGTAAGTATGGAGGTGGTGGGGGAACTTAGCTAAGCAGGCACTGTGGTGAGCTTTGGTAAAGACTTGAAAACCAGACCAAAGAGTTTGAATCTGAAGTCAAATTTTGAATATGAGATTAAATTCTCCAGCCATTGGAGGGTGGTAGGATTGGATTTTGATGGGAAAAGTAAATTCTCAATGCAGCCATATTATAAGTAGTGAGAAATGGGGTAGTTCACTATTTCAAAGTCCATCTATAATCATCTATTCCTAGATTCCTTTGCTGTTTCAATGAGACTGGTTTACTCAGGTCTGAATGAAACCTACATGCTTGAGAACTCCCCTTGGAAAGGATTTCAAAGATCTCACATAAAGGGCATCATATTGGTTGAGTCTGGAAAAAGAATCAGAAGATATTCACTTAACAGATATTTGCTGAGCATCTACAATGTGCGAAGTTTTGTTCTAGACATGGTTGAGAACAAGACATATTCAGAAAAAAGTGTAACTAGACATACAGGGAAATCTTGATACATGATATCACAGCCATACAACAAGATACTTTCTGTTGCTATGAATTAATATGGAAAGTGGTCCATGAGATAGGACAGAATTGATAAGTGTCAAACAGTGTCATGTAGGTGGAATAGGACACTGACCAGGGGTATCTGTTTAAGTTAGAACCAATAGAAAGATGTAAAGACATTCTTTTGTGAACTTAAGTTCTCTGTATTTTACAGAAAGAAAAACTGATAAAGATGAAGATAATCCCGATGAAATGGATGATGATATTGAGGATGCCTGGGAAATAATGAGTCTGGCCAGTAACTGTTCTTTTGAGCACAGAGAGCCTGAAAAACTGACAGTATCTGAAGGACATTAAGCTGGTTGCAAACCAATATTTCATTTACTACCAATATTTTTCATGTTAATAAACTTTGGCTAATAGTATTCCTTAGGGCAGGGAGTATACATCCTGAAAAGAATATTGAAAAATTAGAGAAACATTTTTATTGCTAATGACTTGGTCAACTGAGAGTGGGTAATAGACTTCATTTCTGTTTATTATTAGGCATAACATGTTTTATTCCTTAGTGTAGAAAATATGAGCTTTTGATATCACTGCTTAGTATAACTTAGTATAATTGACTCTTCTGAGCCCTGTTTGAACTTAGTGATTCATCATTTTTCAAATTAGTAGGGACATGGTTAGGGTAATCTGAGTCTGTAATCAGTAAAACCTTCCGAATGCCTTTCACAATAATGGATTAGGCTGTCATTTGTAGTATCTCTTATTTCTGTTATCATCTGAGCTTAGGATGTCAATTTAAGCTCATTAGTTTAATTTTTAAGGTGTTCCTCCTTGCTTCCGACAGTCATAGGAAGCATGTCCACTTGATGCCTGCTGCCTTATTTGTTGAATTTGGCAGAAGTGACCCCCTTGTAAAAGACAAGATACTCAAGTGTCAAGCGCTTACAGGGTCATCCATCTTCTTCGGCCCTTCCACCCACTGGGGCTGGACCACATGCACCCACTGTTCAGGCCCTGTCTCTGCTTTCTCTTTGTCATTATGCTGTTGTCAATTCCACCGTTTATTCAGTGATTAATCATCATTTGGAAGGTTCTGCTGGGAGTCAACAGAAAGGGGAGTATTCCTGCAGGTGGTTTCTCTCTGATTAGTCAGAAGTGATAATGACTTGCTGCTGGGGTTTTGTCATAAAGAAGGGAAGACAGTGAATTCTTTTTCCTTTACAGAAATGCAATTGAATTTTGTAAACCTGGGAAATAAACTTAATTGCACAAAGAACATTTGGATGGGTCTTTTAAAAGTGTCCCCCTGAGACACTGTTTTCAGCTAAAGCTCCTTTAGAATCACAACTTGCCTACAGTCTTAACATTATTATTATTTTAAATTTAAGGCATTAAGATGCACATTCATGCCAACTTAAATGCCTAAAAATAACTCTGTGGAAGATGTGCTATCTAATGGTGTATCAGCAATCACTTCTCACTGAGTAATATATTTAATATTTTTGACAGTCACAAGATGGATAATGTTGGCATTTAACTTGGTGCAGTGTTACACTTTTATGTTATTTATTTAGGAAAAAAATATCTCTGACAACAAAGATTTCAGTTGTATGGTTTAAAGATGACTGCTTCCATTAAAAAAAAAAGTGTTGAAAAGGATGGACATGCTAGAGTATTTTCCAAAGAGACTTGGGCTCTGTGGAAAGCCGGGTTGTCTTTTCTGTGGTGGCAAAATGCAAGCAGTGAGGAAGTCAGCACACTTTTGACTGGTGGAGGGAAGTAAGAGACCCAGGGAGGGTGAGGAGGAGGGTGGAGTGTCCTTCAGCCTACTCCCAGCCGGACCAACCTTCCCACCAATTATTTTGCATGTGATTTTTCAGTGAGCAGGCAGGGTTTCCAGAACGTGGGGAATAAGTCCTTCAGTGGAGAGTGAAAAAGAATCTGAGTGTGTGTGAACCTTTTCTTTTTCCACTTCTCAGCTGATCAGTGTGAGAAGAAGGATAAGTGGACTCAGAGAGAATTACTCATTTCACTCTTACTCCTGTGGGCAAATTATTCAGAGATCCTGGATTCTGCTCTGTGGATTTATTCCTCGTTTTCATCCTCTCCTAAAGTGGAGTTTCTCTCAACTGATGTGTCTGGATAGAGGGGACTAAACATGTTGAGATTCTAGAACCAAATACTTACTTTGAGTAACAAATGATCTTTTTCGCATCCTCCCTCCCCTTTGCCACATTTTGCTGGTGACTGAATTTTTTCCTTCAATTTACGCTCTCTTGGTCTGAGGCTGAGCTTGGTATTTGGAGCCCAGGAGCAATATCTGAAGGATTTCTGTGTAGGTGGAGTAAACAGTGGCCTGCTGGTGTGCATGGTGTGTGTGTGGGCCAGTGTGTGTGTGTGTGTGTGTGTGTGTGTGTGTGTGTGTAACTCTGTGTGTGTGTGTGTAACTCTGTGTGTGTGTGTGTGTGTGTGTGTGTGTGAAGTGGGGAAGGGGTTTCTTTGTGTGTATAAAATGGGGACGGGGTCCCTCCTCCAGGATACAGCTGCCTCTTGGGCATGGAACTTGGGCCAGTACTGGGGTGATTTGCAATTCACAGCCTCAGCCAATCACTTCTGGACAGGCTGGTTCTGAGGACAGGGAGCAGATGTTGCCTGACAGGGAAATAGACAAGAGAGACAGCCATGCTGTGCTGCCAGTCTGGGAGGTGGTGGCTGAGAGTTATGTGGTGGAGGATGGGTTCTTGAAGAAAATGGGTCAAGAGCAGCCAGGGGTGTGAGGGGCACGGGTAAGTTCAAGGAGCAGCCCAGATTCCTCTTCTGGGAAAACAGCAAAGTACAGAACACAAGCCTCTGTGTTCCCTCCTGACCTTCTAATCCCTCTTCCCCCATCTACTCCCTTTTGGAGACTTTCTCCATCCTTGCATGTATGAGGCTGATGATACCTTGAGTGTGATCTGTCTCAGGTGGAGATTGTTTTTGACTGGACATCATGAACCAGAGCGGTGGCTCCCAAAGTGTGGTCCCTTGACCAGTAGCGTTGGCATCACTTGGAAATCATTAGACATGCAGTTTTAGGGCCCTAACACAAACCCACTGAAGCAGAAACTCTGAAAGATGGGACCTGGCAATCTATTATAATAAGCCCTCCAGGTATTTCTGATGTATAATACAGTTCAAGAATCACTGATCTAAAGAGACCAAGCTACGATCCACTAGTATTGGGGTGCACTTGTCAATGACTGGAGGCAAAAGGGTGCTAAGGAGGCCAGAACTTTAATTAGCCAGAGTATTTCAACTTCGGACAAGCAAACTGCTGAAAACTCGAGCAGATGGGGTTTCCCTTTGGTTTTTTCTAGAGCTCAGATTAGAATTTCTAATTGTTCTTCTGGGGTTGAACCATTGTCCTTTGTGAGCAATTATCCAAGGTGTGAATTAGGAAGAAAGGGGACTTGAATTGATTAAGACCTGGTAAGCAAATGGTGCTAATATAAAGAGTATTAGGATACAGGAAATTCCCCATGGTTATCAAGCTGTTTCCAATCCAGATCCCTGCTTCAGGACTGACACTAAGGATCATTTGATGAAAGAGACTGGAACCTTCAGAAAATCAGGTGTGTGTCCAAAGTAGTGGTTAGTACACAGCAGTAGATCCTTAGTATATTCTTATGGAAGTGAAACCTCCTTCACTTCATCTCAAGAGCCTCTTTGTAACTCTTCGTTTATGCATTTATCTCAACCTTCTTGAACCTAATTTTATGGTTTATATAGGCTCTTGCAGTAACAAGTTGCAGATGAGGCAATACATTTACTACCCACAGTGTAAAGGAATGTGTCACTTTATTTATCCTACAATGACCTCTTCCAAGTTTCAAGGGTGCTTATCTGAAATCTTAACTCTTGGGTTTGGGTGTTGATGCTTCCGACTTTGTCTGAGATAGTCTCTCTGTGACTGTGTAAAGATGAGTCAGTAGCATTGATTAGCGCTGCCACACCTCATGAGGCAGGAAAACCTCCAAGGAGAGGTATGCCATCTGACTTCACACTGGGGCTGGGCTTACGTCTACTAGACTTGGTGGACTTCTCCATCATGTGGTCACAAAGACCCCACTGCATTCCTCCTGAATCAGTGCCTCATATTCCACTGTGGACGCTCATTATTTTTTGGCTAAAACATGTCCTGTGCATGTATTTTCTCCTGCTGGATGTGGCTCTATATTTGGAGGCAAATGACTGAAGCATGCTCATTTCCTTTATGAAAGTTAAATCTAGCAGGAAAACAAACTTGAAAAGGAATTGCTTTGCTTGACCCAGAGACATCAGTCTTCAGTGGTAGAAGTCTAAGCATTTCTGATCTGCCCAATTGATCTGGCTAAACAGGGGCGACTTTCCTCCTCCACTCCTCTATGTAATGTCTGGGAAGACCCTCATCTTAGAAAAAACGTTTGTTCAGTCACTGAAAACTAGGAAGAGCAGGACAGCATGGGCGCTCTGGTGACTGGGAATAAAAGATGAGGATATGTTGAAATGAAGCTAACATTTATTGAGCATTTACTATGCACCAGGAACTCTTTAGTGTACTTAATATTTACTAGTTCCTTTGGTTCTCATTATAACCTTATGAAGTTATTCTTTCTATCCTCATTTTGTAGATGGGAAAACTGAAGTGCAGAACCATTAAATAAATTGCCAAAGGAGACCTAGTTAGTGAGTGGAAAGGCTAGAATTCAAATGTAGTCAGTTTGGGACTTCCCTGGTGGTCAGGAATCTGTCTGCCAATGCAGGGGACATGGGTTTTGTTTGATCCCTGGTCCAGGGAGATCATGCATGCCAAAGGGCAACTAAGCCTGTGCACGGCAACTGCTGAACAAACGCACATGCTGCAACTACTGAAGCTCACATGCCCTAGAGCCTGTGCTCTGCAACAAGGAAGCCACTGCAATGAGAAGCCCACACACCACAACTAGAGAGGAGCCCCTGCTCACCACAACTAGGGAAAGCCTGAGTGTGGCAACGAAAAGCCTGTACACCAATGAAGACTCAGCACAGACAAGAATCAATGAATAAACAATGCA
This sequence comes from Antilocapra americana, assembly GCA_007570785.1. Taxonomy (NCBI): domain Eukaryota; kingdom Metazoa; phylum Chordata; class Mammalia; order Artiodactyla; family Antilocapridae; genus Antilocapra; species Antilocapra americana. Next base: position 7,309,681 of record ML663567.1, read on the forward strand.
GCGATGAACATTGGGGTGCACGTGGCTCTTTCAATTCTGGTTTACAATAGCCAGGACATGGAAGCAACCTAGATGCCCATCAACTG